>JAFREQ010000021.1:2400000-3000000 GCA_025331565.1 Holacanthus passer | reverse complement strand
ATCCTCAACACTCAGATTTCTTTGACAGACTGTTGTTATCTGATCATTTCTCCTCATCTCCCCCTGGTTTGTCTCGGCAGTGCTGGCAGAATCAGTACATTCAGTGGAATCCAGATGACTTTTGTGGCATTAACACTGTTTCACTTCCTACTGACGTTTTGTGGAAGCCAGATATAACTATTGAAGAAATGTAAGTGTAAATGTACAATATGCACTCACACTCAAAATCTTCATACAGCAATTACAGCAGTTGGTGTTATGAGGGATCACGTTAGTGCGTTTGACTTATGATCTCTCATCACAGGCTAAGTTTTGACCTCTAAACTTGTCAAGTTGTCTTATTATATTGAATACATGTTTGATGTCCACAGTTAAAACTTTTTTTTTCCCACAAAAAAGGCTAAAATAGAAGATAAGAATTAAATTTTGTTTACCAGAACTTTTTGTTGTTTTCTTTTTGGCTTTTTTTGGCCTTGTTTTACTACCTCGAGCGCGGGGTCTGTGTGCTGAATATAAATGGATCTGAGCATACTTAGAATGAGCTCTGATGATGCTGTACATTATAATCAAGAGAATATATTCTAGGAAATGACAAGTACTAATTATCTTCCGTCCATCTACAGTCCAGTAGTTACAGAATGTTTTATTGTTGGTCCAGGAGGTGAAAATAGGACTTACAATTATTCCTAAAAGTTAGTCTTTGACGATGAAAAAGCTTTTCTATTGCTGTGCATAATGTGTGCATGCGTGTCTCATATGTATATCTGTGTGTTATCATGCAGGATAGAAAAGGACAAAGCCCCTCCGAGTCCTCATCTCACCATCTCCAGTGATGGTTCAGTCACTGTTCAGAACGACCAGGTGCTGGTCAGCACCTGCAGGATGCACGTTTACAAATTCCCCTTTGACATTCAGAGCTGCACCCTCTCCTTCAAGTCTGTGGTACATTCAGGTGGGTCTGTAACCTGTTGAGTTCTGTGTCCCTGTGTCTGTGTCATCTGAACACACGCCACTTTCTTGCGAGGAAAACTCACAGTTTGTGTTTTGTCTCCGACATCAGTCAAGGAAATACAGCTGGTTCACTCTCTCAGCTCTTCAGAGGCCACGGACTGGTCTCGCGAGGTGATGCGGACCCAGTACGAGTGGCTGTTCATCAACATGACAGTCACCAACAAAACTGTCAGCACGTTTAACCTCGAACAAGACGTGATGATTTACACTGTGAGTGTGACTGGATGCAGACACGCAGGGGTGAAACGTATTTACTCAAGCACTGTACTTAAAGAGTCATTGAAGAGCAGGCTGAAAATCAGAGCTCTCTGGTTTAAAGTTTCAAGCATCATGAAAAGGAAACTCCATAATTAAAGAATTATGTTCTTACTCATAGGTCTGATTCAGCTCCGTCCTTTTCCATCATCCATTTTTTTTTCTTTGCCCTTCCTCCTCTCTATTTATTATCTATTTCCTTTCCCTTCTTCCTCTTTTTCAAATTTCTAAAGTTGACTTTTACTTTTCCACTCTGTAGCTGCTTTAGCATGAACACACTGATGCAGATTGTGGTATATGGTCGTAGTTCAGCGTTTCTCAGATCAAACATCTGACATCATTTCACAGATCACCATGAAGAGGCGGCCTCTCCTCTACATCGTCAACTTCATGCTGCCCATCCTCTTCTTCTTGTGTCTGGACTTGGCCTCCTTCATGATCTCAGACAGCGGTGGTGAGAAACTCAGCTTCAAGGTCACGGTGATGCTTGCTGTCACTGTGATGCAGCTTATTCTCAATGAAATTCTGCCTTCCTCATCAAACAGGATCCCACTTATAGGTAAAAATACTAAAGGTTTATAAATGTGCAAACATACTCTGTTGTACAGAAAATACAGCTGCAGCTGGGAAATTTCATTAATTTTGCAGACATTTGGTCATAAGCAAAAGTGTTGGATGGATTACATGTTTTGACCTGATGATGATGTTAGATGAAATTAAGGAATCACCAAACTCATTTCAATTCACCCTGAGGGGAAGTGGCAAATAAATGTCGATACCAGTTTTCATGGCAATGCTTTAAACTGTCACTAAGTGTCAATTTAACCTCATGGTGATGCTAGAGAAAAAGTCAGGGGATCACCAAAGTCTGTTTCATCCTCTGGGGACCATGAATGTGTACTTAAAAAAAAAAAAAAAAAAAAAAAAAAGAGAGATCATCTTGTTCTTATTGGACAGAAATTCATGTGAGTAGGAGCAGCTCGTACTGATTTAATGTGTAATTATTCATCTCCTTTAACGATGCTGCCTTCTCCCTTCAGCCGTCTACTGCATTGGGATTTTTGGTTTGATGCTGCTGAGCCTCCTGGAGACGATTTTGGTGATGTATCTGATGGGGAAAGACTCTGAATCCCAAGACAACGAGGCAGATAAAGACCGACGTTTGAGCGAGGACTGTGACAGTGACTGTAACAAACAGGGCAACTGTAAAGGAGGTGATTATCATGATAAACAAACTGAAGACTTGTTCTTTTATTTTGACCTTCCTTGACCTTTACTCTCTGAACACTTGCACATTTATATGTCATCTTTATTATCTTATATATAATTTTGAATATGCCACAACCATCTCTTGTGTCTAATATGTTCTTCCAGACAAGAAGAAATGGACTGTGTGTATCTGTGACGTGTCTGCTGATGAAACACCAGCTGAACTGCTGAAGGTTGGAAATACATTTTACTTGGTTTTGAGATTTTAATCTGAGGAATTTCACTCAACTCAGTGCAACAAGAAAACATACATCACAAAAAATGATTCAAATAAATGCAACTCATGTAAATTAAGACACATATTCACCAATTTGTGAACACGTATGTGTAAAACTGGGCAAATCAAAACACCCAAACTGAGTTACAACATAAAATTTCCAGATCTGTCATCATTCTGAATATACTCAAAATATAGAAAAAAATCTAAATGTTAAATGCTAATTAACCAAAGACCTCAAAACCACCTCTGCAGGGCAGCAGCAGCCAGCTGACGGAGGAGTCCCGTGCCTTTGAAAAGCTTTCTGACGAGCTGAGGGACGTAGTGAAAACGCTGACTCTGGTCCTCAACAGCAGGAAGGAAGAGGGGCAACCTGGTTACTGGACCAGAAAGACGAAAACAATCAACAGAGTTTTCTTCATTTTCTATGTCATAGCTGCCAGTCTGTTTTTAGTCTGGATGTTCTTCATTTGGACTCATGCTTAAGAATAATGGCGCTACATAATGAGTTCCCTTTGTTATAACTAGCAAGACTTATGATCGTACAAAATTGCAACCTACAGCAGGAAACTTTTCCCTGTATGTTTGTATTTGACATGGCCACAAACTTGTATTCTGGGTTCATCCCAACAGTTAAGATATATGCAGTCCTTCAGCAGTGTTGCTTTCATGATCTACACAGATTTATATGCCTTATGCACAATGCTAATCCTCAATGAATGCAACAGATGCATAATGAAAATATATGAAAGAAGGAATGCAAGTGTAAACAAACTCATATCATACAAACTCTCTCTCTCTTGCAGTATAATATGATTAAAGTTGGCTCTTTAATTTTTTTTGCTTCACTGTCCATTAGGCTGTACAGGCTGCATGCTAATTTTCATGCATGTAAATACTGTTATATAATGTATCACATGTATGATAATGTATGATGAATAATTTCATGTTGCCTGTTATGATGTAGAAATCTGCATCTGCATTTAGGCATGATATATTAATCTGATGGAATGACAGTGATGTGATCTGGTTCTGAAAACATATATCAGTCTCTGAAATAAAACTTTGGTTCTTTCTTTCTTTTTACTGTATACTGTACATGTATGTAATCACTTTCTGATGCCATGACTGAGTTCTGGTCTCAGCTGTTCCCCTGTTGTACTGGAGCTGTTGCTTCAAAGGTTTCATGTCATAACTGATGAAACAAATCCAATAATAATAATAATAATAATAATAATGTAGAGAACAGCACTCATTTGACCCACGAAAAACTGACCACTCTCATCCTGTGTAGCTGTGTGTTTCAGTGTGCTGTGTCCTCCGGTGCTGTAGGTGGCGCTGTTCGCATCAACGTCACCGCGCTGTTGTTGAATCAGTGACGTGGATTTTCACCGAGGCAGTCAGCTGCCAAAAACACAGATTTTAACAGCGTTTCACAGCTTTTCTACAAACTTTCTTCACATTTAGAAGTTGGAGCGCTCGTTTTCTTTCACTCGTTTGTCTCACTTGAACACGGTTTTGTCTCCGCTTCAATAACAGGTGAGCAGATCGTGTAAAAGGTGGATTTTAAAGGTGTTTCCTGGTGTCTGCTTGTCCAAAGTCTCCGCAGCACAAACTGTTAAAAATGGTTCAAATTTCCCTCCTGTGAGTTTATTTTCTCACATTAACTCCACGGTGTTTTTTCCTCACAGACTCCAGAATGAGTAAAAACAGCAAAGTGTTGAACCTGAAGGATAAAATCAGCGGTAATGAAGTGGACCTGAGCCTGTGTAACCTCACCGAGGTGCCAGTCAGAGAGCTGGTAAGTTACTCAAATGTTGGCAAATCAAACATTCATTTTATTATACGAATGTACTACAACTTTAAACACAATGCTGTCATGCTGTGGATGTACGTTTCCTGGTTAAAAATGCGGATTAAATGTGAGCTCATATCAAACTGATCCATGCTGTCATTTATCCCAACAGGCTTCATTCACCAAAGCAACTGTTGTAGACTTGTCTTGCAACAACATCACCTCCCTGCCTGTAAGTACACACACAATCATACTGTACCAGAACACAGCATTTGACCTCTTACATTCATGGTTGCCATCCTCTTTGTGACCCTTAAAATGAAGCAATGTGCACTTGTGACCCCTCACCTCATTCATCATGGCCTCACTGTGGACAAGATTAGAGAGCAGTTCAACCAGAGTGACATTACCTTCTTTGATTGTTTAGTTTTAAGGATCTTCAGAAGCCTGAAGAAGCATTCAGACCAAAGTCAGGGAGAAATGTGACACTGAATCTTATCTCTTATTCCTTTTAATTATTTCATAGCCCCTCATATTTATCTTGGGAGCCTTGGAACATAGTTTGGGAACCACGGCCTTAAATGTACTAAAGAGTTCAATTAAAAAAAGATATTTTATCAACATGTCATAACTTAAAGAAGTAAAGCTTTATACATGTACAACAGTCAAATTCACAGGTTGTTAAAGATGGTCTGAGGTGTTCTCCTCCTTCATTTATGATATTAAATTAAGGAAGCTTAGACAAAATGGAGTTAATGTGATTTTAAGTTATCTTTTCTGGTTTCTTTCATAGCCAGAGTTCTGCAACCTGACCCATCTGGTGAAGGTGGATCTGAGTCAAAACCAGCTGACCTGTCTGCCAGATGACCTGGGGAACCTGGGCAACCTTCAACATCTGGACCTGTACAACAACAAGCTGACTGTCCTGCCTGTCAGCTTCTCTCAGCTCAGGGTTGGTGCCAGACACAAGCACTGTTTGCTCATGTTACATTTGTAGATACTTATCCTGGTACCATAAATGATTTGTGAACTTTAGTTTATTTTTTTAAACCTTTGGACTGAACTTGACTAGCTGTTTTCAGTCTTTATGCTGAGTAAGCTAAGCTAACTTCCTGCTGGCTGTAGCTTCATATTTTTGGAATAGTGTTAACCTCTGTATTTGTGTCATTTGTAAGAAACTGATATCAGCGTCAACTCAAATGTAGATGGATAACATCTTTTCTTACATGATGTGTGAGGTGGCTCCTCTGACTTTTTTTTCACCTCCGTCTTTATTTTACTCAGTGTGTGCTCAGTGTGTGTGTCTTTGCTCTCAGAGTCTGAAGTGGTTGGATCTAAAGGATAACCCGCTGGAGGCCGGCTTGGCCAAGGCAGCAGGAGACTGTCTGGATGAGAAACAGTGCAAACAGTGTGCCTCCAAGGTGAGAGAGAGCAGAATGACTGAGAAGAGATCAATAAAAAAGTTTACAGTATCTAAAACTTAAGGTCATTTTCTTCCAGGTTCTGCAGCACATGAGGGCTATTCAGGATGAGGTTGATCGTGCACGAGAGAAACGCCTGTTGAGGGAAAAAGGTGGGTATGAGAACATATTTGTATTTGAGCTTCAGAATAATTTCAGGACGCCTCTGATGGAGTGAGCAACTGTATTTTGATCAATAGGGCAAGATGTCAAACCTCAATACTTTTTTTTTTTTTTTTTTTTTGGTACAGTACCAACCAAAGTGACCAAAGTCAAGTAATCAAAACTGGCATTGAATGTCTGGTCAGATCTGTAGTCTTGTATATTCTTACTCATGCTGGAAGAAACTGACTCTACTCCGTGCCACAAAATACAGGGACTGTCATACTTCTAGTCTACAAATTCAACTGCCTCCTTTGTTTTGCTCTGCATTCTGTCAAATGTCATACACAATGCAGTATTCACTCAGAATACTTTTTTATTTAGTTTTTATTTAGTTATATGAATGTCATGTTGTGAACAAATGTGATGGTGATCTGTCTGACTGCTTTTTGTCCCAACACTATTTCTTTATCCCTCAATCAGAGCTGGAGAGGAAGAAGGAGGCGAAGCAGAGGGAGCGGGAGGCAAGAGAGAAGGAGGCTCGCAAACGGGAGAAGGCGGAGGAGAAGGAGAAGAGGAGGAAAGAATACAACGCTCAGATGGCGGCCATGGCCGCACGGGAACAACAGAAGAAGAAGAACGAGGAGAAGAAGAAAAAGAACGGACAGGCAGCAGGTGGGACCAAAGGTCTGGATAAAGCACCTCTTAAAGGAATAGTTCATGTTTTTTGTGTTGCAATACAACGTTTTCAAAGTATTTCCAACACAAAAATATTGAGTCTAAAAAAAGAGACAAAATACATATATAATTATTTCTCATTCCAGTCAACGCTGTAACTGGATAATTGCCAATGTTGAGTTGTTCTAATGTCACTTTCTGTTGCTTCATCTCAGCAGATAAAAAGGTCGCTGTGGAATCTGCGCCTAAACCTCGACGTTCTCTCATTGGCCTGTTGTTCAAGCTCCTCCTCCTGCTGCTCCTGGGCTTGGCCGGAGTCGCCGCCGCATGCCGACTGACCGACCTGCAGAAGGAGGCCATGTGCGTGCCGGTCAACGTGGCCGTGGATGACGGCCTATCCTGGGCCAAAGAGCAGGAGGGTGTGGTCAGACAGCTTGTGCAAAATCTGTCTTCTGCAGCGAAGGAGTTTCTTGAATCCACACAAGCATCTAAGAACTAAACGGTCATCTGCCTCCATCAGCTTCAAGAGCAGCAGGTTTTCCATTCTTACCTGTGAATCCTGAGATTTTTTTTTATATGCTGAAATCATGAATCTCATAAAGATGGGCAACCTGCATCCCCTCACCCTGTTTGAGGTGCTGGGAGGTGAAGCGTCTGTACAGATAGATGAAGGGGGATGGACAGATGTGTTAAAATCATCTTAAATTCCTATGGAATTGTTGTCACTCTTGTACCCTCTTTGTACTACAGCCTGTTTTTAAAAAAAAAAAAATCACATCGTCTTAAATGTCTCCTCGTCGTCCTTGTTTTGCACTGTGACCAGAACCCAGAGCCGGTTTGTGTTTCGGTGCATTACACAGAGCGTAGGTTGCATTTGAGTGATGTTGAGTGAAATGTCAGGTGGCCCTGTCTGTGCTGCACTGGAGTGTCGAGTCACATGTTAGCTGCCTGTCAGAGTTGTGCATCAGCCAGTGTTGGATGTGGCAGTCTGAGCATGTGCAGTGAAGGCTGTGTGAATGTAGAACTCACTCGTCTGTGGCCTCTTCTGTATTTATAGTCTTACATCAGTCAAACCAACCAAATCTCACAGCGAATAAACACCTTCTGATGTGCGAACTAGAGCCCAACTGATACATGAATGGATTTTTATCTTATGACAGCTTGCAGAGTATTTTTCTTTACATTGATCAATCGATGAATTGACTAATCATTTCTAGTTTATTGGCCGATAAATCATTCGATTTTTTTCCAAGCTCTCAAATGTTGACCTCAAAAATCCAGTATCAGTCCAGCTCTAATGCACGACCATCCCAGTGTACAAACTGTATCAAAGGACTATACTGCTAGATTTGCACGTGTTAACCCTTTTGCTAGAAATAATTTCTACATCAAATCATGCTGTTGCCTTTTTGACCTTTGGTTGTATTTTACCTGCTTTCCCTGCACTCAGTGGTTTCCATTCATTTCTCTACAGTCTAAACATAATTTAATTAGCAGATTAGATGTGGAATCCATCACTGTAAACATCAAGTCTGCAATAATATCTGTTAAAGTGAAATTACTGTAACAAGATAAAGTAGCTCACACATTTCAACTCAAACCTGCACTTTAGTGGCTTTACCACAGAAAGTAATGGAACTTTCATAAATCCAGACTTGATGTCGGGTGGATCGCAACACGTCTGCCAGCCTTGCTGCACAAAAATGAAAAGCTGTGGCTGCATTGAAGATAGAAAAATCCCAAAACACAAAACAGTTTGCAAAAAAAGGTTATATGAAAATAAATGTTTTGTTAAGGGAATATCACTTGTAAAAACAGTGGTATGGTCCTTTTCAAAGAGTGCAGTGGTTACAGTAGGTAACGTCACTCAGAATCCCTAAATCATCTTTTGAATAAGGACCAAGTGTTGATATTGAACTTGCGGTCCAAAGTCTGAAGTCTATGCCTTTCTTCTTCCGATCTCTCATTTATAACGTGAACTATAGAAACAAAATCAGCAGATTATTCTACTGTTCTTTCGGTTTAACTGGTGACTGGTTTGAACTTATTTTCAGTTGTCGGGGGCGTCTTCATGCAAAAAGCTGCCTTTGCTGCTGTGGTTCTTGTACAGCTTCGTCCACGCTCAAACATCGTCAGCATCAATAAATGGCTATGCACTGCAAGAAATATGTGAACGTTGTGTCTGTTTTTGTAACAAAAGAAGAATAATGGATTATAACTTGCCAACTAGAAAATTATCTTAATGAGAATTAAGACTTGGGATCCAAAACAAGTAACAAGATTTTGCATAATTAATGAGCTAAGTTTTTTTATACTGATGCCAATATGATACTTATTCAATACTAGTTTAATTTTGCCTTAACACAGAAAAATAGATGTGAAAATGTAGAACAATAATTCAGATACTTACAGGAATATTTTGAAATTTTGGTAAATATGCTGATTCATTGTCGTACCAAAAGTTAGATGAGAAGATCGATACCACTTAGCTTAGCAGCACTGACACTGGAAACAGCTCTGTCCAAGGTTTTTTTTTTTACACTTTGGCTTTTGTCCGGATTAAACATGAAAGTGGGATCTATCCTCTTATGTAAATCTTTCTTCTGCACTCTTAAAACTTCTCATCAATGTTGGCTTAAAAGTTCAGGTGATGATTATGTGATATAACTGACAGCTCCAGAACTGCCACCAAATGAACCTCGTGGTGAGACGAGGTTTTCTTAACTGCTGTTTCCAAGATCACGGATGAACTTTGATCTTAAATATTGACTCAGTCTGATTATATGGCTTTATTCTGACATGGATACTTAATTTAAACAAAGAATCAGGAAATCACCATTGCTTTTAACAGCTGAATATAAGAGCTAAACTCCACAGCACGAATCACAAATCTAATCTATTCACATGACGAGTGATATTCATTTCCTGATCATGAATTTAACTGTATATTTGACTTCCACAGTAAATACCTCAAACATAATGCGACCACAGTCACCATTAGCCTGATGAAACCTTCCTGTAATATTTACAGTGTAAACTGTCCACTGGAGCTGGGAAACTAAGACTTATAGCAGAGGGAAGTTAAAGTGATAAACAATTACAGAGAAATATTCAAGTCTCCATGTTGGCTCAGCGAATTAACCACAAGGAAAGTCATAAACACATTTGTAGAAAATGGCTGTTAGAGCAGATATCATATGGCAACCTATCCAGTTGTTGTTGGGAAGTTTTACTAAAAAACAAAAACATGTAAAGTTCATGGTGGCGCTTGAGCAAAATCCATTAAGATTTATTGTCTGTGCATCGTTAACGACTGCATGAAATTTCATGTCAATCTAATAGTTGAGATATTTCAGTCTGGACCAAAGTGGTGGACTGACTGACTGACAGCGCTGTCCACAGAGCCACTAACATGGCTAAAAATCAGAAATACTTTTTTTATAATGCAGTGAGTTAAGAAAATAAAAATCATGTTCACTCTCCTATAGACCTGATACTAAAATTATGTTTTCATCTTTACAAAGAGCACCATCTTTTACTTCCTCATCTTTGACTGGTGTTTATATAAAGCAAGATTAAATGTTAATAAAAAAAAAAATAATTTTTTTTTCAATCCAAAAACATGCTGAAGGTTTTTCCAGCCCTGTGTATTGTCTACAGGCTCCCTCTCAACCTGACATCCTTCATAAATAATACAGGGCAGCCTGAGAGGTAAAACCTTTTTAAAACCTCCTCATATAACACAATAATAGTTTTAATATCATCAACTAATGTAACTCTCTCATCTGGATTGTGACTGCTGGAGAGAACCTTAAAACACAAATGTACAAGCTGGATGCCCAAATAAGTATCTGCCACTTGGCCCCAAAATATTGGATACTGGATATGGAGCAAATGGGACATTGAGGTTTGAGAGGATACTACAAGTAGAATTATATCCTTCCATTTCACATTTGTGGTCATGTGGTGCAATAAGAAAGGCGTTCAATAAAACTCCTGCAGCTGGCATCTGATGTTAACCACCAGCCTTCCGGTTTTGAACGAGAAAATTATGAGAAATGCTGCAGACTAATGGGGCAATTAGGAGCAACACGAGACAAATATGTTTGCTGTAATGTACAAGAGATGTTTTACTCCTTTCAGGCCACAGTCTTTGTTGGTTGTGCACCAGAAAATGGAAATGCTGCTCTTTCCTGTTACTACCAAAAAGTCAAAATGAAGTGATACTGAGCCAAATGTAAAGAGGCACAAACTTGTGGATTTTTTTAAGTTGACAGTTCTGTTTGATACTATAGGTATTGGTGCTACAAAATAAGCGCCTGTGTGAGGATTCACTTGGATTACAATTAACCGCTTCCAGTAGAAACCACCAGATATCAAAAACCACAGATGTTTCCATCCTCCAGCTTTCATTTCTCACTCTCAACATTAGAGACCGCTGCAAATGCTCCAGAGAAAAAGAAGTCTGGACAGAGAGGAAAAAAAAAGAAAGAAGCCAATTAAAAGCTAATTTAATGGAACCTTGTGGGCTTTTAGTGTGGTGGTGTGCAAGAGGAAGTAAAGAAGGATCAAGTGTCTGTGCATGTGTGCGCTTTTCAAATTTAAAGAAATAGTCTGACATGTTCAAAAAAGCACTTACAGGTATTTACTTTCTTGTAGAGTTGGATGAGAAGACCGATCCCACTCTCATATTGAAAATGAAGTTAGAGAAGCAGACGCTTAGCTTAGCATAAAGACTGGAACCAGGGGGAAACAGCTAGCCTGGCTTTGTTTGAAGGTAACAAAGTCAACCTACCAGCATCTGTAAAGCTCATTAATTAACATGTTATATCTAGTTTCAGTTTGACTTCCCAACATGAGAGTGGCATCGATTATCTCGTTTACCTCTTGGCAAGTAAGTTAATAACTGTATTTCCCAAGAAGTCAAACTATTCCTTTAAAGGCTCATTATCTGAAGTGTGCACGTGTATGTGTGCATTTTGTGTGACTGTGAGGGAAACGGGGGTGGAGACAAATTCAGATACAGAAGAGGTTTCAGAGTCAGGTTTTTCAGTCAAGTCAAATTAAACAAGTGTTAGCAGGGTTACAGAGGAGTTTGCATTTTGGAGATACAAGATTTAAAATATGAGACATTCATCTCATGTCGAAAATAAAATCTGCAATATACACTATATGGCCAAAAGTGTATGGACAGTATAGTTTGGCTTAATTTAATTTGAATTATGGGATTATGTTACGGTATACAATAATATTTTAGACTATAGTTTGCCCGTCCTCATTAAAGCTCTCGTCGATCTTGTGGAAAACCTTCCCAGAAGAGTGGAGGCTGTTACAGCAGCAGGTAAATGCCCTTGGTTTTTCGCATGGCATGATGTAACGTTCAGGTGTCCACGTACCTTTGGCCATACAGTGTAACTAGTAACACAAGCTGTCAGATAAACATTTAAACAGAAAAAGTACAACACTTTATTCTGAAATTTAGTTGTGTGAAAGTTGAACACACCACAAAATTAAAATACTTTAATAAACAACCAGCATTGCAAAACTGTAATTAAGTTCAATACTTGAGTAAATGTACTCAGTTACAACGAAACTGACTGTGGTGTACATGTGTGTAAATGCACAAATCTAAAACACACACCAGAATGATGCCCTTTGAGTGCAGCTCAACACAACTATGAAACCACTTTGTGTCTGTTGATGCAGGCCTGTCTGTAGTCTCTCTCCTTCATGTCGGTCGTGTTGTTCAGCAGCCTCGTCCGAACTGACTCGTCCACCGTCATCTCGAGGGTCACCTCTTTGAACACCTGACACACCGACACCTGCAACAGACATGATGATGACATGACGGTTAAATTCACCTGTTACACGTTGATAATTTGGGGCCTATCAGGCATCACACTCAATGACATTATTGGATCTTATTACCTCCTGGAAGTGGAGTTTCTTGAACATGGCGATGCTGACCTGGTTCTCCAGCCCAATTTTCACTTGAAACTTTTTGACCCCGAGTTTGGTGACCCCTGGTGGAAGAAAACACATTGATCACCACCACTTACACACGACTATTCACAAACTGTAACCAGAGTTTACTGCACAGCGGTGGCTGTGGTCTGAAGTGAAAGTTTTATAAATTATAGGGCACTGGAGCTTTTTGCCATGAGTGATTCAGCATTTAAAACCAACAAAGCCCTTATTGATTTCCACCTCAATCTATGTCAAAGCCTCTATGGGTGAAATTTTTATGTAATTATAGCATTTTAAATAAATATAACATTTCAAATAATTAGACAATTCTGGTGGAAGTTTGTGCAGTTTATGTGTTGCTCTCTGCCACAGTGTCATTTTTCATACAACCGCTGCTTGATTGTCAGATTTCTGTTTGAAAAGATGTTTTATTTTGCTCTAACCAGTCAGTAGCAAGTGATGTATTTGTCCAGTTGATGTCATTTTCAGTCGACACAGGAGTCGCAGCAGTGGTTTTTAGGAGCAGGTTACTTTTCCTGACAATCAAAGAAACATGGGGATTTAAGAGCTGTTACTTCTGTAGATCAACGCACAACAATCTGGATAGCTGTGTTGATCTCGTCCACTAGTGTCACCAGTTTGATGGCTATTTCTCGGTTTGTTCGGTTGTTTTTCCAGCCAGATAATCAGCTGACAATGGCCACAACACAACCTGAATTCACAACATAAATGGCTGAAAAATAGAAGATTGGGCAGCGATTCAAGAGGCAACAATGTCAGAAATCAGAATTTTCTAAATCTGCACAGCGGCTTTAACTTTCATCTCCCTGCTGTAAATAACATGTTTGGTCAGTTTGTCCTGTTAACAAGCCTTAAGAAATCTGACAGATTGTATAAGCGGCTCACCGTAGCACATCATCATGCACGTCACTTCCTTCCCAATGCCTCTGCCTCTGTACCTGGACTCTGTTAAAAAGAAGAAACTTCATAAGTGACAATTGCAGGAAAATAGTGTTGAAATAGAAAGATACATGCAAGAATAGGTTCACATGTAAAACACAAAGCACAGGAGACTGTAGATGACGGATAAACCTTTGCTTTTGAATAATTTTTTAACACACACACGTTCGGCCTGACCTGCTATCATGACCTCCAACTCAGCCAAGGATGGGTCTGTGGGGTCAGTCAAGAAGATGTTGACATCTCCCACCATGCACTGCTCCTGTTCTACACTGGTGTCCGCCCACCTCTGCTTATCCAAGATGATGAACGTGCACTCTGGAAAGACAGAATTAAAAAAAAACAATGATGAAACAGCTTTTCTTTAAGAATAGCTGATACTTTACATGTGCATGATCTGGACAGTGTGATCTCTCATTTTCATATCATATCCAATGATTAACAGCTATTTGCAAAATCCATGAGCAAACAAATCTGAAGGATGATGGTTTGACTTTCAAAAAAATATCTTTAAACCTGGAAAGCTGATGAAGACTTTCTGTTCACACATATTCCAACAGCTCTTTAGAGCACTTATAAGGGTTTATGGTGTTATTTTAATGTGCACATTACAGGCAGGTGACCCCTTACTATCATCATCCTCCCTCCAGCTCCTCTGCATGTCGTACTCCTGCTCCAGGGTCAGCGGCTCTGAAGCGGTCAGCTCCTGCAGCTCCACCGACTTCATCCACTCGTGATACCTGAATCAGGCAGACAAAAGAAAGTCATGCACAGAATATCAAATTCAGAGCCTAAATATTATTTAAAAACCTTGTTCAGATTTGTAAAAAAAAAAAAAGGAGATTACTTTGTTTCTCTTTGTCCAGAGCCCAAACCTAGTACATACAGACTGAGGGCCAGTTATTTAACCTTTATATTGGAGTATTTATACTCTTTACATTCATGTACTGACTAAAATGTGACTTCAGCACAGACTCTCAAAAATGAATGTAACTGTAATTTTGGGGTATGTCCAACTTCAACACTACATTTCAGAGAGAAATATTGTACTCTTTTCATTAATGTATTTATCTATGGGGCCAAAACCAAACAATAAAAAAACATGTCCATATACTTTTGGCCACATAGTGTATACGGCAGATATGACTTAAACAGACAAGAGGGAGACATATGAAGAAGGTCATTCATTTCCAGACACTTTAAGGTTCATCTGAAGACTTTAAAAAAAAAAAAGATAATAAAGGGAAATAGACTAACAGACATGGAGGCCTCAGGACTCAGGACAGACAGTCAAGTGTTCGCGTTACCTGGGCACGTGATCTGCTTCGTAAGGGACCAACAGGACTTTGTGTCCCTCCAGCAAAGTGTTCTCGTTTATCTTCATGATGTCAAACCTGATCCAAACCACCAACAAGACGAACAATAACCGTGAAACTGAGCCACGTTTACGTCCATGTTGCCGAATCCTCACTCACTTCTTCATCGATACTCGTTGGTTCAAACTGCAGCTGCAATCACCGACAGAAAGGCGGAGGTCGCCCCCTGCTGGACAGCATTAGGAAGCACTGACGAGCTGGTGAAGGTTCAGTTTTTCTGATTTTCTTTTTAAAAAATTCTTTATTAAAATTCAGATTGAGATGTAAATACAGACACATACACACAACAAAATAAAATATATTTTGAAGGAAATAATGTAAAATGAAGAATGCACTTTATAAAGGATTGTTAAACAGTAGTAAACCTGCAGAGGGAGAACCTGCAAATTCTGACATTTTATTTCAGACATTACAAGTTTCCTTCCTAAGCTACCAATTCTTATTTCATGTTTCCTGCAATTGCATAGCAGTTCCAAACATGGTTAACATGGTCAACATGGTTAATGAGAGGAGTTGTCTTTCTATTTGTGAGTATAATTTCTTTTTGCTGTAATAAGGGAATAAGAAACAAAGAGATTCTATTAAAAGGTTCAGCTGTGATTTACATGAGATAATGGTAATAATTACAGAGTCTGGTTCTAGATTAGAGCTAATGTTTTGTTGTCATTATTTCAGACTTTGTGCACATATACAGAACATCGTGTGTTTGATTTGGTGTTAGGTGGCCCTGCCCAGTCCGTGCCACAGTTGGACCGGCTCCTGTGGTGAGCTGACCATGTCCATCCAGTGCTGCAGCTGTGGGCCCCTGGCGTACATGAAGGGACCCAAGACCAGCACTCCCAGCAGGGCCGGAGGCTCTGGAAGGAAAATAAAGACAGAGCTTGGATTTTTTGATTCTGCATGCAAATATTACAGCACACTAGAATTAAAACTAAAATGAAACATTAAGCACATTAGGTTGATCTTTCACCTGAGCGGACGTCGTTTGGCTGCTGCAGCTCAAACCTCAGACAGGCCTCGTCCAGGTGCTGCGAGCGGAGTTTAAAGGTCATCCTGTGGCTGAAGTAGGGGTCAGTTTCAGCTTTCACCACACAGCTGCGTTTGATCTTCACCACCTGAGTGTGTATCTGTAAGCTCACCTGGACACACACACCTGGGAAGCACAGAGATGTCATATTACCAATGCTTGCAAAATGACTCCTCTGATGTGCTTCAGACTCAGGTAAGTTTGCATACCTGCGTCTGTGAGCAGCTGTAGGCCTCGAGCTCTCAGAACCACCACAGAGAGGCGCTGCAGCGTCGGACTGTAGCTGAGAGAAATCTGCACGTCACCCAGCTCTGAACACTGAGCGTGATTACAGGTGACACAGTGATTATGAGCAGTTATGACCACATGCAAACATCCCAGGTGTTGCTGTGTGTACCTGTGTGTCGTCCTCCGTCTCCAGGTCCCTCCAGAGAACCCTGCCGGCATGACCGAGCTCCCCCTCCAGAGGAAACAGCACCCTGCCCACAGCGTGGCGTTTGCCGTCTTGCTCCACGCTCAGCACACACACACTCAGGGTGCTCTGAGGCACACACACACCTGACACCTGTGGAGGAAACAGACAGGAAGTGTGTGAGACTGAATGAGACCAATCAACAGTTGTACTTTACTTGAGCCTTTTCTTTTCAAGTCACATGTCTAGTTTCACTCTGCTGCATTTCAGAGAGAAATATTGCACTACACTCAGCTGACAGCTTTAGATTTTTTTTCAAGATTTTTACTTGTAACAGATTCTACTCTGTGGCATTAGTACTTATAATGACGTAAAGGATCTGAATAATTCCACAACTGCAAATCAAGCATCCACAGCTCATTAGTTCTTTGTTCTCTTCTCTCTATAGTTGCATGATTTTTCCAGCTTCTGTGTGTCTTTAAAACTTCTGTAAACTCGCCTGGAAAACGAAGCAGTCGTTGAACTCTGGGTCGGGCCCCGTGCCCCGGGCCTTGGCCTGCCGGGGCCTCCGGTCATCAGGGAGAAGCCGGAGCTCCACCAGCGTGACGTTGCCATGGAAGCGAGGAGGGAGGTTGCTGAGGCGGAGGAGGGAGACGACGAGTTGCTCGCCGCTGTGTCGATACTCAACAGAGAAGCAGAGACGGGTGGACATGCCGGGTGGAGGAGCCACCACCTCGTTCAGAGGAGGAACAGAGTAAAGACCAGCCAACACCGTCCCCACTGGGTACCATCCTGATGGGGACAGGTTGTGTCGTACGTCAGGATTTGTTAGGATGATTCTTACTGACTTTGGTGATCCTCTGACTTCATCATGAGGTTGACATTTGTGGTTCAGACTGAAATATTTTCCCCTGATATCAGACACAATCGTTTCACTCCATTTCCATCTTCAGTCTGACATGATGTCGACGAGAAAGCTCTGAATGTGTTCCTCTGAATCTACCACCAAGGTAAATTGAATAAATGCCTTCAAAGCAGAGTGCTGTTTGGATTTCAAAGTAATTGGTACTAATCGATTTAGAACAGCCTCAATAGCAGCGTCTATCTTGTCTATAACGGTCACCATTAATACTCTTCCTTGGTTCCTGTACACACAAAACACTTCACATCAGCGTTATTTCCTCTGTGTCACTCATTGGATCGATTGGTATTTCAACCAAGAAACTGCTGTTTCACGTCATGATGCCAAATGAATCAGTCAACTCTGTGGAGTGAACAGATTCAAAGGCCTGGACCCGAAAGAAAATGTATTGACAACTATTGGATGGTTTTCTGTGAAATTTGTTACATTCACGGTCACCATGAGGATGAAATGTAAATTTGAAATAGCGTGGTAGATTTTTATTATCCTTGAATTTACTATATCTAGTAAACTGGACTACAACCATCTTGACATGCTGTCAAATAAAGGCAGTAATGACCTACTGCTTACTGAGAGTGACCCACGGTGGGCGAGTATGTCCCTGCGAGCCTCCATCTTGATCTCGTCATCTTCTTTCGGGTCACCGTGGTTTTGTGTCATGAAGCGAGGAGGCAAAGTGAAAGGGATCTCTCTGGGTCTTTCACACAAGAAAAATGTTATTCATGCCAACTTATATTTAAATTGAAGACTACAGCTTCAGTGATTCTTCCAGGTAATGGATGCTGTTCTTCACTGAGAAGTTCACTCTTGCTTTTCTATCTTGGTATTTATTTATTGTTATTTAATAATGTGCGACACATGCTTCTTAATTAAATAATCTATTAATCTTCCTTTATGCATGTTTGAATGGATATTATCATTCTTCTTCTTCCTCTCTATCTCATCAGTTCCTGTTAGATCTCGACTGTCCACTCATAAAACAAAAATATGTCAAAGGTTGACAGAAAAAAAGATCCACTACTCTACATGAATACTCATAAATAAACCTTTGAAAGAGAGAAAGGCTAAACACTTAAAGAATCTAGGATAATGTGCATGAAGGTTTTTCGTGGTACTAACATGGTCCAGGAGCCCTGAGACACCAGGATCACCGGAGCAGAGCATGCTGGTACTGAAGGCGCTGCGGAGAGCAGCTCCTCGTATGGACCCTGACCTTTCTTCTTCCTCCACAGATAGTAAACTATCAGACCCAGCAGCAGCAGCAACAGGAGACCGGCAGATAGACCAACAGCTAACGGCAACACCTGGTCTGAACGAACAGGCACATTAACGAGGAAAACATACGGCAGGAATCGAGTCTAACACAGTTTACTGCTTACCTGCCATTTTTCAGTTGACACCAACACACAGCTTTCATCGGAGTGTTCACCTGTTCAGCAGTGGTGTGTTTTACTGTGTGTGACCCCAGTACGACACAGCTGGCTGATTCCCACTATTTCACGCTGTTATCTGGCTTTTTGGTTGGTGGCTACACTCGTAACACTTTAAAGGACCAGACCACTGTTTTATCCCATTTACTAAACTGCATATACTTCACATTACAGGATTATATTCGACTTGCAAACCGTGCTGTGGTGTTTCAGATTATTGAATGTGTTTTGACCTCTGAGGCAGCATTCATGTCATTAAAGGGTCACAAATTTTACACATTTACAAGTCATGAGGAATATTAATAAGTTTAACTGTATAATATAAACTATTATCAGTGCTGTTAGCTTTACTTTGGATGGAGTTTGTGTAATTTATCATGTGGCGGTTATAACAGCATTGTAAACTTTTATTAAGTGTCAAAAGTTCAGAGCTGCAGCTCTGACTCTGGTTTTATTTAATAGGTAAAGAGAATCTAATACAATAAATGATAAATTCTGTCTTAACAGCAAGCTTGGGCAAAACCAACACCACAAATCTTCTTCTCTTGGATCAACAACAAGAAGATCAACTGTAAAAACATCAACTGTAAAAAGTTCAAAATGTAAAAAAAAAAAAAATAAATAAACCACACACACACAAAAAAAATCCTGGTGGTGGTCCAGTCCTTCGGTGTTCTCACCGCTGCGACCCGGGTTCGATTCCCGGCTGGGGTATGTTGGCGCCTCACGAGGGGCAGCCTGTGTGGAAATGTTCCCAAAATCACACACACACAAAATTACTTGAATTTATTATTTAAATCATGCATTATATTTATTGCTTCAGTTTTTACATTTAAAAATAGTATTTGTCTAGTTGCTATGTGCTGCTGACTGCACTCAAGCAATGTTCAGAGTCTGGATAGCTCAGTGGGTAGAGCATCAGACTTTTAATCTGAGGGTCCAGAGTTGATCATTTATTGTATTAGATTCTCTTTACCTATTAAATAAAACCAGAGTCAGAGCTGCAACACATCCAAAAACTTTCATATAACCATTTATCCATGATATGACCATTGTTACCATGGGGCCACATGAAAGTCATGATCAGTGGCAGCAACAGCAACAACTGAATTCATTTTTTTCACCATTTAAAAACGATATGAACAACAAGGCCGTTATTTGCAGCAGCCTCCTGTCATCATCCTGAAAAAATACTTTCTTTGCATATTTTAGTCAAATGAATCAAGATTTTAATGCACATTATATTTGTAATTATCATTCATTTTAGAAATATCCACATTCACATATTCAAACACAATTACAGCGGTCTCCGACGGCAACGAGCAGATGAAAGGATAGAATGGAACCAAGACATCAAAGCCGTCAAAGACACGGGGGAAATATTGTAAATATAGGCTGAATTTGAGAAAGATTACATTTGACCCAGGTTTGGCTCAGAGAATTACACTTGACCCAGTTTTGTTTCAGAGAGTTACATTTGACCCAGGTTTGGTTCAGAGGATTACATTTGACCCAGCTTTGGTTCAGAGACACACTGTTACAATGGAAGGTCCACAGAGGAAGACAAAACGCAGACAGAAGAAAAACGCCAAGGCCCAGCAGCAGAACGCACTGGAAGACGCCGGACGCAACTTCGAGGAGCTAGAATATGAACAACTGAATTTCTACCTCAGTTCCCTGCAGGAGCAGGCCCAATGTGTGCTGAAGGACAACCAGGCTCGGCTCACCCAGAGTAAATCTGAGGGGAGAGTCCTCCTGGAAATTGATGAAGACTTGCTGGCAAATTTGCTGGAGCAGCTCCAGGAGCCGAAGAAAGAAAACATGGAGAAAGAGCTGTTTCAAAGCCAGATATGCAAAGCTCAGCAGCTGGAGAAAGATCTGGCTTTTGAGAGAGCTCAAGCTCAGAAGTTGCAGCAGAAGCTGAGCAAGATGGAGGAGGAGCTTCTGAAAGTGAAGGAGGAGGCTAAACAGACTCGTGAAAGATCCCAGGCTTCCCATCAAGCCCAGCTGGAGGAACTGAGAGCTGAGAGCGCCAAGACCTCATCTGCCCTGCAAAAGGCCGACCTGTTTTACAAGGAGATACGTAGCCTGGAAGCCCAGCTGGGCAAAGCTCAGGCCACACATATCACCACTTCAAAGCGCCTGAAGTCACAAGTGAGCAAGGCCAATACGAAGCTCAAGAAAGCTGAGTTTGACCTGAAGCTCCAGACTTCAAACATGGACACACTTCAGGTCCAATTGCAGGAGATGAAGGGACAGAAGGAGGCCCTTCAACATGAGGTGGAAACCACAAAGCATCAGCTCTGTGATGAACAGCGCGCAGCTCAGAAGCTGCTGGAGAACATGAGCACGCTGAAGGAGGAGCTTCTGAAAGAGAAGGAGGAGACTAAACAGACTGATGAAAGATCCCAGGCTTCCCATCAAGCCCAGCTGGAGGAACTGAGAGCTGAGACCAGCAAGATATCATCTGCCCTGCATCACGCAGAGGATCTGCTGGAGACTGAGCGCCTCCGCTGGCAGCAGGAGAAAACCTCCCTGCAGGAAGACCTGGAGAAATACAGAACCTCTCACCAGGCCAGCAACAAGATTCTGGCATTTAAGAACAAGCTCCTCTGTCAGAGACTGGAAGAGGCGGCGGAGGAGAACTCATCCCTCCGTCAAACTCTGCAGGACGTGCAACAGCAGCAGAGCGCGACAGAGAGCAGCCTGAGGTATGTGCAATATTTCATTTCATCTAATCTTCATTCAATGTCCTGTCTATGGTGTATATACTGTTCCCATGTTTCATGGATTTCTCTCGTTAATACTTTTCCGCCTGTTTAAATTCTTAATACTTTCAAATTTCTTTTAGTAAGATTGCCTCTCTTGTTTATATTGCTTATTTACTATTTATGTCCTCTTTGCTGCTGTTCACTGTGAATTTCCCCATTGTGGGACAAATAAAGGAATGTCTTATCTTATCTTTTCTTTTCCTTTCTTTTCTTAGGTCACAGTTGGAAGACCTCCAGAGCCAGCTGGATAAGAAGAAGAAGAAGAAGAAGTGGTACCGCAAAGTGTTTTAATGCCCGACTCCAGGATTCCAGCACAGGCCAACAAAGCACAGGCTCATTATTTATTGATCTACTTGTGAGGATTATAACCTACTCACAAAGCTAGAAAGAGAGCTTGGGCTGGGCGCCTGTTGCTGGTCTGGAGTCTTGGGCAAAACCAACACCACAAATCTTCTTCTCTTGGATCAACAACAAGAAGATCAACTGTAAAAAAAATCAACTGTAAAAAGTTCAAAATGTAAATAGTTAAAAAAACAAAAAAAAAAAAAAAAAAAACACAAGAGGGGGAAAACCTCCCTGCAGGAAGACCTGGAGAAATACAGAACCTCTCACCAGGCCAGCAACAAGATTCTGGCATTTAAGAACAAGCTCCTCCGTCAGAGACTGGAAGAGGCCGTGGAGGAGAACTCATCCCTCCGTCAAACTCTGCAGGACGTGCAACAGCAGCAGAGGGCGACAGAGAGCAGCCTGAGGTATGTGCAATATTTCATTTCATCTAATCTTCATTCAATGTCCTGTCTATGGTGTATATACTGTTCCATGTTTCATGTATTTCTCTCGTTAATACTTTCATATTTCTTTTAGTAAGATTGCCTCTCTTGTTTATATTGCTTATTTATTATTTATGTCCTCTTTGCTGCTGTTCACTGTGAATTTCCCCATTGTGGGACAAATAAAGGAATGTCTTATCTTATCTTTTCTTTTCCTTTCTTTTCTTAGGTCACAGTTGGAAGACCTCCAGAGCCAGCTGGATAAGAAGAAGAAGAAGAAGAAGTGGTACCGCAAAGTGTTTTAATGCCCGACTCCAGGATTCCAGCACAGGCCAACAAAGCACAGGCTCATTATTTATTGATCTACTTGTGAGGATTATAACCTACTCACAAAGCTAGAAAGAGAGCTTGGGCTGGGCGCCTGTTGCTGGTCTGGAGTCTTGGGCAAAACCAACACCACAAATCTTCTTCTCTTGGATCAACAACAAGAAGATCAACTGTAAAAAAATCAACTGTAAAAAGTTCAAAATGTAAAAAGTTCAAAACAAAAAAAAAAAAAAAAAAAAAAAAAAAAAAAAAAAAAAAAAAAAAAAAAAAAAAAAAAAAAAAAAAAAAAAAAAAATCCTGGTGGTGGTCCAGTCCTTCGGTGTTCTCACCGCCGCGACCCGGGTTCGATTCCTGGCTGGGGTATGTTGCTGCCTCACGAGGGGCAGCCTGTGTGGAAATGTTCCCAAAATCACACACACACAAAATTACTTGAATTTATTATTTAAATCATGCATTATATTTATTGCCTCAGTTTTTACATTTAAAAATAGTATTTATCTGGTTGCTATGTGCTGCTGACTGCACTCAAGCAATGTTCACAGTCTGGATAGCTCAGTGGGTAGAGCATCAGACTTTTAATCTGAGGGTCCAGAGTTCAAGTCGCTGTTTGGGTGTAAGCTTCAAAGAACTTCCCACTTTGGCACGAATAAAGTACATTTAACAAACTATTGTCTTTAATATTCAGAAACTGGAGACTTGATATATCAGCATTCAAAGTCTGCAAACATGTCAAAAGAATCTGTCTGTAGTTTCAATCAAATACTTAAAAAGTGACTGAACTCCATTAACAACACATGTTTGAAGTTAATTGAAAACATAATTGCAATAACACGCATGTTAACATTTAGCAAACAAACAGCAACCTGCATGTAAATAACTGTATAATATACAAGTAATATGAGTGCCCTGACAACTGATCTGATCTTAACCCAGAGTCAAAATGCTCATTAGCCACTCATCCACCCACCGTTGTTTCACTTATACACACATGCACACGCACACACTCTGTCCAGAGATTGGACGGCAGCTAATGAGATGACGACTAATCCTCAGAGCTGAAGGCCGAGTAATGGCCCTCTCTTTAACACGCATGCACATGCACACATCACAAAACATCCACAAAGAGAAACCCTCATATTCACACTGAGGCCAGGTTCACATGAGGCCCGGTTAAAAGAGACAGAGGTCAAGATCGAGCTTAAGAGGAGTCATAGCAGAGGAGTGTGTGTTTGAGGCTGCGAGGGCGGCTGGAAACAAGAGGTGATTGTCTTAAGAAGGGAGCGAGGAAGAGGAGGAGGAAGAGACGCCATTTAGCACTACCTCCTCTGTGTCAGGGCAGAGGGTGAGACAGGATAGAAGGTGGGAATTTAAAGGTAAGATGTTTTTCTCTTTTATCTGACATTGTACTATATTTTTGTTCAGTTATGTGGATGAAGTGGGTGTTGATTCTTCCTGTACAGACAAATCATAAATTAATCTGCGTATCTGCAAGTCAGTTATGGTTGAAACACGACTAGGTCAGTTTGGGACAGAGATGGGATCAGTTTTAACACAAATATGGATTCATTATTTTGTTTATTCTGCTAAATCAGTTAGAGCAGAATTGATTTTGAATAAGTGAGGGATTGACGAACTGACAATCTGCTTTTAAAAGCATAAATACAAAGAAGAAAAAAATGAGGCTCAACATTTGCACTGACTCTGTCGGAAGACAAGAAGAAAACAAGTTCATTTTAATTTCTTAATATAACCTCATCAATTCTTGCCATCTCTTTTTTTCTTTGTCTCGTTTGCTTCTTTGTCTTCTGTCAATCGAAGGCCAAATGCTCTTTAAAGTGTCTGGATCAATCTGCATTTTGTCTCAATAATCAAATAATCTGGATTGTGTAATCCCATTAGGCTAATCTGGGACTGCCTGTGAATGTGTGGGTGTGTGTGTGTGTACGCTGACTGGGTTGAGGGTGTGTTTCAGAGTCAGATGGAAAGAAAAGATTAAAAGAATGGTTCAACATTTTGGGAAATACACTTATTCGCTTTCTTGATGAGGGTTAGAGGAGAAGATTGATGCCACTCTCACATCTGTACGGTAGACTTGAGTTTGAGCCAGCAGCTGGTTAAATTAGCATGGCACGAAAATGGGGGAACAGCTCACCTGGCTTTGTCCTCAGGTAACAAAATCCTCCTACCAGCACCATTAAAGCTCACTAATTGACTTGTTACATTTAATTAGTTTAATCCACTCAAAAACTGAAGTGTTAAAATTTGTAGTTTTGCAGGGGGTTTACACGCAGGACTATATCACGGCCGGAAGGAGTGACCTTCTGAAGTCTCTGCTGGTTTTTGACAAGAAACCAGGATAACTATTTCCCCCTGTTTCCAGTCTTAACGCTAAGCTTGGCTGCTGGCTTCATATCGAATGGAGCGATATGAGATTGGTGTCAATCTTCTCATCTAACTCTCAGTAAGAATGAGCAAATTTCCCAAAATGTTTAAATAATGATTTAAAGCAGCTAATTGATATTTTTATGATAACAATAATAATATAAAAATCCAGATATGTCCATCAGGATTCCAGAAACAGGACTGAATGATAATGTTGTTCTGTAAAAAAGCAACTGATTGCTCACAAGTGATGATATGTCACAGCTTGTTTGCACTGCCCCCAAGTGGTCAAAAATCTATTATTGAAGGTTTACAGACAAAGAGCAATTAAACGCTCAAACATGTCTTTCTTCCCAGGTTGGTGCTGCTGACATGGCGAGGTCCGGGCGTCCTGTGTCTGAGAGCTACCAGCCAGTCTGTTATTCAGGCAGTCAGTCACTCTCTTTCTCCAGTGAAGCCGGGACTGTTGGACTGGAGGACGAGGAGGACCGTGCGCCCATTTTCTCCCTGTCCAAGAGCTCCATGGATGTGGTAATGGCGACTGGGCCGCTGCACAAGCGGGACCCGGCCTGGACCAGAGCGGACCTGAGACGCAGCTCCAGCACCAACACGCACTCTGAGCCGAACGTGGTGGCGCTCAAGCAGCTGCATCCTCACATGTGGCAGCACATCAACGCCGCCAACAGCCACCAGTTGTCAGTCACAGCCCAAAACATGGACGTGCACAGTCCTCCTGGCCTCGGCGAACGCTGGATCACCAACATGCAGCGCTGGAGCCAGTGCAGTGGCAGCACACACAGTCGCAGCAGCACGCCAGAGACAATTGTATGGAAAGAAGGGACCTCACGCCCCTCAAGTCTAACCCAGGAAACCCCTTGCTCTGCTGCGCTGGACTCTCCAATGTCCAAACCAACCTCTTCACCAACCACACCTTCTCCCTTCATCTCCCCCTTGCAGACACCAACTTTACCACCTGAAGAGCTTTTAAGTTCTTCTTCTTCACAAACACTAAACACACATCAGCAGAAGGACTTACTTGTGTTCTCGCCCAAACCCTCTCCACTGCTGTCCCCCCTGCAGGCCCACACCTCCTCCCCCTTGCCATCCAACTCTCCCAATCTTGTCCAACTCACCAGCACAGAGGATGAGGGCTTCCTGGAGAATAACTTGCTTTCTTTTACGTTCCCTTCCCCTATCCCGTCGTCTGTCAGCTTAGCAGAAGGGGGTGCATCGTCAGATCCTGGATGCCTTCCTGATGAGGTGATAGAAGAGCTGAACAGTCCTGAAGGTGCACAGTTATTGGAGGGTGGAGGAGTTAGAAGCCCAGAGCAAATGTTCAGCTATCTGACACCTAATTCTCCAGCAAAGGGGCAAGAATCAGGAGAACCAGTTTGCTATCTTGAGCTGCCAGGGCAGCCGGGGCAAAGCCGTCCAACAGGCCGAAGTTGGAGGTCACCCCTGGTTTCTTCCATGAGCGACTCGCAATTGGGTGACTGCTGCAGGTGCAACTTGAACACCAGAGAGGGCATCCTAAAAGCTCCAAAGGTTGAGGTGTTCAGGGAGGAAGGTACAATGACTTCACGGCTGGACCTGGTAGACACAGCAGTGCAGACGATCTCTCCTATCGGCTCCTTGTGGGGCCTCAGGAGGGATGTGTCCACCTCCAACATGGGCTCCCACTCCATCCTGGGCTCGCCACCTGGATCGAGACTCAACCTGAAGTCCTCAGTGGGGTCGAACTCCAATCTGGTGTCCCCGTCCTCCAGCATGTTTCCAGTGAGCAGCGGAGAGGAGGAGGAGAGACAAGGAGATGACCAGACGTGGATCTCTGCCTCGTCGCAGGATCTGGACAGGAGGAGGTCGTGTCTGAAGATCCAGGGGGAGGAGAAGGACGAGATGGGGAGGAGGAGCAGCATGAAGCAGGTGCAGTGGGATGAGGACGGGATGACTTGGGACGTTCACGGAGCATCTCTGGACCCAGAGGTTCTGAGCACAGCCATCCGGAAGCACCTGGAGCTCCAGAACAGCCCCCAACCAGCGAGACGCACCTCGAAGAAGAAGAAAGCACCGAAGCCTCCTCTCATATCCAACGTGGTAAAGGCCATGGCCCCAGAACTTACTCCACCTGTGATGATTATTCCGTCCACTTGTATGGTGGAGACTGAGAGTGAGGAGACACCAGTGGCAGACTGCGACGTGGAGGTGGAGGAGGAAGGAGGAGGGAAAAAGAAGGAAACAGTAGAAGCTGCTCGTAGAATAAGCAGAGCAGAGGGAGATAATGCGAAAGAAGACGATGAGGTTTACGGAGAGGAAGGCGGCAGCCGTCCTAAGTCACCCTCACGAGGGAGTGCACACGTCCACAAGAGGAGCGTGATGAGGTCACTGAGGAGGCCGGGGTGGTGTGGAGGCTCCAGGAAGACAGACGACTGATCCTGGAGACTAATCCAATGATTACCCATATTATCGTATTGATTATGCATAGCTGATCAAACCCACAGTTTGCACAAAAGCACTACTAATAAACTCTGAATGAAGCTCAGAGAGCTCTGTAATTTCAACTTGGGATGAATTCACTTTAGATCACTTTAATTCTTTCAGGTTGATTTTCTGTCTAAGATCTCTTAAAACATCGTCCTCTTACTGTCAAATATAATGCAGATGCAAAAAAGAGAGGGGTCAATAAAAATGTTGATATTTTTGTCACAGCAATGAGCTTAACAGGATGTAGCAAGTATTATAGTGACGTTTATTTCCCTGGGTTTTGCCTCTCAAGCTACATACAGACTGCCCCAACTTGTTGGTTGACAAACAACAGACTTGTTCTTTAGTGTTGGGTAGAAGCATTTCTGGTGAGGTCTGCATGAAAATCAAGAGTTACTAGTAAATTAGTAAGACAGCTACCAGGAGGTAGTACATTTGTTAAAACTGGGGTGGACAGTATTTTATTTTAATATTATTATCATTACTTTGCATCATTGGACAACAAAATCCATAATAACCTTTCAGCATACTGTAATTTAAGTAGCATGAAAGAAATCTAGACTTCTCTTGGTTTTCTGGCTTTAGAAAATTTAGCCCATGACGGGAGAATTTGGCCAATCACAGGTCATTTCAGAAAAATGGTGTTTCTATTGGATCATACAAAAACTCGGCGCTTCGGGATCATTGTGTTTGATGCCATGATGTTCGTATTGATGAGTGGCAAAAAGGCATGATGTCAAGCAGTGGGGAATAACTTGTGGGGGGGACAGTGGTGTGTGTGTGTGTGTGTGTGTGTGTGGTGCACTAGCCTCTCATCCTGCTGACTCCTTCTGCTTCTCCTACTCCAACTTGTGGGCTTGATGGGGGCTCAGCCGAGCGAAGGAGGCAGCAGAGAGGCGAAAGGTTTTGCATAGGTTTGCACAGGTTTCGCCTACTGCAGATGTAATGAAGATGTTCAGTGAAACCAAATTTTGTCTTTGTATCGATGTTGCTCGAAAAATGTCTGTTTTGTTTTTAAATGAAAAAGAATAAAACATTATTACTGTGGGTACAGTTTTGAAGTACTTGTACTTGAGTTTTTCTTATTTGATGCTATTTTATATTAGAGCTTGACTAATGCTGGATTTTTTGAGGCCAATACTGATATTGATATTTGAGAGTTATCGGCCAATATTCCTGTAGGCTTTTTAAACATAAACCAACATTTTTGAATGAATCCTTTAAATCAGTTTCTAAATTACTTTGAAAGGCACGATTCTGCATCATCAACCCTTTCACTTTAGAGACTATAAATACAGTTAATAATCCTGTACTTTTTTGTTTGCGTTGATATTTGTTTCTCATAAACCTGAACTAACATATTCTTCTGGACATAATAGCTCAGGCAAGATCTCCTGCTCATTACAGCTGACAAATAAGGGACGTGTTACAGAAGCACATGTTAGGATTTACTCTCAAATATTTACACATAAATACACAAGAGGAGACTGAGCTGAAATATGTTGTTTAAGAATAAACACCAACTGCAAAAACACACACTCTTCCCACACTCGCTCGACTCATTCACTGTGGACAACATACACAAAGTTGAGTTGTATATAAACTTGGTGAACCACAGTGGTGAGGTTTGACCATTCAGGCGCTGCCATTCAGATGAGCGGGCACATTCTCTCTCATTCACCACAGAAAAAAGCTTAACTCACTAGTGGCTTCCACTGCAGTTATTGTTGTCATATTTTCACAGATGTGTGTAGAGGCAGGAGGGTCTCTGTTGATTTTCAATTATTTATTCTTGTTTTCTGGTTTTAAAGGGTCAGTGCAGACAAATTACAAGATTTTTGTCCCTGTTGACCTCTTGTGGAATCAAACCGTGCGGAGAGTTTTAGTTTATTTTGCTTTGGCTTTCAGGCCGAGATTTCTGCCTCAACAGCAACAGTTTTGATTGAGACAACTGACATCTGAAAATATGTTACAGAACGGATTATAAAGAGTGCTGAGAATATGTTTTGTCATTATTTATGTGAACTGACAATAGCCCACCTGAGACTGGATTTTTGAGGCTGATACCGATATTGATTTTTAAGAGATTGAGAGCATTTGATGTTTGGCAGGTATAATGTTAATCATCATCTTTGGGTAACATGTCAGCATGCTAACATTTCCTAATTAGCACCAAACACAAAGTACGCCTGAGGTTCATAAAAACGTTGTTAGTTTTGCAGGTGTTTGTTCATAAACTAAAGTATTGGACAAATTTTAAAGTCAGAATTCATCCTGAAGGGGGGCATGAACATCTGAGAGTTGTCAAGACGTTTCGCTTTAAACTACAACTTTTCCTTGTTATTGATCAGCCAACATCTAAGCTGAAACCAATATATATGTTGGAAGCTAATATCAGACTGGTTTAGTCTGAGTTTTGAAGCATGATTATCCATATAAGTCATGTTTAGACATGTAAATAAACAAGCAACATGTTTTCTACTGAGTCATGTTTGCACAGGATGAACTACAGTGGAGATTTGGGATATCATTGATAAAGGTGATTTTCAGGTCACTATGTCACAGCTTTAAGTCATGTGACGTGATGTTTGTTTGTGTACTGTGCTGTGTTTCCTTTGTCCTGTGTGCATGTTGGTGTACTGAGGGCATACTACACTGTATGTATGTGAAAGTGCTGATGGGACTCCCTGAAATCCCCTTTTTCTCAGCAGCAGTGGAAACTCATAGCCACAGGAGAACAATCCAGCGCTCGGCCTTTGTTGTGCTGCGGCTCATTGTCCCCGGAGGTGTGCCGCTGTGTGTGTGTACTGTATGTGTACCTGTGCATGGGCATCTGCGCGTGCTCGCTGCCTGGTATAAATAGCGTGGGATGTGTGCCGGCCGGTGATTCTGTGGAAGACGATGGCTGTACCCGGACCTCCTCTGCTCCTCCTTCTGTCTCTGCTGCTGCCACTGCTGTTGAGCAAGGCATCTCTGCCTGCAGCTGCATACACACTCACGCCGGGACGACAGCCACAACACAAGCTCCTCCACCTTGGTGAGGACAGAAGCACACACCTCCAAACATTTTAGCAACAAACATGGAGGCTTTATTGCAATTTGATCTCATTGTGTGGCGTTTCTCTGCTCCTAGACTGGCCTAAGGATTGTGGTATGGCTCACTTCAAGCCCAACATGGCTGAGAGGATTGTGTCGGGGAACGAGGCCAGGCCTCACTCCTGGCCCTGGCAGGTCTCTCTGCAGGTAAATCTGTCTTTGAATCAAGGACACCAAATAACTGACTGCACAAAAATGTAACATACAAAACTCCAGTACAAGAGACATATTTGCACATTTGCTTATTAATACTGCTGCTACTTTATTTGCAACGTTCACCTTTAACCTTTGACCATGTTTACTATTCTGTATATTTTATGTATTTACTGTATGCTTGTTTGATATATTTTTATCTGGCATTTTGTTTATAGCTTAGCTTTTATAATTTCTTCTACTTGCCTTAGAGTTTGACGCATTTCATTATGTGTTGCTACCAAGCTAGAACCTGAAAATACATAAAAATTTCAGAGCACTGTTCTTGGCAAACTGTTCTTTTTCATATAGTGGTCAGGTTTCTATGAGAGATTAAAATGGCCACTTCTGAGGAAGCTGTCTGGTTCTCTCTCGTAGGTTCGTCCCAGGGGAAGTAAACATTACATTCACGTCTGTGGAGGAACTCTCATCCACAAGAACTGGGTCCTTACTGCAGCTCACTGTTTCCAAAAGTAAGAAACTCGTCCACTGACACTGAAAAAGGAAGAAAACACAATGAGAACAAATCTTTAACTGTAAACTCTATTTGTTCTGTCAGGGGTAAAGCCGAGGATTCTGGGAGTTGGAGGATCGTCCTGGGGAAGCATCAGCTGAAGCGCTCAGAGACGGCAGAGAGGATTTTCCCTGTGAAGAGAATCTACCGGCACGAGAACTTCCGTTACCCGGCTCACAGCGAGCTGGACTATGACATCGCCCTGGTGAAGGCTGCCACAGACATCAACCCCTCAAACTTCATCCGCTACGCCTGCCTGCCGCGCAAGCAGACCAGCCTCAACCCGGGACACTACTGCTGGGTCACAGGCTGGGGAGACACCCGGGGTGAGTGGAGGAGAGGGGTCATTAGGTCACTGATCAACAACCAGCCATGGTAGCACTTCTGAGACTGAACTCAATGCTAACGTTACGGAAGCAAAGAAAGGCCACAATGATTTTAATCTTGTAAGCAACTGAATTATGAAACATAAGCATGGCTGAGTAAGTTTACGTGACTTCATGTTGTGCAACTTATGTAACGTAATGTTTAGAGTTCAATATGCAAAAGGCTTTGAGTTTCAATTCAAGTTTCTCAAAGTCAATTGGTCATTGTTGAATAAAAAAAATCATGTAAAAAAAATAAAGTTGCTCAAATCGGATTGGTGAAAATTAGAAAATAAAATTCAAAATAAAAAATTTTAAACTTGAAGATCAAGGTTCCACTGGATCTTTTGGACAACAGGGCAATTAAAACCATAAAAGATAATTCAGATACATTGTTTTTGCAAAGTAAAATATTTCAATTCAGTGGTGGTTAAGTTTTTATAATTAAGTTTCTTTTAATATTCTAATTATTATGGCTATTACGAAGATGATGGGAATGGAATAAAAAGCAGGTATCTGGTCATAAATCAAAGTATTTGCAAGTAAAAAATTTGACTTGGTGATGGCACTAGAGGAAAAGTCAGGAGAATTTATTAAAATTCATCCTGAGGGCAACATGAATATCTGTACTCTGTACCACATTTAAATTGCAGTCCATCCAATAGTTGTTGAGACATTTCACTCAAAAATAAAAATGTCAACCTGCTGGCTGATGAACAGACATTAACATGCTTCTAGTGTGGCTAAAAAATCCGGAAGAGTAGAATTCAAAATGCTGTTAAACTTGCTTAAATGTTCCTCTTAAACACATTTCAGGTGGGAAGGAGAATGTGTCTCTGGCAGAAGCCCTGAATCAAGCGCGCCTGCCCATCATTGACTTCAAGACCTGCAGGCAGAAGAAATTCTGGGGCGATCGTGTGCGAGACTCCATGATCTGTGCCGGGTTCAGGGACAAAGAGGACCCGCCTGCTGCATGCCAGGTGAGGACTGACATTTACAGATGCTGGAGGTAGAACTGAGAACATATTTTTAAAAATCTGGTCATGTAAATTTCCCTCCCATGTCTCTGCTTCAGGGTGACTCTGGTGGTCCTCTGCTGTGCCAACTGGGCCGGGATCGCTGGGAGGTGCACGGCGTGGTGAGCTTCGGCCCCATTGGCTGCACCGTGGAGAACAAACCCAGCGTCTTCACCCGCACCGCCGCCTACATCCCCTGGATCGAGGCGACACGCATCAGGGACTTCTTCCTGCACTAAGCGGCCACCTGACTCAGCGCTGACAGCAAACATAAGCTCTGCTGTTTTATGTCTGATGTCCACAGATGATGAGACAAACTGTTTTTTCTACACAGTTCATTCATGTTCCACCGACAAGTTCACAATTTGTGGAACTTACAACCACTTCAAGATGTAAATACATGTTTTAAATGTGCAATAATTGTCTTCACATTTTACAGTCTACCCTATGCACTACTCTGGTTTGGAAACCAGAGAGTTGCAACAGAGCACTGCATAGTATACACTGCTCATGACCTTTTACATCCAGTCTACATTTGTGCAATAAAAGTGGTTAAAAGCAAAATGTTTGTCAACATTTTCCATTTTTATTTCAGTTTTTAATTCAGCGGGCTTATGGAGACACATAAACGGAACGCACTCCAGTACAGCTTTACAGTGATTTCTTCTTGCACAGTAAAACAGAAAACACTGCAGACACGCTTCAATAAATTAGTAGAACTGACCGGCTTAAGTTCTGTGTTTGCAGATCATAGCTGAAAAATCTCTGCTCTTCTATGACAGAAGAGTCTTTCAGTCCAAAATCAGAACATGAATCCATCTGGTGAACCACACACACCAGATGTTACCTTACAAATTGGCTCATTTAACCCAAATTTCATGGGTTCATTGATTTCAAAACTAGCGTTAAAGAAGATTAATAAACCTCCCATAAACAATGATATAACAAATGGCACACCTCTACAGAAAATCCTCACAGGCTCTGCTCATTATTGATCAGGTCAGAGACAAGAGTACCTCAGAGGACAATGACGAGAGGGGTGTTCTAGGACGGTCTACATCTGGATTTCCAGTAGAATTGAGTCCGTAATTTCATATCTTATTTTTCAAACACATCCTTTTATTCCCAGAATGCTCCTGGAAAGTGGCTATGGGGGGTGAACCAGCGAACTGGGACCAACTCACACTTCCCTGAACAGCACACTGCATTTGACCAGCGTCTAATTCCTCTTAGTGCTGTGGTTAAAGGCGGTGTCCTGGAGAGATATTTGGCCCTAACGTGGAAGCAGATGTGTGTGGGAGAGGTTAGTACAGCCTGGAGGATGACGAGGAGGAGCCGGTGATGTGGTCCCAGTTGTTGTAGAGAGCGTAGGCACCAGACAAGGCTAAGCCAACCAGACCTCCTCGGGCTACACCCTTTATGCCACCTGCAAGCACAGTAGAAGCAGAATGAGTGATTAAGCTGTGCATGAACATCAGATAAACATGCATCACAACCATCTGGCAAACAGTGACTTCATTAAATAATTCTTGTTATTTTAGTTAACCAAACTACCAGATGGTTGGGGCTCAACACATTTCAGACAGTGTGAGGTGATTTGTCAACTCTCAAACAAGTTTTTTTTTTTTTTTTTTTTTTTTTACCATTAAGTGTTTTCCAGTTACCTTGTGAAGCAGCTGGATTTGCATTTCAAACTGTGGCTGAACCACAGTGGTTCGAACCAATCAGTGTTCTATGAAGAACTATTAGGCTATATAGGTAGTTTAGTTGCGACAGTGATAAGAGACTGTTCCTTTGAAAACAACAATGGCAGCTTTTCAAGAAAGACACGTACCGCCTGATTTAAAGAGCATCCCAGTTAGTGTCCCAGCAGCCACTGTGTTGATGTCATCTTCTGCTCCTCTGGCCTTCTCTATCGCCACACCAAAAACACTATATAACAAGGCTGCAATGGCAAAAAAAGCACATAGGTTTATAAGAGGCTACAGAAAAATACATCTGTCTCTCACAAGAGTCAAATCGCAGTCATTCAAAAGAGGGAAACTTTAAAATTAAGAGATCTCACATCTCAAATCTATAAAAGCATGCCAATATTATAAGTTTAAATAAATATGCTTTCTTACATGTTGCAGTATCATTTTCATCCTTGAGATTAGTTAATATGCCTGATAGCATTATGAGACTACATTATTTTTTGTGTTACGTTATAATGGTCTTACCGACGGAGCCCAGAGAGTTGGCCCATGAAGCGCCCTGTCTGGTCACCATGTTGATAATCCTGGGCAGAGAAAGCAAACATTTAGAGGTCAGGTCAACTATTCCATATATAATATTGGGGGTAATACTGTTGGTGAACTGAACTTTGTCTTCATACTCACTGTACATTACGAGGTTTGGACCATGCCATGTCTCTGGTCTCCTTCAGACCCATCCTGAGACCATTAAGAGCTCCAAGAGCTGCTCCTGTGATCAAAACAAAGAGGCAGAAAGGCTGAGTGGGGTATTCAGGAAACAAAAACAACAATGCAAAGTGAAAGGATTCAGCTATTTCAATTCCATTTACTCTAGGTACACCATTTGAATAGGAGGTGTGTAGGTATGTGGACACCCAAACGTGGTTGTTGACCAGGTAATTCCACATCTACAAGCCTTAATCTGTTGCTATAACAGCCTCAAGTCTTCAGGAAAGATTTCTGAAACCTGGCTGCAAGGATTTGTTGTCACTCAGGAACAAGATCATTAGTGAGGTCCAACACTGATGTTAGGTGATAAGGTCTGGCTCCCAATCAGTGTCCCAGTTCATCCAAAAGGGAGTTGGGTGTCGAGGTCAACATTTTGCACAGACCAGTCGTGTTACTCTACATCAAACTCGCAAAACAGTTCTGAAAACCTGGTTTTGAGTATGGGGGCATTGTCACATTAAAACAGGAAAGGGTTATCCCAAAACTGTTGCCACAAAGTTAGAAGCACACTGTTGTCTGAATATCACAGTACGCTGTAGCTTTAAGATTTCCTCTAATTTAATTCAATGGACCAACCTCAAAACGTGAAAACAGCCACAGACCAAAAGTATGGACAACTGAGTGAACCGGAGTGGCTACATATTTCAGTTTATTCTGTACTTCTAACATAATGTATATAGTACAAGTATAGTACTTTTATTTCAATTTTCACAATAGCAAACAAAATACAACTATAAGTCCTGATGAACAGAATAAATAAACTTTGCAGTACATTTTTAGAAAGCTGTGTGACACACACATGTTACAGGTGTTTACTTTCTCTCACCAGTCATGCAGGATCCTCCAATGGTAAAGAAAGCCAGTTCAAACCTTCCTCTTGTTTTATTGGCACCTGTGGGGAGGATGAACTCATCTGTGTCCTAAAACACAACATCAACATCTGTTACAGACAGAAAACACACACACACACACACACACACACACACACACACACACACAAACAGAAAACAGCTAAAATGATTTAGCTATAACTTACCTGAACCAGGTAACGAGGGTCGACATTGAGGTAAGGAGAGAGGGGACTCATTCCAGTCACTGAAATGACATTAAAACAGAAACATTAACTACCTTTTATACATATTTCAACATATATTATATATTGAGAAAGATCTATTTATCAGAAATAGTATGAAGCTGGCTAACAGGCCAGCTGTTAAGTAGCTTTTAAGCTAACCACGGCAGTGTGACAGCAACTAGCTAACGTTATGGTAAAATTACATGACGCTTACAGGGAACACCGGCGAGCTCTGTGTTGGAGTATTCAGATGAACCGCCTCCAAAGAGACTCCCGAGACCGGCTTTCACTCCTCCTGATCCCTGTGAGTTGCTGTCCATGGCTGTAGAAGATGCAAAGGGTCACCTGGAGAAAACTGGAGCCAGGACAGGAGCTGCTAGCCGAGCCGACCTGGCTAACGTTAGCAAGCGCTAGCTAGCTATGTCGCCAAACTCAAAATCCTGAACAAACTGATCACCGACGAGCTGCTGGATTCACCGCGAGGAATGGACGATTTCCTGTTAATGTTTATGTTGAATCCTCAATGGGTTTTTCCGAGTTAAAACACCGGGTTTCCCTTCAGATTAATGAGCTCAATTCTCGTCAAAAACTCCTGACCTCCAGAAACACGCTTTGCCGTAAAGTGACGACAGACGTCGCGCTGTTGTTACGTCAACAAAACAGACCATGAAAAGTGGAAAAACACTACCATAAACATAATTTTTATTTAATAATTTGAAAAACAACTCGACAATAAGTCGCTTAAAAGTGATAGGTAAAGCGACAAACCCGCCTTGATAACGTTAGTGGGCCGCATGACTTTACGACACTTCCACCGATCTGGGATCTGTTTGTTCAACTCAAGGGCAAACTGTGTGAAGCAGCAAGAACATGATGAAACTGACTTCAGGCCAGGAGCAGAATCATAAAGTCCAAACCGCAAATATTTCTTTGTAGTAAATAATTTCATTACATTGGTGAAACATTTTACACATAAGCATATAAATATTGGCAACAAAGAATCACAAAGTAAAAAAATACTTTATAACAAATAAAAGTCAGGTTTTCCAAGTTATAATTAACAGTAAAAAATACAGAAGCAAATGCCAAACTGATGAGTAAAAAGTACAATATTTGGCTCTAAACTAAATTAAATTAGTCAGTTCATTTAGGTAAAAGATAAGCACAATTTTGAAATACTAGTAATTTTCTTTTACTACATTTTTTTTTACATTAGTACTTGTTATTTTACTACACAGTATTACTACTCTGTGGTATTATTACCTTTACTTAAATGGTAAATGATTTGAGTACTTATTCCACCACTGCTGTTTTTTACTGCCTACCTGTTGCAGTTCTCACATGTGACACAGGGAGGCAGCAGAGAGCTGATAGTAAAAACAGACCAGCTGTAAAAAGGTCAAACCTGTTGGTTCTGCTGCTCCTCATCCTCATTCTAATTAGGCCTGATTTAATTGACTGATTTAGTTAAATTTGTTCCCGGTCACGACATATACAATCTGGATTTGTGTAATGCCGTTTGCATAAAGTCGAGAGGTAGCACCGGCTTAAATAACTTCCATATGACACCTGTCACGCCTGTAAATGCATGATTTCCCACCTCTCAAGCCTACTGGAAACTTACCCATGATGCAACAGAGAGACCACACACATGCGCGCACACGTACGTGCACATCTATGCAGCACAGCCCCGGCCATCTGCTGCCGGTCAAAGGGACAGAGGCACTGAAGGAATTTAGTGTGTTGAATTTCACGAATAACAGAGCATCTTATTTGGATTCTGCCATTGTATGTGTGTATTCAGAGGGGGCCAAGTGGAGCGATGAAGTTTGCCATTGTCGCCCAGTGTGGGTGTTTTCAGACTCTCTGGCATGATCTGTGAGTTAGTGTTCTCTGTGTTACTGCCCAGTGTGCCCACTGTCTTTCCCACAATGCCCCATTCAGCCCTGGGCCTCTCTCTCTCTCTCTCTCTCTCTCTCTCTCTCTCTCTCTCCCAGACTGAGCTGCCACCCATTTTGTGCCTCCGGCAAATCATCATCATCATCGTCCTCATCATCGTCGGGCCACAAACCAAAATTTCAGTTGTGGGATAAAATAGCTATGATGTCATCTTTGTTATCTTTTTCAGCCACTCTCACTTGTTTTCATCTTCTCCTTCATTTCCTCTCTTCCTCTCTCTCTCCCTCTCTCTCTCTTTCTTTCTGTCTCTCTGAGCTCCCAAACACAAAAGACAGAGAGGCCACGACAGGACCCCAGTGTATGCGGGTTGTCAGGGAGACAAGGAGACAGTGTTGGGTCTTTAAACTGCCTCAGAGGGGTGTGTGGAGTTAGGGGGAGTTGGCCTTATTTACATGGGAAGAGGACAAGGGAGAGAGGGGTTTGAAATACAACTTTTTGAGCAGCTTATAGGACTCCACTGTTATTCAGCTAAAATCATTCCCTGGCTCGCCCATCAAATATTTACCAAGCAGAGGAAATCTGGAGCTGTTCATTATGTAGAGAATGTCGTGCATACATAGTAATGTAAATCAACCTGTCTTTTCCTCTCACTTTCTCTCCCACACACACACACACACACAACCATGCTTTTGATTGTAAGCGCTGGGAGCTCTGGGCCCCAGTGTTGGCAATAGTGAGAGCTGACTGCAGAATACATTACCAGATGCTTGAAGAGTGTTTCTTACCAGACTAGAAGAACAAGAAAAAAAAAAAAACAGCACGAAAACTTGACTGAAAACAGGAAAATCAGAGACAAGAGTACACACCCATCCCAACACACATGCACCCCCACCCATCCACACACACACACACACACACACGCACGCACGCACACAGTCTCTCTTTTATTTTCTCTCTTGCTATCTTCCACTCTGCTTCTTCCTGTGCAGAGGATTGTCTGCAGCGGTCACATTATGTCCTGTCTTTCTCTCTCTCTCTCCCTCTCTGTGATCAGGGAGCCGGGGTTCGCGGCCGCAGAGCAGGCTCAACTCCAAGCCTGAAGTTCAATATCACCCCCAAACTCCACAATGAGAGCAGGAAGGGCAGGGAGAGGACGAATGAGCCACCCACTGCTGCATTCACCACGGAAAACCCCATGTGATTCTCTGCTTTTGTGTGTGTGTGTGCGAAACCTTAAATGTGTGGTTTAAAGGGAAGTTTTACTTTTAACTTCAAGTGTCAAAGGCTCAAAAGGTTCAGATTACCCCAATTTTTTTTTTAAATAACCCCCTTTGTGTTTTCATTTTTAATATCCTCAGAGAGAGAAGCAAAGAGCCTAATTAAAACAAATGTAACCACCATGAAACATGTAGGTTATTAGCGGTTGGTTTTCAGACTTCAGGGACAGACTGTGATCCTGTGTAATATTTACTCTGCAGATGTTTGAGGGCGAGCTTGCACAATCAATTTCCCTTTAATTCCCCAGCTATTTAGTCCTCCAAACCCAAACCCCCCTTCCTCCCCTTCCCTTTTTTTTCTGTTATACATGTGCATGCCTCGGAGAAACCATGGTGAGCTGGGTGTGTTTTGTTCTCTCTTATTACACACATCGACGTGTGTAATGTCCACTTAAATAGCTGGAGAAATAACAAGTGAAAGAACACAGAAAAGGAAAAGTGGGGAAAAACATGTTGTGGCCTTTTCCCTGCATTTTGTCTTAAGTATCTGCCCCCCCGGCCCGGTATCGAAGGAGTGTTTGGTGATTAGTATGCAGAAAGGAAGCTGATTTGCATAATTAAGTGCTACAGAGAAAAAGCAACAAAGTTTGTTAGTTTTACAACTATGAGTTTAATAGTGTACAAAGAGTTATTCCTGCTCAAAGTTAAAAGTTCATTGTTCAACACATATCTTTGTTTTTCACTGTTTTAGACACACGTGTAATTTTTTTTAAAAGGAATCCAGAGACAGATACCATTAAAGTGGTTAATAATCACAGAAGTGGTAACAGTTAGTAAGCTACACTTGACACTGAAGAGTAGTTTAATGTTGTACTACACTGTTAATTGTCACACTCATAGTATACAAAAGGCACAGAAGGCAAGCAATGCTGATCTCAAAGGCTCAAGTTAATACAGAGAACAGCAGAGACTCCAGTATATCAGGACATTGAGACTGTGACATGATTACTGATGACACATGAAGGATAGTTACGCTCATCAAATTATTCTCCATAATAAGGCATATTGTTCTTATCTGAAAAGGTCATTTAATGTTATTTTCACGTACAAAATAGAATATAAAAATACATATAAACTTGTTACAGATGTTACGACTCCACGAGTTCTTTTTTTTTTTCCTTTTATGTCAAGGCATCAGTCGGTTTGTGTGTGTTTGTAAAACTGTACCACACCTTCTGAAAGAGAGGATACACATGCAAAAATATATATGTGGACGACTTCATCTCCAACAAAACAATCAACCAAACAAACAAACAAAAAAAAAAGATAAAATATAACACTGTTCTCTGGAGGCGTTCGAACCTCACATAAACATCTCAGACACTGTAGCTGCTGCTTCAATATTGCATCGCACTTAAAATTCAAATGAGCCACTTTTGTGTTTTTGGCACTAAAATCTGAATAGAGAAGAATTATGGATGTAAAGCCATAAAAATGTAGATGATGACAATTAGGCTGCCACACATTTCCTGCAGCTCTAATTAATCTGCATAATGACATAACTTCATGCTGGGCACAAAACCACATTTACAACCCCGATTTTAGAACAGATGGGACGCTGTGTAAAACCAAAATAAAACAGAATGTGATCATTTGCTAATACTTTCCTATTCTTCAATTGAAAATAGTACAAAGACAATATATTTAATGTCTGACCTCATCAACTGCATTGATTTTTTGTAAATATCTGCTTATTCTGAACAAGTCGGGACAGAAGAACAAAAGACTGTGAAAGTTGTGGACTGATCCAAAAACACCTGTTTGGATCATTCCACAGGTGAACAGGTTCATTGGTAACAGGTGATAGTATCATGATTGGGTATGAAAGGTTCATCCTGGAAAGACTCAGTCGTTCATAAGCGAGGATGGAGAGAGGTTCAACACTTTGTGAACACATGATTGTATAAAGGAGATTACTACATGAGCTCAGGTACACTTTGTTTTGTTTGTTTGCAGATGATTGAATTCTGTTTTTATTTATGTTTTACACAGCGTCCCAACTTTTTTAGAATCGAGGTTGTAGTAGTAGAAGATTTAGGTGTAACATTGTTCCATCGCTCTCAATAAATAAAGGCACTGCTGTTCAAGCTCATACAATACTGTAGTGTGAAAAAGGCGAAGGCATCGTTGTGTAAGTCGTCTAGATTGAGACAAAAGAAGTGCAACCTTCCCTCTCTGTGCTGTACAGGCGTTTATACTGTATGTTGACTCAGTGCTGAGATGCTTCAGAAAAACTCAGAGATACTTTGGCATTTTGGATTCCAGTTTGTGATTTTTCCTCACTGAGCACCTGTTGCTTTATGTTGAAAAAAAAAGAGACATTTTAAACACATCATTGGAATCATACGTTGGTGTTATGTTTCAAGGGGAAGCGTGTTAATATATGAACGTTTTAACACCAATTACAATGTGTTATAATGACTTATTAATGTATGTTGGCCCAAAAAAGAAGCAAAGAAGCCTTTGAAGAGTATGTGGAAAAGTTTCCCACGTTGAGCATGAGATGCCCGATGAGGAAAAATCCTACAAAATATCAACATATCTCCTTCAGTTTAGTGTTTATGGAGGGTTTTCTGTTACCATCATTATCAGTCGAGTTACCATGTTATTAATAGAGTCATTATTATTGCATCACATGGACTGAGGGCAGGGCAGCTCAGAGAGACAGTTTGACACAGCTGGGATTGGTTTAGGAACCCTTCACCAGTTTGGGGGCCCGTCCCCACTAAAGTCTACTGGTTGTGCATGGCAGCCACTGTTACAGATTGGGGTCGACTGTCGAATGGTTATAAAACATTCTTAGACTGGCTTTGGACTTTTAGAAGGAAGGCACGTTTGGTAAAGTTTAGGTTAGGACTTGGAGATGGGCGGGGTCCTGAGGTTTATTCCCATGATCGCTGTCGTCTGGTTGGTTGGTTAGACAGAAGCAGCCGGGTTGTTCCCAATGTGCTGGTCTGGTTGGCTGAGCTGAGGGAGTGGCGGGGCCGTGGGCCAATGAGCACGCCAGCGGGCAGAGATGGGTGGGTCATCAGTGGGCGGAAAGGTCAGAAGGTCAAGGGGTCATGGGTTAGTTGCCGTGGCAGCTAGAGTTAGACAGACAGAGACGGACAGACGTGGAAAGGAAACAAAAAGGGCACATAAAAGGGGACATAAAAAGAAAAAAAGATAGAAGAGAGATTAGTGTCAGCTAGTGGCGTCAGGATGACAACAAGGCAGATCTACTGCAGTCACACAGCATGAGGGGCACTACAGTGAGCTGCACAACACCTTCATGAGCCCTGCATAACCATTCAGAAAGACTTACATCAACCACCGGGTGGTGACATAAGGAATGGCCAGTCAGCGATGCTCATATGTGCTCATGAAGGTGTTTGCAGGGTTACGATGGAGGAGACGCCCCTCCTGTCGTGTGACTGCTGCTATAGTGATACTACTCATGCTAGCTGGGCTACGCCTAGCACAGACAGACAGTGAAACCATGGACAGAGAGGGAGACAGCATGGTTTCATGTGGGTGAGAAAGTGACCTTTATGTCCAAGGAAAAGTGTCTGGGCCTCAGAAATACTTTCACTTACTGACAAGTAGAGCTATTGTTTAGCAGCAGGCGTAAGATCTTGATGATTAACAGTTGTGATTAACTGATTATTGATTATGGTTTGATCTTTTTGCTATGGAGTATTAGAAGAGCACCTAATGACTACAGTAAGCAAAGAGGCACCATAAGAGACAGTGATGAGAGGTTAAGAGATGGTGATTTTAGAGGGACTTAAGAAACAATTTAACAATAGACAGACTAACTACAAGAATTTAGAGGCTTTGGTTTTCTTTAGAGATTTTTTTCAATAGTCATCTTTATTGCCTTTTAGTGTTTTTTTGTCCATCGTGTACAACAAGAGCACCACCGCTCACATACACACATATATTGTAGCTAGCTAGTCCATTTCTATTGCATAAAACAGTCACGAGGCCTGTGAATCTGAGAAGGTCACCTCATCTTAAATAGACAGAGCAAAACACTGCCTTCATTGCCACCTTCGCGGTGACTAAAACAGTAGTAGCTACACACCTTGAATAAAGTTTGAAGTTTACATGGAGACACTTCATCTATAAAAAGCATATCGTAAAAACAAAAATAAAAATTTACAAACTAAAAAAACTAAAAAAAAAAAAAAATACTACAAGTATTTCCAAGCGATCTTGTTCCATAAGCTTCATATAAGCACTTAAATCCTTAAAATCCCTATATACAAATTTATTTTGCAGCTAAATACATGGTAACAGCACCACTCTGGCTAGGAATATATGAAAGATGTAAACAGCCCCAATGATAAAGTCCAGTGGGCGACTGATAAGACCACAAACAACAGTATTTCATACAAAAGAGCTTGTAACACAGACCTCAGTAGTCATCACACGCTGTGTTTTAGTAGTAAAGACCAAAGATCATATTGAATTGAATGACCTTCAGAAAAAGACAATCACTGTTACTTTAAATGTCATATAGTCATTGGGCACAACACAGGATTTAATTAATAATAAAAAAAACATTTGTGGAAATCTACTGGAATGAAGTTGGGTATAAATAAAATTTTCCCACAGTTATTTGTAGGGTCAAAGGTAGTAGTGAAGAGATAAACGACGACAAAAAAAAAAGGACTCTGAGAGAGGACTCCAAATCCAGAGTCACAAGGACCGAGTCACATGAACGGAGCGATCCATTCTAATTAAGAGGGTCCCGGCCTGCAAGCCGTCCAGTTTATCTAACAGGCGAGCAAAGATAACCGCTGCAGCTGTCACCCCTAACATGGTTCCTCCCAATCTGCTCACTTATTTCACTTTTACTGCAACAAATACTGTTTCACATTTTACACTGAAGCCGCTTCAGCGTGTGACCTTTTTGCCTGATACAGTTATTTCTCTTTTAGGCATGCCGTATTACAGACACATGTAAACTGAAATTGGTCCATTGGTCTGCATGCACGCACACTAACACACACACATATACACATACACATAAAGTGGCTGGTGAGCTAACTAACCTCTGTCTGGGGTCACTACCCTTTGGTAAGGATGGATTCTCTTGTCGTGGCGTCGTACCTTAGTGGTCATGGCACCTGCTAACAGCCATTGACATCGCCAAAACAGAACACAGAAGGTTACTCATCAGAAAGACATCAAACAGTCCACCCATGGCACCAACATCAGTGAAACCAGGAATTTACAAAAAGTGTTCAAGGCTGAGGGTGAAAATAAGTCAAAACGCTTCTAAGAGACAGAATTTTTTTGTTGTTTTGTGGTCTTCTGTTCTCTAAAGAAAATATTAATCCAAACCACTAATTTCTCACTAAGCTTCACTAGTAGATTCAACATCAGCTATAAGCAAAGTCACTCTATAGCTCTGTGATTAAAATAAGCTTTAACATATATTAAATCACAAACAGCGGCGCTAAAATATCTATGGGTTCACTGAAATGTGTTAAAAATTACAAGCGGAAGCTGAACTATTAAAAAAAGTTAAATAGCTGTCACACCACAACACTAGTCTGCTAATACAAACAGGAAATTAACAGGAATGGACACTTGACTACAGAATGACTGTCGAGGAATCTGTCATCCTAAAGTATGAGCAAACTTTGAGTGTTTGCTCTGTGGGACAAGTAAGGGGGGAGGGGAGGGGAGGGGGTTCTCTGCAAGCCAGTCCGTGTGTGTGCTAGGAAGGGTTGCTATCGCTTAGCCTTTGGTTGGGAAAGCCATACCTGCAAAAACACAGGGAGAAGGGACTGTTAGCCCAGCAATGAGCTTCAGCATGCATCTATATATGTCGTGGATGTATTACAAGAGCTGGATATGGCTGCCAATTTGTCCCAGTGGCAAACTGTGGTACTGCAACAACAACAAAATCCCCTGTATGCTCGAGTTCCGCTTCCTAACCTGACAGTAACACAAACTATCAGGTTCAAACTGATAAGTCAAATAAAGCTTCGGGCCGGGTTTTGTTATTTTTAAATATAATTTGTAAAGAAATGTCTATGTTTCATCCTCTGAGAGTTACTAGTCTCTGCACCTGCACATGTCATGTTTTGCAAATAGATCCACATGAGTCTCAGGTTTTATTGGGCTATATGTGAATGTAATAAATTAAGTGTGTGCGTGTACGTTTATGTGACTGTGTTAACCACTCTTTACTGCCATTGGGCCATGTCTCTTATAAAAGAGATAATGTATAAAAGAGAAACCTGACTCTCAAATTTGCTACTAGCAGATGCATTCATTGCATAGACTATAGGGTTCAGTTGGGTTAAGTGTTGCTGTGCATTCAGACAGAACACAAGGTTAATTTTAGAGGCGACGCGATTTCATATGACGTCAATGCAAAGACATGAAGGTGTGTCTGTGCAAGTTCAAAATGTTTCGGCTTGAGCGGCACATGTGTGCTTCATAAACGTACAGAGACGAGAGGGAAAAGGAGGAAGACCTGGAGGTTGTGCTGAGTTCTGAGTTCAGTCAGAGGTTGAGCTGAACACACACAAATGGTCTGTGCGCCTGAGGCTAGCTGGGTTACAGCTAATGTCTGCACAGTTGGTACACTGACTGTTTGTGGTGAGTGGTGAATAAACGCAGACTTAAACAGACAAAAGGTCAAATTCGCACAAATAATGCAAGATGAAAATTTGCTTTGATTTCTGTCTGAACACACCTAGTTGTAGGTACTAGACAGGTTTAAGTCTCGACCAGTGCCAGTGCAGAACTTCACCATAACCTTCATTGTAAAACATATCTATTAAACTGATGACAGTTAGCCACAAATGGCAAACAAGGCAACACTTATGACTCTTTGAATTAATAGTTGCTCTTTATTTTCTGTGTGTGTGCTGTCATTTCAATGTAAAGTCTGTTGGACAAGTGGGCGGGGCCACGGACAGACACTAATGGAGAGGTTTTTTGACATATGCGACAGGTGAGCAGCTTTCATTGGACTCCAGTATCCAGTTCCCATAATACATCCATTGACTATGTATGACAGTGATGAACTTGACTTTCAAATACCTAATACTCCAGTTGAGTCAATCGGGTATTCCAATATGGAGGGCGTTAGTGTGTAGGGATACTCGTACGGTGTGTAGATGATTCCAGATTCGGGCCCTTGCTGCACCAGTGCCGGGTGTGGGTTGCCTCCAGGTACGAGGGCCGAGCTCTGGATCTGACGAATCAGAGGCATGATGGTCGGCGTGGTGACGGGGGCGGGGTTGCGCAGGGTCGGAGGCAGGACGGGCGTCGGGCCTGTGATGATCCGAGGCGCCTGAGGGGTCGCTAGAGGGAAGGCGGCGGTGGCTGCGCGGCACGCAAACATACAATAATGCAAGTATGCGCACACCCACACGCGAGGACCCACAAAGCGCACACACATACAATAGACAGGGAAGAAGAGGAGAGGACAAACAGACTATTTAACAGGAGAAACAGGGGCATTGTTCATATATACAGTGGACTCCTGTACCGAGACCCCTCCTTTGTCACCCACCAACCCTCCTCCACATGTTAATTATGATGTCATCCTTACGCGTCTTGACATTGGCGTCTCTGTAGGTCCCATTGAGGATGGCCAGCTCCATCAACTGCATTTTCTTCAGGTTGTCCTCCCCCTCAGCCTACAGCACCACACGCAAGCAGAGCAGCACAATCAGCTTACTTAGTGAGGACTGTTGTTGAGTCATTGAGTCAAGTGAATAACTGAACTTTTGTGAGTCAAGAAGTCAGCAAATGTTACAGTATGCTGAAGGTAATTATCATTCAATTAGGGGGAAAAAATTAAAACAGTCTGAAGTGGAGTTGAGCAGACCTCGAACACAGCCTCTGCGCCAGACGGACATATTCAGTGTCAAACACATTCACTTCTTAGCTCCAGTTACAGCTCGGTGAAAAGCTTGACTGATTTACAGTCAGACAGCAAAGTCATCTGGGTTAAACTAACACATATCATGAACTTCCCCCTCCTCACACACATTCACAAGCGCAGATTAACAGGTGTTCAGCTCCTGATGGCCGATAGACACTTCTTACACCCTTTTACGTTTAGGCTTAGCCGACGCTGTGCTGTGATTGGAGCGGAAGTGACGGCTGATTGCTGCAATAGAAACACCCCTGCTGGTCTTTTCAGTCTGTTTCTATTGTTGCAAATAATACAGAGGGAAAAAAAGGGAAGGAACCTTGTGATTTTAAAAATATGTCTTTTGTGATTGTGTGTCAAAGAGGGGATAATTTAGAGAGTGTGTGTCCCCATGTCTATATGTTCACGGCTGTGCGACGTCCCGTGTCGGGTCCTACTTGTCGTCATGTTTGCGCACATTTATGCGTGTGTGTCCGTAGGTGGGCTGGAGAATGTGAGAAATGTTGAGGAGTGCAATCAAAATGTCCTCTTGTGCGGACAAAAAAAAAGCAAGGCAGAAAAGGGAATACTGTAGCCAGTAGTTGGGAATGAAGTGAGTTGTGAACGAGTGAAAGGAGTGATGGAGTGGGGAGAACAAGTGAACAGACTCTCCATTCATTCCCTCAGCCTTTCAAACAACCCGGGGTTACTATGGAAACCCCTTTATGCGTGTTCCCTAATTACCCTAACCCCTTACACATACTCAGAGACACACACAAAAACACAAAAAAGACACAAACACACACACTTTTTGGACTGACAATCCCCTTCCCCCTTCCATGCATACCAACACAGTGAACTCTCATCCAGTCACACACAGTTTTTCCATCAGTCCAGTCCACAATATTTGACGCTGAGGGGTTCGGACTGATACTCACAGCGGGCACGAGAAGTTTCTTGACCTCGTTGATGGCCCGCTGGAGCTTGATCTTGGCCCGGTTGTGTGTGTCCTCCACTGTGATCAGGACGTGGAGGTCCTCGCTGAGGTGCTCCCAGTTGGGCTTCCCTCGGTTCATCTCCTCCTGAAACGCGAAAACATTTTAGAGGCCCCAGTTTGAATGCACAACACAGACCGCAGAGAGGGAAACAGGTTTTCACTTTTCTTCTCGTTTGGCTCGGTTTCTGGATCGGCCTCAAACTGCACACAAACACACACAAGGCTCAAGGTCGTGAAATGCAGCTTTGGAAGCGTTATCAAACTCTTGTTGCTCTTCAGTGGTTGCACAAGTTTGGTGTTGCATTTTGTTGAAGGCGCTCAGATTCTTTCTGTAACATTCCCTCAAATCATACTGTTCTTTGTCATTGCTTTCTTATCTCTCTTATTGCTTATCTTATCTCTCTGTGTCTGTGCTGAAATGATTAGTCAACTAATTGATATTCAGATGTTGATTCAATGACAATAACAGCAGTGATGAATGAATAACAATTTAGTAAGTCATTATCAAATAGAAATGCCAAACATTGACAGTGTTGCTGGTTGTATTTGTTGGTCTCCTTTCCTGTTATTCATGTATATATATATCAGAACAGGTGCACATGGTTACTCTTGCAATTGTCTGTTTTGGATAACTTTGTGTTCCAAATAGTTTGTATAGTGGATTAGCTGCTTTTCTTTGTTTCAAATCATTGTAACATTCGAGTTTTTCAAGTTCTTCAAGCAACTGAAGCAATCTAAATAAAGTCTATTCGAGCTCTGGGAGCATGTGACAGAAATTAGTTATAATGTTTGACCAGACTAACTCGAGGGACAATGTGAGTCAGCGGTTCAGTTCATTTTGGACCAGACTAAAATATCTCATGAAATTCATGGATGAATTCTGGCTTTGGTGATGCTCTGATGTTTCCTCTAGTGCCACAGTGATTTGGTTCTGAGTAAAATGCCTCAACATTTGGATGGATTGAAATTTGGTTCAGACATTCATGTCCCACTCAGAATTAACTGTCATAACTCTGGTGAGCAACAACTTTTCCTGTAGAACAGTAACCAGATCAAAATCTCACTTTGTCCACAATTTTTATTGATGATTAAATACCTGCAAACCCGATGGCATCAGCCTAAGCTGCACTTTGTGTTTGGTGCTAATTAGTAAATGTGGCTAATGTAAGATGGCGACCAAGGTGAGCATTACCTGCTAAACATCAGCGAGTTAGCAGTGCTGACATTAACATTAAGCCCAAAGCGACGCTGTGCTCAAAGGAAAAGTTTGACATTTTGGGAAATATACTTATTTACCTTGTTGCTGAGGGTTAAATTAGAAGAACTCTCATAATTATCAGTTAAATATGAAGCAACAGAAATGAGACAACTAGCTCAGCTCTAGCCAGCCTGTTATAAAATTCCACCAAATAGCATCTCTAAAACTCACTAATTAACCTAATTAACATATTTTTGTTTAATATGTGCAAAAGACACAATCTAAAGATGACGATGTGCTTCTTCAGAGGTGGTACTCGGATGGTCAAACAGCTTCAGATACCCCTTCCCCCCAAAACGTTTCCAATGTCAGATTAGTGGAGGCAGCGTCCAACCATTTCTGTTACTTTCCAAAAACCGACGATCCGACATTCACACCCACTTCATGCTGTGATTGGCCAGCTGTGCGGAGGTGAGAAAGTAAACTGGGTTTCAACTTTTCTCTCTTTTCGCTCTCTTTTTTCATTCAACTATATATCACTTTTCATGTGAACGACTGAGTGCAACACTATGAAGTCTGATAAATGTGCACATTTATCCACTTATTTAAACAATATCACATCATCCCTCTCTCTGACTTTTCTTCACTTTGAGTTGGCTGTTTGGAACAACTATAAAAAACCCAGGATAGCTGTTTCCACCTGCTTCCAGTCTTTATACTAAGCCATCTATTGACTGTAGGCTGTAGATTCATATTTATGACGGATGTGATTGATCTTCTCATCTAACTCTCAGCAAGAAAGCAAATATCACAAAATGTCAAACCATTCTTTTAAGTACAGCTATAGCCTGAACTATCAGTTGATTAAAAAAACCTTAGATTAATCTACAATATGTTGGTTGAAGCCCCAGTGAAAAGTGAAATCATGAAGTCTTCTCAGTATTGTGTGCTGGGACATTGTATCCTCCGTGGATGTTTTGTCAAGTGAGATGTATCATTTTGAAAAACACCAAAAGTCAACATCTTTCTCTCCTCTCCCCCTGTTGCCTCCCACTGTGTCTCTGTTTTCCTTCCTCTCTGTCTCTGTGTGTGTCTCTCTCTCTCTCTCTGAGGGGCGTGCGGGGTAGGGAATGTTCTGGAGAGAGAGGGTGGGTTGGAATGCTGGACTTGCTCCACCTGCCGTTTGGAAAGCTTGAGCCGACTCTGTCCAACAGCAAACACCAGGGGAGAGGAAGGGAGAACAGATGGACCGAACACCAGGACAGGAGAGAAAAACTGAACACCAGAACTCATTGTCACGAGATAGATAGATAGATAGATAGATAGATAGACAGTATTGAAATCTATTACTTGCTTTATGTAACATGTTTGACTGTTATTGTCTGTTTTAACAGTTTCTTGCATCTTGCAACTGATTTTTATTTTAACCCTTTGAAATGAAAAAATGTCAAAGCTGCTGAAAGTCCTCTCAAATGCATCAGAACAGCATGTCCTCGTTTATCTGAGTACATCAAGAAAGTAACTTTGGCAGTAATAAATATCCAAATAATGTTCAGTGTGCCAGATTATTGGTCTCAACCAAAGTTGACTTTTGAGACCAAGCTAAAACGAATGGAAACCAATGGCTGCCTAGATGTTGTCTAAAAAAGCCATTTGAAGGAATAATCAGAAATGTTGTGAAATACACTTGTTAACTCATGTCTGTACAGTAAATATAAGGCTACAGCATAAAGCATAAAGACTGGAAACAGGTAGCTTCCCTCTGTCTGAAGGTGACAAAATCTGCCTCCCAGCACCTGTAAGTATCATTAATAATGACAAATTAACACTTCAAACTGTTTGTTTAATTTGCACAAAAAATGCTGTGTAAAAATGACAAGTTGGGGTTTAACAGATGTTATATGAGGAAATATTTCTTGGTAGGTTGCAATGATTTCAGTTACAGTAACAAGAGAATATCATGGACAGAGCCAGGCTAACTGTTTCCACCTGTTTCCAGTCTTTATGCTAAGCTATGCTAACTGTCTCCTGTCTGTAGCTTCATATTTAACATACAAACACATGAGTGATGTGCAAGAAAGCTAATAAGTGTATCTCACGAAATTTCAAACTATTCAAACATTCCTGTGTTCGATCACGGACTAACGAAGCCGACTCGAACAGAAAATGAGAGACATTAAAAGCATGTATCTGGTGTGTTTTTGTGAGTGTGTGTACCTTCTTCTTGTCTCTCATGGAGCCCTTTCCTCGCACCATAATCTTGCAGCCGGTTTCTGCCTCCAGTTGTTTGGCCGTCAGTCCACGTGGGCCCAGGATCCTCCCTACAAAGTTGAACTATGCGAAAGAGCAAAACACGCTGATAATAAAACAGGCCCCAGGGGAGAGAGAGACACATTTTTACATCACAGACTCAAAGTGTCTTCCTATCATATGTGTGTATGTGCATGTGCTACGAGTGAGTGTGCCTTTGAGGTTTGTGCATCTGTGATGTGTTTGTGTTACTAAGAGAGATAAAAATAGCTCATTATATGGGTGCTGGCTGGTGCTGGTGGCATGACAGGACAGCGCCGTTCTCTTAACCTTATCTGTCACTAAGACTGAGTGATTAACTAGACAGCTGCCCCTCTGTGTGTCTCTGTGTGTTTGTTTCTTTGCAACATTGGTCCAGCCTCTTCTTGCGTTTTTTCGCTCCGCTGAGTTTAACCTATCGTTCACTTCAGTAACAGTTGCGACACACTCGCTCCGGCCTCTACGATGACCCACGACTCTTGCACACACACACAAATTCAGATAGAGGAACTGCTATCTAAATTTAACCTTGATCTCAACCGTTTTCCAACGCGCTCCTGTGTGTGGGTGTGTGTGTGTGTCCTGTTAGTCCTCTGTCATGTGAGTGAGGACAGCCTGTCATTGTATTCGGAGATTGGCGAGCTGATGCACGGAGAAAATCATGTGAGCCATTCAATCTGGATCAACGCAACTCATATTGAAGTGCTTAACTGTACTTGGCGTGAGCAGGGATGTGCTGGATGGTAAAATCTCTTCGCTGCGCTGCACTTGTCTTTATATTCGGGGAAAGAATTAATCCACCTTATTAATATTTATGGTGTAAACTTGTGGTTGAAATGTGTCGCAGTGAGGGAATTTACAGTACATCAGTCTCTTTGAGTATAGAAAACCATCATTCTAAATAAGTCATCTTTATCTTATTGGGGGCATTATTGATTTATTTTACATCTAGATTAAATCATTGGGTAGAAGCAGAGATGATCTTCAGATAAAACGTAAAGCAAATTAAAAGCCTGTGATTAAAAGCCTCGATGACTTTCTGGCAGCCCTTCTGTAACTAAGAGGAGATGAAGTGACAACAGCGAAAAGCAAACAGAAACTCTTCCAAAAGGTCAAAGGTCACGGATTTGTCCACTCACGTCGGGGTACTCTTTGACAGGCACGTAGAGCTTCTCCTGCAGCTGAGCCACAGGGCCGATAGCTTCAGGAAGCTCCTCCATGTCCCGCCCGTTGAACATGCCACCGTTCACTGTGTCGTTGTACATGTCTTTGCGCACTCTGCCGATTTCTGCGAGACAGGGGAAGACAGAGACAGAAAGAGAGAGTAAAGTTGAATAAATTTAACCCGAGGACGTCCAGGAAATGTCTCAGAGGGACGACAAGTGTCACGTTTCCTCACACGTCCGCTTCATAGGACGATGACTCACTGTCACCAGAATTACTGCAAGCTCTCAGAGTGACAGCAGACAGACAATCAGACAGACAGGGAGGCAGGGAGACAGTCACAAGCATTCTGCACCACAATGTAGAATCTAACCACTGAATGCTTTGCAATCAGGCCTCCTCCATTACTGACAATTTCGCTCCTATTTCTTTCTCCAACATGGTTTAACACACACACTGTTCCCCCTTTCACTGCGTCAATAATGCAAGTAAAAACCATACATGTCAGTCGGGGTCACAGTGACCTGCTCTGCCCACCTGTTTATAACGCTCTGGTGCAGGACAGTTATTCAACAACCACATAGACAAGGCATCCACATTCTTACAAAGCAACAGGGCTGCAACCAGCAATTATTTTTAACTTTGATTGATCTGTTGACCATTTTCTTGATTATTTGATTAACCGTCTGGTCTATACAATGACAAAATTGCCTTTCCGATTTATTTTTTTCTCAAACTGACAGTTGAAACCCCAAAGATATTCAGTTTAAAATGATATAAAACAGAGAAAAGCAGCAAAATCCTCACAGCGTAGAACCTGGAAACAGAACATTTTTGGCCTTTCTGCTTTAAAATAACTGCTTAAACGCTCAGGTTTTCGCCTCAAGTTCGGTGCAGAGGCACCGTCATAAGTGAGACTATGTTTGTCTGGCTGTCTGCTTGTTTGTCTCAATGACCGATGCCTTTGTAATGACACGCTGGCACAATAATAACTGACTACTGCATCACACAAGCACATACGCAACACATACACACAGACCCCCGGCGTGAACTCACACACACACACACACACACACACACACGGCAGAATAACTGCCTTGAGGCACAAATATCATCTGACCTCAGCAGGCTGACAGGCATGTCTCCCTGCTCTGAGAGTGATAAGTCTGACCATAATAACTACAGTAGGACGCTATAATTACAGCCACAGCTACAGTGACAATGATGATCCTCTAATAACCCATTCTGACCTGTTACAGACCAAAAGTGACTATTAAAAAACACACACACAAACAAATCTGCACAGACAAGCAGCATCACACTTCAGTTGAAACAGGGAGCAGCTTGCTGGAGTAAAACGAGAAGTGAGAGAAGAACAAGAGAGTTGAAAGAGTGCAAGATAAAAAGGGGGGGGGGGGAAGCTGCAGCAGGCCTTATCTCAACACTTCAACCTGTCATTGGTTTATATATAGACTGGATTCCACCACAGTGTTTCCAAATATGCAACAAACATGCACCCTGACAATATGTGTGACTGGCAGGCTTTCTTATTACCACGCACAAACTTTGTGGTACCATGCCCTTGTCCACATTACTCAGACAGAAGCTACAGCCAGGTTGAAAATGATCACGGTACAATGCCTTTCATTCTGAGCGTGGGCGTCACATTATCATGTGTGAGGGACAAATGTGCTCGGCTGTCAAGTCCCCAACGTGAACACAACTGGACATGTTAAGTTGACCTATTTGTCAGAGGTCGTCCGGTATGAGAACATCCTCGCTGCGTCATGGGACTTGTCACAGAGCACAAAGTCAGGACCTTCTGTGATCCTGATGTGCGACAGCAGAAGCGACAACAGGCCTCGGCAGCTTGTGGCAGCTGTTTGTGGAAAACCACGCTCAAAAAAGGGGGGGACACGCAATAAGACGTGATTTTGAAGTGTGAGAGAGCAACAAGTGAGACAGCATGCAGGCAGGCTCAGATTGAACATTTTACACAGTGACAGGCTCAGGGATGGGCTGCAGCATTCACATAAGCCTGCACATTAGGTCACTGAGAAAGACTAACAACTGTCTGTTTGTTCCCATCACCAACTGCCCCAGTGTGTGTGTGTGTGTGTGTGTGTGTGTGTGTGTGAGAGAGAGAGACAGACAGCTCATCTAAACAAATTAAAAATGTGACTGAAGGTAAAACTTCTTATTCACTATTTTAGTTTTAAAGCAACATTTGATGGTTTAAATGTGAATTCACAAGAACAACTATATGAAGGAATTTAAGAAAAAGTTTGTTTAATAATTAACCATTACTATATTTGATTGACTTCACTTCATGACTATTCAATAAAATCACTACAAGTACTTTTATTAACAGTATGAAACTCAGACTAGAGGGATGGTTTCCTCTGCGGTGTGGCCGGTGGTTGGGTCTCCAGAGGCCGGCTCACCTTCATCCAGCAGCCGCTCCAGATGCGTGAAGATGCCGCTGAAGTTGGGCAGAGAGCTCATCACCTTCCGGTCGTTCATCAGCTGCATCAGATAGTCCGGGTTGGACTTGGGTCTCTCCTTCACCTCTGTCTCCCCCACCATGGCTTATGACCAGCGAGAAAGTGACCGAAAACTTACGGGGGGGAATTTGAAAAAAAGACACGCCCCGACTCGCAGGGGGACTCCGCCGCTGAGCGCCTCAAAGTGGAATCTCAGCCCGGGTGGGTCGACTCTTCTCCGGGGAGCGGTTCGTGTCGGTGTCCCTCTCTTCTTCCAGGCGGTTCCCCCCAGTCTGTCCGACTCTGTCCGGAGTTTGAAAAAGTTCCTTTTCAGGGGGAGTTGGACACTTTCAGGCGACACTTTCACCGACTTCTTCTCTAAAAGTCTACCGTCAGCTCAAGTCCTCCGCCCCGGCTCCTCCGCCCGTGTCCGCCCGGTGTGTCGCTCCTCTGCAGCGGGGCTCCACTCCCGATCATATGATTACAGTATAGCGGCAGCGCCACGGGGCCGCGCCGCGCGCACCCGCCGCCACAGGCTCGTCCCCTCAGCAGCCCCCGCCTGTCTGTCACACACACACACAGACACCAGTATGCACACACACATAGACTCAAGCACGCACACACACATATAGACATCAGAATGCACACACACACACACACAAATAAGCACACACACACGCCCACAAGAACACACAGACACACACATAGACACCAGCATGCACACACATAAACAACAAAACACAAGCACACGCACACACACACATAGACACAAGCATGCACCAGCATGCACACACACACACACACAGTCAAGCACCCACACTCACACACACAAACAAGCATGCACACACACGCACACAAAGACACACAGACACACATAGACATCAGAATGCACACACACGCGCACAAACACACAGACAGTATAACAATATAACAGCTCTACATAGGTATGCACACCTGTTCTGCAACAGTCACTGTCCATCATTTATCCTGTGAAGTGTGTGTGTGTCCAGGTGCCCTCCAGAACTGTATTGTCGCTCAGTTCCGAAGTACTTGTACTTTACTTGAGTATTTCAATTATCTGCAACTTTAGCATGTACTTGGACTCACAAGGAAAATACTGTCGTTTTTCACCACTGTATTCATTTAACAGCAACTAGGCTGCACATTGTGATTATGTGATGGAGCACATGTTCATATTCTCTACTTAAGTAAAACTGCTAATACAACGTAGAAAGTAAAAGTCCTGCATTCGAAACCTAAAGTATTAGCAGAAACTTATACTAAAGTATCAAAACTAGTACTGCTGAAAAAATGGCCCCTGTCAGATTGTTAATAAAGTTTGGTACTTTAGGCCAATAGTTCTCAACCTGGGGGTCGGGCCCCTCGAAAGGGCCACCAGTCTGAGAGGTCATGATATGATTAATAGGACAGAAGTAAAATAGAAAACAAGAAGCTCTGCTACACAAATGTGTATTTATTATTCAGAGTTTTGTTTAATTTGTGCTTTTATTCTGAAAAGTTGGATAATATTACTTTGGGCCTTGAGCACATATTTAAATCAAACCATGTGAGAAGTTTCGAGAGGAAATGACTCTTTGGTGAAACTGCTGACAGCTCATACACATCTGAAATGTGACAAGGGGACACAACTTGGGCGTCACAAGCCAAAAAATGTAGGAAAACACTGCTTTAATCTTTATGTTCTGTAAGATAATCACATGTTTTTTTTAATGTGAAATCTTAATCTGTAAAGTAACTGTAGCTGTCAGAAAAGTGTGGCAGATTAAAAAGTGAATTCCTGAAATGTAGTAGAGTAGAATTAGCATATAATGGAAGTACAAATACTGTACTTAAATACAGTACTTGTACAGTAAAGTAAAAGTACTTCTCACCACTTTCTGTAGACAATTTTAATGTAAGTAAATCCTGAAAAGCTTGTCTTGTCTGACCAAAGAGTCTAAAACGCAAAGATTTTCAAATCAGCAGTAAAGTCTTTTCAGTTTATTGACAATTAATGAACTAAGTGTTTCCATAGATGAAACTATCCAAGAGTATATGAAGCATTAACATTAGCTCCATCAATAATAATAATATAATAATACATAATAAAACTGACAGGGGCCATTTTTTCCTGCATGATGAGGCCCTTCACTTTTAACACTTTAATTTTTTTCTGATAACACATTTACTTAAGCTTTAATACGCAGGACTTTTACTTGTGACAGAGTATTTTCCTACATGTGGTAAAGCTACTTCTACTTGAGTAAATGATCTGAATAGTTCTTCCTCTGCTGCCTGTCACACAACATGAAACCCTGCCCGCCACATTCAGGACATTTCAGGATCCTGAAATAATAAGAAGGTGTGATGTGTGCATTTGTCCTCTCTGGGTGGCTGCTGCTGCTGAAACGTTGTTGCTGAAGGAACAGATAGGTGCGAGGGTCTAAACTTAACTCGCTGTAAATCACACACATGTGCACACACACACACACACACACACACATACACACACACACATTGGGGCGACACAATATGTGTGCCCATGCGTGCCTTGACTTAAGCCTTTTGTCAGGCTGCTGGCCTCCCACCTGGTTTCTCTCCTCTGTCTACTGTTATACTCAGAGTGTGTTTTCGCCTTGTAAGACTAAACTTATGATTGAAGCCGGGTGGGAAGCAGTGTGTGTGTGTGTGCATATGTGTGTGTGTCAGAGGAGCAGGAATTGTAATGGGGCAGCAGTGTTGGTAATGGCTGGTCAGCTGGTATGGCGAGTATTCAGGGCGGGGGCAGTGCATTGTCCTCTCATAGCTCCAACAATGCCCCTCTGAGCAGGCCACACATCTACCAGTCACGGGCCTCTCTCTGCCTCTGTCTCTGCTTTTCTTTCTGTCTGCCATATTTATTCAGCCCATAGTGAAGTGCAGAGTGGGATGTGATATGTAGCACTGTCCCTGACCTTTGCCTGAAACGCCAAGGTCAACCAGTAACCTCAGTTAATATTAGAGCACGTGTCACTCATCGTTTCACTGTAAAGACATCACACCTCGCATGCTCATTATGACTTTAGATGATTAATAAATGCCTCAAATGTTGCATATATTCATCACCGCGGCTCCTCTATGCATAATTAATAGATCGCATCAATTAATTAGTCACATTACTGGATGCATGGTGATTATTTTTAATCTCCAATAAGAGCTAATGTATTTCATTCATGTGTAAATTAATCGTCAATTCAATAAAAATGGCAAATATTCTGTTTTTAGCTTCTCAGATTGGAGGATTTGTTGTTTTTCTCTGTTTTAAATTCGATATATTGGTGATGGTCATTGAGCTGCAACCATTAGTCGATCAACAGAAAATGGTGTCTGTTTTGCTAGTCGATAATCTTTTGTAACATTCATTGGTTTTAGTTTCTTTTTAATGTGAGGATTTGCTGTTTTTCTCTGACTTTACTGCAGTTGTTTCATGAAGCATATCATTTTTAGTAGCATCAAGCTGAAATCATACATTTTCCACAAGTTTTCCAGCAAAGGGGAGGCTTCAACTGTGACACTATCATTGATGAAAAGACACCCTCTTGTGGACATTTCATGTAACTGAAACTTTTCAGAGTGAGACGCCCAAAGAATTTGATGCATGCCAGCAAATCTCAGTGACACAGAGGAAGTTTGGGAGTCAAACTAAAGTGAAGAGTATTAATGTTGGCTGCAAGCAATGAGCAGAAACAGTGGGAGTGTTGGTGAAATCACAGACTGTCATAGAAAAGAGAGTGGATCAGCTGGAAACCTGCCTGTATATCAGATTACTGCTGGAGATCTTTAATGGATTAGATTCACAGACAGTGTGATTTTATTACCTTCAGTCACCAACAGAGAGCAGCAGAATACAGACACACAGGCAGCTTGACTTTCTTACAGGATGGTGAGTAGATGTTGACTCTGTGCGAGCAGCTACAATGAGCTGCTTTATGTGAAAAGTGACACTTTCTTTTACAAATAAATCAATTGAGAGGCTGCTTTGTCATGAAATCAGTTTTATTTGGACATTAAAAGCACATATCTGCCCTGAGGAACTGCGACTACCAGAGGCCAACGTTACATTGAAACCAGTGGTGGAAAGAAAGAAAGTACATTTACTCATTTTACATTATATACTACTTTATACTTCTACTACACTACATTTATTTGAGAGATATTATCAGATTAACATACATAAGATTAGTTTATGACGTATGATTCACTGTTATAACCGACAGCATATGAAGGACTACCACTTAAATATCAATACATCAATAATATGAGTACTGTTTGAGGTACTTTGTGGTACTTGAAATATATTTTGATGGTAATAAGCATAATTTGAAGTACTTGTATTTTACTTTGCATTTTATGCTACTTTATGTTTTTACTTCAGAGGGAAATATTGTACTTTTTAGTCAGCTACATTTATTTGATAACCATATTTACCTTACAGATTGAAAGTGTAAGTCAGGAGTCATTCTGTTGCATGAGTACTTAAACTTTTGGTACTTTTATGCTGTAAATACTTATGTACTTTTACTTAGGTTAGTGCAGGACTTTTTCTTATTATGAATTACATTGACACTTTTACTGAAAAGTACTTCTTCCATCACTGTTTGTAGATGTTACACATTATTTTTTGTGAAAATCCTCTAAAAAATGTTTTTGTTCCTTAACACACATTTTCATCCTACTCATATAATAACTTTCTCTTGTTTGTCTTTCTATCTGTGTGTCTCTGCCTGTGTGACGTGAGTCCTGCGGTAGGACATCACCTGCTCACCTGGCTCACCTGAGGGGCTCATGCTAATCTAAAGCCAATTAGGCTTCTTATCTACTCAGCGCTGGTTATGTGCTTTGGTCCAACAAAAATACCGCGAAGTGTTGGCCTGTTTACCATTCCTGCTGAGTCTTCACAGCCCCACCAGCACCACCAATCTGCTCTAACTACATCACACTGGCTTTGATATCACGGCTCCTCGTTCCTCGTGTCTGGGGTTTGCAGAATATGTGGATCTCAGTTCAGGTGCACATAGTGGATTGTGACAGTGCCTTTTTGCTTCCTATTTATAAATATATGGGCTGAAAGGATCAAAGGATTTGTTACTTGCATCCTCCGAAGTCAAACTTTGTGCTAGAGCTGATTTAAGGCACAAAATATATCAGTATGTGGATGAAATCAATAAATGAAACTCCAGAGAAACCTGGGAAAATCACATGTGTGAGCATTTTTTTGTGTGAATGCATCTACTGTATAACCTCCCTGCCCACACACACACACACACACACACACACACACACACTCATGTCCTTGCATTGCACATGTGAAGAGTCATCCCATGTCCATGTGAAAGCAGTAATGCCATAATTGCCCTTATCCTATTGACTTAATCAGGAACCCTGCGGCACTCACAGTATGCCTTGCCTCTTGATCTCAGGTTTGTGCGAGTCAAGGTCAAAACAGCACAACGTCCTTATTTCACTGTCGAATCACATCTCTAAAATCCTTTATTCGTGTATGCAATCAGCACAATCTCTTCTTCTTCTACACAGACACACAAAGCCAAAACAAACAAAAAAAAAATCAAATGGAAAAAACTTTACATGGATTTAAATAAAAGATTTAGCTTAATTACATTATTTTTTTAAAAAAGTTAAAATTTTTTTCATCATTTCTACACTATGTACAAAGACAGCAACCCAGTTGTTAGAATATACATACATATGTGTCAATATACAGATACCGAATGCACGAGGGAAACACCAAAGAGGATCTGAGATTACAGTACAGGGGTCGGGAGCCAAGATTTAGCTGCCAATTTCAGTTGTCCTCCACAGGTTTGGAGTTGGCCCTGTTTCCTCCAGGGCTCACATCCCTGTTCCCATGCCTCACTCTTTGACCATGTGCTGCAACATTCATCCATAATTCATACTTATTCATTCGATTCATAATTTTACTCCATCTCAGGAGTTCATCCAGTCTTCACTGTGGACAGAGGTGGACTAGTGGAGTATAAAAAGAGATGAGTGGGGGGTTTAATTAGTTTGATTTGTCTCTACACAGAATGAGCTACAAGCATTAAAAACAGCTTGACAAAAATGAAACTTGGGCTGTAAATATCTTCCATCTGCACCTCCCAGAAACCACCATCCCTGCCAAACTATCCAACAATTGAAAGGAAACGTTACATCTTTACTTGTGATTGCAAAGCATATGACAATTATCAATACATATCACATTTACCTGATTTATCATTTTGCATTTTTTTCTTGGAAATAAAGATCCAAACCCGCAGAGTGTTGGAAACCCAAACAGTCAATCTCTTTAAAAGAATGCTGGGAAGCAAAGTTGGAGCCTGAGATGGATTTGTTTGGTTAGGGAAAACCAAAATGAAAAACCACAACATAACTCATCCTACTTATTATCTCTCTCTATGTGTGGATATACAGTTTAGAATTATTTATGCAAGGAGTCCATTTGGAAGGAGTCCATTGAGAAGGAGTTCATAGCCAAATATGTTTGTGTGTAGGTAGTGTCTACATAATAAATGTTGGTAGAAAAATGTAGTAATCTCACACGTCCCCCTCCTCTCCTGTTCAGGTGGGAGTGGTGTCAGTTTTTGCAGGAGGGGTTAGCTCAGCTCACTGTGGCGACCGCTGCCTCACCCCCCTCCTCCACCTTGCTGCCTTTGCCCATGGCCTTCATTTTGTCCATGATGTCGGTGAATGTCTCCTTCACCGTCTTCTCCAGGATCCAGCCCTCGCTCTCGCTCTCCGGGTCCTCCGGGTTGGCCAGGGTGGACAGCGAGCTGTTCACGTACTGCAGGCCTATGGTCACCGCAACCTGCAGAGAACAGGAAAACACATCAGACAAACCTGGAACCCTCTGGTATCACAAGATCATCTCCTGAAGAGCAGGGATGATCTCTGAAAATATGTTTTAAGAATCATAAAAAAAACAAAATTGCTTATGTTGACATTGGACAAAAAGAATTGGCTCAACCCCAAACAGCAACAGATACATGAAATATAACTTTATACAGACAAATTCACTAAATTGCATTTAAATTAATCAAATGTTTGACTTCATGATAATACAGAATCTGTATTATCATTTTCATTATTATAATTGAAAAGTTTTAAATTAGAGCTGCAACATTTAGTCAATTTCATCAATTTGTCATTCTGTAGAAAATGAATTGGAAACTATTTAATTACTATACTATATTAATCAACTATATAATTGATTAATAATTTCTTTAAGTCACTTCTCCAGCAAAAATGTTATGGGTCCAACTTCTCACAAGAAATTTGATCAAATTGTGACATTTTTAACTGTTTATAAATCAAACAAATAATCAAAAAATACAGAAAATAATTAGCTGATAAATCAATAACGGTTATATAATAATTATAATAATTTAGTTGCAGCCCTATTTTGAATGTCCTTTAAATAGCTTCAAATTGTTTTTCTTCTTCTTTTTTGAGAAAAAATAAAGAGAGCATAAATTAGGCCCGCAAACAAAATGTACAGATATCAACAAGAGGACAAACAAAACAGAAGTTTTGAGTTGTTTTTGTATGTTCATGTGTGAAAGTGAGTAAGTGTGGTGTGGATGCTAAAATGGAAACGTGTGGGCATGTGTGAGGAAGTACAGAAAGAAGACAAAAATAAAAATGTATAAGAATAAAAATACACATCTTTCAACTAATGACGTGATCTACAGCCTGAAGTTCTGTCATTATAAATGTTAAGAAGTAGTTAAAGACTGTATATGGTGACTTCAGATCAGATTGAGGGCTCAAGTTCCAGGAAGTGGGTCTGTCCCGGTCCCCTCCCCCGGTTGAGATTAACCCATTACTCCATCTCTGAACCCACTATCTGTGTCAGCACAGAGACGCTTGCATAACGACTCTTAAATCTGGTATTCCTCCGACTGTGCGTCTGATCAGCTTCCAGGGTTTTGCCTAAATCCACGTTTTTAGAGCACGGGTTTGTCTGCTGGATTTCTGGGAGGGAGGTCTTATCTAAATGGCGACGCTTACTGTCTGCTATCACTGACTTCAAGGAATTATCTGTACGTGTTTGTCGCTGTTCTGTGTAAGGGCGAGCAGATTCCTCTGCCTCAATAACAACAACAACAACAGATGCTGGCTGTGGAGGCTCAGGAGAGAGTTGAGGAGAGGCGAGATGCCATTTGGCTGCCGTAGGATTAGCATTTGGGTAGAAAGTAGCAGGTGAGATGCTGCAGGTAAGCTGCAGGTACGTAGATGCCAAAGGTGTTGCAGGGTCACCTCACAGGAGGGCAGCAGGAATGATATTTAGGTAAAGAGGATAGAGTTGTTTTGGAAGGAGACGCAGTAAGTGTATAAAACGGGGGAGGACTGGAAGTGCCAACTGGGTCAAGGCTTTGCATGTTTATACACAGGCTCTTCACCTCACTTCTTGGTACTGTACGAGGCCATCAAAGTCCTCACCTGACTCCGGGGAATATTTTACTGAGCCATCCTTCAATTTATTTGAAAATAGCAGAGCAATTTATTGAAACACCAAAGACCCCTTCCACTAAAGTATCTGTTATTCTTCTTGTTATTTCGCTTGGATGTTTGAGCTTCACTGTGCAGAGTTTGACCTGAGAAAACTGGTTTCACATTCATCTGCTGAAGGAGGAAAGTTTCTCTGAGCTCACCTTAAATCTGAGTTTAAGACATGTGCGTATGAGATTATTTTGTGATATCACAACTAGTTTGGAGGCCGATTGTGGTCCAATATGTAATTTGCACATGAGTAATGTGGAACCTTCCTCCAGCACATACATGATGATAAAATTCTTATAAATGTGAGAATTTTCATCAAGGTAATTGACATTTTTCAGGCAAAAAACATAATGCGAAATGATTATCCAAAGCAGAGTGTTTCTTTGAGTCTTATATGTTTTAAAACACACCATATAAATGTCACATTTCATAGTGAAGTGATGGTTAGATGGTTGCCTAGATGAGCTCAGGGAAACAGCTGTGCACTGTTTTTTAATGGAGGAGGGGAAGTTAACCACACATGCATTTGCCAAACCAACCAGTTAGTCTTCACATTTCAAGTCTTTTGCCAAACCAAGTAAATACTGTTTGAAAACACTTCTGATAAAGTATAAATCTTTGTGTTGCTTGTCGACGTCTACAAAGAAGACGGAAGAAAACTTATTTGGACAAGTGGCATAAATGGGAGATTTATGCTTTATTACAAATGTTTTTGGACATTATTGTTTTGGTTTTACAAGAGAAAAGACTTTAAAGATGAAGATTAACTGGGTGATTTGGCAAATATATGTCTGGTTAACCTCCCCCAAGGCTAAGCAATGATGTAGGTACTGTAACTTAACATGGTGGAGCAAACATTAATTTCCAACTAAACTGTTTGAAGTGAAGTGGAAAATGATAACATATGCATGAATACTTGTGCGTTTGCATTGATGCATCACTTGCTCTGACCTCCAGCATCGTGACCAGCACCACCAGGGCTCCGATGGTGTTCATCATGCCTCCATAGTAGGACAGCAGGGCTTCGCTGCAGCCACGCTTCCACACGTTGAGCTCCTCTGTGTAGTGGTCGTAGCTGTAGTGGGCAGAGTTGTTGGTCATCTGGGCCTGGATGCAGGGCCTGGGGGAGCTGGGGTTACAGCAGCTGAATGGGACTCCATCCATCAGATACTGGCCGTCCACGTTGCTCCCAATGCGGCTAAGAGGATGAGTGTCATGTTAGTGTCACGTTATGATTGGTTGGAGGTGAAAGAGAGGTGAGGTTAAAGGTCAGGAAGTTGCCATACTTAATTTGTAATGTGTGGGGGCTAAAATTAGCTTAGTCAGACTTGTCTTCAACCAAAATACATATGAGGTGTAATGTTTGTTGTTGCTGATGAGGTGGTTTGTGTTTGCTTTTATTGTGTTAATTCTTTAATATTCTTTTTTATGTTAATCACCTGCAGCTTGAGCTTAAACAACACTATGACTATGACTTATAATTTTTTGTGTAAATCAGTTTGCAGACATCTCATTTATTGATAACATCTCCATTACACAGGCCTAAACATCACACGAGTTTCTCAAGTACAATAAATGTTGAAACTAATTTTACTTAAATGGCTTGACCCAAATCTTCTTTTTCTAAACCTTGAAATGTAAATAAATGTTTTCAGGTAAACAGCATGAAAATGAACATATTTGTGTCAGTGTTGAGCTGTGATTGGTAGTAGTAGGTCATTGGAAAGACACGTATGATTGGACCTGAGAAGGTCAGATATGGATCAATGACTTCAAACAACACCTAATTAAACCCAACGTAATGTCCTAGATAACACTCTGGTCAGTACTACAGAACAAGGCATTATCAATTAGAAAGATGGATGTACCAATATTAATGTAAGGATTTGAAAAACTTGGTGAAAAGGAAAGCATTGAGGGCATGTGGATCATTGAAATTTAAAAATGAGTCACAGCATCACAAGCGTTTTGACCAATCACTTCCCTACGTCCAACATTATCATAATGGACAGCCAGTGTTTATACTGATTTTAAACTCCCAGCTACAAGTTGTTTTACTGGACAGTGCCATCAATGGAGTGTTGCCAGGTCCTCTGCTGATTGGACAGGACATTGATTCTTGAAGGACATGGACGCTGTAATCCTTGAGATTAAACACTAATGACTAACGCTCAAAACTGTCCTCTTCACAACTGTCCTCACAAAGCTAACAGTCACTGGTTGCCCAAAATCAGTGAAGATATAAAGAGGTTTTCGGAAAGAAACCACATATCACTGAACTGGAACAATGTAGTTTTAATCCCTCTCGTGCCTTTTTGACCTAATGGATCTTTTTCTGTACCTAATCACAAAAGCCCCTCCTCCCAACTTGATCCATAAAACTGCCTAGTAACCTCTTCCCCCCTTGCAGCCCCCAGTGCCACGTCCCCATTGCAACCAATGCTGTCACCATTTCTGTGATGGTAATCCTCCGTGAACGAAAGTGAATAAGGCACCTGCTCTGACCTACCTTCAAATCCACTTACACTCAATTCTAACTTTGTACAGACAAGCCTAAAGCACCGGCCTCCACCTTGATACACTCGGGTTGAATGACAGTTTCTTTGAGCCAAAAACAGCCAATTCACCGTTACATCATACATTAATGATCGCTGACTTTGAAGGGTCATCATGAGTTTTTAATCATTGTCACTTACTCTTTGACTTCCTTTGCGCTGAAGTCCAGGTAGCGGTTGCTGACCCACTGAATCTCAAACCAATCTCTGTAGTTGTCATTTCCACAGCAACGAAACTCCATCTGCATCAGGTCCAGGGTCCTCTTCATGTAGCAGCGCCCCGGTGTGTCCGTGTCCTTGTAGAACTTCATGCCGTTCCTCAGACCCTCGGCCAGGGTGAACTGCAGAGGGATCCTCATCAAGAAACACAGCAGGGCTGTCAGGAGCAGCAGGGCGTTGAAGCCCACGCAGAACACCAAGAAGGTCTTCAACATGGGCTTCCACTTCACAAACTTGGTAGGGTCCAGGGAGTCGTAGCAGACTTTTCCTCCAAAGGCGTTGATGCCGCAGGTTATTAGACCCATGAATATGAGCAGGTTGGGCAAGAAGTGGCTCTCGTTGTTGTCCATGAGTTCTGAGCGCTTTCGCAGCTCGATCTTAAAGAACAGGCCCATGCTGAAGACCAGCACGCCGGCCATTACAGCAAACCAGTACATGAACCAGACTGTCTGAGCGAGCTTCACTCGCTTCTTCAGGTCAAACTTGACCAGCATCAAAGCCATTGTTCAACCTGTGATGTGTCCTTGCCTGTGAAGAAGAGGATCAGATGATGATCTTGAACAGGAGCTCCAAGGTTTCCAGGTAGCCCCTTAGTTCAGATAAATGTTCTTGAATGCGCCAACCTGCAGTTCCTGTTTCCCTGTCTCTTTGCTATCAGGGTCTCCTCTGGTTGGTCCAACAGGACAGGAGAGTCAGTTCAGCCTGTAATCCATCCCACAGCGAAAGAGCAAAGATGAAGAACCCAGGAGGACCCGGGAGCAGCACAGGAGTGTTATTTCTCCAAAGCTATCTCCTCTCCCATTGTGACAGAAACTTAAACTTTCATAAGGCTTTATTTTTCCAAACTTTTGCCGGTTTTTCTCCCTTAACACACAGGTGAGGCTAATCGTGCCGTTCCGTTCTCCTGGAGAGGTGGAGGATTGCCGAGGATCCTCATGATTAAACTCAAAGTTGCAGTACGTCATGCTAAGCCCCTGTAAGCAGCCTGATCCAATTTACAGAAATCCCTCTACACAAGATGAGCCTGATCGTAAGCTGCTGCCGAGGGCCATAATTGGTTTGAGCGTTCACGTGGTCATGGTCGCCTTGATCAAACACACCGGGAGCTGTAATGGCACTGGTAGAAGGCTGACAAAGACCATGGACATGAAAGTGGAGCTAATAATGGAGCATACCCATTCACAGGTAGGGGTCTACAAGTTCAACACAAACAGGATGTCTTCACTGTTGAGCAAATAAGCTATGCTACTCAAGCCCCATTAACCCACTCAAAGAACAAAAGAGCTTCCAGGCTCACATATCAACCCCTCTAGTATGACTGAATATGTCACTCATTCATGTATAACTGCACAAAAAGCACAAACCTAAAAAAAACTGAATGGATAAAACATAAACTCACATGTCAATTAATATGGTAATATAGTTGTGAGAAACTTAATCTTGCAAGCTAAAAAAAATACATTAAAGTGCTCTCAATGTATCTTATTGTGTTGTTGTCACTTACTGTCTTGGCAGTCAGAATTAACACTGTGGCTCAAACATGAGCCAGATACTTTATTCTTTAGCTGAATGGTTTTTATTCTCCTTCAAACTTCGCTTTGACAGGACATGAGAGCTGCAGAGTCACTGGCTGCAACAGCAAAGTTAAATACCTGTTGAGTATTTAATGCATCGCTTCCTTATTTTTATAACTGCATTTATGTCTTTTTAAAAACCTATTGTTCATTGATGTCTGTCCTCAGTTACTGTAATTCTGTGTGGTGAAGTCAAAAACTATTTTCTTCATTGTGAACCACACAGTTCCTTTCTATCAAATTACATACAGAGACTTTATATTTTACATATTACAGTGCTGCTTATAAATGCTAAATAGGGAGGGTTCATGTAAAGTGTTACCAAATTAACCAACTTTGTGAAACTTCAATTGTTTCTTTACAAAGTTAAATTTTGTTGTAGATGTGAAACTGGTTGTTAAATTATCTGAAATGGTTATTTTTGTAATTAAAACAAATCATCATCATAATCAATATAAAACACAAATGTTGAGCAGGAAGACTCTTTATTTGCATCTCCTTTTGATGGCAATTACTTTTATATTTCATTTTTACAAAGAACAGACTAGATTTAGTTGCAATCTGTAAGATCAGAGCAGCAGATTACAGCCCGAACAGCATAAAGGCACATCATTTTAACAAATGGCTCTTTATTCAAATCAGTCTATTCGAATTCGGGTTTTGTTTGTTACATATATACAGTCCTGCAAAGATCCTACATTAATGATGGTTATAATGTTTTTTGTTGGAACTGTCTCAGAGAGTTGTTAATGTAAACTTCATGGACATTATGGAGACTGCATTTTGAGGTGCAGTTGAATTGTATTGCATTATATACAGAGGTGTTTCTATTATTGAGCCTGCCTTCACTGATAGAATTGAGGTGGACAGATTAATAGAAACTCAGTCCATATATCAGCTGATAATTTTTTACATAAACACATAACTTCAGCAATTTCTTTAAGGATCTATTTTTTAAAGAATTGTGGCCAAGATGTGTACTGTGCAGGACATTTTACAGTTGAAAATAAACTTGTCAGTGCTCACCATGAAATGCAAAGCAAACTGCAAACATATCTACCAATAATGGCTGAATACCACAAAAAAAAGGCATTAAATTGAGTGTTGGAGAGTCCAGTTTTCTAGTAGTCTTTCACTGGTACTTAACAGTTTTGTATTTTGCCCTTCAGTTTCATGTTTGCTAAGCATGACCAGAATATAGGGACACAGAGATGTGATGCGCTTCTGTACCACAGTCCCACTGTGTACAGGTGGATCTTTATTTAAATATCTTAGTGCAGCTGTAACCTTGTCATACAACGCCCCAGCTCTACAGAGAGGTAGTGTAAAAAAACAAACTGACAGTTAGTGGTTTAAAAGAAAACACTCATGAAACAAACTGATCTCTGTGAATGTATGAACAAGATTATTTGTACGTACTTGGGGTTGCAACATTTAATTGTTTGATTAATGTGTTACTTTGGTTTTAAAAGCATATTTCTAGGTGTCCCAATTGGTTTTTCTGTCTTGTTCTGGAATGACAGTCCAGTTAGGGGAAGGCGTCCCTGCAGCCAGCCAGTTGAAGTCATCCACCTGGCTCCAGTTATTCCGCTCCTGGTCCAGACCAGACACAGCAAAGTCCTCCTCCAGGGTGGGATAAGACCAGGAGAACGGGGCGAAGCTCACCCCCCGACAGTCCTCTACGATGGCTCGGCTGGTGACGTGCAGATACACCTGTGTGTCTGTGGTGTTGTGTGTCCGCAGCTGCTGACAGGGGAAGGCCAGAGTGCTGTTTCTACACTGATCGACGAACACCGAGCTGGACACGGGCCCACACAGGATCTCACAGCTGTCGATGTGTTTCAGGTGCAGCGTGCTGGGGGAACCCAACAGGCGCACCTTGCAGTTGTTCAGGTGAGTCAAGAGCACGTCTCGCTTCTGGATCTCCTCAGCTGTCTTGGTCAGATGCACATTGTCCATGTTGGAGAAGCCACACTGCTCAGAGGCTGCAGCTCCATCCACCTTGGTGCTGCCTGTACCTGCAGCGTCAGGTGAAGGTGTGTCTGACACAGGTGCAGAGACCTTATCTGACGCTTTAGTGCGAGCTCGAAAGGCAAACTTCTTCTTGGGCAGACCCTCCTCTCTGGTCTCAGCCAGGGAGGTCTGGAGTCTCTGGAGAGCAGCCTGGGCTTGTCTCAGTTCGTACTGGGTCAAAAACAGCACGCTGTCATTGAGAAACTTTTGCAGCTGCAGTGTTTTGACCGTCGCCTCCTCCAGTTTTTGAGTGACCACAGGCCGATCAGCTCCGGAGCAGCCGGACAGCAGCTCCTCGATGGCCGCCCGCTCTGTGTTGAAGGTGCTGAAGAAGTACTCGCCCTTCTCCTCCAGGACAGACTGGCTCTCTTTAGCTTCCTTCCTCCGCTCGGCATCCTCGATCCTCGTCTGATGTCGCTTCTGGAGTCGCTCTTGTATCTTGGCGGCACCGCCTTCGCCGGTAAACCCGGTTTCCAGCAGAACTTCAGCCGTCGCATCCATGTTGTTCACGGATGTTGGTTGTTGCGGAAGTGATAAGTCACGCTTTCTTCTTCGTGGTTATCGCGAGACAGTGTTAAAGATGCACACCGCCACCTACTGTATCGGAGGTGTCATGACAGTAAATCACCAGGACAATCATTGCAAATTGATAGTAAATATCAAATAAAAACCTCATATCTATTTAGGTTTTTGGTGTCCCACCTTTTACTCATCAATGTGAAATGCTTAATCAAAATGTATCTGGTAATTGTTGAGGTGCCTGTCTAAAGTTATTCAAAAGAAAGCTTTTTTATTTTGCTAGTGACAATACATTCATAAACAAGCTGTTGGCTATGTTGTTGAGTTGATTATGCATGTAATTTATCTGACACTACAAGTATCAATATACCTTTTTAATTTCAAAATCTAATAACAAAGAACCCCTTTGAGAATAGAATATTTTAAAACATTAAAATTGTTGTTTCCAATATGGTTAAATTGACCTATTTAGCAAATGGGGCAGGTGTACAAATACACATATATTTACAGGTGTTATAGGTATATTAAGCATAATAAAAGCAGAGTGAATGTATTTAATATTTGAGAATGAAGAATGTACTATTTGTGTTTTGTGTAATACATATGGAGGAAGTGGACATGACACAATTTCTATACTGAACAGCCTTTGTTGGTATGATCTTATGAGCTGTTTTGTGTTATGTGCTATCTCATAAAAAATATTTGTCTTTATTTTTTATCACAGTATTATATAATGTCACATCTCATATATATTTGTAATATTTATATTTATATACATTCTGTGGTGGCATATTAGAGGGGAAAAGACACAAAGAGAGATGCTATGATAAAAAAATAATGAGTGGGATTTAAGCCAAATCTTCGAAACACAATAACAACTTGAGCACTATATTAACTTGCTAAGCTTTTGATTATCATTCAAGTATGAAATCTGTGGATTGGCAGGTAAGTAGGGAGCACTTCACTTTCATAAACACAAACCACGATCATACCTGAGCAACATCCAGGTGTGGCAAACTCATTAGAGGACCGCCCCCTACTGTTAGTAATGTATTCAGTCTATTAATATTTATCTGCACTTCATGAAGGCAGTTAAACATATCATTATTCATAATCATATTAAAAAAGATGTATTAGTAAAGTTTTAACAAGTTTGTCTGAGCAGCATAATAAAGGATTTAAACTTACATTGTTTCTCTTGTAGGCTACATTCAGTTCTAGATTTGAAAGTCTGATTAATGTGAAATGATGTGAACAGGTGTATTTTTTGTAATGAAAACAAACCATCATCATGAATAGAAAACAATAATAAAAACAATAATAATGATAGTGGGATTTAAGCCAAATCTAAACAAAACAACAAATGTAATATTTTTATAACTTTAAATTCTGATAATAGAATATGAAATGTATGGATTAGTAGGTAACTGGACAGTTTTCATAACTAGGAATCACGGTCATACCTGAGCAACGTCAAGGTGTGTCAAACTCATCAGAGGCCCGCCCCCTACTGTCGGTAATGATTAAGTCTAATAACATTTATCTGCAGTTCATGAGGGCAGTGAAACTTATTATTATATTTCATATTCATATATAAAAGCGTGTGTTTATCAGTGTTTCTCGTCTTTTTCTTTGTTTTATGTCCACATTCAAACTGTCGTATTTTAACGTTGTGGACTCTGATGGTTCGACTCGTTCTGTGCGCTCCCCCCGACGACCCGTGCGGCGATGGCGAGGAAACCCCGTCGACGCGGCCCTGCTTTTTCATGACGGTGAGTTTCCCGTTTGAGTGAAATTATAATTTTGTGATAAAAATTTCAAGGAAAAAACACGCGCGGCCTCCTTCCTGCTCTCCTTCAGGGAGGGAAGGAGCGTCTGAGCCGGAGAGCAGGATCCATCCGAGGCAGAACAGGGACGGCGAGGAGAAATATATGAGTGGGAGAGGGAGAAGAAGGAGGAGGAGGAGGCGAAGGAGGGGGGGAGCAAATTAAAAGTTGCCAAATGGAGATATTGGGTTTCAAGAGGAGTGAGACGGGAGTGAAGGGTTCGCCTCTTTTCGCTCGACTTTATGTTTTGCTAATCGGGATTAAAAATGCGCGGCTCGATGCGGGTTTTAGCATTTTTTGGTGGAATTCGAACCGTCCACACCGCGGCTAGCTAACCAGCACAGGCCGGGCTTTAACGGTCAAATGCCGTGCAGCTGTCCGCGGACAGAAGCAGGAGACGGGCTGGTCCACAAAATCCTCCCCTCTCTCGCTCTCGGTTGTAACGGTTCGACTTTTCCACATAAAAGCGACGGTTTACGCCGGAAGATGCGCCACATACGCGGACAAATAAAAGCCTAACAGACCGAGAAACGGTGTCCGCCACCGGTCGACGGGCGCTTTTGTGCCCCTTGGAACGCGATTATCTTTCAGTCGATTCGGTCTATTTTTGGAAATAAAACTCGCAGCCCGCACACCAGCTGGCTTTTTGCTTAAAACAGCACCAGGAGCTGGACTCGACAGCAGCCGCGGGGACTAGCTCGGTTCGTGTCGGGGCTCGCGTGCATGCTAGGGCGGATTTCGGAAGCTGGATTACGGCTCTAAATTGTACAAAATGTCCCAAAATTTCGGAAATGATCGCTTTACTTTGACAACCGTAATCAAAAATGGCGACAAATGCGCGAATCGAGCTCATAATAAAGCTCGTTTTTGTCCACTTTAACCCCTAAATTCTCTTTATTTTTATGTGGCTAACGTTAAAATTCAAATTGAATCTGAAATCATCATCTGGTGACTTTAACCTTCAGATATTAGTGTTTTGATGAAAGGACTCGAGTGTTTTTGTTATTTTGCATACAAACAGACCGTAATTGCAGGTTTTATATGAAATAAAAGGTCATTATGTTAATTGTTTGCTTTCCGTTTTTTGTTTATAAAGGTCGAAACTGCTTCCTCCCTCATTTTGTTTTTATCATTGTGTCCACTTGAAGGACAAAAGAGCCTCAAACCCTCAGAGCCGAACTACAGCCTGTTTGTTAGTGATATTAAAAATAACTCGATATACTGTTATAAACATTTCTGCAGTGGGTTTCTTGGTGTTTAAAAGTCAAATTGCAGCCAGTTCAAACCCAGTTACGTGCTGCATTTCTGCGGTTCTTTGTTCTCCCTGAACCAAAGATGGAGGCTGAACGTGGCTCAGCTGTAAAAGACAGTCTGTGTCATGTTAACAGCCATTTTGTAGCATTGCTGCTGCACAGTCTCAGAGACACAGCCTACATTTCTCCATGACTTTAACACAGTACAAAATAACTTAAAGACCATTTTATTCAGATGCTCAACTGGGGAGTAAATGAATTTAGATTTTCTGCACATTGTTCAAATATAACTATTACATTAAAATAGTAACTTCCTGTATTTCCAAACACTGATTATTCTGCTCATGAGTTTGTTTTTATTCCCCCTTTATTTTGTTGCATGACAGCTGCATACCATTACTGTCTGACACAACATACAGGCAACATCTCTCTCAGTGTAGAAGCATTCAGGGTATAAATGCAGCAGGGTGGAGTTATTTACACTCAAATGCCCCTTTAAAGTCTGCAGACCGGAAAGACGACCAATGTGGGACAGCAGAGGAGGGTGATGGGTGGGTGTGTCAGACAAACATCTGTAGGTGGGGATGAAGGCCATCCTGTTTTATACTTATGTACTGTCCCTCCTCTTCCTCTCCACCCTTCATTCAGCTTATTAATTTCTTTCTATCTCCACGCCCTGTGTCTCGCTTATATTTTTGTAATCTTACTAAATGCACTTTCTCACCCTGCAGCCCAGGAAACAAAGGGTGTTAAATGACTGAATCCATGCTTCCTGCTGGAAATCTGTGAGTGAGATGTCCTTACTTCCAACATACATATGCCGAGTCTTCACAGTTCATGCACTCCTGACTCAGAATGAAAACAAAAACAAGTGATCAGTTGAGGTTTAGCGTCACGGTTAAGAAGTGATGCTTATTTAAACATGAATGATCAAATCTTCAGTTCAAACCAACTCCTCACCTGCTTCATTCTGTCCCTCCATAATCTTTCAGGTGTCATGGATGATGAGGACGATCGCCGTCTTCTGGATATTTTAGGGTAAAAAACTCATGCACTGATGTTTGTCTTCACCAGGCAATTCATCATGTGGCAGCACATTTTTACATTTCAAGTATTGCTTAAATAGTGAGGCAGTATTCTGGGATTCCTCTTTCAAATCAAAGCTGAAAGTGTCTGCAAACTCAAAACAAATTTAGGTTATATTATCACTATTATGTGCCCTTTTCAGAGACGTGGATGCATTGAATGATTACCTCCATGGCAGCAACAGCAAGTCTGTGAGTGACTCTTGGAGAATGTATTCACAGTCTTTACAAAGTCTGTCTGAATAGTTCCTTTTACTGTGATGCATAAAGAAACTGAGTCCACTCATTCTCTGTTTTGTTTCTGCAGATTGAGGAGGACGATGTGACAAATGCAGCTTATGGGTCGGATGGATCCTTCTTTGCTAGTGACACGGTGAGTGTACCGGTGATTCTATCTTGAGCCACCAAAACATTCACAGAGAGCATTTTCTCAGGATTTTAGTGAGATTTGATTTGAGATCTGAATATGTGAACCCAGTTGGCCCCAAACAAGGGAAATACACTAGTGGATGTTATTTTGTGAGGAGACAAAAATGGTAAAGTTCATGATGAATATTATATAAATATTATTGCTCAGGTGCTAAAAGGAATCGCAGGTGTATGAGACAGACCTACAGGAAGGCTGTCTAATGTGCAGTTCACATGCAAATAGTTTTCTGCTTTCTGCTCATTTCTTTTAATGCTTCATTTAGGCTGGCTCCAACACTGGCCTCAAGGATGTCTCTTCTTCAATGGGTGAATTCAGTGAGGATTCAGCAGGGGCAGGCCTCCAGCTCTCCAGCAGCCTTTCATTTATCGAGGATGAATTGGGGCCAGAGACCTCCCCTGGAGGGGTGGATCTCGGGGGAGAGGACCAGCCCTTTGATATCCTGCAGAAGTCTCTCATGGAGGCTGATATCACGGAGCAGACATTGGCCCAGGAGGCCTTACTGGACTCCCAGCCCGCTCCCACGCTTGTGCAGGCTCCTGTTCCATTCCCCTCCCAGCTGGTCTCTGGGTGTTATGGAGGGGGAGTGGGTGTGGTAACCACTGCGACAGCTGCGTTCCCCGCAGGCCAGTTCCTGCAGGGAGTGTCCCAGCTGCCCAATGGCTCCGCCCAGCACATCCAGGTGTTGGGCTCGTTCGGGGCCGGCGGTGGCGTGATGACTCTGAGCAGCTTAGAGAGATCTCCTCAGATTGTGCTGAGGCCAGGGGCACCTGTATCGGCAGCAGGGACCCCAACAGGGGGGCAAGTGTTTGCCCCAACCCAAGGGCAGGTAGGACAAGTTGGTTTACCTTTCAAAAACATCCCCCTGCAAAACATCATCATCCAGAGAGGCCCGGGAGGGACCCAGACCCTTGTCAGACCTATCCAGCCTAAACCCCTTCAAGCTGGGGCTCAGACTGTCTACAGCCTTGGTCTTCAGCCCACCTCCACCACCATGGCTAATGTAGTTAACGCTAACACTGCTACTCCTGGGGGACAGTACACAGCCAATGGCTCCATCGTAGTACAGCCGCCCCTGGAGCAGCAACAAGCACAGGCCCAGACAAATATTCCACCTGGACAGTTCTTGCAGCCCAGCTCTTTAGTGCTCACTCCGGCCAGCACCATCCACAACGGCCCCGCTGACCCCAACTCAAATGCCCTGATTAGCAGTCAGAACGCGGTGCAGATTGTTGCAGGCCAGAACTTCACCACACCACAAGGAGGCCAGCTAATTTTGAATCAGGGAGTAGTGGGTGGGGGTCAGGTTGGAGGGGGTGTAACGCAGACATGGACAGGAGTTTCTTGTGCGAGCTCCGCCTCTGTACAGACATCGTGCGCCCCTGGGCGGCTGACTCTGGTCGGCCCTGCAACGGCGGGGATCAGTGGTCAAGGCCAAGTGACAGCGAGCCCTGTTCAGCGCCTTCTAGTGACTCAGACTCAGAATTGCACTTCTTTGTCCCCTTTACCTGGTACTGTGACACAGGAACACCAAGACTACAGACAGGTATGATCACACGTTACCAGTCGCATTTCATTCATTTTCACCTTGTTTTGCTCTTTCCTGAAAACTGATATGTGCTGTTCATCACTTACATTGTTTTTAATTTTTCAGAATTCTTCATCACCTGCCCTCAAACAGGTGCAGCTCAGCAGCATACATGGTAACAAAATTTGATGAATCTTTTTTGGCATTTATATTTTTAAATGTAGTCTGTTGCACTTTGACCTAATGAGGTTGCTTTGTTTTTTTGTACGATTTCTCTCTCCATGACAACCATGACTCAAGATTCAACGCTGAACTCTCAGGTATGTCGCTTATTCTGCACCTCATGTGTTTTGCACTCATGTTGGTGTATATTCAAGATGAATTATGCTGATGGGGTGCTAATTATTTTTGCTATGTAAATGTTTTCTTTATAGGTCAGTGCTCAGAAGAGACCTGCCCTTCCACCACTTACGAGAGGAGGAATGTGAGTTTTTTGACTGTGTATAGATGTTTTTTCATTTATCAAGTGTTGTCTTGTATTGCCTGTCATTCAGTTTTTCAAGGAGCATGTCTCTTTTTCCTGTCACCTCTGTAGGATTTTACAGCAGTTGAGGAAGGATCATGCTGCAGTTCAGACCCCAGATCGGCGTCGATTCGCTTCAGTTGACGATGCACTGCAAAAACTTCTCCCATACCACGTGTTCCAGGGGGCTCCACCCAGCCAGGATGAGTTCTCACAGGGTATGGCCTTACATTTATTAGCTTTACCCTAAATCTGGGAAACTGCAGCTCTGGTGTATAGAATGTTTATGCCTGTGTTTCCAAAGTAAAATTGTGTTTGCGGAATTAAAGTACCTTCATCCAAATGGAATTTTGTGTGATTTTATTTGCAGTGGATGAAGAATTTGAGGTAGTTGCAACTCAGGTGTTGAAGAGGACCCAGGCCATGGTGAACAAATACAGACGACTACTAATGGTGGAAGCTGAGGTAAGCACACACATGAGCAACTGGTCGCTTACATACATGTGTTTCATGTTATGACATGCACAGGACTAACAGGTTGCCTCTCCTTTCCCTGCAGCATTCCAGTCCATCATCAGAAATGGTGATGATTGACAGGACCTTCAATCAAGAGGAGCGCAGCAACCTGACACAAGACAAACGCATGGTACTAGTGGATCCAGGTAAAAACAAAAAAAGAAGAGTAAAGCCATTTGGAGCAAAGCATTTTCTCACAGAAAGATTTATATTTCTATGTTCTTCTATTTTCTGTTTGTTTTATAGACAGCTTCATGGAAGACTTCTGTTGTGGGATGAAATCCAAACTTTCCAGGATCCCCTCCCCTCTCAGTCGCTGTCCAGCTGTAGTTGGAACCAATCAGACAAAGGCTCTACGGAGCCACCGTACAGGACAGACTCCCAACCCGGGTATGGAGACCCGGGAGGAGGTGGGGCTGAAGGTACAGGTGCAGCAGATAAACTCCACCCTCCACGCTTAGAAAACAAGAGCGTCCTGGAACTGAAGAGATCCCAGCAACACTATGGGCCCAGCAGCACCAGTAACAACAGCCTCACTGCTGCCAACAGTTATCCCCAAGGTAACCCTTCACCTTTTTCAGCGACGTCAGGAGGACAGACGCACTACCAGGTGTCTCACCACCTGTCCTCTCACCCAGTCCAGCCCCAGTACCCCCCTCAGCTCACGTCACCCCCTCACCCCGACACAGACTCTGCTCTAGAGGCTGCAGTCAACAGCATCTTGGAATGTTAAAACTGATGCTCCATGTCATCCCAAATGTTTGGTTTCGACTTCTTTTGTGTGTGTGTGTGTTTTTCTGTCAAACTCTCCTGTTGTAATATTTGTTGTTTTCCCCCACATCCCTGTGTGAAGAGAGGTTAACTCTTCTTTCAGGTCTGTTATCTTTGTGATACCATCTCCGGCCATGTAGCATGTATTTTGTTCTTTTTTTTGGTTAATTTTTTCAGGGTGTTTTGAGGCATGATGTAGGAGTCAGAGACTCCGTCAAGGTGCCGGGTGAATGCAGGCACTTAAAATTACCTATAAAGATCCGGGAATGTGTGCAATGCAATGGATTAACAGATGGAAAATGTTGTTTTGTTTGTCTTAACCTTATTTTCAAGAGGAAGGGTCTGTGAATTCAGTAGCTTGAATAAAAGAGTGTCCCTCTCTTCACACACACATACACACACCATTGATATCTTGTGCCAGTTGATTACCCCCACTACCTATGCTGAAAAACAGGGATGAGGAGGAGGGACAAAATGATGACTCTGTGCCTAATTCTAGGTTTTTATTTTGAAGTGTTTACATGAAGAAGCTCTATTCAAAAATGTCCATTCACTCAGTTCCTTCTTGCATTATGAACATGCGCACACACACACACACACGCTTTAGTAAAATGCGTTAGGTAGGTTCATGGTTCAGAGGTGTAGTTTTCCTTTCAGGTAAGCTCAGTAGAGACACATTCACATAGACAAATTGCACTAAACGTACTGTTGCTTATTTCAGGAACTATATGAGTATGAGGCTCTTGTCGATATACAGTGTACGCTAGGCTAAACAGAATGTGAACATTTGGAACTGAACCAAAATCTATTTGCCTGCTTTCAGCTGCCTGCAACAAGGATAACCTCTTAATCACACTAGAAACCAGTCAAACTAGTCACACAGTCATATATAGTAGTGTTACTGTGCTCAGCAATGCTTTATTTCTTGTGCTTAAGTCACATTTTCTTTGGCATTTTTCTTTTGTACCTTAAAGGTATGCAAGCTCCGACACAGACACAGGACGAATCTCGATCTCAACCACTTTTTATCATTTCACGGTGTTTGTGTCAGGGGAGCTCAGTCCTCAGATTGAGGAAGATATGTTACAAAATGTTTATCTTTTTTATTTAGATTTTTACTTCCTCATTTTTAGAAATGACATTAAAAAAGATGACTGTTTTTGTCTGTTGTGATGTTGTTCCCCGGCTCTGTGAACATGACAACACCGTCATTAGTTTAAATGACCCTGGAGGGGCATTGATTGTACGTATATTTGTCTGCCTTCTGCACACAATATAATGATATATTGATCATATCTATGCTTTACTACCTTAACATGTCTATCAGTGTGTGTGTTAATCTGCAAACACACACACTGGTCTTTGACTATGTTTTCATGTAGTTTGGTCATTTGATTGCCATACTCTTGACTTTATCCCCCCCAGGATGTTGTTCTCACTTTCCAGCATTTCTCACATTTCCTCCTTTTCCTCTCAGCAGCGCAACCAAAACTCATAATAGGAGAGAGTGTGGTCTTATCCAGAATCACTGTCAGATCTTTTTGTCTCTGTGGCTGTTTACAAAGCTGTAGTGTCTGCTCTGAAGTTGGGCCCCTAAAATGACTCCAACTGTGTTCTAGTTTTGTTGAGTTTTCATTTAGTTTTTAGAGCTAAACTTAGCTTACTGGGATATTTCATTATGATAAAGAATGAATCCTTGTATTCTGTTTTTAGAATAATGTTTTTGCAAATACATCCACAGAAATCTGCACCGAGCAAGAAAGAGTGATGTCTGCCAAACCCAACACAGGACCAAAGCTTAGGTTATATGTGTTAAAAGCTCTTGGGGTTGATTCTGGATAGCGTCACCTTTCTCCTATAAACGTGTCTGTGAAATATGCTTGCCAGTAGGCTACAGGAGCAGACCGAAGGCCTTTTAATATGGGGTGATATATTTTGCGTTTGAGTGCCAGTGGCCATCGCAGCCCATCTGTATCTCTGCCTATAGACCTCTTATATCTACCAGTGCACACTGAGAGAACTGGGCTCTCTGCTTTGAAAGCAAATCTGTAGTGACATGTAAGGATCATGTCAGATTTGTTAATTGCTCCTTCAAGCAGTTGCTGCAAGACGTTGTGCCTCTATAGCACTTATATCCATGAGAAAGTTAGTTTTAGACTTGCACAAAGTTGGGACGTGTCCAGTGTTGGTGAAACATTGTTATATTGATGCATATCAGTGTCTGAGGGCCTGGTAGGAACATACTGTGCTTTTCTCCCCTGTTTTCAGTGCAGAGATGTGTTTTTTCTGCCTCCATTTTTCACTGTTATTTTGTCTCACTTGATTTGTATAGTTTGTTGTTTTGTATAAAAATGAAAAGTGAAACACAAAATATTTATAATTTTTGTATGCAGAAAAAAAGAAGAATGTAAAACAACAAAAAAGAGAAAATGGAAATTATTTTTTATTGTGTTGGCTAAGAAGAGGGGTCGGAAAAAAAAGTTACAAAAATACTGTCATTTCTTCATTTGTAGCTAATGTGTGTTCACTACAGCAGCGAGGAGAGTCAACAATAAATTCATTTTGAATACAATCACAAACTGGTCCAGTCCAGCTGAGAAACTCCTTCAGTGTCCCTCCATTGCTATTCTGCGAGTGTTCACATACTGGCACTGACGAGCTAAGCATGCATAATAACATCATGTGACAGGGGAAGCATTTGCAGAAGAAAAACAGATTTGTAACCCTCTGCTACACAGATAGGATCTTTTCACAGATACTGATGTCAGGACATTTTGAATTTCATGTTCCTCTACATCTGGGCTGCCAGAGTAAGAGTTTATCAAGTTAAAAATCTGTTGGCTCCCTTTAATCCTCTCATGGACCCTGGCACCAATGCCCCTGCACAAAGGAGCAAAGAAAACTCTGCATAGCAAACATTTGACTGCACAGCCACTTTGGTTTTGGTAACACAGCACAACAGTGACACCTAGTGGAGCCCCTGGGACACACACAGGGACTGCACATAAAATCCCAATAAAAAGGAATTATAAGTCTTTCCAAACTAAAATAAGATACAAAACAAGCCAAATAGGATAAACATAGATAAGCAAATAAATAATGTGAAGTAAAACAAGGTAATTTATAGAAACCACAGTGCAGCATCCAGATGCTTTCAGATTGCCTGTACAGGTACAAATCAGTGGTATCAGAATCATAACCTTTCCATTTGTTAAAGGACTAGTTTGACATTTTGATAAATTAGCTTATTCACTTTCTTGTGAAGAGTTAAATGAGATGATCGAGACCATTCTCTTGTATCTGTCCATTAAATATGAAGCAACAGCCAGCAGCAGGTGAGCTTAGCTTAGCATGACAGTTTGTCATTTTACTGGGGTTATATGTCTTTTTTGGCTCTATGAAGTTTCCAGACAACTAGCACAGACTCCAGGAAGAAAGTAGTCACAGTGAAAAGGCAAATTGACCTTTTTCACCTCAGTTTTTCTATGGATTAAACAAACAAGATTTTAGTTGCTGGTAGGTCAATTTTGTTATTTGACAGAGCCAGGATGTTTCCTCCTGTTGCTAGTCGTTCCAAACCAATCCTGTAGAAAAAACAGAATGGGCTGACAGGGGGAGCTGCCATACTGACAAGAAACCAGTTTCTCAGACATAAATCCTGTGGAAATGTTTGGATCCGGATTAATGAAATATTATTATCAGAAAAGATGCCTAAACTTGATCCCTCGCTCTGCCAAAGAAGCTGTCCAAACATCTTCCCTTGGCCTCAGTGGTACTTCCTCCAGCGATCACGCTCTGCAAAAAAAAACAACCATCGTCATACTCAGTTAACTCCAAATCTATGTAGCCCATTACGTGAAGCTAAACTGAGAGTAATCCACACACTTACTTATATGAGGGTAACTCCAGATGTAGCTGATAACACAGTATCCTGCTAACATCATGCCCAGTCCACCTACACCACCTTTCTTCACATCAATGTACTTCTTGTAATACCACTGCCAGCCTGACGGAGGCACGGGAGAGGAAAAACATTCATGTTAAACTTTATACTCAGCATTACCAAAGACTTAAAGGGATGGTTTGACATTTTGGAAATAGGGTTCTTCTCTTCTAACTCTCATTCCCCACAAAGAAAAACAAAAAACAGTAGGCCTACTGGAGTGTTTTGTGAGTGATACATATATTTATATTTGTGTGAGATGTGTGTGATATTCACCTCTTTGCACCATTTCCACTACATCTCTTGGATGGCTGGGAGTTTTGCAGGACAGCCACTTCGGCAACTCCCTCAGCCTTACCTGTCCAAGACTCCGCTGTGTCAGAGCGCCTGTAATTCAAGGCAAGAATCAACACACTGACACAGATAAATACACACTGAAAACACATCCTCCTTAATTTCACTACTGCGGGAATTACATTTTTCTACACTAGTGTCTATACAATACCTGAGTTTACAGATATCAGTTTTCAGTACGTCACTTTGAGAAATGCAAACATGTTTTTCAACTAAACCATTTTTAATATTCTTAAAGTTCTTAAAAGTAAGATGATGCCTGAACACAATCAGGCAAAATATTATTCTAAAGTGAAAATAACCAGAAACTGAAATCAAAGAATAAGTAAACAAGAATTACAAATCTGACTCCCAGCCCTTCTTTTCACTGTCAAATACTGACCTTCAGTTCCATTATCAACAGTGACTTGTTTCCTGATCCCGAGCTGTGACCTCTCCATCATCAGCCTGTCATCGACTCTCAATGTCTCCACCCTCGTTGGCAGAGTTTGTGGTGCAAGAGGGAAAAGATGATGGCTGGAAAACTGGGTGAGTGGCGGGGATATTGTGGGGAGTCCTGTCATGTGATGGCCCACCTTCAGCCCCTCAGTCATGCTGACTGCATGTGGAAGGGACTTGGCTTGAGACAACAGATGGCCAGAAAGGAGGGGAGTTGCAGGGGAGGTTAGTTCAGGCTGAGGGGAACCATCATGTCTCAGGGGGATTAAAGATGCTTGTTTGGACTTTGAACTTTTTCTCTTAACTGATTGTAGCTCTGCATGTTGTGAAGTGGTGCTGGGCAGCTGGTCTGACAGGGTTTTAGTTGTTACCAAGCAGCTATCAACATCTTTTTGATCCCCTGTTGGGAGGGGAACCGGACTGAGACCAGTACCAGCTCTGATTTTGCTGCTTAGATCATCAGTAGTTCCAATCTGGCTCAGGATGCTTGGCCTGCTGGACTGACGGATGGTGTTCGCTCTGCCTAACGTGGCTTTAACATCCTGGAGGGTAATCCTGCCCCTGTGACCACTTCCTGATTTCAAGAACATCTTATTCCCAGAGAAATCCTCAACTTCCAACTCGTTGTCCACCGAGAGGTCGTCTCTTACACAAGTTTCAGTAACTTCAGAGTCCAGAGAGCTTGAGGTGTCTTTGGTTGTGGAAAGGGATTGTGCCGCCTTCTTCTTCTTCAACACTTTCATTTTAGAGTCAGCTTTTGGTTTGGTTGGAAGGGTGTTGTCTTTGACTAAGTCTTTGTCGGGATTAGTTTTGGTCTCTATTTGTTCTGTGGTTCTGGAGCTTAGAGGATCAGCCACAAATGGAGTTGAACCTGAGGGCAGGTCCTCTGAGGTCGATCTGGTTCCCTCCAGCAATCCCTTAGAATCATGTTTGGACTTTGCAGCTTCTATCAAATCAGGGAGACTCTTCTTTTTGGGCTTAGAGGTGATGGGAGATAGAGACATGGTGGCTGTCTTGATTTGTTCGGACAGCTTCTGTTTCTTCTTCTTGGTTGATGGTGGAAGTGATGCAGAATTCGGGGACAATGGCTGTGATGAAGATGAAGCATTTGCACTCTGTAAAGGTGTTGCTGGTGATGATGACACCTTTTCACTCTTCTTTGATTTGGGACTTGCAGCTACTGACAGCATCTCTGTGGACTTTCCCCCCTTTGCTGTTGGCTTGGTCAATGCTGCCGCCCGCTGAGAAGATGATGTCTGATTCACCGTGATGTCATGGTTGGTTGGAGGTGTTTTGGAGCTCGCAGCTGCTTTGCAATGTGGCAGGTGACTCTTCAACCTTTTGTAAGTTTTGCCGCAGAACGGACAAACCTCTGTGGGAAAAAACAGTGACAGAGCAGTGCACCGGTGTGGTTAAAACAAGTGTAGCATGGCATTAACACTTCTATGTTTAGATGTGATCAACATGTACAGGAATGCACCTTACAATTATTTGTAATATCAGTTACTCTTGTAATCATTTTCTTTATTAATCAACTGTTGCCTGTTATAATTTTTAATGTTATGTTATAATTTGTTAAGATAATCAGTTTACTTTCATAAATATGACTAAGAAAAGCATCAAAACTGCATATTAGAGAAGCTGGAACCTGAAAGTGTTTGGCATGTTTGCTCGAAAAAATACCAAAATTGTCAAAATATTTGATTCATTTTCTGTTGATCAACTATTGTTTTTGGCTCTTAATGATTCTAAACTACTCCTAAAATACTACTAAATATCGACCAATATCTGATTAGAATGACATTTACAGTACATATGACTTTTTGCACGATGCCCATTTCCTTTGCTTTATGACCAATGACCTTGTCACTGAAGGAAAAGTGCTTCAAGAGAAACTTGCAATAGTCTCTTTCACTGCAGCTTCTCCTGTGTTTCATCATTCAGCAGTCAATTAAGTCCCAATACAAACAATAATACGAACATGTTATATTGGTTGTGATAGGGTCACGTGGTGTTTCGTCTTTTATGAATGACGAACATTATTGTGACACTTACCTGAGCTCATCTTATACGCGTGTGTAAATCAATCAGGACGAATCATCTTCTAAACTTTAAAACAGGAAACTTGTAGCAGCGGCATCAATAATGTGAAGTGACATTAATTATCACGTTACGACACCGTGTTGTGACTTTTAAATACTTTAAATACTTCTTACACACGTTTTCACATTCAGTGTCGGAAGTGTTACTGTGCAGGGAAAGACCCTTTAGGTAGCGCCTCAGGAGCCTGCGTGTAAATGATTAAAATTACAGCAAAATTAGCTTCAACTGGCTAAATTATCAATGTATAGTTTAATGACAAAGCTTAAAACCGGACTGCTAAGAGATAGATTACAACGGGGCTGTTTGATGCAGTTAATTAAAGACCTGTTTCTGCTCAGTGGGTGTGGCGCGTCCACTTCCTGCTTTACGTCGTAAATCGAGATGATTCACTCCTGCCTACTTCCGCCTTCGCGTAAATCCCCGAATATACCGCTGATTTTTTCTGTGTAGTCAGTGAAAATTCCCACTAAAGCCTTTGATATTTCTGTCAGAGGGGAAACTGATTTGACCGCAGCAGTACTCGTGACATTACCCGCCCGAACAAGATATGTGAATAATTAAAAACAGCGAGAAAAAGAATCGAGAGGAGAATACGAGTTTATGTCCATCTTGCAAAACTGAGCAAAAATTCTCAGCACAAGATCCACTTACATGTGTTTCAAGCTTTCAGTCACGTGTCATGGACTTCCTCAGTTGTCATGTTGTTTTAGGAATCATAGTAGTATTTGTGTTAAGGAGGTCATGAACCATCTTAATCTTATAGTTCTGAACAAAATAAAAAGAGGATATGAAAATGTATTGTTGCACAATAAAATAGAAATAAATGTGTATCAAAGGGGATATGGTTTAATACATACAAAAACAGGTACCTCATTTGAATTTTTAAGTATTTAAAACATTCTTTGAACTTTCATTTGAAAATACTGTATATCCAAAGAATGTTTAATTTAAATTTAATGTAGAAAAAACAAGTGTTTATACGGTAGGGTTATATATGCATTTGATAATATGTATAATAAAGAGAGAAGAGCCTCCCTTCATTAGAAAAGTGTAGTTTATTGATAGTTAGAGTGGCATGAGACTTGGCACAGGAATGAATTTCAAAGAGGTGATGAAGAAAATTACACAAAAAAAACATCTACATCAAAAGGTCATCTTCATTGGAAAAAGCAGTGATTTGAAACACATTCAGAATGGAAAAAAAATATGCCATTTCTACAACCATTTACATATATGGAGATAAACCTGAATATTATTTACATGGCAACAGATTACAGTATGTACAAAGCCAGGACAAAGCAAAAAAAAAGCAAACTGAAGCTCACAGGAGCTCTATTTTTGGAGAAAAAGTACAGACTGTCCATGTGAACAGTCCCACGAAAGCATGGGGTGATTTGGCAGAAACACAGATGTTAACAGTGCCTGGAAGTTGTCCTCTAACAAAGATCGGCCCCCTACAGAATACAGTCGCAGACAAAAGTATTCAACCCCAGTGGCTTTTTTTGTATACACTTTTTTCTACAAATTCAAAATGTTTTTTAAAGGGAACTCCTAATCAGCACAAGATTGTGTTTTCAGAGACGCCAGGAGTCACAACTCGGTGCCAACACAGATGACAGGTAACATCCTACCACAACAATGTTGGTTACAGTATATTCAGACAATCTAGAGCAAATCTCTGTACATATATTAACAGACATTCATTATCAGGCAAATAGGGGAGGTCTGTCCCTTTACAAGGCATTTAATCAGAGATGAAAACAAAGAGAGAGAGAGAGGGGGGAGTCTGGGTTAAAGGTCAGGGGTCAAAGCCAGGAGGATACAGTACCAAACACCACCCAGCTAACTGTACTGAGGCCTGGCTGAGTCTCACAGCTCTGCCACCCAGATAAAGATCAGATTATTCAGTTAGTTCACCAACAATGACATCAGCGTTAACGCCGGTTTTGATTCAACCCTGAGAAAACAGTGGACTGCATGTTCACTTACTGGCACACCTGCCTAATGTGCACAAACCACTACACCAACCAATTATAGGACAACCTGCATGGAACTTGCATTTTAATTATCTGTTTAAGGCAGCTAAGATTGACTGTAATTCTATAGAGATACACAGGCACAAATGCAGGATTCAAACAGTGATTAGGTCTCCTTAAGACATTGTATGGAAAGGCATTGTGGGTTTAGTCTCGCGGTTGTGCCCTTTTCTAGTATTTTTCCACAGACAAGGTACCAGTGCTGGAGCCAGTTTCCACATCAAATCTTTAACTGTTCGGAGCACTTTTGTCATCAATAAACTGGTCCTTGTCCCGGCAAAATTGGCTCTGTGCCGACACTTTCAACCAGCTGATCTCAAACCAAGAAAAACGGTATGACTGGGAGGGGAAGAGGGAGGAACGGTGCTGCAACAGGAGAGAAAACAAGAACGGTGCAGTCTCCAGATGATCAGCAAATTCACTACACTACTACAGGGGCTTTAAAACAATGTTCACAAAACAGCACTGGAGAGTTCAACAGAAACAATGGAGTGATTTTGGACTAACTGAATTCAGTGCTTGGACACAGACTGGCAAATAAACTTACACAGATGCTCTTGGTGCATTTTGAACAATTTTTTAAACAATGTACTTATTTCATCATGCCTGTACTTGTTGCTTGGCAAGTTGTATATGTGGTTTAGAAACCATATGCCCGGTTTGTAAAATGTTTTGTTGGTTTCCACAGCCAGAGGCTGGCATTGGCGCCAGCACCGACACCTTGTGAGTCAAAAAGCCCCCGAGAGTCTTGTGCTGTAAGGCAGTGCTCCGGCCAGAGGAGAGAGTCTCGAGACGAAGCGGCAAAGATCAGATGTTTTCCAACACCCAAACTGCCTGCTTGTCTTTCTTTTTAACCACAGACAGTCTGTCCTACTGACTCGTTCCCCTACCAAACCCTGAACTAACAAAAAGGCCAACTCTTCGAAGAGGAGGGTAAAAACTAATATAAAAACGGCTGAAGAAGAATGCTGACGTCTATCGGATTCTTCTGAGGCTGGTCTTTCCCAAGTCCTCGTCAGGAGCAAGGGGGTGGTTGTCCCTATTCAGGTCCTCTACTTTCACAGGTTGACAGCGGTCATTGGAGCATGAGCTGTTTGAGGTTGTCATGCAGGATGGTGTCCTTGACGTCCCGGAACACCAGCCTGATGTTCTCCGTGTTGATGGCTGTGGTGAAGTGGTGGTACAGGGGCTTCTGCGTAGCATCGCGTCGCTTGGCCCGGAAGCACTCCACCATGAACGCCTGGATGTCCGGCAGGCTGTGCTCCGGCCCGGTGTATTCAGGAAAGTAGTCTTTGAGCGGAACGCTCTTCACCTTCTCCTCCAGCAGGTCTGTCTTGTTGAGGAAGAGGATGATGGAAACGTTGACGAAGACGCGGTTGTTGACGATGGTCTCAAAGATGTTGAGCGATTCACGCAGCCGGTTGGTCAGCCTGTCCTCCATCAGCACCTGGTAAAGACAACAGGAGGGATTAAGTACAATTACTACTGTTGGTACTGGTCTTGTTATTACTGAACTCAATGTAATTAAAGCTGTCATAAAAATAAACTCAGTTGAAATGAATGTCCCACAGTCTATAGATCAAAAGCCTTTTAATTCTGCATGGGACATCCAGTCCAATGTTGTTACAGTATATATAGTATTATTTAAACCATTTTGTAAAGGATATTTGGTTTGAATAACTGAAATGTTATCCAGTGAATTATGCCAATCATACTCTTCTAATGCAAAGATATTTCATATATTGAACCACTTATGGCCATTGAGCTGTTTCCATTTTAACGTATAATGTTTCTGTACTAGTATCTCTCCTTTTAAATAGAAAAACAATAAAACTCCAGAGAACAAGAGTGAGCATATAGACACAGCAATAACAGCTTATCAAAAAGTCACCAAACTTTATCTGCCACAACAAACAGATTAATGTGCCACTTATCAGGCTATCACAAGTGTGTGTGTGAGGAAACGAGATGCTGTGGCCAGCTTGTTTTCACCTGGTCGTATTCAGAGGAGGAGACAAGAAAGAGGATGGAGGTGACTGAGTCGAAACACTCGAACCAGCGCCTCCGCTCCGACCGCTGCCCTCCCACGTCCACCATCTTGAAGGGAACGTTCTTGATCTCAAAGTCATACTCGTGGATGCCCTTGGTGGGTTTACGGGCCAGCAGGATGTCCTGTTGAGTGGGAAGATAACTCTGGAGGAGAGACCGAAAGACATAATGAATGAACATCTAAATGTAAACAATATATATATATATATATATATATATACACACACATATATGTATATATATATATATATATATGTATATATGTATATATGTAATTTGTCAACAATCACAACACGAAGACAGAACTTGAGTTTGTAGACGAAAAAGAAAAAAAACAACATACTAACAAAAACATATTACAGCTGAAAGCAGAGACAGTTTGTTTTGCATGGAATTAGTGGGACTATAATCAGGAGATCTGTCTTTACCAAGACATTACTTCAGGTCCTGAGGTAATCTTTTGAACAAACTTTATTTTTACTATAAGAAATACATGATTATAGGTATCATGCTGTCCTGCTTTAGTCAAATTTGGGGCAATATTTCATTGAAACCAGGCACATTTGATGCCGGCTTTCCATCGTGGTGAAGGAAAGGACGACGGGAAGGAAGCTTGTGTTACGTCTCAGACACAAACAATTAACACCAAGTTACGACTGCTTCAGTACAATTGGATGATCTGTTAAACTAAATAAATATAATGATGACATTACTGATATTTGATTTAAATGTTCAGAGTTAGTTTCTCTAAATCTCTTTCTCTCTCTCTAAGAAAAGAAATTAATTAAATATTAATTACCATTACATCACATTTATTTCAGTACTCCCCAGCAATATGTAAAGATAATTCCTAATAATATAATTCAAGGTTTTGCAAGTCAGCACTTTCCCATTATGACACAATGGTCTTAGCTCCACTGTAGCTGCAGTAGTGACAGTGTTTGCTGCAGGTCTGAAACTCAACTAAAAAGGATTCAACAGCCTCCTGCAGCATGATGCACTTTCACAAATCGCATACAAAAACTTTTATAACCAACATTACTGCCTTTAACAGGCAAGAGAAAATATTTCAGTGTGTGAGATAAATTTACTTTTGAATACTTTCTAAGGCCTTTTGTGAGGAAACTAAATTCTTTAAAGACCTGCAGTTAACCTATTATAATATCTACTGAGTTACTATGTACTTAGTTAAATTTCCCAAACCAACAAGACTGAGGCGATTCCAGTTTTCTCCTGGCAGCTTGTGGTCAACTAATGAGCGTCTTCACCAAAATATCAGTGTTATCTTTGATGAACAACCACTGTAGCTGCATGTCAGCTAACCTTAAATTGTCTAGACATGTTGCAATATTAACTATAACATGTACATGTCTGATTATAACAATCAGCGCAGGCAGAAACAACTTACCGGCTCGCCAAGCTTATCCAGATTATCCAAGAAATACTTCACTGACTCACCCTGCGACAGGACAGAGGAGGAATTTCTGTTAATTCTACACAATTTATCAGATTCAGTTAGTTTAATCATAAACAGGACAATTTGCAGGAAATACAATTTTACTAACTGCTATTACTGCATTGAAAAGGATATATTTGGACAGAATCTGTCTTTAGCTGCTGCTACACACATATACACATACACACACACACAGGTAATCTGTTTGTTTTCTCTCAAAAAAAAACTATGTCCGCCTTCGAGCCGAGTCTGTTCTGAGTAGCTGAAGCAGGATGCAAAGTATTTGGTAGTGCACTAGACACGTGTTTGTAAGTGTGTCTTTGATGTACATGGGAGTGTGGCTAGGTCTGTGTCTGTGTGTGTGTGTGTGTGTGCAAGGGGTGTTTTTTCTAGACCATTCTGATGCTGTTCATGCGCAATTATTGCAAGCCCAGACATGAGGCTGCCAAGACCGAGATGCATTCCTTTATCTGTTAGTGCGAGAGTGTGTGTGTGTGTGTGTGTGCGTTCTGTATTTGACATAAAGCAAAAACCAACTGCAAAAAGCAAAACGGAATTTCCTATGACAATATATTTACTGTAAAACACCAATCCGTTTTCAGGGGATCGCTTTGCATGTATTTTGCATTATTGACGGTAAACCAACACCTCTGCTCTACAATTCAGATTTTTATCAGCAGTAGTGATTGTTTGGGTTGAATTTCTGAGTGTTAGCACCATCCATTTCCCTCCACTGTAAGCTTCTATACTCACCTTTTGATCTTTTAAAAAACTAACCTGACCTGAAAAACCTGTGTGTGTGTGTGTGTGTGTGTGCGCACCTGGGAAGTCTGTGCAAGGCTAATGCACAAGGGAGGGGTAGAGTGGCGTGGCGCTACACTAAAGCCAAAGAAGGAAGAGCTACATTTCTGTGAAGCCGATTCTAACTCTGACCACAATTCTGGCTTCGCTCGAGTAAAGGAGCTCAAATCTGAGGGGAGGGGTGGTTTTGAAATCGTCAAAAATCAAGTCGGATGAAAAAAAAAAGGAGAAGAGAAACAAGAAGTACTCTGAAGCTTTTTCTGTTCATTATGAAGCATGACGACGCCTGCAGAGTGTGCTGGGAAAGCAAAACTGAAACATAACATTATATAACAATGTCAGTATATCGTTTGAGTTGTAGCCACATGTCACTTAAAATTTAGGAAAAACTACTGTATGTTTTATGAATTATTATCAGTATGTGTTGTTACACTGATAAATAAAAAAAATCAATCACAGTTGAGAAGAGAGAAAATGTTTATGGCTGATTTTACAGACCAAGTGTGGACCACATGCCACACAGAGAATCCATGTGTGGTTTTGGTCTGTACGTGTGTTTTTAATGATAATTGCAAGCAAGCCTGAAGGCACTTGTGATTTGTGATGCAAATACGTAAAGGGCATGGTCAAAACACAATGGGCTGGATCTGCTGGCAGAAAAACAAATTAGTCCTCACTAACAAGAGCAGGGAAAACTGAAACAGCAACTCTTCAGCTGCTGCTTCTGGGTTTTGTGTTTCTCTGTAAATGGGTGAGCTACTGTTTGAGACCGAATTCACATGTAGATTCAATATCAAGGCTTTATACTCTGTGAAGGGTTGTAACTAATGATCATTTTATTGATTATTATGGGTAATCGTTCAATTGTTTGGTCCTTAAAAAAAGCAGAAAATAGTTGGAAATGTCCAAACACAAGCAAATCTTTACATCTGAGAAGCTTGGATCGTTAAATGTTTGGCAGATTTGCTTGATAAATGACAAATGATTTCCAAAATAGTTACAGATTAATTTTCTGATGATTGAATGACTAACTAGTCGACTATTTGTTTCAGCTGAACAGGACTCTGTATGTAGGACTGTGTAATTAGTTTGATTAGTCTATAAAGTATCTAAATATCTATAAAATAACCAACACTCCCAAGATTTTGAATTTATAATGATATAAAACAGAGAAATCCACCATCTTGTAATCCAAGATCCAAGTAATTGATTAATTGGGTCAAACATTTGCTGGTTCCAGCTTCTTAAATGTTAGGATTTGCTGATTGTCTTTGTTATTTATGATAGTAAATGAAAGTTTTTGACTCATGGTTTGACAAAAGAAGCAATTTGAAGGCGTTACTTTGGGCTCTGGGAAACTGTGATGAGCATTTTGTAACAATTTGAATGTGATAACTGATCAATCGATTAATCATGAAAATGACTAGCAGATTTTTTGATAATGAAAACTACAGTTAGTTGCAGTCCTACTGTGGGAAACAGTGTGGGGCATTTTTCATACAAAATACATGTAAATAATGGTTAGTTACAGTCCGACACACACACACACACCGAATGTAGGTGTGTGTGTGTGTGTGTGTCCCTGTATTTGTGTAACATGAGGTGTGAGTGTTTGTGTACTAATAACGCTGAGTGGCAGAGCTCTGTTTGTAAGCATAAAGCAGTTTAACTACAGATCAACATTCCAGCTCCGATCACTCTTATTCCCCTTTCTGTCTGCAAAACCAGCTCACACCGACCAGCTGAGTGAGTGTGTGTGTGTGTGTGTGTGTGCGTGTGAGGCTAACAAAACGCCATTGAGAACAGTTCAGCCTTATGCAACTGACAGAAACATTTTCATTTACAGCTTTAGTCTCAGTACTGAAACCAACTTGGAGAAGTGTGTCCCTTCTACTCAGAGGAGGCTCCTCGACTGCTGGACAATGTATGACGTTCATCACATGACCGCTCGCATGAAATCAAACAAATACAAGGCAGCACAATTACTAATTTTTACAACTGCAGCAGGCTGTGAAAGTGATACCAAGCAAAATAAGAACACAGAAGAGTCCCAGTAAGGACACGTGAACGTACTCTCGTTCACAGCTGCTGTTCTGGGGTAAATGTCAGTGTGTTAAAACGTGTGCACTGACAGCCAAGATACAAGGAGAGGGGAGAGGTGTAAACAGGAAGCTGACTGAATCACATGTCTGACCACTCAACAGAGAGCGAGAGAGCGAGAAATACAGGGAGAGAGGAAAGGGAGGATGAATTAAGAAGAAACCCAGTTTCACTTTCTATTTTCGCTGCTGTTTCCACACCTTTCAGCTCTCGAAAAGCTCGAGTCAAAGCACAAGAAAACTCTTACTGGATTTGGTGATAGAGCCTGATAAAGAAAAGGTGTGAGCTGGTACAAAAACTGGGCCATCATTATCTTTCAGTAAAGATATTTGAGTGTGCGCGTGCGTCCACCTACCAGCTGAAACTCCCTGCGACGATCGTAGGCGTTCTGTATGCCCGAGTCAGCCCACAGAGCTTTGATGGCCGGCAGGTACCGCAGGAAGACCGACGTCTCCAGCTGCCCGCTGGCCATCTTAGCCGACCGGGTGTCGAACGCCATCAAGCTGTCCCCATGCTCCTTGTTACACGTGTCACCCCACGGGATGTGCAGCTTTTGCCGGGCATCCACCAACACACGTATACCTGGAAGAGAGGAAGTGAAAAGATCAGAGTAAGAGAGGCCCACTGGTAGTATCTTCAAATCTGGCAATGACATCCAAAGTGGAAGAGAAACTAGAAGAGTGAGTGAAATGCTGGAAAAATCACATATCATAAAATTTCCATAAGAGGAATTATTACAAATGAGCGGTTTTGCCTGATAAATGACGAACGATTACTGATTCTGTTGATTGAATAGCTAATTAATCATTTCAGCTGAACATTACTGTGTATGTATGAATGTATAGTCCTGTGTCAGTATTGTGCTTTACATTGACTGTAAATAAGGAAAACGATTTAAAAAAAAAAAGAACTTGTAAGTGGCTGCAATATTTTTCTGATCAATAGTTTAGTCTATAAATTATTTAAATATTGATATGACATCACATAATTTCGTGTTCAACTCACTGTTTTTTTTCTAACCAACACTCCCAAACTCAAAGATGTTGGCATTTCTCAAGCAAAAATAACAAAATATCACTTTTTTGAGCTTCTAAAATGGGAAGATTTGCTGCAAGAGGTCACTGTACATGTATAAAACCACCATCTCTATTAACGTTCTGGAGTGATGTGATTGTGGAGTGATTCACAAGATAATCCTACATCACAAACATTTCTATAAGAGAAATACAGAACTGAAGAAAGTTCAAAACAAAACCAGCAATCTAAAGATATCATCTTGCAACTATCAGTCGATTGAAGTGATCGATTAATTGTGTCAGTGAAACATTTCCAGCCTCTGAAATGTATGAATTTACTGCTTTTCTTTGTTATTTATGACAGTAAATGAAGATTTAGGAATGTTGGTTGGACAAAAGAAGCAATTTGAAGACGTCACTTTGGTCTCTGGGAAATTGCGATGAGCATTTTTCACATTTTTTGAAAAAGCCTGTTGGATGAGAAGCGAAAAAGAATCTACAATCTAGTCCAGTCGATTCAACCCTTATTTGAACACCATGACCTGGATGACTACAAAGTGCTTTCCTGTGACTTACAGAATGTGAAACTGCTTCTGTAATAATAATTAAACTTGTACAAGGGTGGATAACAGAGGTAAAAAAAAAAAAAAAAAGGATGAACTAGTTCTTGCAGTTTGATTTTTCTCCAAAGATCAAATGTGACCTTGCAAATAAACAAACATGTGAAGCTCATATCATTTCATTTTCTTGGTGACAGTCAGATTGATGCACTGTCCCCTTGAAGTCTTTCTGTTGACACTCAGTTTGTAGATGTCCTCTCTGTAAATACATGGAGGACAAACAGGAACAGATCATAATGCTGGTGGGTTGACCCTCCATTAGCTTCATCCCTGTTAGTTGTGCAACAAAACTAGCTTGTTGTTATGTGAAAGTGCTGCAGTGTAGTTTTAATGGATATAATACAAGCTTAAAACGTCAAATATGTTACGTTTATATATTAATAAAGTCTTTGAAAAGGAGGATATTGAGTGTAAACCCGGTTCTTCTGGGTGTAGCCGACAGATGGAGACTGTTTATGTGCGAGCTGCTAACAGATGTGGAAACTTTCTCATCCATTTTAAAAGCCATTCTGTCGCACTTTAATCCTCCTTTTTCACTTGTGGCTGTTAATCATCGAACTCACCCTTGATAACGTTGCTGTAGATGGTGGCTCTGAACTCCTCCCGGGCTTGCTGGTCGAAGTCCTGGCCGTGGATGATCCGCATTTGTTTGAGGAAAGTCGACTTGCCGCTCTCGCCGGCGCCGAGCAGCAGGATCTTCACCAGCCGCTTCACGTACGTCTTCTCCCGGGACAGACATCGGTCGATCTCCTTGGACTTGCGGAGCTGCTCCACCTCGCCGCTGTTCAGCAGGCAGACGGGCAGACAAACTTTTAACACGGACCTGGTCGGCAGGAAATCCGCCATGTTCGCACAAACTTCATCGATGCTAATTTGATGCGCGTTCACGGCGGCGCAGGCACGCGACCAAGCCCCTTCCCTAAACTCCGGAAGTAGCCTTGCTGACTGTTTACCATCAATTTGAGCGGCTTTATTTATTCTATTTACACCGTATTGACTCACATACACCCACAATTTCATCTTTAGGTAAATATGTCTTGAAATATACAAATAATAAAGGAAGTTTGTACAGGAATATCACATAAATATGAGTCTTAACGACGCATTTACTCCATTTACAACTAAAAAGCTTACACACTTGAACACGGGTATCTAAATTTTAAAAAGGCATAAATGTGTTTAACTTATAAAACAATTTTAAACTTCTGATTTGAATAAAATAAATCAGAACATTTATACTGCCTAACGCTACGATGCCATGTCGCCCTCTGCTGGTCCACTTTGGTAATTGCACATTTCCTGTTTTAAAAAGATGCGATATGATTGGTTGATTCCCGTTTCCCTTTAGATATGCTGCTTTTAAAGGCTGTAGGAAAATGATGTTTAGTACTTGAACGCACTCCAAAAAATAAAAAAACTGGGGAGTGCAGACGAGAAAGCCTCGATATTCTATGAGTAGACCATATTATAAGTCTTTAGGGTATTTATGAGGTGAAGATCACAGCACAGGTGTTAATATTTCATAAATGAAGTCTTTCATTTAATCACACGACTCTTCAAAACTTTGTCATTTCTTCAAATTGTGCATTTGCATGGTTGTTTTTCATTACAGTGTCTAAAAAGCAACTCAATTATAACGTCCACTTCAATGCGAGAAACGAGACTGTATTAGGATGTTCACAATTTCCAACCTTCCAAACAACAGCTAAACTGGACACCTGAAGGCAGCATCAGTGTCTATCATTGCACTTCCCTTGTTGCATCCTCACACGACACAAGGCTCATAGGCGACAGTAGCAGTGCATGTGTGTGTGAGAGAGCATCAGACATCATGACCATCAGAAACACTCTCCGGGACCATGGACAGAGGTATCGGCCACGGATGGCTTGTCTCAAGAAGGTAGGTTGTCCTTTTATATCAGACCTGAGGATCAGCCTTGCAGACTATACCTGCAGACGCACCTATGGATTGGTCACTTACATGGATTCTCTAACACAATGCATGGACTCTGGTGGTCTGCTGAAACCTCATAAACCCTGGCTGTATTGCATTTGCTCTTACAAACTGTGTTAGCCTCTTATTCTCTACAGGTTCTCAGAGGAATCCTGGTTTCCTGATGCTTTTTGTTTAGACATTTTTGCAAAGCTCTCAGGTACCATTTAGATCCCAGAATGTTTTGAGGAAATGCAACAAAACTGACGGTAAATGTTCCATCAATTATGCATGTATATCTGAATTTTATAGTCATACAATTAGTTAGAATTTGGGATATTTTTTCACCAAGCATTCAGAAATAGATGTAAGAGAGTGACAAGATGTCAAAACAACAAACAAATGTCATCTCTGTCTGTCACATTAAATGTTAGACATTGTGTTTTGTTGCAACCTTTTCACAGTGATAAGGTCATTCAGTTTAATAAGCATTAAGCCTGGATCAGTATCAGTGCCTCCATCTACACCAAGCAGCCACTGGAAAGAAGTTAATCCAGACACTGTCCATTGGAAAACAACAGCCTGGTCCTTTGGCCAGACAGGGACTCGATTCATCATCTCACATTTCAAATTCATTCACCTGTGGAGTTTCAGGAGCTGGATTTTTTATCACAGTGACATAACTTTTGCCATCATTAAAACTGAGCAGGAAATAATTGAGACAAAAGCTCTTTCATTAGCAACATATTTTCAGAATCTCTTGACAACGTCCCGCTCTCCAGGGGAATGCTCGCAGTCATTTCCAGGAGAAGTTCATGTTTTGGTCCATGAAAGCCCACTTTGGTCCGACTCAGCCTGGGGCTTATAGCCTCTCCAGGATGACTTCAAAGCACGAAGCCACTTCAAACAGGCCCGGGAGTCAGCTGCTCACACACACACACACACACACACACACAATTACTTTCACACTCGCACACATAAACTGAATTAATGTACTGCATGATTTCCTGCTTTCCGCTACACACCTGAGCTGTGGGATCTGTGAGATCAGATGATATGATAACTAAAAAAACTGTTTAGAGGGCAGTGACTCATCGCAAACCTCCCACACAAGCCAAACAAAAGCCATGAGCTCTGGGCATGAAACAAACCTCTCATCTCACCTTTCGACACATTTAAATGCAGCGTTTTAATGTCGTTTTTGGACTAAAAAAGCAGAATCATCATAATCACAGTTACTTAATCCCACATATGTCTGATAGAAAGTATTCATGACAAGCTTTGTTAGGGAGCTTTAATATCTCACAGGGACAATTTGCTTCAGAGTTTTTAAATGTATGAGACACAACTAAATGACTTTTTTCAGAATCCTTAATTAAAAAAGGCTAAACAATTAATTATTTTGAATTATCCTCTCATCCTTTATGATATTCATTTGCAGGCGGAGAAGGTGATGCTGGAGATGCAGGACCCCAAAACAGGAGTGAAGTCACAGCCTCAGAGACTGGTTATCACAACAATACCACATGCTATTACTGGTAAAGAGGACTCACACACACACACACACACACACACACACACACACTGATGAATGCACACATACAGTCGTACACCCTCGATGTTATTCAGCAGCTGGTTGAGTGATTGTGCCTGCATAGTCTCACTGGAGGATACCAGAGCTCCGGGCTCAGACTCGAGAGCTACAGATTTAATCTCCATGACAACCCCCACGGTCTCGGAGTCAGAGAGAGGGAAAAAGTAGGAGGTGAAGGAGGAGGCCGATGACGGAGCAGGCGAGAGGAAAAGAGCAAGTAACAGAGACAGAAACGAGAGAAAAACAAGAGAGGCAGCGAGGAGGTGGAGGAGGAGGAGAGAGGAAACCTAGACTTGTACGTCATTTGCAGGCTTTGAATCCAGGCAGGTTGAAACAGCTAAAACTGCTTCTCCTCTCCCCTTCTCTCCTCCTCCTTCCTGTCATTTCCTTTTTTCCTTTCCTTTCCTTTCCTCTTCGCTCTTCCTGCATCCTCTCCTCTCCTCCTCCTTCCTGCCATTTCTCTTTTCCTTTCCTTTCCTTTCCTTTTAGCTCCTCCTGCATCCCATCCCATCCTTTCCTCTCCTTCTCCTCCTCCTCCTACTTTCCTTTCCTCCTCACCACTTTCCTCTTTTCCTTTCCTTTCCTTTCCTTTCCTCCTCCTCCTTCCCATCCTTTCCATATTTTTTTCCTCACCTCTTTCTTTTCTTCTCCTCTCTCCTCTTTTTCCTCTCCTCTTCTGTTCGGTTTCTTTTTCATTTCTGTCCCTTTCTCTTCTTTTTCATCTCCTCTTCTCTCCTCTTTCCTTTCCTTTCCTTTCCTCTCCTCTCCTTTCCTCTCTTCCTTATTCCTTGCTGTGCTTCCTCCATAGACCATCCTCCTCTCCTCCCTCCTTCCATCTGTCTGCCCACATTAGCTGCAGAGGCTCACAGCCTATCGACACCAGTCATGGTGTATCAGAGAGGGGTCTGGCATTTAGAGGCACACACCCACCTACACTTGTTTCTTATGGTTCGCTGTCAGAGCTGCTTTTGTAACTGGCAATATTTTGTTACCTCTGACTTCCATCTTTTCTCCTCAGGTGAAGACATAATTGCATGGTTAGCGGACAGATTCCAAATAGACACACAAGGTGAGATGATGCCATTCATAGACTGTATGCACATGACACACAGAGCAAGTCACTATCCTGTTTTCATGACGTTATCATGTAAGGTCTCACTGTCTGTCCACGAACCTTTATTTGAAGTGAGTATCACCAGAAATGCCGCAGTTAAATTCCTGCTCATCTCTTCTGTCTGTCTCTTCAGAGGCGAGGAATTTTGGCTCCATGCTGGTGGCGTTAGGATACATCTACCCTCTACAAGACCACAAACGCTTGGTGATCAAACCAGATGCATCCCTCTATCGCTTCCAGGTCAACAAAACACATTTCAAAGCCTTCGCCAAAATCTTAGACCAGTTTCAGTTTTTAATCACTGGCAGAATTACCAGGCAATGCTTTTTTTCGAGTGGGCACATATTTGGTTTTTGTTTGTATCGCGCATTCGAGAGAGGGATGTTGGCGTCAGTAACATGCAAAAATGTGGGAATGGGCCAACAAAGTCAGCGAAGAAGAGATAAAAAGAGATTTAAAAAAATGGGATTTCAAATGTCTTGAGGAAGGAAATTAATTTTCATTAGGTGCAACATGTGTTTTCATTAGAGTCAATTAAAGCTGGATGTTGATGAAAGCACACAAGCCATCAACATTTGCTGGCTTTAATATGCTCTATAATTATATTGACTTGACAATAAGAAGCCAGCAACCAGCTGCAGCCACGGTACCATGATGATGATCATTGCATTTTTTTTTATTGCTGCCTTTCTTGGCGTAAGCGCACAGTAGCTTCTAAGGTAATAATTAAATCTGAAATAGTCATAATTTTCATTACTGATTAATGTGTTCATCATTTTTTGATCAGTAGATTGATCGTTAAGTCTATAAAATGACAAAAAATAGTGAAAAATGACCATCGCAATTTGTCAGAGCTTAAAGTGATGTCAGCCCAAAACCCGAAGATATTCAATTTCTGATCTATAAAACAAAGAATTCTTGATAAATGACTTAAAAGTTTCATTCATCCAAGAGTCAAAAAAGGATGAATGAAGCTTCACTGAGAACTGAGACCATTCCAACTTTTACACTTCATGTTTGCAGTGTTGACGCAAGAGTTTACTGTCAGAAGACAGAAAAAAGGCAGAAGGAAGGAGAAGAGTGTTTACTATTTCTCACTGTTTACTTTGTGATGTAAAACCTCAAACTGGTCTGATTTTGGTTCAGTCATAAAATAACCTAATTTTGCTTCTGATCCGAAACAAACAAATCCAACTCACAATAGCACTTGTGCTTTTTTTCCAGACTCCGTATTTCTGGCCTACACAGCAGTGGCCTGTTGAGGATACAGATTATGGTGAGTAGGACTTTTTTTTTTACACATTTAATCTCACATCTCACTCAGTTAATGCTCCTTTCCTTTGCATCGCTGCAGCAATTTATCTGGCGAAAAGAAACATACGCAAGAAAGGAATCCTGGAGCTGCATGAACAGGTGGGAATGAGACCCACAGACCCATGAGTAACTCATTTTGCTTGCTGCCATTTACTGAGGTGTTATTGTACGTCCTCAGGAGCAGTATAACCGCCTTCACAAGTGGATGAATCATAAATGGGATTTCATTGTGATGCAGGCTAAAGAGCAGTACAGGTAGGTGTGTGAGAAACTCAAAGATATCGCTCAATTGTAAGATCAAGGAGGTGTTACGATTCTGTGTGTTTGGCGGTTTATGTGATTTTTTTTTTTTGATTTTTAGGGCTGCAAAGGAGAGGAAGAAACCGGACCGTGTGGTGTTTGAGTGCCAGGAAAGAGCCTACTGGGTGGTTCACCGACCTCCGGTGAGAATACACACACACACAAACACACGCTCCTTCTATAGTTGTGAGGTCCCTTGTTGACATAATGCATTCAGTAGACTTACACTAACCTTAACTCTCACATCTAAATGTGTCTAAACCTAATCCTTACCTAACCCTTAAAACCAAATCTTAACCTTCAAACCGGCCAAAATGTCCGGACTTTCCAAAAATGTCCTCGCTTTGTTGGTTAAAAACTTGTTCCAGCAAGTACAAGAACACACACAGAGTCGTGCTTCCATCACTTCAGAGGACATCACACTGATTTACATTCATTCCTTAGCTTAACCTTAAAGTCTTCACCCTAAAATTTAATGATTTATGTTATGGGAACTTGTCTTCTGTCCTCAAAAGGAAGGCGAGTCCCCACAGTGTGACTGTATAAACAGATTTATGTCTCCACAACATGAGTAATACGCATCCACACACACACACACACACACACAGATAGTTATCAGACTTGTTCTGCACACACAGGATACAGCTTCATGTAGATATCAGTGGATTGCCAGCAGACAGAGAAGTCTGAAAATAAATTGCACTCCACCTCTATACTTCCCAGGGTATCTAATTATCTCAACCCATGATGCCTCATTACCATTACATGTCCAGTCAGAGGAAAAGGGCACGACTGATTAATATTTCACGCTGCGTAGGAGAATGTGGAGCAGTAGTTTGCACCTCGTGTTTGCGGCATCATGAGTTCGAGTTTCACCCGTTTTTTTTTTTTTTTGTGTGAAGCTGAATTATTTACCAGGCTAAGTGGGAAACTGCTCCTCAGACCTCCAGGTCCCTGAAGGATCCAGGTTCGCCATGTGTCATTTGGTTTGTGGTAATTTGATTAAGTACAAATGTGTTTGGGAATACATTCCATTAAAGCAAATATAAACCGACGTGATAAAGGCCTTAATGCAGGTCCGGCTTTATTGCATAATCTCAGGGTCTAGACATTTATAATTTTAGGTCATATTGCAGCAATATGTTTCCATATTTCTAAATAAATTTGCATTCTATCGAACCCAGAGGAAACCTGGAGCCAGATAATACTTCAGCCTCATCTAAGCACTTGCTGTTGCTGTATGCAACATATAAATGGGCACTTAAAGGAAGCCTATGCAACTTTTGCTGAATCAGCAACATTAGCCAACATAAGCACAAGCGGTAAAACCCCTGAGCTTATTGAACTGAGCAAGGATGCGTTTAGGAATTTAACTTTTCATTTCTAAGAGCAAGGTTGTGTTATTTCTTCTTACATGCACAATGCTTAGTTAGCAGGAGGAACAGTTGGGATTTTCATTACTGGATGTGAACTAAATAACTAATAAATAAAGCTGAATCACCACTTTAAATATACTGTGGAGTGAAATAATTGTGTGTGATTAAACAAACAAATTCTGAGTCGTGCTGGTTTTCCCAAAAGAAATTACAGAAACTTGCATTAGATGCATTATTAGAAATTAACCCTTTCTATAACTTTTGTTGTTAAAAATACTTTTGTTGCTTAGAGTAATGAACATTAAAGCACAGATGCCGTTTTTCCTTTTGCAATAAAATCAGGACACATTATTTTCCCACTTGATAGTTACATATGGTACACATTTATTCCTAAAAGTCAAAGTCAGCTTTCTGTCTAAGATAATGTCACAGACCAATCCTGAATGCAAGTAAATGTGGTTTCTATTCAATACTTTTTTAAAGCCTCTGCTGGAAACAAACAAATGACTTTCATTTGTATTTGTAACAGTGAATTCACAAAACCACATTTTTCCACGTGACTGTTGTTGTCTCAGATGGTCGGGAAAAGTGTGACACATTAGCAGCCGATTAGCATTAGAATACGGCCATCTGCTTTAATTAATTAGTCATTTGGTAAACACACGTTTGTTCTTGTTGCTGATGTGTGTGTAGCCGGGGACAGTGAGCGCCATGGACTATGGACTGGATCGAAGAATAGACCCTAATGCAGACGAGGTAACAGGTGAGTCTCTGTGTGACCTGTATGAACACGACTCCTGTCAATCAGATTATATTCACTAAGAGGCTTTAACGCATGGATCCAGATGCAGTGAAGGCGACTTGTCTTCTCCTTCCTTTCCCTGTCTGCTGTTCAAATCATTTCACTTATCTTTTTCTACTATTAATCTCCTTTCTTCTCTTCTTTTCTCTCCTGCAGGCTTTTCCCATGACTCTTTTTGTGTTCAACTGGTTACAAACACCTACACACACACACACACACACACACACACACACACACACACTCACTCCCATGTTTGTATTTGATATAATGAATTCCCTACATCCTAACTAATCAGAAACCACATGTTTAACCTTAAATCTAACCTGGACCTAAACTGAATTCCAACTTTAAAGGGGAACTCTGAATTCTGACAAATGTAATAAGAATGAATGAAATAAAAAAGCAAATCTCTGGTTCTGATCGATGTTGACTTTTTAAAATCAGAATCGCCTAGTATATTTTCAGCATACGCTATGACTTTTCTTTGCTATTTGATGCACAACAGTCATAATAAATTAAATGATAAAAGAAAAAGTACTGCAAGTTAAAGAGTCTTAAATATAAGATGAAAAACTATAATAAAATATATGCAAAATGCATTTGTTTTTAGAATCTTAAGAGCTGTACAAAATGAATGTACAAAATATTGGCCAAGGAGTGTGCAAATGTTCACAGTGTTAAAAGATTAAAGAATATGTTCAGTAAAGATTTGTGTCAGTGTAACACATCAAGTTACATTAAACTGTCGTGAATCCGACAATGTCATAGAAGTGCACTGTTAAATTGGTGGAGTTTACTTTTAACCCTAAAACCAATTCTTTACCCTCAAACAGCACTTCGAAGTGGTAAGAATCCAAACTGACAAAACTCCCAATGGTTCATAAAAAAGATCATGTACACAAACAGCAGTTTTTTTGTGATATGACATATAATCTGTAATGTAACATTTAATGTATTTTCTTCCGCAGATAAAAACACCCGACTTCTACGAGAGAATCGTGAGTGAGATTTTATCGTCCACATTCCTCCTCTCATCCTGCTCCATCTAAACAGCTAACCATTAGCAGTGATCCACAGACACAGATCTGTATAACATCTCTCTTCCGCTTCCTGTAGATGATCTTCACCCAGCAGTCCATCATGAGGCCCAGAGTGAAGTCCTCTGTGTCCATTGGCGCGTAAGCTAGTCCATCATATTCCCAGTCTGCTTGCATAAGACAAACCAGTCACCTTAGATTGGTTATATCATATGGAGAGTGTTTCTCCACTGAGTGAGAGTACATAGAGAAGTATTAGAAACAAAAATAAGAATAGAAAAAAACTATACAAGAACAATTTAGAGACATTGAGTGAAGCCTGACGTTGTGTGTGATTAGTAGCAGCAAAGTTCAGTATCAGTACATGTAAAAAGCATACACCAGAATGATATTGAACAGGATTAAGTGATGATAATATGGAAATATAATGTAGTATTTAATGCAATAAAACAGTATCATGTAGTAAAATATAGTGTGGGATATGCAGATTGGTGAAGTACTGCGCCACCTACAGCAGCCACGATCCTTTCCTCGCCAAGTGTCTTCCCAGCAACCCCTGGCTCACTGATGACGTCACGTACTGGACCTTGAACATGCCCAAGTGAGCTGAAGATGATACATAATTCATATTGTATTCATCAGGATTCAGCTGAACGTGGGAGTATGATTTAAAATAACTCATTCATTTTGATGAATTTCTTCCTCTGTGTGTGCAACAGTGTGGAAATTCCAACTAAAATGCGCGTGGAGAGGTGGACGTTCAGCTTCGGAGAGCTGCTCTCAGACCCTCGAGGACGAAATGATTTCAGACTCTTCCTGAAGAAAGAATTCAGCGGTATGATTGTTATTTCAATCATGTGCAAAGAAATATGTGGAATGATTTCAGAAGTGTTGTTATTATTATTGTAGAATCATTTTTAGTCACACAGTGTTAATAGTCGTCTATTAGAGGGCGTTAAAAATAGCAAAGGAGCTGTGTTGTCTTTTATTCTATTCTGAACCATCTTAGGTGAGAACTTGGCATTCTGGGAGGGCTGCGAAGATCTCAAGTGGGGCACTGCTGCGACGATGAGAGAGAAAGCAGAGCAGATCTACAAGTAACGTCTTAATTTATTCTGTGTGTAGAATTTTCTAGCCTTTCCTGATGAAGGTTGATAGCCTGTGACACCTTCACAATGCTCGGACAACTATTGGACAAACTGAGAAAATAAATAAACAATTCAATTGAAATAATTACAAGTAAAAGCAGCAAATCTGAGCAGCAAATTTGAGAAGCTGGAACCAAAAAAAGTTATAATTGTATGTGATTCATTTTTATTATAAAAAAATCTATAAAAAGTCAAAAGTACTATTATGTAAAAGTACTGTTATGTAAATGTACAATATTTTCCCTCTGAAATGAAGTAGAAGTATAAAGTGGCATAAAACGATTAATCTTGTAAAGTACCTCAGATTTGTAATTGAGTACATTATTTAGTTACTTAGTTACATTCCACCACTGATGTGTTGTAGTGTTTCATGTGTTTCTTTCACTTCCCTGATCCCAGGACCTTCCTGGCCCGTGGTGCCCCCCGGTGGATCAACATCGACGGAAAGACGATGGAAATCACGGTGAAAGGCCTGAAACACCCACACAGATACGTCCTGGACGCAGCCCAGACTCACATCTACATGCTCATGAAGAAGGTCAGTAAACATAATGGTAATGATAACAGTGGTGTTAAACCAAACACCTGATTCATGACGTGTTTGTGAATGTTTTGCAGGACTCATACGGTCGGTACATGAAATCTCCAGTGTTTAAGGATACGTTAAAGAAGGCCGTCTGTCCTGACGAGCACAAGTTCACGTGAGTGGCAGCTTTTAATTCAGGCGTTTTTGGGTTTAATTCATGAGCTTTTATCTACTGCTTTAATTGGGGAAAAATAAAGAACTTAAAGCGCATCAATGAGGAAAAGAGAGCATTAACTAGTCACTGCAATCGATGGCTGAGGAGTGACTTTGGTCTGAAAAAACAAAGGTTGTGTTTCTCATCTCTCTGGCTGATATTAGTGTAGCTTCCTGAATCTACCACATCCATCACTCTCCAGAACTTAATCTTCACCTTGTCTTTCCCTCCATCCTCTTCTCTTGCTGGTCTATCTCACTCCCCATCGTTTCCCTCTTTTCATCTTCTGTCTTCCATTCACTCCTCTCTTCTCTTCCTCTTTTTTCTGGGCTCCCAGTGACGCCCAGTTGGAGCAGAATGCAAAGAACAGACGGCCCAGTCTCAGTCCCATCATCCTCCGGCAGCTGGAGCAGGAGCAGAAGGCCAAGATGGCCGCCAACGTTGACATCACACAGGTCATGAGCAAACTCAGCAAGGAGGTCAAAGAGGCGCCTCCTCCTCCTTGTCCTCCTAACAACTGAACACAAACACGTGATGTTCAGTGATGCAGAAATCTGACCTACTGATCAGATCAAGATTTAATGCTGTTTTAGTTTAAGTTTATTGCTGCTATAATATATATTTTTATAATAACAACAGGTCAAATGACGATCTTTAATGTGAAAACAGAAAACCTCAGTGCAGTTTTAGTAGAGCATTTAGCTCGAGAGATATTTCTCTCGGAAGTTGGTGGAGACCAAACACAGAGCTAAAGGAGAGTGAATTTTGGACCTTTGGACTTTTGGATCCATCAGGTGTTCAAAAACTCCCAATGAAAGCTAGCGTTGCTTCGTGTCTGCTGGATGTGTTCAGCTTGTTTCTGCTGCCCCCAAGTGGCCAAAACAGAACAAGGTTTAGCAATATTCAAACGATATTCATACCAAAGAATGACAAGATCTATTTTCTAATGTGATTTTCAGTAGAAGAAAACTGTTAGTTGGTGGTTGTTTCAGCCATAAAAACCATCTACATTATCCAAATCAAATCCTGCAAACTGCCGTCATGTTGATGAGTTTGTTTGCGCTACAGAAAGTGCAAGTGCAAAAATGGAAAGTGAAATTATTGGGAATGTGCAATATTGAAAATGCTGTCGTAACTTACATGGCATTAAAGCCAGTGTGAAATATGAGATAATAGAAGTATAAATTATCAACTATTTTAAAGGGTCAGTTCATCCAACTTACAAAAAACTTTGCATTTGTGCAAATTTGTCCACAAACTTGGACTAATAAAACTATGAGATGTACGTTTTTGTGATTTGGATGAGCCTTTAAACAAATTACACACGTCTGTACATGAGTCATGTTAAGAGCTGAGTACAGGCTCAAGACAAATGGCCGTATCATCTGTCACATTTCTGTCCACACAAGCTGTGGCTGCTGTCTGTCATGTTTTTTCTCATTATACATGTGTTGTTCTGTCCATCCTCACTCACAGACTGCATATTTATTAGTGTTATCATACTGCTGTATGCTTTCTTTGTCATCAGTCATGGGCTAATAAAACTCCCACAAACCACCTCATGTTTATCTGTTTGTCTTGAGTTGTCATTCATTCTTCGTTTTCATGTAGTTTGGTTGTCGCGCTGCCTGTTTGTCTGGACTGTCCTCGGCCTGTTTCAAATGATGGACGATGATTCTGTCCTGATTACTGGCAATAATACTGGACAAAGCTCAGTCAGGACCAGTTTCTGTCTTTCTTCCTTCCTGTCTTTTTTCTTTTTCCTCATGCTTTCTTTTTTTCATCTGAGAAGGACCAACACAAAACATCTACCTTTTAAATATTGTGATTCCTTGTTTATAAGTAATAACTCATACCAGTAATACATTAAAGGTACCTACATATATCTATATTTATATATATTACAGTTGAAAAGATTAGTTGATTAATCCAATAGATGATCAACAGAAAATGAATTTTTTGATAATCAATTGTTTGAGGTTGAAGATTTGAAGGTTTTGCTTCTTCTGTTCATTATTTATGATAGTATAGTTCATATTTTTTAGGTTTGCCCTGTTAGTTTTTCAGATTAATTGATAAGTCTGTGGTTCTGATACCTCTGTCAGCGCTGTCAGGTCAATACTTCTGTATGGAGGGAACCAAATTTTTCAAAATGCACCAACACAGTTCGGAGTGAAACCCTCTCTCGATGCCCTCTGACTCATGTCTGTTGCCCTTTGACCTCACAGCTGTGTCGCTTCACCACTCCTGTCCCCCACCTCGCCGTCTACTCTGGCATCTCTGACTTCCCCTCTGCCAACGCCTCACCCTCCCTCCCTTTCCTGGCCCACACCCCGGCTTGTCCGTCCCCCATCAGCGTGGCCTTGGACAGCACCTCGGCCTCGGAGCGGCGGGCGGAGGCCGGTGAAGGGGAGGGCGAGAGGAACCCTGCAGCTCCTGTAGGTGGAAATGTGTCCAAGTCCCGCATGGCTCTGTCCCTGCGTCGTCTGCTGAAGCGTGGCTGCACCCCCTCCAACATGTTCGCAAGCCTGTCGCCGAAATGCCACTCAGCTGCCGGGACGAGTAGCCGGATCCAGCCAATCAGCCCTGATCAACCTAGTCAGGCTCCACCCAGACGGATTGCCAAGTGAGTGTCAGACAAAGACAGAAGCACTATTTAATTTTGACAATGGATCAAATGACTATGTATAATAATAAGTTGTTTTGGTTTTACAGGACACAACTTTACTGTTTGATTTGAACCAGAAAAAAGCTCTAAAAACTGACAGTACAAGGAAAGACTGCTCAAAAGACAGACAGAAAACACCTGCTCTTTACCTCAGGAGCTGGTGGAGACCAAAACAGAGCTAGAATGAGAGTAAATATCCAACATATGACTCCAAACAAATGACAACTTCGTAAGGTGATGCCATGTCAATGTTGTGTTTTCAGCTTGTTTCACCGCCCTCCAGTGTCCAGCAAATGAATAATTAAATTTTGCATGTTTGCTTGTCCAATTACTTCCTGCATAAAAGTACTACATATTCTACACAGTTTATCTATAAGAAGGAAAGAAAACATCCTCAAATTAAAGATAAAAATTGTCACGTTAACTTCGTCTTTACTTTTTAGACCCAATGTTCTGGAGAAGAGCTAACAACAGAAAACGTATCACCATCTTGATCCTTTCTCACTGCATCGTATTCTCCTCTCTGCAACCTTGCACAGTTTTTTCCAGATTAAAGTGGATATTCCTCCCGAGTGCCGTATCTACCCCATCGAGTCCGAGGACGAGGACGAGGAGAGCAGGGCGGCCTCTCGTGGAGGAGTGGGAGCCAAAGAGATCATCTGTCCCTGGGAGAGTCTCACTCCACAGAACGGGACCAGCTAAAAGGCTGCACTCACACAGGTATCAAAAGATGGAGCTTTTTAAACCTGCGTCTGTCTGAGCAGGCAGGTTTTTCCCATGTTCTGACAGAGATGAACGATCTCGTGCTGAGCATGAAGGGGTGAAATCTCAGTGATAGTATTGTCACCACCCAGCTGTGCACCACCAGGCCACAAACTACAACCTAAACACCAAACAGCATCATGACTGACAGAAAACAGTCAATCTGGGACATCTACACACGGCTGTTTGTCTACAGCAGACTGAGCATCAATTTACTGTGTTAACTCCTTAAAGGAAACTTATGTTTTGAGTGTCAAACACCGACTGCCTGTAGGCCTGAAGGGTTTCATGTCTGCTCCAGCATCACATCCTCTTCTCCACTGTAGATGCTCAGTACTTTCAAAAACATCACAGTTCCTCCAAAAATGGCTAAATACACAGTGATTTTCACAGATGTTTACCTTTGTACTAAACAGAGTTTTAGAAAGACTGAGGTCCTAATTCTTCCCTTTTAACGTTTTATTATTTACCCAATTAACAGTTCAATCATTTCATTTATTCTTCTTTCAGTTTCGTTTGTTAGCATTCTTCACCCAGCCAGGAATATAATTCTAGTGAAGAAATTTGTATGTCATTTTATAATCTAAACTCCTCAGGTTGTTAAAACCGTAAATTCCCCAGGCAAAATCCTGAGGACAGTTGTATTCAACCACATTGTATTTGGTGTTTGAACCAAAACCCACAGGAAATATTTGATACTCAAAACACACGTGTTGGGTGGAATATTCCTTTAACTTCAGCCTTACTGACACCGACCCTTACTGATGTGAGCACCAGCTGAGCCAGCTGTTTCTGTTGGATGTTTGGTTTTGTGAGGCCCTGCTCCGCCGCAGGACGTCAGGGCGTACCAACATCCGAGAGCTCTCGAAACTTGAGCTGTAGCTTTCGCATTCAAACCTCATTCTGTATCTAGTGATGAACAGTAGCTCGGCCGCAGCCTTATCCACCTTCACACACCGGAAATATTTGTATTTTTTAGGCCTCAGATGTTTTTACAGAGCAGGCATGTACACAGATGTTTTTTTTTGACAACCAGGGCCACAAGAAAACAAAAACTAAAAATGAGAAGAAATATATAAAGTATTTTTCTGATCGCCAAGGTGCATTAAAAAAATGATCATCAATGAATCAATGTTTACACCCCAGAGAGCGATCAGCCAAGGCGAACAGAAATGTCTGGACTGCCTGTGCACATGCCTGCTGAAAATATAGATAATGTATTTATTGATTACTGATCAGAGACGTGTTCTTGTGCTGCTAAGTAGACTTAGATGCCTCATCCCCAGTTTACATACCTCTGACACGCATTATGTGAAACGACCGAAGAGATGTAGTTCAGGGAAAATGAGAGCACGTGAAGAGCTTGTGTACGTGTTGCTTTTCTGCCGATGGGCTCCTGACACACGTGCACTCTTCATGACTGAAGGAGGGTCAGGTGATGGTTTTGTATTTGGCTCCACTGCTGTTTTTGAGCTCTGCAGTACACTGCCCTGAGCGAGGTGTTGATATTTTCCTCACGCGTCTCTCAGTCGGAGGGACGGACAGTACAATGTGAATTCACTGTCAGAATGTATTATCTTGACCATGTTTACAGATGCAAGAATGTGAAAAATACCTTAAATTTGTTGTATTTGATTTGTACATTCCATGGCTTGTGTCAAGTGCCTCAATAAATGACTGTCTTAACAAAAAAGTTCACCTTCTTAATGAGACAATGATGCATGTTAACTTCATCTAATTTACAAAAACACACTTTCTCACATATCTGGACATGCAGATAGTTTTATTTCTTAGAACTATCCAGAGCAACAAGGACACTTATGAAAGAAAGAGACAGTGTTGTTTTCAAAATTCCTTTAACCTCATTTGTATTCAGGTGGCAGCAGAAACCTCAGAGACACATGAAATCTGAGCAAAGACAACCAAAACTAGCAAAATGGCAACACACCACTTGTTTTTGTCTTGACTTTGTTAAACTAACCCTTTAATATCAGTCTGTCCTCTCTATAGTGTTTGTCTTCCCAGTTCTACACCACATATTCATTGCACACATAATGTTGCATTTTGCACAATTTATGTTCCTCCAATGTATGTCGATCAAAATGCAGCCCAAAACCATACCACATACTGATTTCACACGTTTTAAGTCCAAAGTCTCATTTCCTGTTAGTGTACAGCAGTTAAGTTGATTTTTTGTGTACTTACCACTAAAACAGTATATGAGTAGTATGTAGTATGTATACAGACTGTCGAGAAATAGTATTTGCTACTGACAATGAAATCCAGAAAGAGAAAGCAAAATGTTTTTCTGAAGATTTAATAATTTTTTTGTTGCTTGTTTCACATTTTATAACCTTTCCACACCAAAATCAAGCATTGTTTATTATGCACACTGATGTTTACGAGTACACTTGATTTTGTCACTTTTCGTTTGTGAACATACTCAAAACATGCTGAAAATCTTGAATTGAAATCTTTTAATCAACCTGTTAAACCGATCACAGACAGCTTGATCAATGACCCTTTAAATGATTTTGTATGATTTTGTATTCAACAGAAATAGTTTTGTGTGAAGTGTGAAAACATTCCTCTCCAGCCTCAATAGGTAGTGATGATGGTAATTTTCCACTAGGTGGCGATAAAGCAATGACAATGGCCTCAACATCAGTGATGTAATATAACAGAAGCTGGTGGTTTGCAACCAAAGACTCAGGCGCATTAGTTCACTGACACGAGAAATACAAAGAGAAACAACCTTGTTTTTGTTAAATCTTTTCCTCTTCATTATTTGGATTAAGGGAAACATTATTAAGATTGAGTGAGTTTTCAGCTCCCCTGACATCTAATTTCCACATAAACCTGACCAAGGTCAAAATGTCTGTAAAGGTTTGAACAGGACCAGATCCATGGAGACTTCACGTGCGTAAAAAGAAGCATGCGAGCTTGTTGTCAACGTCATTTTCTGCCATCACAAATCTCACTGACTGCACAGGAAACGCAGCATCACTGAGGTTACTGAACTGAGGCCGGAGCAGAGCTTTGATCTGTGCGCGTGTTGTCGGTGTCTCTGAACAGAACCGTCCGATCGCTGTCTCACAATACCCACACAGGGACGTCCACACACAGTCCATTCATACATTAGCTTAGCAAGGAGGAGGGGATTTATGCAGCACACTTAACATTCATCCGAGGTGTGCATATATTAAAATACATTTGTGTGGAAGCATGTTTTAATGAAACCCTTGGTGTCTGGTGCTACACCTGAATTAGCCTCTCAAAAGCCGTACACATCCTTATCATGGCTTTAATGTTTTCCAGAAATTACTGTTTTTCTGTCACACTGCTTCAGTTCGAGAGCATTTGTGCATTATCTATTTTCTGCCTTCGACTCTTTGAGTTCACAGTTATTTTTGGCTGGAATTATTGGACTGCTTGTGTGCAGAAGAACATTAAACAATAGCATTTTAAGCAGGAAATTGCAGCCAAAAAAAAAATCCCCCTAATATTCATGAAAGCAAGTTAAACATTGCATTGATGTTTACTCCCATGTTCACGTTTGAAAACCTCAACTGTGCAGGTACCAGAGTCAGCAGGACCACTTCTCTTTCCTGATGAGCGACTCGTGGCCACATGTTATCATTGTCCAATATTATTTACAAAAAGTACAACTAATATTTGCAAAAGTGTAAAGTGCATAAATTTGCATACATTTAGAGAGACGGCTGCCTTCAAACAGAACTAATGAGGTCAACTTTGGAAGTCAAATGCACATTATGCTCGGTTCAGTAATACTGACATATCATTGCATTATAAAGTTGATATGCCTAGTGTGTTAGCTTAGTAAAAACTTGTCTTGTCCACATACGCTTTTAGCTCTAGTTTGGTCTCAACTCCTTAACTACTAGAAAAATATCTTCGATTGCACATGTACAACTTATTTGCTAAAATGAACAAGTGCAGAGCCACTTCCTCTTTGTCCCTTTGAGTTAAATGGGAAACCGGATGAGAATAAACAGGAAAACAAAGCAATACAACCTTTCATACCAACACACAAACCTGCACACACACACACATACACACACACTCTCACACCTACAGGCGCAGTCTCTGCAGACATAAACATGTGTCGGCTGCTGTGCGTGACCTCGCTGTGACATGATGAATGACCAAATCAGAAGTGTAATGAAACGCCTCACGTTCCCCTGCTGCCACTTCCCTATGTATGCATGTGTGTGTGTATGCGCGTGTGTGTGTGTGTGTGCATGTGTGAGTGCCCAGGACCTCAATCAGAATCACAGGTGACCTGGCGTCTCGCTGAGCCTCCTAGGTTTGACAAGAGCAGATAATTACCAGTGACCTCCCACCTCGTAAAATCAACCAAGGAGGGAAAGCGAGTGCATGAAGAGAAGGACCTTGAAGCTTCAACTATATTTAGGTCACCTTTTACGGCCTTCTCTCCACATCTCCTCACTTTTCTCCCTCAGTGTAAGCCTTTAACCCCCACACACCTTCCTGACCTCCTTTAACTCTTCTTCCCTTCCTTCTTACCTGGTGGACTATGATCATTATCTGAGCCATATTCTGCTGATTCAACTCAGCCGTGAAACTGTCAGCCTGATCAAAACTGTGAAGGCTGCTTGCACATGCTTATGAGACACACACGAGAGTATTACTGACAAAAGAGTCTAATCAGTGAGAATCCAGTTATTTCCTCATATAAAGTATTTAATATGGTTTAATCACACAAGATCCCATTTTCAAGTCCTGAGTACCTAAGAATATTAATCTTATGTATTTTAACTGTATTGACCAATGGTACATACCACAATATTTATAGCCTTAGCAAGTGATTGACGGCCCTTAAACAAACACAGACTGTCTTCACCAGAGATTTGGTCAAACATTTATAATGACCAGTGTTTTCACCTGACAAGCGCCCTCTTGTGGCCACGCAATTAATGAGCGCTATCAAAGGCTGACTAAATCTGAAAATCTAAAAATCCAAAACCTGCCATGCAAAAAATTAGACCTGAGAATAATTGGAGAGAATGAAATTCTAATTCGTTTATATGCTAAGACTGCTAGAAATAATTGAAAGTCTTGTTTTCACCTCCTGCACCAAATTCTTTTTGACACAATGTACTGATTTAAATATACAATACACACCTATGCAGTTATTATGACGTACTACGTGATTAGAGCTGAGTATAGTTGAATCCATTCAAGTCCATTTGGATATTAGACATATGAACACCCAGACACGAGACCCAAACAAGACCCAAGATCCAACCCGAACAGACTGAGTGAAATATGAACCTTGTGGGCTTCAGGTTGTATCTCTGGTTCCTCATAACACTCTAGTCATGGTGGATAATTGTACCACAAACTATCTGACTTTGACACATCCCAGCATAGATGCATGTGTGTCTCCAGGGAATAAAAATAATAATGTGTACAGTATTTGTATTTATGTGTGTGTGTTTAAAGTGCATTTGTTATTGATTATTTTGTTTTCTTTGGGTAAAATGTAATTATTCAATACGTACTTGGAAATAATGTGACTTGGACATTCCTGTCAGTAAAACTTATTTGAATTTGAGAGAAACATTCAGGCAATTTGGTCATGACCATGTCAGGATGTCTGGTGGATTTCAGGCTGAATAAAACTGTAAAGTCTCTGTCAGCTATGCCTGAGGGTAAAGTTCCTCCACAATAACAAACCAACCAACCATTGTCTCTCTCTGTCACACGTACACACACACATACACACAACCATGCATGCCAAGATATGCACTGACATGCACACGTGTTGTACATATATGCACACACACTGACACACACACACTCACACACACACACATATTTATGTACACCCACACATACAATCTTTGTCTCATGAGAAATGGTATTAATACCTGGCAGGCTTTAAAATGTCAGCCAGTCTCAAACAAGGTGCACAAAGACCCAATTTATTTATGGATCTGACACTTCTCATGTCTTTCTGCTCTTGAGCTATTTTTGCTTTCAAAGTGTGTCTTTAGAGCGAGGAGGCGGAGGAGACGGAGGAGGAGGAGGAGGAGGAGGAGGAGGAGAGATGAAGATGTGGACAGACAGACTGACCGAGTGCCTGGAAAGGTGTGTGGGCCAGCAGCCAAAAGGATCAGCCAGTGAAGCCCAGAGGAGCTGGTATTTTAACCCACACTCGGGGTAAAATGTCCCTCAGGACGACGCTTCCATTTCTGACATGGCTGTGATCAAAGAGTGGCATTGGGTGATAAAAATACCACAAATATGGGCTAATCACAAATCTGCATTCAGCCCTGATGGCTGCTTTTTAATTTGAGCTGATGGAGTTTATTTACTCTCCCTCGTGTCTTCTTCCTTTGTCTTTTCATTCCCACTCTGTCCCCCTCTCTTAGTATTCACCTCCACAGTCACACACACATTAGTCCAATCTCCAGAGCTGTTTACTCATTGAGTGATGATTGCCTGTTTAAACATCTGTCCACACCAGTGTACACAGCTACACACACAGTCACACGCAGTCTGATTGTATCACAGACAGCCAGTAACATCAGTATCTACCTGACTTTAAGATCGAGACAAACCAGAAAGATATGCAAATGCCATAATTCACACATTTACAATTAACCTTATAATACTTTACTCAAATACTGGAATTGTGTATTTGATGCATTTAGTGTAGGTTTGAAATGTTTGTGTTTGACATATGCTGCTTGTCTTAATTCATTCTGACTGTTTGTTTGAGCTGTATGCTGCCTTTAAATTGGCCTTGCAAAGCTGTATTTACAGTTTCATTATCGTTATATTTCATTAAAAAGAAATGATTTAAATTTGTGCTAATCTATATTTTTGTGTTTTTGTTAAATGATGGTGTGTGATGTAAAACTTGTTGCAGGTAGTAACAAAGGCAGTTATCACCCGACTCTGCAGTTTCCCTCAGCTGGAGCTTTTAGTGTCTTTCTTTTTATTGATTCCAGCTTGGAACTTGAAGGTTTTGTTTGAGTGTCATTTCCAGCTGCAGCAGGTAGATGTTTTAATCAGAAAAATCTCAGATAAAGCCACTGCCCACGACCTGCCCAGCACCAGACAGCGGACAAGTCAGTGATCAGCTGGTGAAGCATCTACCTGCTTAAGAGCAAGATACATTTCTCGGAAAACATTTTTAAAATTGTGAGAAAATTTCCATTTTTTTTTTAGCCATGACCGTTGTGTTGTTCAGGTGAGCTGTCCTTGTAAACACAACTCCACCTGAAAGCACCATTATGAACATTTCTCAGAGGCCCAAACATTTTTAATGGATGAACAAATCTATTGTTCACTGATGACCAGGCCACAGCAGGACGGCTCTGTGAGTGTGTTTGTGAATAGGTAAATGAGAAACACTCTGTTATGTGCTTAGGATAAAGGTGCTATATAAATACAGTCCATTTATAGTATCATGAAAATCAACACCCCAGTCTGCAGCTCCTCTGTGTGAAATGACAGATAGCCAAAATTAAATTAGTGTCTATTGAAGAAAATTGAACATCTGGAGACCCTGATAATTTTCTCAGGAGCTTCTAGACCAAACCGGAGCCAAAACCTTGAGTAAACAGGGGATTTCAATCAAATTGAATCTACAATCTGATGGATATCTTGTTGAATGTGAACCATTGTTGTGCATGTTAAGAAAATTACAGGCTGATACAGGTGCTTGATGCTTTGCTGGTTTAAAATCACTTAATGCAGCATTCATAGTTGGCGGCAGGGCTGACGAAGAAATGTGATGCTTTGTCGAGAAGCCCAAGAGTCAACGTCCATTTTGCCATTTGGATCACCAGCAGCACGACAGGCTTGAACTTCTACAGACTGAATCTTGTCTTACTTACCTTTTTAATGTTAATGGAAACAGAGAGGTATAATGGGAACGAAAGGCTGTGTGACTGGTTTCATGCTCCAACATGGTTCTGAATGTTGAAGCAAAGTTGGCTGAACTTTTGAACCAGATGCTGGTGCAACCTCCTCATCAGCTGTGCAGGGTCGCTGACTCGTCTGCTGACAGCGAGGATTTTGTAACTCAACTCTAAAGTTGACCTCAATTTCTTTTTATGAATTAAAACAAGTTACTTGACAAGACACTACTGAAACAGCTCCAATTAAAGTTTCATATCATCTTCTACTTGCTGCTGATGCTGGTGAATGTCCGATTTTAATGCAAGACTCTTTCTGACTTCACAATCCTAAACAACTGTCTGGAAAAAATGGTTTGGCAACACAGACTCTGTTGGTTTTGGAAATGCTGGCTCTCTTCACTTGTTGTTCCCCAGGGCTCGATTTTTGGACCCATTATTTTGAATTTGCATTCTTCCTTTAGGGCACATCATTTGTAAGCACGATCATTTGTAAGGATAAAATTGTTTCTACTTGCTATGCAGATGACGTAGCTCGGTGTCTAACTGAAACAGGGTGATGCTGGTAATCTCACCCACTCTATGGCTTGTTGTTTCTCGGATATTAAGTGTTGGACACCTAATCACAATAAATCAAATGATGATTAGTTTGGTGTTTTTAACACCAACAGCCACCAACGGTTAAGATTCTCATCGTTCTCCCCTCGGAGCTGTCTTTTATCAGTCAGGTCAATATGGTTCAATATTCTTTTAGCTGTAGATCATCTCTAAAATTAGGGTTTCATTGTTAGGCTGCACTTAGAAAGTTTCTCCCTGCACTCAATAATATCAAGGCCATTTCATCTCTGCGAGGCTTTTATCTAACTTATAGATTATTCTTTTCATTGCTTGTCTTTAGAGCATTTAAGGCCCAAGAGGGAGCAGGCTTTTGCAGCCAGGTTATTGAATTATAATAAAATCAGTGTCTCCTTTAAAAAACTCTTTAAAAGCAGATTTGTATTTAACCCAAAGAGCAATTTATTTCTCTTTCCGTTCTCTTGTTTTGTTCTGTTTTTATCACTCATATTATTTTTTCCTTTACTTTCATTTTGGTTCTTTATTTCTGTGATGTTGTGTGATTACCAGCTAAAACACTTTGCATCACTTTGCATCACTTCACTGGGTTTCTAGTAGCAGTTTTTTTATTGTCAAAAATCGTGGTCTGTTTGCTCCCACGCTGGAGGTTGAACTCAATTTGTAAGGTTATTTCTGTCTGTTTATACACTGTTCAGTCAGAAAAGATTATTGATATGAGAATACAGCACAGCGGTATAGTCAATGTCGAGCGTCTCGACTCTGACCTCATCACTCCCTGCAGCACGGACGTAAGCCCACACAGAGAGAGATTGGGGAGTGATGATAACAGACAGATGCTCCCAGAAGACAAAAGTCGGAGTGTACAGGTGGATGCTGGGTGGAGGTGGGGCTGATTAAAAGCTAAGCGGCACAGATACTTGCAGAGAGCCATGAAGAAGCGGCAGCACTGACAAAGCAGAATAAGAACAGTGCATTTTGGAGACTGTCCTCCCAAGAAAAACAACAGCATCGGTTGTTTTTTCAAATTCCTGAGGCTTCATCCACACTGATGCGTTTTAGAACGGAGACTTTCTGCTGACCTCGTTTCAGCTTTGAAAACTCTGCATTAATACGACATAATGTGTCAGTGCCTTCTAGACAAATCACTGTTCCAAAAATATTCTGATACGACGCCGCTGTGGTTAAGGTTTGGTTGCGTTTAGTCACAAAAACAACTTCTTTCTTTAAGGTTAGAAAATGATCGTGGTCCTGACTGTACAACTGTAGGTAACAGCGGTCTGACATTTTGTTTTTCCTTCTTTATTCCCAAATGTCTGCAGGAGTCCTAATTCCTACGGCCGCTAGCATTGAGCAGAAACATATGTCTTTTGTGGGCATTTGTTGAACTGTTGTTGTTGTTTTTCTTGGGAGGAAAGTCTTGAAATGCCACAGTGAAAAATCACAATCACAATTTCCAAGATCCCAAGATGACGTCTTCAAATCTTTTGTCCAAAATATATTCAATTAAGAACTAAGATAAGATATTCCTTTATTAGTCCCACAATGGGAAATGGGGAAAGACAAACAACAAATTATCACATCTGAGAAGCTGGAACCTGCAAATGTTACGTTGAAAAAGTGACTTTAAAGATGAATTGATCATGAAACTAATTAATTCTCTGTTGCTGAACTAATTGTTTTATTACTGCATATGACAATCTCAGATTAAATACTATGCATTGTGTATGTTATGCATGGAGCTGCAGATTGTCCCGGCAGGAGCTGCACATACGGTGGATCTGTGAACCAATCCTGCATCAGCACAAACACAACTCACAAGACATATATAACACAAATCCTCCTTGACAACACTCAAAATTGTAGAATTAATTATTTGTCTCTCTGCCTGTGAGCTTTTCCCACTAAACACAATTTTGTTTCTCGCTGAATCAATCTGAGTTAATCTGTGGATCTGATCGGGCTGCTGGCCGGAGAACATATGTTCTCCTGCTGGCTGGTTTACACGCTGTCCAGCTGCTTTGAAACATCTGTCCCCTATTGTCTGTTTCCATTCATCAGAGGTATCACTGTATCTACTACACACATACAGATATAGACGCCTCAGTCACACGCCTCACATCTCAAACACTCTATTTTAACACCCGTCTGTATTTATAGCGCTGTGTTAAAAGGCCTGTCACCTGACCGAGCTGCATAGTGAGGTAAAAGAAGAAAACAGCTTTTATGAGGAGTGATGCTAACCTGCATGCGACAGCGCTCTTTAAAACTATGAAACGCTTGTCCCACAATGTGAGTGAAGGAGGGGAGGAGAGCAAAGCAAAATTGTTTGTCTCTCCTCTGCGAAATTACTGTCACAAGTAAGCCATGAAGAGAGGGGGAAAAAGTGAGAGGCAATCAGACATTTTTCTCTCCCTCACACTCAGCATTACTCTCCCCTCTCGGCACAGACACACACTTCTGCATGTCAACACCATTCCAGTCAACATTGCTTAAAATCCACGTGTTCTCCCTCCGCAGAACGAAAGGAATGAGAATTATGATGGGCTGATTTTTGTTCTCTTCTCTCTCCCGCTTTTCAGTTTCCTCGCAGGCGGATGATTGCCTGCACAATGAGCACTTTGATCCGTGAATGAGACGGGCAGCGTACAATACCGAGAGGCGCATTTGTATGGGCCTCGCGCTTCCAAGTTCGTTGTCGTATTTGCTTCGTCTCTTTGGTCTGACTGGCTTGTGTGTTTACCCTGTCGATAATCCAAGGTAAATGTGGTGTTTGAAGGCTTGACTTGGCGGCTGCAAGGAAGGATTATTTTCTTTATCGATTCACTCCAATAAAAAAAAAAAAAAGGCTGCAAATAAATAATACAAATTTATGTAGGCAGTTTCCAGGGGACGTTAAATATTCATGAACATGCTAATAATTTGTTCAAAGCTAATGCTAAACATACAGTACATATCCCTGTTATCTCCATTAATACCACAGCCGCGAAATCAGAATATGATAATTAAAGTAAACAACTCAACTCAAAGGTCCACAGCTTTTCACTGCACGATGTACTATAGCTTATTTTCTCCACTTCAGAAAAATGGACGTTTTCCACAAACCTTTGCATTTGTGTATAACTTGCTGTGTTTCTGTGTTTGCAGCGTGCTTACGTCTTGACAATTTAGTCAATGTGCTCGTTAATTTGCTTGTATTTTATTTACTCAATGCATAAAAAAAAAAATCAATGTGAGTATTGACAAAAACCCAGAGATATTAGTTTTACAATGATATAGAACAGAGAAAAACAGCAAATTCTCATTTGTGAAGTTGGAAGTGGTGAAAGTTTGGCTTGAAAAGTAACTGAAACATTAGTTGATTATCAAAATGGTTCTTGATTTATTTTATTTCAATTAGTTAGTTAGTTTCTTCAGTGATTTATTATTACAGCTTCACAAAGTTGGAGAAATTGTGAAAAATCCTACATTTCCCATAATGCAAAATGATTCATTTAGGTGTGTTCAAACAGAACATGAGTGGCGCGACTGCAAATAACAAGCACGTTCCTCGGTGGCGCTAACTTATCTCGGAGCTTTATGAATCTACTTCAGGACTGTGTTGACACAAGAAGTAAAAGGAAAGAGACTGGCCACACAAACACACTCCACACACACACACACACACACACACACACACACACACACACACACACACACACATAACTAGCCACGGTTAAACAAACACAGACTAAACAATCAGTCCTGTGTTCAACTTCATGCAAACAACACAAGACAAAGGTTTTCTTCTCTTTTCTGCCTGGTAAGTGCACATCCTTTAAATTCCATGTCTGCAATTTGTAACGCAGGCTTTCTGTTAAAGTTTTGAAGTCTGGAAGGCAAAGCTGAGTTAACCCCGACGACATGAGGGGAGGTTATTTTCTGACACTTGAAAAAACCTCCTTCAAATCTGTTTCCGCAAACTGAGCCGAGTCTCATGATGAACGAGCTGAACTTCATGTGTAAGATTGGTGGAATAACCCTTTAATGGACTAATTGTTTCAGCACTAGCAAGTTCATTGCAATATTTGCTTTGCCTCTTGGTTAGGCTGCTGGCTCGTGTGTTTTCTGTCAATAGTCCAAGGTGAATGTGATGTTTGTCGGCTTATTGACTGTAAGAATGCATTCTCAGCGATGAACAGTAGACAGAGCCCGGGGCGTCCTGAGGGGAAGAACAATACTATTAATGGGATTCATTTTGGAGCAGTTGATGGTAAAAGGAAAGACAAGGAAAAAAAGGCAGGGATAGGGAATGAAACAGCAGAGCGATGAAAGTGGGGTGATTTAAGGAAAAGAAGGCAGGATACGTGACAGGATGAAGGTGAATAATACTGAGAAAACGGGAGCAAAAGTGGGCTGGGAGAGGAGGAGGGGTTGCTCTGAAGTGAGCGAGAGGGAGGAGAGGAAGGGAGGCAGGCTAAATCCTCACACCATTATCATCAGGACTCACATGCAGCCCCTCCTGTGATGGAGTGAGAGGAGATAGAAAGAGATAAAGAAAAGATGGAGTTAAAGAGGAAATGGAAAGCAGGATTACTGGTGTGACAGCACCGGCAGATGAGCGTCAGCGCAACGGTGTGAGAGAGAGAGAGAGAGAGAGAGAGAGAGAGAGAGAGAGAAACTCTGGTGGGGAAAAAAAAAACATATCAGAGCAACAGGATGAGGACCTGCTAGTGCACAGCCTGCCCGACCCCGCAGACCTGCCATCTGTCCCGCTGTTCCCTCCGTGTTCCAGACGCTCACACCAGCAGCCAACATCTGGATCACCTCGCATCCATGTGGGAAAGAGGGCGAGGGAGGCCAAATAACCCAAATCTCATCCTCCCCTTTTTGCTCACACAGGACCTGAGAAGGCACAGCATCACCGGGGGGGATCCCTCGGTGAGGAGCACCGCAGGGGCTGATAGCTGGACCAGAGGAGGGAGAAACTTTTGCTCCAAAGATGCCGAGGCGTGCACAGGACCCTTCCTCATCTGTCTGTGAGATTTTCTAACTTCCCATGGATGTGTTGTGTCTCTTACCCCCGAGCAGGGAGAGGGAAAAGGAGACAGAGGAGGTGGAGAGGGGGAGAAAGGAGGAGACGGCGGGGAAGCGTCACCGCCGCCGCCGCTGCTGCTGCTGAAGTGATACCGGCGTTTGTGCTCCTCCGCTGAAGAGGCATTTTATCACTCTTCCTCCCCCTCCTTTCGCTCCTCTCCTCATCCGACCAGCGGGGAGCCTGAGGGATACAGACAGAGAGCTAAACACAGTGGGTTTATGCACATATGCACACAAACACACACAAACACTGGCTGCTCGTCTAGGGGCTCCCGCACCTCTCGTCTTCTGTCACGCTCCTTTTCCCTCACTTTCCTCTGCTCTCCTTTCCCGTCTTGATGTCCTGTCTTCACCTTCACGACCACTTGTAAATGCGTTGGCTGGGACACGCGCAGAAAAAGAGAGACGTGAGAGAAAGTGAGGAGCTGGAAAGGGAAATTTTTTTTTTTTGGAGATCACATAGGCTTGCTGTCACGTTGTGAAGTCCTCCAGGGGAGTGTACAGACATCCAGAGCTGCCAAACACACACACTAACACACACACACACGCAGAGTCACTGATAACTCACTCGCTCTCACACAGAGACTCGGTCTAAATGCGTACTCCTACAGGTGCTGAGAGGGCAGAGAGGCAGGTGAGAACCAGGTGAAAAGGGAAGAAATAGAAAGAAAGACATTTGGAGGGAAGCAGCCGGGGAACGATGGAGCAGCAGGAGTTCAAGTTGGATGACGGCAGAAAGCACAGGTAAGTCTGTCACACACACACACACACACACACACTCTTATCCTGTCACTTAATCTGATCCACTGTCAGGAATTCATCCTTTATACATAAGCGAGTGGGACAGATATGGAGCGATAGATAGATACTAGAATAAGACGCTCAGTGGGAATGTGAGCGTAGTCATACCTTCAGTTTTCATAAGTGAAGAGTTTCCTCAAGAGGAAGCTCCCATCTGCTGCTGACAGAAACAGAACAGCCAGTTGTTACTAGAACAGGAGCTACTGTAAGAGGACATATTAGTGTTTGGCGGCTTGTTTGGAGTGTGTGTAAGTGTGTGTGTGTGTGTGTGTGTGCACAATCCCTCCACACCTGCATGCACACTTACTCAATATGACTCATTTACTTATGGATTATGGATGTTACAGTTGCAGTGTTTTACTGTCGTATCAGTTATCTGGTAATGCTCATTGATTTGTCCCATAAGCTGAATGCAGCAGCTCTCATTTTTCTCCATTAGTGACAGAAGCTCCTCTCTGCTCCACTTTACATATATCATGTTGCAGCATCATGTAGCACAGTTTCTTTTAGCTGCAGAGTTCACACTAACATAGACTATGTGTTCCTAACCTGGGGTTCAGCCCCGCCACACGAGGGCTGACAAGATAAATCTGAGGAGTCACAAGATGATTAATGGGACAATTAAAGTAAAAAACATATTTATCTTGTAAAAACATATATTTATTATTGTGACTTACTGGATACTTTTACCTATTCTGCCTCTCAGCATCCTCTCTGAGGGTGATGCAGTTTACATATATCATGTTGCAGTGGTTTCTTTTAGCTGCACAGTTCACAGTTGCAAAGGGTCCCAAGATAAATCTAAGGTGTCTAAAGATGATTAAAGAGATAATATAAGGGGAAAAAAACACATTTATCTTGCACAAAATTACATTTGTTTTTTCTGACTTTTGTCTAATTCTTGTGTTTTTGTAAAATACTGGTTACATTTGCTGCAGTTTAAGTGTATGTTGTAGTATATCATTCATGAGCAGTGGTTCCCAATGTGGGGGTCAAGGGCCCCACAGGGGTCCCATGACAGATCTGAGGGGTCACAAGCAAAGTCAAAAGCCAAAGTCTCCTCCTTCTTTATTTTTATGACTTTTATAATTTTTCATGACTTTTGGGGGAAATATAGGATGCTTTGCTAACTAAAAGAAAAATATATATCTACATATTATAGTTATTAATCTCTTTCTTTGCATTATGATATAATTGGAAGCTTTCATGTCTTCACAAAAAATCCTTCAAATGAGACAAACTGGAAAATTGAGCTGTCCTCGTGTACATCCTACACCTGGGATAATGGGCTGAAAGTAGACATTGATCTGTGTTAATGGGTCACAAGACAAAAAGGTTTGGACCTACTGACACAATCAGGAATATGTGTGTGAACATGTGAGTGAATCCATACTTGCACCATTACATGTATGTGAGAGTCAGTTTTAAGCAGGTGTTGCACCAGATTGGGTGTCACTGTGATTTTTATTGCTTTACATTTGATGGGTGTCGGGGGGGGGGGCAAGCGGATCTAGAAATGCCCCCCTCCTGTCAACGTCACTCATCTCGGCTCACGCGTCCGGCCTGCAACGATTTCCTGTAAAGCTGTCAAGTCTTTATGTGCGAGAGCAGGAACCCACAGAGAGATGGAGTTGCAAATGTTAGCTGCTAAAACCCTAATTATGATAAATTTATGTTGCAGGCGTTTTGTGGTGCGTTTCATAATAAGCTCAGGGGTTAAGCATGACACACTCATTTATTCATATTGTGAGTTTAATTTGTATGTTTATTAGCTGTGTGTGTGTGGGTGTGTGTGCATACATGAGCAGGGACACAAATCAACTTGTCTTCCACAATTCATTCATAAGGGGACAGAGGGATAAACAGAGGAAGGTGGAGACACGCCGAGTGGCTGCTCCTGGTTCAGGCTCTGTGATGCGTTTACTGTCATATTTATAACCGTTAATGTGTCTGTTTTAATGGTGACTTCAGAAAAAGGCTGATTGAAGTCTCATATAATCCAAAGTATGATTGACATGCATTATACAGTATGTACGTTCACTAGATTTTTGCAACCACATGTCCACAAGCACAAGGCAAGGTACACCTGATTTATGCCTCTAGTGGTACCTGAGGGAACAGCATTCATTACACATAAAGTTTGTTAATGGAAGAATGTTGAGAAGTCACCAATAAGAAAGTGCAGCCTGATAATCAGACTGAATAGCCCTTTAGTTTTCCCTGAATATAAGAGATACTGAGATGCAGGCAGTGATTCAGAGGACTGGAATCCAACTTCTTAGAAATATCAACCTTGGATGAAGCTCATGTTATATTTTCACATTTTCAGAAAATCGAATGAAAACACCAAACCCCACAATGCTTTAGTCTGTCTCTCAGTATTCAGCAGAAGAAGTTTCCACACTAGGATTTCTCGAACTGATCTCAAGTCTGCATAAATGAGGCTCGAGAGAATCCTGATGTCTCATGCAGCCGTCAGAGCTCCACGCCTGCACTATGTTGATGAGAGGAACGCCGTCTACTACATTAATACTGGGCCGCTAATTCAAGCACCATAATTAATGCAATCAAATCAGTTTCAAAGGTGCTGTGGGAAAAAAAAAAACAAGGTCCAAAGCAGACGTGTTGATAATTCTCTGGCGATGATGCTCATCCCATCAACTAGATCCTCTCTGCTCATTTCCTCTCCACCCCCTGGGGACTTGGTATAGGGACTCCATCATATCCCAGCTAAGTAGTTAAATGACTGAATCTTCCCTTCTGTATATATACTGTATATCCCAGGAGGTATATTCTGCATGAATAGAGGACAGAGTTAAGCAGAACATGTTGGTACAGTTATACAATTATATTATTGACTGTGGGCACATATGTCGACAGCGTAGATATCACACTTTGGACCCCATGTGAAAACTCAGTTATGAACCAACACTGGTATTTTTCCCCCTTGTTATGAAGGTGCAGGTGTGAAGTGCATCAGCTTCAGCTTTCAAGCAGATCCCAACTTTTTGCCTCACGAACACTTAAGTCAAGCTACAGGTTGCATGAGCAGAGAACTGAACAGTCCAACGATAGACTGATTTTGCACTTTGAGGATGAAAGTGCCAGAGGCTAAAAGGCTGAAAATACTCAGTGTTACGTGAGAAAAAGCTCAACAACGATGATAAATTTGTTCAGCATTTTAAATAGTTTCAAAACTGTTACAAATCACTGTTGGAAATATGTGAGAACGCTGTGGTTAAAGTCTTGTTAGGTTTAGAGAAAGATCATGATTTGGGTCAAAATGACTTCTTCACGAAGGTCAGGGGAGCTTCGTCGTCATGAATGTAATAATAAACGTTTGGTTAAGGTTATGGATCGATCGTGATCATGCATAATAAAAAACAATGTTGAACCAATGATTAAAAAACAGGACATGAACAGCGGTTTCCTGTGTTTAACGCCAATGTTTTATTAAATCATCTGTCCCCGCTGACCTCCTCCCTGACGTCCTCCTTTGCCCCTGACAGACAATATCAAAATTAATACGGCCGCTAGAGAACTTTCTCACTTGAACTTAAGATTTTGGGCCTGTTAAAACCACTTATTCTGCTTCTTAGTAGGTGTTTTTTTTCCCTTTAGTTATGAAGGTACAAGATACTGCAAGCCTTTATTGATCCCAGGGGAACAAAGACAGAAATACTCTAAGTACAGATAAATAGAGTAAGCAAAAAATAAACATGAGGTGTAAAATAAGTATGGTCGAAAACAGAAACTATTCAAGAGTGATTAAAGACAAAGTGACAATGCAAAAGTGACAGTTGTGTGATTAGTGGATTACATAAGAGAATTACACTATATTGCCAAAAGTATTGGCCCACCCCTCCAAATAATTGAATTCAGGTTTTCAAATCACTTCCATGGCCACAGGTGTATAAAATCAAGCACCTTGGCATGCAGACTGCCTCTACAAACATTTGTGAAAGAATGGGTCGCTCTCAGGAGCTCAGTGAATTCAGGCGTGGTACCGTGATAGGTTGCCACCTGTGCAATAAGTCCAGTCGTGAAATTTCCTCGATACTAAATATTCCACAGTCAACTGTTCATGGTATTATAACAAAGTGGAAGCAATTGGGAACAACAGCAACTCAGCCACGAAGTGGTAGGCCACCTAAAATTACAGAGCGGGGTCAGCGGATGCTGAGGCGCACAGTGCGCAGAAATCGCCAACTTTCTGCAGAGTCAATAGCTACAGACCTCCAAACTTCATGTGGCCTTCAGATTAGCTCAAGAACAGTGTGTAGAGAGCTTCATGGAATGGGTTTCCATGGCCGAGCAGCTGCATCCAAGCCTTACATCACCAAGTGCAATGCAAAGCGTCGGATGCAGTGGTGTAAAGCACGCTGCCACTGGACTCTAGAGTAGTGGAGACGTGTTCTCTGGAGTGATGGTGATTCATCACACTTCTCTGTCTGGCAATCCAATGGACGAGTCTGGGTTTGGCAGTTGCCAGAAGAATGGTACTTGCCTGACTGCATTGTGCCAAGTGTACAGTTTGATGGAGGGGGGATTATGGTGTGGGGTTGTTTTTCAGGGGTTGGGCTTGGCCCCTTAGTTCCAGTGAAAGGAACTCTTAATGCTTCAGCATACCAAGACATTTTGGACAATTTCATGCTCCCAACTTTGTGGGAACAGTTTGGGGATGGCCCCTTCCTGTTCCAACATGACTGTGCACCAGTGCACAAAGCAAGGTCAATACAGACATGGATGAGTGAGTTTGGTGTGGAGGAACTTGACTGGCCTGCACAGGGTCCTGACCTCAACCTGACAGAACACCTTTGGGATGAATTAGAGCGGAGACTGAAAGCCAGGCCTTCTCGTCCAACATCAGTGCCTGACCTCACAATGCACTTCTCAAAGAATGGTCAAAAATTCCCATAAACACACTCCTAAACCTTGTGGAAAGCCTTCCCAGAAGAGTTGAGGCTGTTATAGCTGCAAAGGGTGGGCCAACTCCATATTAAACCCTACGGATTAAGAATAGGAAATCATTAAAGTTCATATGTGTGTAAAAACAGACGGGCCAATACTTTTGGCAATATAGTGTACATGGACATGAAAAAATAATTGTTACCCTCTTTTTGGACGCATGAAAGTGAGACATATTGCACACATGCAGGTGTGAACACATGCAGGTTACATGAGCAGAGAAGTTCAATAGAAGAATGATTTGGAAATTGTGTTTTATTTGATAAATTCTCAGAGGCCAAGAGGCAAAAAATATAATATCTGATAATATCTCAAAAGCAATGATGCATTTATATAGCAATTTGTATAGCATAAATGTTTGTTTTAATCATTCAATAAATCATCTGTAAATCTCATTAACAGCTTTTAAAATCAACCTGCAACCACTGAGTGTTCAGAGTGTAGTTCTGTTCTCCCAGGTTCGATCATGTCTCCCAAACATCACTGCAGCTGTGTGGTTAGTTTTCATTAAAAGTACACTGCTGGATGAGTTTGGATGTGTGTAGTCATTTCGATGCTGACGTGGGTCCCAGCGAGAGAGTTGATCCCACATGGCAGAGCTGCTCTCCATCTGGAAATCTCCATAAAGAAAAGCGGGTGCATGCACCACCACGCTCACTGCACATATGAATATAGTTTCGGAAAATAAATGCACCAACACAACAGGATTTAAGGATTGTGTGATTACACAATTCCTGCTAATAAGTGTGTTGTTTTCCTGTTGATCTCTCTCTGGCTGACAAATACGAAGACGGTCAGCTGATTGTTGTTGTCAGCTGTGTTTGTGCGTGATTGAAATTCAGATTCAGATTCATTGTGCTCTGTTCCTTGTGTTCACATCCTTTCTATGTCATAATCACACTCTGTTATATTGCTGCTAATCTGGAGCTGACACACCCAGTCCGTCAACTTCCTAACCACCACCCCCACCACACACACACACACACACACACACACACACTCACTGCTAATCTGAGGACCCATTATGGTGCCCTTTTCCAGAGATTACACTGTTAACTGAACACTTGACCGGCTCTCCGATCACATAATCCACCCAGTCAGCATTCGTCTCTCTCGCTACTTCTATCTTGTGCTATCAGACTCCTGTTTGTACCTTTTCCCTCTATCACTCATTTCCTTCCTTATATTTTGAATTACTTCTGAAAATTTTGCATTCTCTTATCACTTTGTAAGTGTTTGCACAAATCACCTGAAACTCCTTTTTCCCCACACGACTGTCATTTGCGTAGTCTGCAAATGCAGTGATCTGGAATTCTTAACAGGTAGCACTTGACAAGCAGTAATTTACAAAAGAATCTGAGTCAATTTACACTTCATTAAGGATTTGTGGATGTGCAGCAGTGAAAAGGATGATTTCACATGCATATATTTATAGACATAGATGTGAAAATTGTAATAATATTCATCTTCATTTTTAGATACTCATCCTCCTGATAACAGACAATCAGTGGAATTGGTTGTTTTGTTATCAATCTTTCGCAGAATATGAACAATGTTAGGCAACAACATCTCACAAACCAAAGGATAGCAAACGTAACTCTGAGGTTATTAAATTCAACATATGCACAACTGTAAAAGAGTGGGTTGAGGACTACCTGTGTTACCTGGTTTTTCTGCTTTAGCTATGCCTTAATGTTGATATCTACAATACAGGTTATTTATCTTTTATTCCGCAGATGATCTAAAAGACAATCGGATGCTGTTTGTCTTATGTCTGCCACTTAGAATCTGTTCTTTTCACAGTTTTACTGCGTGGGGGTTTGTTTTTAATCTCCACCTAGCACAAGTGGGTGATGGGCTAATGATTGCTCTGTGCTCACACCAAGACATAATGATTCACTGGAGACAAATAAAGATATCTGAGTGAATCAAAACAAGCAATCCCAGACATTACTAGATAAAAAGTGTGAGACAGGCTTTTGCAGTGTTTACAATCAGCACAAACTCTCAGGGGGATCTGCATAAATCTCAGTTTCAGACCTATACATGTGGATTTCTGAGTGTCTGTATGCACTAATGTTGAAAATGTCACCATATGCAGATGACACTGCTCACTACACTTCTAATAACATAATTCAGTTTTACAAAAGAAAATGTGCTGTGATGGGGAGTGGGGATGGACCCAAATGCAGCACATGGAAACTGATGGTAGGTAAGAGCCTTTATTAAAGGCAAAAGAAATCTTAACTAACAAAAAAAAAAACCCTCACAGAAGGGGTTGTAGCCAAGACAGTCCAAAAACCAGGGGGACAGGCAGACAAAAACCACAAACATGAAACATGATCCAAAAAATAGCATAACAACTGACAGGCATGAAGGAAAGAAAGAGGGAAAGGAAAGAAAAGAACAAGAGGAACAATCTGGCAAGGGCTGAAAGAAATGGAGTGGCTTATGTAGAGTCCTGATGGTGATTAGCTGCAGCTGGGAACACAGGTGACAAGATGAGGTGGGAGTGGCTGGAAGGTAAGGTGAGGCACAGTGGGTATGGCAGGTGAGGAGTGACAACTATGACAGGTAAACTAAGGCAGGTAAACTAAGGCAGGTAAACTAAGACAGGTAAACTAAGGCAGGTAAACTAAGACATGACAGGACTATAACTGACTGAACTATGATGTAGAACACAGACAGAAAACCAAGACAGAAAACTACAACACAGAACTAAGACACAGAACTAGGACAAGGCATGACAGCAGAGACAAGGAACTAAGACCAAGACAATGAACTAAGACAAGACTGGACTGCGATATGACAATACTACGACAAGACCAACAGAACCTGAAAGAACTACGACATGAACAGGACCGTAACTGACAGAACTCAGACAAGACTGACTGAATTAAAACAGAGACTGAAACTAAGGCAGAGAGACTGAAACACTGGACAGAACTGTGGCTGGTAAGAAAGTGATATGGCAAAAACCAAGGCTGAACAAAAACTAAAGGCTGAACTGAGGCCTGGCTGGCAGAACTGTGACATGTGCATCATTTACCTTTTGCAAACCCAAATATCTAAAACCAAACAATCAAAATGACTTTGAATTGTGGAACCAAACATCACCCACATAATGTTAAACAAACAGATCTATGACGTAATAAAAGCTGCTCCATGTCCATCATTCCAGATATAACCTTGTATTGACTAGAGGTTAATCTATCAGCAGCATTTAATAACATGGATAGACGTCTTCACAAGGTTCAGACTGTATATTTATTGCTTTGAGCACCTAAAGCCCAAAGGCTCAAAACCTTATTAAGATGAATGATTGATATGCCAGGAGCACGAACAGTGAGAATGGGTGGGACACATTTAACCCAGTGTTGCTTTGAAAGGAGCTTTGAATCAAAGCTTGGACGTCCTCTTAATTATCAGGTTGTCTCTGATGGCTACAGACGAGACCAACACTTTATATAAAACCAGACATGTGTGTGTGTGGAGATCTTTATTTGCCATAAGAAAGCCCACCCGCCTTCATCAGAGGTTCAAAGGTATTGATTCAATAAGGAAAGATCTTCAAACAGCAAACATTTGATTGAAGTGATTTGCTGCAGATGCAAATGTTGAAGATATCCTCTTTGCCGTGAGCTGTATGTTGAATGCACATGACAAACTGACCCATTATAAAAGAGGGAATGACCCAACACCAAGCTTCAATCATCAATGTTTCTAAGATTTCTATCATCTTCAAGCTGGGTGACACTTTGACATATTTGGGACATATAAAAGTGCGGCTTTCATGTTATGAGTCTGCTTATGTATATAAATATTAAAGTCCCGGTGGCATGACAGAGCTAAAGATGCTGTGTAATAATGCATATTTGATTTGATTTGATTGCTGGAAAGAGGGCATGACTCAGCAGACTTTCAGTCTCATAGCAGTTTGGAGTGAAATACAATCCGCCATATAGTTTCAGAGCACTTTTAGCCTCTACCCACACCTTTAGAAGGAGTCAGCCAAGGGAGACATGACCTCAACAACACTCTTTTGGAAAAGTAAAATTTTTTGCCTGCTGATATAAAAAGCTCAGACCTGTGATATTGCTGCGACTGTCCAACAACAGGAAGACGATGGTATCAGTCGTATCCCCAAAAAATGACACATTCAAGTGCTGTAGTAATTATGGATCTGATCTGTCGGGAGCAAAGGAGGAATTTAGGTGACCTAGTTATAGAGCCACAAAGTCTGCATCAGGAGGAGGTCAGGATGGGAGACCTCATGTATTTAACTTACCGATGACGCAAGATGTATATTTATAGCGGTAACATAAACTTGTGTTAAACCTGCCTTGAAGTGAAGCTCCATCTGCAGTCACCTGTCTTCTAAACAAGGTCTCATGACTGTCAAGTAAACTGATGACAGTGGTTCAGTAGCTATAAAATAGGTTTTGTCAACATGTGCACATGTAATTATATTCAAATAAAAGTCTCCAAAAGTGTTAGTTTGACATTTGCACCTGACAGTTAGTGTTGTAGCTTTTGAGAGAAGCTGGCTGAAGTAATGTAATGTAATGTAATGTAATGTAATGTAATCTCAGCGATGAGGGTCGAGGACCTGTCAGACAGTTCAGGCATCCTGCTTTCACTCTGTGTGTCTGTGTGTGTGTGGACTTTAACCTGACTACACACCAACCCACGAGGACTTCCTGCCACTGTTCGGACAAAACTTTGGTCCCGACGGGTCCAGACTGCTTCTTGATGGTTTTACGGTTAGAGTATGAATTAGGTTAAGGTTAGGGATAGAGAGTGCATTATGTCATTGGAGTGTTCCCTCTGGGATAGTGTTACAAATGTGTGTCTGTGTGTGTGCTGAATCAGAGATGTGAAGAGATGGAGAGGTGATTACAGTCATGACACTGGGGGTTGGATTATGGAGGATTACATGCACGCACACTTGCACGCACGCACACACACTTGCTCGCACACACACACACACGTAGACACACAGAGTTTTCCTCATGACACAAGAGTCTAAATGCAGGGCTAATACTGTCACACAAAAGGGTCGGAGAGAGAGACAGAGCAGGAGAGAGAAATAAGGGACGGATATGTAGCGACGGATTAGGATGAATTATGTCAAAAACATCATAAAAGTAAAGCAGCTTGTATGTTTGACTGTTGCTCTGTTTCCTTTCCCGTCCTCCACCACCTTCTTTTTCCACCCCTCCTTTCCAGGCAGTAGGCTGCCAACATGGCCTTTCCCAGGGGACATCCTCCTCCCTCCCCTTGGCCCCCTCTCTTCCTCCTCCTCCTCTTCCTCCTCCTCCTCATCTCCTCCCCGCTCCCCCTGCAGGCCCGGCCGCTCCTCCTCCACCCGTCCATCAACGTGGCGGTGGTGTTCAGCGGCTCCAGCTACCAGAACGAGGTCAGAGGTCGTCTCAGCGGTGAGAACTTTGTGGACCTGCCCGTGGTGGTCAGCCCGGTGACCGTGCTGGTCAACGACACCAACCCCCGCGACCTTCTGACTCACCTCTGCGATACCATGGCCACAGAGAGGCTGCATGGCGTGGTGTTCGAGGATGACGTGGGCTCGGGCGCTGGTGCTCAGGTGGAAATGATTTATGCATTTTTGGGTTTTCTGATCCTCTCCAGAGTCACGGTGTTCAGTCACCCACGTCCGTGTTTCCTAAAGCTGCGCAGGGCAACATTTTAATGTAAAAAAAAGCACCTGTCCTGTCAGCTTAAATCACAAAGTGGGGCTGCAAAAAATAGAAGAACTAATTGAGATGCCAAGCATGTACTATCTTTGCTCAAATTAAATTATGGTGTTGGTTTGGAGAAGAAGTGACATAAAAGCAAAATGTAAATAGGCCTCTAAACTGCGCTTCTACCTGGGGAAGTAGTGCTCAAAATACTTTAAAGAAATCTTACTAAACTATAAAATTACTTGTGCATAATAAAAAGTAAAACTTACTCTTCATACTTGAAACAAATGCACTTTACTGAAGTACACATGATTGCTTTGTTGCAGTAACAAGAGTAAATATAATTTTATTTGCCTGGTCCACCTTAAAAATAAATTTCTCTGTAAACATTTGCAAAGACAAACCTTTTGAAAAATTTAAAACCTGGTTTGTTCACATCCGTATTTTCTTCTTTGCCGCACTAGATTTTGCGGACCGATCAAAAGCTCCAGAAAAATTTTGAGTGGACCTTGTGGTGACATTGTTTTGTCAACTTGCTGTTTCCAAGATCAAGAATGAGCCATTTTGGTTTGACTCATGACGCAGTCTGTTTCACCTTGGCAATCAACTTTCAACTGAATCCATCTGTTTTATCTTCAGGTGGCAGAAGTGGCACAGATCCTGGACTTTCTCTCCACTCAGACAGCTCTGCCGATCGTGGGCATCAGCGGCGGCTCTGCGGTTGTCATCCCATACAAGGTACCGTCAAAATAACGAGCTGATCATTTGAGCGTCGGCCTCTCGACCCAGGAGCTTGAACCAGGGATAGAGTAAACTGCCTTCCACTGAGATGATAGAAAAAAATGCATTTTGAGTCCCAGAGGTGTTGATATAACATTTTCACAAACAGTATAATGAGCAATTAAGTCAGCAAGAAAAAAAGGTTGTAGTAATAAGATGAACAATAAGCTGTAATGTAAACTCCGTCAGCAGCAGCAGCCGCTCTTCACAGCCTCCTGTCTTAGTCAGAACTCTTCCACACCGGCGTCACTCAGCTTAAAACAACTTAAGTAGGTCAGAGCGGTGAAACCTACTTTGGCAAGCAACTCGCTGCATGCAAATATTTGGATATGAGCAATACAGATGGGTGAATTATCAGCGATGACTGCAGCCATCGACCCTCATCAGCTCCTCTAATCCCTGGCTGGGAAAAGTCTGACTTGTGTGAAAGGAAACTTTGCGAGGGGAGACAAGTGGCTATGGGCGATCTGCGCCTCAATCAATCATCCCTGCGCACTAGAAGAGCAGCAGGTTTTTCCTGCTATGATTTAGCATGTATCTCATTGATGAATGGAGATGAAGAGAAGTGAGCGGTGTAGATGGATGGTATAGCGGAGATTGATGACACCAGACGGATTGTTAATCTATACTTTTTCTCTACTTAGATGCAAAATGGCTCCATCCCTTCTTCCTCTCGGGCTCCACGCTCTCCGCTCGTCTTCCCTTCGTTCCTTTAATTGCTTAACTGCCATCATCAACACCTTGTATTTATAGAACCAACTCTCACACGTAGAAACACACATGCAAATGAACACCCTCACACATTAGAGCACACGCACGCAGCCAAATGGATGCATTCCTACACCTATCCGCCGCACGAAGCATCCGAACCGAGCTGGAAAGTGGAGCTACGCGAGTGGCAGATTTCACCCCCAGGCAACATTTTGTAAACTATAGCATGTTGTATTTATCAGCTTCCTGTTAATCAAAAGCTATCTGCAGATGTCACGTCATAGATGGGTATTAAACAGGAGGAGTCGTAGCTGCAGGAGGGTGATTGATTTGCTGTATTTTGATGGCGGAGCGGGAAAAGCAGAGCGAGTGAGTAAGAGACAGAGAGAGGAGAAAGATGCCTCGATGAAGCTTGGCTGACAGCTGCCTGAAGGCAGTGTTTTACTGTCTCACAGATAAGTCTCCCTCCCCTCTTTCACGAGCGAGCTACTCATTTTTGTTTCCCCACTTCTCGTGTCTCTCCCTTTTTGTCTTTCTGTGCACTTCTCACCTCGTCTCATTTTACCCTCCTTTCCATATTTCGCTTTACTCTCTCTCTCTCTCCTCCAGTTTCACCATCTTTCCCTCCATCACTGTTACTCACTGACACGTTTGAATCCAGTTTCTTCACTCTGTTGTGCTCCGGCTGAATCCATTAAAGTTGTGGCTAGAAGCGAGAGGCCTGTGCTCCTTTCTGCTCTCTCTGAGCTCCAGGACCCCATTAAACTGTTAATTAGACCCTTCAGGAGGCTGGAGCCCCCCACAGCTCTTATCACTCACCCCAAAATCCAAACCATTCACTCTTCCTTCCCTTCTATTTTTCTCTTTTGCTGCCTGTCTCTGCTTCACCCGAAATTTGCAAGGTGTTCACATTAACCTCAGATGTGCTTTTGATACAGGTCCTCCACTGTCTGAGCCTCCAACATATTTGGGGCAAAGTTTCTCTGTTATCAGCAATGTCTGGTTTGTAATTTGTCGATTACCTCTGCTCCAGCCGTGGTTATTTAACCTCTCTGCTTGACAGTGGCGGAAGACAAACGTGCAGATGTTATCTATCGCACCGAGGGACCGTTCGTCTGACGAGCCTAAAGTGTTGAGTGACAGTTCTCTATATAGCACAAAGAGTAAAGCACTCTCCTCTGAGGTCTGCCTGTCGAAGGCCTCATCCAGCCCTCCTCCTCCTCACACTCCCCCTCGGCCTCTTTCTCTCTCTTTTACACTCCTTTGTTGTCAGCAAGGAGGAAACAAGCTTGTCAGAGGTGTCTTGCACAATGGGACAGGTGGATTGGATGGAGAAAGACATATGTGTGAGTGCATGATTCTCTTAGGGGATAAAAGAGCTCAATAGTGCTTGATTATCAATAGCCTGATGATGATGAATATCTTTGATGGCGGGTTTAAAAAGAAGCAGCACCCGCCCGGGCCGCCTATTTATGGTTCCTGTCTCAGTGATCTCTCTATGGCAAACAACGAGGAAGGAGGGAATGAGACAAAGATGAAAAGATCGAAGGGAGGAGAGGAAGTGTGTCTTTTGTCAGACGGCGCACACATCAAGCGAAGGCAAAGAGGAGGAAATGAGAGAAGAACGGCTGAGAGAAGGCATAAAGACTGTTCAATAGGGCCTGCGAGGGAAAGAAAAAAATATTGCAACATGTCTCTCTGAGGAGTTGGAAATCAGAGGTTGAGTGTGTTTTGTCTTTGTGTGTGTGTGTGTGTGTGTGTGTCTTGGCTGGCTGTGAGTCATTGCAGTGTGCTGGGTGATCATTAGAGGGTGCTGCATCCAGATGTCGAGTCATAGGAGTAGAGGAGCAGGAGGCAAGGGAGGAGAAGGAGAGGAGACAAGGGAGGGAGGAAACTTTAATGACAACAAGAAATGTGTTTATTTATTAGCCACAATATTTTGTAGTTTGAAAACCATGGATCTCCAAAAGTGGGTGATTTTTATGACATGGCCCAAAGTATGCCTCTTCTGGATTTGCTCCCATTGAGCCACAAGAGCATCAATGAGGTCGAGCATTGATGTTGGGCATTGAGACCCAGCTCACAGTCCAGTTTGTCCCAGAGGTGTTGGATGGGGTTGAAGTCAGGGTTCTGTGCAGGTCAAGATCTTCCACACCGAACTGGGAAAACCGTCAATCAATCAGCAATGAAGAGACCAAAATAATGAACTCCTAATAACAAACACTGACTCTGTGGCCTGATATATTTTAATCCTCAGTTCCACAGAGCTCCATTGTTGTTCAAAAAGACATTATGAATCACAGTGTTGCACCAGGTGACATGTTCCTTCAAATACTCACTAGAGCACCAAATACACACTTAGCCCATTATTTTACTCCTGTCTGAGTGACATTGGCTAAAAACTGCAATGCCCAGCTGTTTCTTCAACATGTGTGAAGACAGGCTCTGGAATTTGGTAGTAGTAAAGTATTGACCGTGGATATCTGAACTAAATTTCATGGCAGTTCATCAAAAAGTTCATCAAATTATATGTTGTATTAAAAGCTGGTCGCTGATGGAATAAAAGAGCTGTTAGTGGAAGTTGTATTGAGGTAAAACCTGCACTCTGATGGAGGCAAATTGAAATTGCTGTGTAAAGGCTGCTTGAAGTCCAATAAAATAACACGAGCTTTCTGCGTAACTCTTGACACAAGCGGTGAAGCCCATTTAAACTGGCACCAGTGACTTTATGGAGCTGAAAAATTCACCTACCTCCTGCACGTAATGATTCATAAAACCCTTTCAAAACATGCTGGACTCAAAAATGCATCATCAAAACTTCAAATACGGCCGGGTTTTTGAAAAGGTGACATTTTTTGAGATGAATGATTTTCAAAGTTCACATAAAAGAGCATAATTGCTTTTGTAAAACCAGTTTACTCTTTAGTACTTGTTAAATAATGCGGGTGCAGGAAAACATTTTATTACGGCTGCTGTGAATCGTTTTTGGGAGAGAACAGATTAATTAACCACAGATGACAACTCTTATCTGTTATGTTGAAGCACTATTAAATCTCTGTTTTTGAGGAAATGCACAGCGAATGTTTGATCACTCACAAACCGCTTTTTTCTTTTTTTTTTTTCCCCCATTTCATTTACAAACATCAAATAATGAGTGATCGCGGTTGTAGATGATGATAAAGTCTGGAACAAACAAAGCCGACAGCTTTACGTGTTTGCCAGTAAACAGGGACAAAAATGCCTTTTAAATGTGCGCATGATGGATTTTTGAAGCAAAGAAACTGTTGAGCTGGAGTATTCAAGCGTATAACATCATTTATTACAATTTGAAGCTGTCAGTAGCAGATTATATTTCAGGAGCTACAGTCTCAGTGTAAGGCTGCAGTCTAAGGTCACGCTCTGTTCGTGATATTGGACCAAAGTGATGCAATGAGCCAGACATCTCTCATTGGATCTCTGTGCAAGTTTCTTTTTTTGGGATTTGTTTCTGTGGCCAGACTGACCCGCTTTCTCCGTTTGTCCTTCTGTCCTTCTGTCTCTTCTCTCCGCTCCCTCACTTCTGGCTCTCTCTTGGCCTCGTGGTCCAGAAACCAGAAACTCCATAAACAGGTCATGATCGCTGGGAATGAAATCGCGTTAATGGCCGGGCCACCTCCGAGCGTCACGGCACGGCCCAATAATTTCAGTAAGGTAGTCAGTCAAAGCGCTAATGCTATGGCGTCGAGTGTCGTGATTGAAATAAATTGTTTGTGGGAGTGTTTGATTTTATATCCTCGAGGCTGGAAAAGGCAAGGTTTCCCTCCGCAGTTGAAAATTAATCAGTTTAGCACTTCTGCCAACGTAATGAGGTCACAAAATGTTCACTGTACCACAACACGGTGCATTTATCTGTTAAACATGTCACAAATGCTTTTATAGACACAATATACCAATAGGATTGTTTCTATTTAAAGGGTCAGTTCACCCATAACTAAAAAAACTGCACTCTCTGCTTCCCACCAGCATCATGGTTTGTGCCCTTTATGCTCATATCCATATATCATATATATCTTTATATGTATTTTACTGTTGCATGGTGCATAATGTATTTCCATGTTTTTCATAATTTTACACCCAGAGTTCATCTTTTTTCAAATGCAAACAAATTAACACCAAGTTAAATTTCTCTCGAGATGAATTTTAAACAGCTTACTCTCCTGACTTTTTCTCTCGTGCCATCGTCTGGTCCAACACTTTGATTTATGACTCAATACTTGCTAAACTAATGACATTCTCATCAACCACAGCTGTAATGTATGATTAGGGCTAATTATCTAATGTCTAATTAGCACGCTGACACGCTTAACTGAGATGGTGAACACGGTCAGCAAACATCAGCATGTTAGCGTTTTCATTGTGAAATGACTCTGCTGTACCTCAGAGGTTTATCTTCACAGAGCTGGTCGCGTGGCTGCAGACTCTTTTAATCTGCATTCCCCTTCAATTTAAAGTAGTAGTAAAATTTTTCCAGTATATAATGCAAAGTATTTATATTGGATTACCATTACTGATAAATGAATGTGTGAGCAGTGTTTTAATGTTGTAGTTGGTTTATAGGAAGTTTGATGACTATGTATATTGGTGGGTAGTGGCTTTGCATGCACAACCTCAGTTTGCAAACTAACTATTAGATAAATGTAGTTGGGTAAAAAGTACAATTTTACCACTTATATGTAGTAGTGTATAAGTATTTAGTAGTACAAAATAGTAATAATGACATACAAGCAGCTACAAATAGAGCTAAAATATATACTTAGTAAATGTACTTTCCACCATTGGAGATGGCAGCTTGTATATGTACAAGCGTTACAAATGACGTGTACGATGACAAACTCTGTACATATATGTATGTGAGTGAGCATCTGCGTGCGCGACCTGCTTCCTGTTTGACCCCCACGAGTCTTTCCACCGAGGGGAGGAGGAGCACCGAGCTCTCCCCGTGGGAGGAGAGGAGTGTGTGAGCAACCACCATGTCCACCGTCTTCCTGTCACATTACCATACGCTCCTGCAGTAGGACTGCTAATTACGTCTGTGTGTGACAGTCGCACTGCCAAGGTGGTGAGAACAAGATGGGAAGTGGAGGACAGGAGGGGCGGAGGGCGAACTCTTCTCATGTGAGCGTATGAATGTGAGGGTTAGACGCGGAAAAGGAGATAATTTTGTTGTAATTCTCGCTTGGTTTCGCTGCGAAGGGGAAAGTGGATGTCTTTCATCACATTTGCTGAGCTTCTTTGATTTTTCATAATTCAAAATGCAGCTAATTGGATTGTGATGAAACACTTTTCAGACCAAGGGCAGGTCACCACATGATTTGTTTGTTTAAAAGCTCACATTTTAATGACACTCCTTCAAGTGATGCACCTCATCCCTCCTCCATCATATCAGATGAAGTGGGGCACTATATCTAACCAGGACTGCCAATCCAGAGCCATTTTTTATTTATTCACTGACAGCCTGACATGCTTGTGTACTGCTATTTTTATAGCTATTCTGGTACGGAGCCCAGTCAGTGGTCTATTGGAGTTTGAGCCTCCGGAGGTGAGTCTCCAACAAGCTCAGACACAGATGAAACTGGTAAAATGTGAGTGAAGGAGAGACTAGCTGTGATATTCCTGTGGTATTCCTCGGGCTGCGCGACTCTCTGGGGCTTTGCAGAGGCTCTGAGCTGTGGGAGAGGGAAGAGCAACAGGAAGGAGAGATGACAGTTAGTCACCTCTGAGACGAGAACAGACTGAGAAGATCTGAGACCTGGTCCCAAATGGCACTTGACAGTTTAACACTATCTGCTCTCTCTCTCTCTGCTCCTGCCTCGCTCTCTCATGCATGACTATCTGCATACACGTGTGTCGCCGTGTTTTGAGATTTCCCACACTTTCTGTCTCCACTTAGTGTTGGAAGCTGCTGTACGGTGCACAAATGGTAAAAAAAAAAAAAAAAAGTGAGAGAGTATATTTCCCCTGATCTTCGCCTTCTTGCACCAGCTCCCCTGTCCGTTATCAAATCAAATTCAGAATACTGCAACTTGTGAGAAAGTCTGGTCTTGCAACTTCTTACATCACAGGTCTACTTTTGCCCTACAGCACCTTTAGGCTCCTTAAATATTCTATCCAATCTCAGTTGTAACACAGTCCCACCTAAAAAAGGCAGGACAGGGCGTCATGGCAGTTTTGGTGGAAAATGTTTTCCTCGTTTTTGCTGTCAACAATCATCCAAACTTCAAGGTGTAAACTAGGTTCAATTTTGTTGATATGTCAAAGTTTTTCAGACATATTTGCATTTAAATAACTGAATTTCATCAAGTCTTTAGGACCTGCTTCACATTGAAATATAGCAATTTAAAGGCTGTTGAAACAACCAATTATATGCAACCTAAATGTTCCGCTTCAATCAAATTTGACCCAGTTTTGTCACAGATGTCTAGACATCTTTTGACCCACAAACCAAAGTGAATCTCAGTTAAGGTTAAAGGTTAACTCACCAAAACATCTTTGTCTTCTCTACTTGATGATTTCATCTCTTTGTGTCTTCATCCAGCCCCTCTTCCTCTCTGCTAGTCCCCCTCCTCTCATCCTGATAGCCTACTTTATTTGAATGCTATTTGAAGGACATGGGTTCAGCGGGCTCGAACAACTTCCATCTTATCCGTCAACACACGCAAACACCCAGCGAGATGGTATGCAAATGTATGCTAACACACACAGGCACACAGAACATCGGACCACCCCCCTTTTTGACAGAAAGAGAGCAGCAGGACTGAGTGTTTGCACTGACACCTGATTGAGGCTGAAAATGGAAAATCAAAGCTCTATTATAAAATGTGAGCGACAGTAAAGGTGCAAACTCTAATATAAATATTGATGGTGACCGTTCTTTATATGACACATCCCTCTGCACCTGCATCTTTTTTGCTTGTGCGTATTTGACAGCTGTGTGTTGTATCCATGATCTCCAGGCAAAGCACGTTTTAATGCTTCATTTGCTGCCATATTTGTGAAAATGTTAAACATTTCATAAAGCTGATTCATGTGTCATTGTCCAGCTCACTTACAATTTAGTCCTTTAATTTTTTTCTCCATTTGTCACCTCTCATCAACTTAATTGGTTTTGGAAGGCCGCTCCACCGCGTTGCTTACGTGACTTTTAACAGTGATGTTTTTATAAGTGATAGTATACAAGAGGATATATTAAATTAAAGTGCGCTGTCCTGGTGGTGGCAATGTTTCATCCATATTTAAATGTTGCGCAGCAGTAACAATGTTAAAGGTGCTGCTCTAATGAGGAGCAGCAGACGAGTTAATTTGAAAAGCTTTTAGTCGGTTTGCTTCTGTCGTGGCAGAAAGTTCAACACCGCGCTCAGATGTTCATTTGCTGATTTATTCAAGATTTCTAAGAGTGCATGAAACGCATTCAGAGCTCATGTCGCATTTTCATAATTTAGAAATTAGTGGTTTGTCTACACATTTGAAAGAAGTGCATGTGCAAAAAGGAAGTGTAGTAGCAAAGAGACAGCAAACATTCACCCTGCTAAAGCGTTTTGAGCAAAACCAGCTCTGGAGATGCTGTTATGTCACCTCTCACCCAATGAAAGATTTCATCCCACCCAAATCCTTAAACGAGACTCTCTCAATCTTTACAGGCCGAGGGATCCTCCTTCTTGCAGATGGGAGCGTCTCTGGAGCAGCAGATTGTCTGCATGTTCAAGGTACAAAAATGTGTTTCAGCGTCAATCAACCCTCATTTAAAAATCTCATTTGTCATGGGAAAAATCTCATTTGTCATGCCAAATGTTTATAGGGTCAAGCCTGCCAACTGGGACCTCTCGGGCTGATTAACACTACGCGGGGATATTCCGACAATCAATGTGGGAATCCCTGATCTGAAGCTCTGGCCCGATTTCCACAGACTAGAACAATCTGTATTTATGATAGATGGTACGAATTCTCATGAGATCAGAGGGCTTGATGTCATTGATGTTTTGGGAGTCAATGAGATAATCTCAGTTGAGTCTGTGATAACGTTACCTCATAATCTGATGGAAGCATTTCCATTTTCGATTGACAGATATATTTGTGATGACGTGTTTTTTTTTTTTAAAAAAGCTTTCTAGTTTGTTTCTGCCGTAATAGTCCTGATCTGGTTAACCCCAATGTTGGAGTCGTGTATCTTAAGGAAATTGATACCACTTCAATGTCTGTATCATATGTTTCCACCACTTCATTATTAGCAGCTTTATAACCTCATTGCATTTGACTTTAATTTCCTTATTTCTATATATCCCTGTTTCAGCTCATGGAGGAGTACGACTGGGGCGAGTTTGCGGTGATCACCAGCATGCTGCCTGGCTACGACACCTTTGTGGATATAGTTCAGTCCTACACAGATACCTCCTATTTCCTGTGGAATCTGCAGGATATCATGTCTCTGGAAATGTCTGTTGGGGCTAGTGACGTGAGGACCAAGCGCATGCTGCAGCAGGTACAATGAGATCCTGGGAATTTCCGGATTGGGCTGCACCAGCTACTTTTAAATCCATCGCTGAGTTTGTGCGCAAATTTAAATACTGGCTAATTTCAGAGTAGTGCTTTGCTTAATTAAGTTGCAGCATTTAAACTTAAGAAATCTCATAGTTTTAATGATGCAACTTCGGCACATTGGTGACATCAGTAATGCTGTCCAGTCTAATCAAATAACAGCAAAATACAGATTCAAACAATATGCCGGTGTTAACTGTAAACGCCTTCCAAATATTGCTGTGACTATATTATATTTATATCTGCATGCATGATTAATACTGCAGGTGGACTCTCGGGTCCTGCTGGCGTACTGCTCCTATGAGGAGGCGCAGTACCTGTTTCGTCAGGCAGCCGAGGTGGGTCTGCTGGGCCCGGGCTACATCTGGATCCTCCCCAGCCTGGCCGTGGGCAACCCCGACAGTTCCCCACCTGACAGCTTCCCCGTCGGTGTCATCGGAGTCATCACGGACCAGTGGAGGAAGAGCTTGCGGCAGAGGGTGAGGGAGGGTGTCGCCATTGTAGCGAAGGGCGCCGAGAGCTTCAAGAAGCAGTACGGGTTTATTCCTGAGGGCCACGGTGACTGCAACAAACCTGCCAAACACTCAGACAACAATACTCTCTTCAGGTACTTCTGTCAACCTAAACACAATTTTAATTAATTGTTGTAAAAAAGCACAGCTTTCTTCTCACGTGACCTTTTCTTCAGGCATGAAGTGAAAGTATTCTGCACCTCTTTTGCACGTGACCTGAAATGCAAATGAACCCGGATTAATTATTCACAGCCCAGTCTTGCCATGGATGTATACCTTAACAGACAGCGAAATCACTCAGTAGGAACACCCCACCCTCCATCAATCAGCTGCCTCTCTCGTCCCTTAATGAGCAACTTCCAGGCTCCCACGTTAGCCCTCCCAGGGGAGCTTTAGGCTTAATTAGGAGATGATCATTGTGTGTGTTTATCTGTGTAAATGAATATGCAAATTACCGTGTGATGTAGAATCAAAGTCCTTGATTGCGTGCGATACTTTCTTATGACTTTATGTTTCTGTGGGTCGCAGGCACATGCTGAACGTGACGTGGGAAAGGAAGGATCTGTCATTCAACAACCAAGGTTTCCTCTCCAACCCTTCCATGGTCATTGTCGCTCTGGACCGGGAGAGACTCTGGGACAAGGTACCAGGCGCCAAAACATGAACACATAACAGCACTGACTGCACAGAAACAACAAGATGTTTGTCCTGTTATGTGCCCAGATACTCGAGGCAAAGAGTACTGTGCATTTATCTGACAAAGTCCAAATGCATCAAATACATTATGGACATTATGGACTCACAGATTACTGAGGCAGGCAGTGACATTTGAGAGGAGTGTTTTATAGACAATTAATAAAATAGCATTTTCAAGGTTCAGGTTAGTTTTAGGGGAACGTGTTCAAGAGAACTATAATTTGAGTCTATTAACAACAGCTATTACCAATGTAGTCGTTGTTTTGACTTCCATTTTGTTGTGTATTGTTGCTGTTCCTGTACATTAAAGCTCAGATGTGGATGACAAGATGTCTTATTGACGTCCTGAGTGGCACGTTGGGAAGCACTTTGGGTAAAAGCCTGACATAACTGCAGTCCTTTTAGAGCAATAAGTTCTGTAGTTAGCAGCATCTTTTTTTCTTTCATTTCTGAACTGATTCATGGACTTTCCTTGCGATAGACAGCAGAGATAATAATATTCTTGCAAAGTGTAAGTCACGCTGAATCTAAAAATGTGTGCATCATGCCCGTTTGTTCAGATTGAGTCTGAGAAGGAGCACGATTTTTGGAGCAATCTGCCTCTAAGTGTTTTGAAGTACCTCAAGTGCCTCCATGAGCTGCGTGTCACAGCCGCCTGTGCTGACCGCGTCGCTGAAAGGGCCAAATCTGCATGGCAAACTACCAGCATGCACCTGTCTCTCTGCCTCACGTCTCTCCTTCTGCATCCCTTCCCTTAACTCTCCTGCCTGAGGAGCTTAGCCTCACAGTCTGGAAACCTCTGACCTACAAATATAATCCGGCTGGATGCAACAAGTTTATGCCTGTTGCATTGGAGATGTCAAGATGCATTTAGGAAAAAACGGGCAACAAAAGGCTGGCGGAGGGAAAGTGGATTCATTAAAATCTCAACTTGAACAATTGATGACAAAATGACTCGTAGCCTACTCACCAACAGGTGATATTTGAAGGTACAGAAGTGCAGGCGTAATTTCAAATCAATAATGTTGTGTGTCTGTGTGTGTTTCCTGTTGGAGCCTCCTCTTACTCCTGTTTCATGGTCACCGTGCCTTGCAATTTTTCTTGAGTATTTTCACTCCCTTTTACACACACACACACACACACACACACACACACACTTTTCAAAGCCCGAGGGTGTATTGAAAAAGTGCGGCTAAACAGAGAGGCCCGAATGTAATCTCACAGCTACAGTTGAACTCATTTATTTCTACCCTGGAAAGACCAACCTACTTTATCAATGTCACCTCCTGGCTGATGTGTATGTATGCGTGTGTGTATGAACGTGGACATGTAATTGTGCTGAAGTGGGGTTTGGTTTGTATGTGTGTATGGATGTTGAAGTCGCACTTGGGCAGCCAGCAGCCTCACATGCTCTTCCTCCATACATTATGTCCTTATGTGTACATCATGTTCGGGACAGATGTACTGCTCTTACACGATCAACAACAGGACACTTAAGACAAGATTGCATCTAAATTCTGGGAATCCATTCTCCTCTTCTGTCCTCATTATAACCTCATCTCTCACTACTTTTCCCCTCCTCTTTGTGTCATTTATCTCATCCGTAGTGACAACTGGTTGCGGTGTACTTGCTCTTTTCACGTCTCTGTCCTCCAACGTGACACACGCTGACAGTTTCACATGATGTTGTTCCTCATCAGCGTCTGAAGGGGTGCTGCTGGGTGACATTTTGGGCAGGAAAGTCCTCGTTCTCTGCAGGGTGCCTCTCCAAATCCTTCTTCTCTCTTCTCCTTTTACTGTTCCTGTATGTGAAATACAAATGTGAAAGAAGTTACTTGCAGCAGCTTTAGTCTCATCAGTCTCATTTCCAGCAGGAGCAGGCAGCTGTTTTCAGCCCTGTGTGTCCAGTATTTATCCCGTCTGTGGTCTCCACCAACTGAGAGGAGACAAATACAGCATCTGACAGCTCCTGAATGCTCCATGTTCTCACCAACTAGTTAGTAACTGTCTGTGTTGGAGGTAGGAAGAATGAAGGAAATCTTGGGAGGGTTGAAAACCAGGCGGGCAGCAGTATTTTGGATTATCTGCAGATGTCTGATGAGAACATGACATGATGATGGCATCTACTACTACCTGGCTGTTAAACAGTCTTTTCCCTGCAGCAATTAGTTCAATCTGAGTTTTGTCTTTATCTGGACAGTTTTAGCTTATTTATCATTGCTTTTTATCAGACTTGTTGCTTTTATTTATATTTTTATATCTTGCACTAAAGTATATTTATTGACTGGTGGCATGTGTGAAACAATATTTTGTTTTTACGTAGAGCATAAAAATGACAAAGGAAATCATGAATCTATTAGAAGTAATGGTCTGTTGCTTGTATGTTGTATATTTTCAGGTCGTGCATTATATTATTTAGAAGTTTCACGTCTTCAAGAATACATTTAACAGCGCATTTAATTTGATAACATGAAATATTGGGGAAGATCCTCATATTGTGTTTTAAGTGAGAATCCAATAATCAACAACAGGTACTTCACGACAAGTGCAGCGAGTGTGTGAAATGACAGAACATCTGCTTAAGATGCTCCATGAGAGGAGAGAACGTGTGAGAATCCCATGAAAGACAGATTGAAAAGATTGATCTTCACAACTGGCCTGTCTGCCACCCTGTCATTCACAGATGGTGCAGAGAAACAAATCACCGTCTCGCACATCACACTGTACCTTCATGCAGATTTGTAAACCATCCGTGCATGACGAAGGCAGAGCGCTAGTGTGAGTGAGCAGAAGAACAAATCAGGAGTTGGTATGAAAAAGAGGTCTCATTAAAGCCGTGAGGGAGCGAGTTTCACATGCAGTAAGTCAGCGCTGGCTGAGCTCAGCATGGCTCATTATGTTGGGCTGATGTGACAAACAGTCCTGGAGCTCACAGAGAGCTTAGTGCACACATCCACATCGATGGGGTTACTCTTTGTGTGATGTGACATTATACAGCAAAAAGTGGCTGACATTAAAAAACTCCATGTACTGCTTTTTTCAATAGCTACCGTGCTACGTATATCATTGTCTGCAAGCATATCTGTTTGTCTATTCTGGTCAGTTCCATCATTAAAGCAGCAAATACTTTAAACGCACAAAGACATAAAAACAGATAATTAATTGAGCGAATCACATGAACAGTTCCCATTTATGAACAGTGACATTTCAATTTGTTTATTCGGTTGAAAAAAGAAAATTAATAATTGAATAATCAGTCAACAAAATGAACACAGATTGAAGGCAACACATGCTGGGATGTATTATTAATGTGATGCAGTCGGTTTGCTCCTTGTTTTAGTTTCTGGCTGTTTTTTTTTTTTTTTTTTTTTTTTTTTTGTCTTACTCAAAGACTTTTAAGTCTCCTCAGTATGCATTAATGAACTCTGCTCTTCTTTCATCTTCTAATCCTCTTCCTCCAGGTCAGCACATGCTAATTTTCCTTTCTAAAATTAAAAAATAAAATCATCCATCCTGTGATGTAGGGACAGACAAGACAGGAGAAGAGAGGAGAAGTTGACATGCAGAGAAGGTCACGGCTGAGATTCAAACACACAGGCAGCGATGACTGAAGTAAAAATAGTAATACCTCAGTGTAAAAATACTTTTACAAGTAAAAGTTGTGGATTAAAAATCATACTTAATATTACAATTAAAATATATTTAAAGTATCAAAAGTAGTCATTATGCTCATTATTTCACAAATATATTACTGATTATAATTAGAAAAAAGAAAGAATCACTATTGTTGCAGTTATTAAAGGTGAGCTAATTTAAGCTACTTTATTTACTGCTGGGTATCTTATTCTGTAACCTCTTTGATTATTAGTACTATTAATCTGAATCTGCAAATTAACTTGTAACTTAAGTTGTCAAATAAATGTAGTGGAGTAAAAAGAACCATGTTTGCCTCAAAATGTAAAGGAGCACAAGTCTAAAGCAGCATAAAATAAAAATACTCCAATGAAGTGCAAGTACCTCAAAGTTGTACTGTAGTACGGTACTTGAGTAAATGTACTTAGTTACATTCGACCACTGCACACATGCTAATGATAACAATGGGTTCTTTGTCTCTCGCTCTCCAGGTGGGTACGTACGCTCGAGGGATCCTTCAGGTTCGATACCCAGTTTGGCCTCGATACGGCAGCTTCCTGGAGCAAGTGTCTGACGACCGTCACCTGACCGTGGCCACGCTGGAGGAGCATCCCTTCGTCATGGTCGAGAACGTGGACCCGGGCACTGGAACATGTGTTCGCAACACGGTGCCCTGCAGGCGCCAGTCCAATCGCACAGAGAGGTACACACAACGACACAACACACATAAAGCTTGTTGTACCTGCACACGTGTGTCGATGTAAGCATACAGACAATACAAGCATACAGACTGAGATGAGACTTTTTCTGGTAAAGACCGATATGTGCCTGTAGCACTAAGTATCAAAAACTGTTACGTATTCAAAGCTGTCATTGAATATTGGTCAGATCTTTTTTATTTATAGGTTGATATAACTACTGGAAATCAACGTCCATTTAAGACGCCGATAGACAACAACAAAAATCTTACAAGCTTATTGCATGTCACACTATGCAAGATTGGATAAATAAAGACATCCGTACAAGCTAAAACATGTTGGTCTCTGTTGCTGGAGTTTGGACCTCTGCAAACAAAGGAGTTGGAAGGTATTGACTTGGCTATGGAAAAGAAGGCAACATGAAATCCTGATTTTGCAAAGTGAGTTTGAGCTGAATGTGTGTGTAGCAGTAGCATCACCATCACATGCCAGTGTGTCATGTTGGGTTCTGATTGGTTTGGTTTTGGGTCGTAACAGGAAGTGCATTGGCAGATTCTGGTGCATCCAAATTCCCCGTCGGTGGACATGTATGATCTCAGAGCACCATTTCCACAACCTTTGGCTTGGATAGCCAGAAATTGGGCCTTTACTCACTTGTACTGGAGCTTTGAACTGCATCACAGTGTCTTCATCAGCGCATTCTGTTTGCTCTGTTGCCTTGAAACTTCAGTTTTGTGTTCAAACCCTCCGTGATTCTGAACATCCTCTCATCCATGTCGACTTGAAAGCTGAGCTTGACACTGTGGAAGCATCAGCCGACAAATCCACCTCAACTCAAGGCCCATTAAACCAGAAGCTCTGGAACCAGCGAGTAAGTGGACCTTGAGTTGATGTTGTTTTGTTCTCTGCTGTTTTTAGCTCGATTGTTTATTCTTTGATCAGAAAGTTCCTGATATGAATAAACATTTTGGACAGTTTTGTGACAAAGTTGATGTTTGACTGCCTGTCTTCAGATGACCTTTAACATTTGAGAGCTTTGGTATCTTTTGTTAAATAAAGTATCATTTTGGTACAGTTACTAAAACATAATCACAAAGGTATCATATCAGCACAAGTATAGAACCTTCCAAATGACGCCCAATCCCCACCCTCCCTCTCTCTGTCTCTGCCCCAGTTTAGTTCTGAGTAGACACTGCAAACCTCCACACTTCATTAAACACAGCGTAATTGTGTGTGCTGAGTGTCTAAGCACTTTAAAAACACACCTCCGGTGTCAAACACAGATCGCAGCGTGGCAGAAAACAGCCGTTAAACAGCTATTACCTCTGACGACCTGCAACTGGTGCTCGTCAGGAATACACGATGTCTTCATTACGTTCCAACGAGCACAGACAACACAAGTACAAGTCCGTCATAAATGTTATTGTGATCTGCTGTAGAACAAATGTCAAGCACTTTGTCAGCTCAGCTTTATTGTTTCCACACGGCAATGTTTGACCACAGGAGCAAAAACTATCTTTACAACAAATATTGAGAAACGTGGTTTGATTCTGTGAAGCTTTCAAACAAGTCCTCATTAAATGAAAGGCTAATTCTTGATTTCTGTAGGATGTGCATGCAGATTTGAAGTCGAAGACGTTTATTGAGACCAGACGAGGTCTCTTTGACTTCGATTTGATTTCCCTGACCAGCAACTTTAAGATCAACACCAACAAAATACTTTCTGCTATGTGAACATACAGCACGACAGAAGAGTATTAATGATGTGTGATTGTGAGCAGAGGACACACACACTGTTCAGCATACCAAGAGATGTTAACCAACAGGTTTTGGGATCATGTGGTGATGTGTCAGCTGACAGGTAACCGGCCACAACCACCACATCTCACTGCACCCATTCAGTCATTTATTTAAAGACCTTTAGGCTCATTTGATCTATGCGCTGGTGTTTTCTCACTGATGCTGTTCAGACTTCAACCTACAGCCGCTCCTCTCTGCACTCAGGAGGTTTGTTATTTCTATCTTAATTCTCACTGGAAGATTTTCTCTCTGCCTGTTATTGATCATGTTACTATGTATTCAAGCTGCCATGTTGTTTACCTGCAGCTGAACCAAGAGTCGAACCGTGGCAGCGGTACAGCCAGCTCCATTTGCCACAGTATGATCCTCATGGCTTTTAAGCTTGTTTGGTTTTTGAAAGACAAATTTGTATTAAATATTTGATCATATCTGAAAATCAGGGAGAATCTTACTTCAGTCTGAAATTGAAAAACAAAGTGCCTCCCTTTGTATTATCTGAGACAAAAGTATAGTTGCAACAAACATAGTAGATATAAACAATGATGCATTGATTTCTGTTAAAATAGGCTTGAGTATGTTGTATTTTAAAGGGTTTGATGAGTAGATTGACCCCACTGTTGACGGTCTTTCCTCTTGTTTCCAAAATGTCAAACTACTTCTTCAATTCAAGTGCTGATGCATGGACTACATTGCAACTTTTACCCACCAAGCCTCACTCGTGTCACTTGTGTTGAACTATTAGACATTTATGATATGTTTAATGTACAGGTATTGATCGCCTTTTCATCACCCGAACAACAGAAAATGGCCGGCACATTAATTACAGCGAGACATGTAGCGGCTGTTGTCGGGCACGATGGCACATTGATTGCCAGTAAAGAAGATTTATGTGTCCAACATGGGGACATCTGTCATGGCACGGGGCAGTGTTGTCCCATCCTACCCTCTTTCTGTTTCTCTTTCACCATTTCTGTCTGGCTGGCTGGCGTGTCCCATTTGGACGGCGACCAAGAAACGAGGAGGAGGAAAGAGGGAGAGAGGGCGAGAAGACTGCTGCTGTATAAATCAGTTAATCTCGCTGTGTGGCCTGAGAAGCTTCCCCGCTGAGCAGATGTTTAGCGTGATTAAAACTTTTTGTCTCGCTCATTAAAAAGCCTTTCTTTGGACAGATGATGGCTTCTTTTGCCAGAAAGCTGAGTCTCCCTCTCTGCTCTGATTAAGTGGGAATTCCACACTAAAATCAAGCTTAAAAAAGTCAGGGCTATGTGATATATGTACAACGTCATTTTATTAGTTTGACAGACATTTAAAGGCCAAGAATTTTGATAAGTGATTAATTCTTTATGTGCAAAAAGGTCAAGCATTTGCATGTTTCAGCATCTCAATTTGGAGGATTTGCTGCTTTTCTGGTTTTCATATCGTTGCAAATTTAATACACTATATTTCTAAGCCTGCAGTATATGGACACATGTCTTGTCCCAAACTTTTAACTCGATTAAACATTGATATTGGACGATTTTGCAAAATCCTGACAATGTTTTCAACATCCTATGCTGATGTTTTTGTCTACAATATCAGCACATGACAACTATGATTAAGGTAAAGGAAAAGATCTTAAATTATGGTTCCAGTCTTGCTGTGATTTGGGAAGTAATATATTTGGTGAAAGTTAGTGAGAGATTGTCTGTCACCCCTCAGTACATAAAGGGAACAAACCTTCCTGCTTTGGAAATAAATTCTGAGAGGATGTTGGGCTGCTTGTACCTCTTTTACCTCTTTTTGTCTTGGGCTCTTTTTAATGGCTCCCTTTGGTCTAATTAAGATAAATCATCATGCTACAGCACACAGTTACTTTTTGGACGACAGTTTGCTTGCAGCTTTGTGGGAGCAGGAATTCAACATGACAGCGTCCACACTCACAGAGCGGTCCATAGATAAGTGATCTCTGATGCTGTTCAAACTAACCACGGCTTCTCGACTTGCACACGGACTCACCTCTTTTGTCGAACCGTGACATTTAGCCCACAAAGGTCGAGCACTTATGGGACCTGATGTTTGTTAAAGGCTGCCCAAATATTAACAACTATTAGATCATTAGCCGCCTTTTCCAAACATATGAATGACGTGTTGAACAGTGACATATAGGTGTCTACATATTTTTGGCCATCTGCTGCAGTGTATCTTCAGATCGTTGATATGTAAGTGTATAATAACGTGTGACTGGAAACGTTGGTGCTTTCCTCATCACTCCAACATAATCGCAGCGGTGGGAAACTCAAATACCCTCCTCCTCCTCTTCCTCCTCCTCCTCCATCTGTCCTCCTTTGCTCTTGCCCTCCTTTCCCTCCAAACTGAAGCTGCAGCCCTGTCAGGCCTCGTTGTTGTTCGCCGTGTGTTTCCTGTCTGCTGTTCACCTGAGATTCCTCCTCCACCTCTCTCTCTCTCTCTCTCTCTCTCTCTCTCTCTCGGTCTAACTCCCTCATGGTGCTTCCCTCCACGCTGCACTGGTTTCTGGGCATTTTGTGAAGAACGCGCCACACAACACAACTGCTGCTAATTCTCAGAGGATACTGTACAATGTGTGTGTGTGTGGCGGAGAGAGACGGCACATTTTAAGCGTGTTTGTGTGTGTGTGTGTGTGTGTGTGTATTGCCAGTGGAGTGTGTATAATGACGACAGGTGGCCAGCTCCTGCAGCAATTAATTAACGCAGCGTTTATCAGAGCTATTGACTCCGGTGAAAGAAGCGAGTCTTTCAAAAGCACTTAAAATTTGTCTAAAATGAACTCTTAGGCTGTTGAAAATAATCAACTTGAATGTTAATTACTCGCTTGACTTTTTTTTCATGCGGCGCCTCGCTCATTTATTCGCTCACATGCTCTCTTTTTATCACTCTTCAGCTCTTATGCTGACTCATTGACGTGCCGAGGTTATCTTAATCACACACACACACACACACACACACACACACACACACACTCGGCGTGAGTCAGCCCTCTCAGATTTTAGGCCTCCACTTTGGCAGCTGGATAGATGAAAAAGTGAAAAAAAAAAAAATTGGGTTTTTTTTTTTTTTTTCAGGAAGTTTGTCGACTTCATTTTCAATCTGTCCTCTGTTGCTCTCCGTTATTTTTTATTCTATTACTTTTTCACCATATCCTGTCCTTCTGCTCTCTTCCTCTACACCCCATTAAGTAGCAAGGCCACAGAGAGGAAGCGAGCGTCCCTCACATGCTACACACCTTAATGGCCTTTGATTAGAGGCCATCACAGTCACTCAACCATCCAGTGTGGACGCCGCCTATGTGTGTGTGTGTGTTTGCAATTTTTAGCCGCTCTCCTCTGTCTCTTTGAAAGACACCCTGTTAACAGACATTGATTTTAGCTAATGGACCAGCCATCGCCTGCCCTTCACTTCGCTGCTGTAGACGACGCTTTGCTTTGAGCGTATTTAGCACTCGCTCTCCGAATCAAACCGCTTTAGTCTAAGAAGCTAAAGATAACAACAGTCCCGGCTGCCAGAGATTCTTTGATCGTGTGATGTTAAAAACAAAACTGCATTTACTGTATGTGTGACGCTGCTTTGTCTCCTTCTCACAGCATCATCGGTCACTCCGAGTCCTACACCAAACTGTGCTGTAAGGGCTTCTGCATAGACATCCTCAAGAAGCTGTCCCGCACCATCAAGTTCTCCTACGACCTCTACCTGGTCACCAACGGGAAACACGGCAAGCTGGTCCGCGGGACTTGGAACGGCATGATCGGGGAGGTGAGACCGAGGGCCGAGTTATTTAAAGATGGATAAATCCCTGAACGCAGCAGCTGGTGTAGCCGTGTTGAGTCGCCTAGTACAGACTGTTACTAGAGCAAGGTGTTAAAATGATCATCCAGATATAACCAAAAAAAAAAACATGTAGCTTTGGGCTATGGTGTGCCCTAATTGCATTACAGGTGTGTGGCGTGCTAGAAATCACCAAAAACAGCAGTGAGTGTCACAGCTCTACATACAGCATTCGTTCATTCAGCATTCATCAGCAATAACTTTCAAAAAGGGAAAAAGCCATGAAGTCAAAAGACAAAGTCACACATGATTTAATTATTTTAATTTTAGCTCTGTTTTGATCTCCACCAAGTCCTGTGGGAAATATCTAGCTCTTTAGCAGCTAAATGCTCCATTGCACTCAAATGATAGTCGCTAACTTCACCTGTGTGCTGTTTAATGCTGGGCAGGTAGCGCACAGTAGGTGAGAGCGAACCAAAACAGCTTTCACATTACACATTTCCATTTGACCCAGTGTTAATATAAAAATATTGATTAGTGCAAATTTAATGTCAAAATTACCTTAAAAAGTACAAAATAACAATGTTGATCTAAGATCAATATGACAATAAAACAGCTGCTGCCAGATGCATCAGTATCAGTTTAATTTCACCAAGAGAGACCAACTTTCAAATCCTTAAATTACCTCTAAGTCACGAGTCTCATGGAGAAGGAGCAGGGTGAACACCAGTTGAAGGATTACAGAACGTGTTCCTCTGCCAGCTGAGAACGAGCTTTTTGAAATAAAGGTTAAATGAACTGTGCCATGAAGCTGAGACTGTTTTTTTTTAAATTCCTGAAAATTTTGGTGACACAGTCTCATATCTTAATTGTAAAATAATGAAGTCATTTGCACAGCTGCCACACAGATTGAAGTACTTCGAAGCTGTACAGAAGTGCAGTAGATGTACGTAGAGTCGGTGGATGGTAGTAATGATGCACAGTGTCTTAAGTGACACGAGCATTGCATGGCTGAGAGTTTCTTTGATGGGTTTTATCTAGGTCAGTGGTGTGAGGCCGTGCATATACATACAGAGCTAATACACCCTTTTCTCCCACACAGCGAGCCACATCAAACAGCTGCATCTGAAAGTAAAACGCCCTGAACAGGTGTTCCTCAGGAGAGCCTGCTTGCTTGTGTTTCTGTGCCTGCAGGCGCTTTGCTCTGGGTCTCTCTCTCTATATGTGTGTGTGTGTGTGTGTGTGTGTGCTGCATTTATAAAAAAACAGATTTTGTCTCTGCAAAATCCCTGCTTTTCAGAAAGGCAAGTTTGGGTATGAGCACTCTTGAGATGCAGCTCTCTCTCTCTCTCTCTCTCTCTCTCTGGATGCTCAGATGATGAGACAAATATTTTTTCATATCTCTGCAGACAGCCATTATTAGAGTCATGCCTTACTGTAGAGCACAAAGTGTTTGCAGCGTTGTGGCTTCCATGTTCAAAAGGATTGCTCATGAAATTCAGAATTTGCTCTCTTTTCAGCAAAGAGGATCTTGGCAGTCTGTCCTCTGGGACGCTGGAAAGCAGGTTTTGTTGTGATAAAACAGACGTTCAGGTCTATTTTGCAGAATTACACAGTAACCAAAAATAGTTTGGCACAAATGCAGAATAAACGCAGGAAAGCACGTTTCTACACTCCTGACCACTCTCAATGCCTCTGGAGTGCTTTTGCTTTATCGCCCGTCTGTGTTTTTCTTCTCTCAGGTCGTGTATAGACGAGCTGACATGGCCATCGGCTCTCTCACCATCAATGAGGAGCGTTCGGAAATCATCGACTTCTCCGTGCCGTTCGTCGAGACGGGCATCAGTGTCATGGTAGCCCGCAGCAATGGGACGGTTTCCCCGTCCGCCTTTCTTGGTAATAAACAATCACTTCTTCTACATCCATTTCCATTTGATTGTGCTCATTCAAACTAGTCATAACATCCATTAACCTGCAGTTTGACGTACACTATGTGTCAGCCACGTCGCCACCACCTTCTCTCTCACCACTTTCTCCCAGGATGGCCTACTTAAACAAGTTCTGTCTCTGCAGACGCTTCAGGAAACTTCCCATTAAGCTTTTATCCCGCCGATAACTGTAGCCTACAACTAAATCCCCTTACATACCACACACACACCTAAATCCCTTTTCCAAACCCCCAACTACAAAATTCAGCACAAAATCCCGAACAGTGTATTTCTGTCTTCTCATTTTCTCATCAGCTATCCTCCTACCACATGTGTTGACCCCCATCACAGGCTGAGGTTTAGACGCAGGAAGTACAAAAGAGACTTATTTTAATCCTTTACGTTTGTTCCTCCTCCTCCTCCAGAGCCCTACAGCCCAGCAGTTTGGGTCATGATGTTTGTGATGTGCCTGACCGTGGTGGCGGTGACAGTTTTTGTATTCGAGTACTTCAGTCCGGTCGGCTACAACCGCAGTCTGGTCAGCGCCAAATGTGAGTTTTAAACCTCTTTGTTTTCGCTTTTAATGGCAGATTTTATTAGAGCACAGTGGATGATAGAGGAGTGAACGGTCACTACAGCATCAACGGTTCGGAGGTAAGCAGGAGAAAGACTCCACTAAAATCCATATTTATCCTTCATGTATATCATGTTTGCATGACATATTTTGCAATGGCTGCCTTTTTCCGAGTGTAACATGGCAAGAATAAATGTAGCTATTTGTATTTACTTGATCAAAAGCCAGAAAATAGCCAGAAGCTGTGAAATTAAAAAAAAAAAAAAAGATCCATGAAATGTATTTAATTTGCTAATCTTAGGAAGCACTTCACAGTAAGCCTGTGTGCACGCCGCTAAGTCTCGCCCCGTCTGCACGTTCTGCAACGTTAAAAGTTCCTCAGCAGGATTTTGGGGAGAGGGCTAATCAATCCCAGAATGCAGCGCTGACAGAGCGTGCCTCGTCTCCAGGTCCGAAAGGTCATTTTCCTGTTTTAATTAGCATTCGTCGCCGCGCTAATCGAAGTGTGATTGATGGCGGTGGCACCCTCCGTTGCTGCACATGAGCGGCGAGGGAAACTGGCCGAGGCTGCGAAACTGTTCTGTTGTTTGGAAGTTTGCAGAAGGGCATTAGATGGTTCATGAATACTTAGGAAGTGAGCATAGTTTGCTTGATGATTGAAGGCGTGGAAACAAATATGTGACCTAAAAACAATGTCATCAAACTGACAGTTAATGCATCTACGGCAGAAAATGTCTGTGGACCTAAAGAGCTGTTTCATCCTAATTACAAAAAGCATTCACTCACTTATTCACTTACTTCTGAGGGTATCTAGCCATGAAGATAGTTTTGGTTTTAGATTTATTTCTACGATTATTTACTGCTTTTTATCTTAAAAATAGTCCCAGTTAAAACAAAGAGAAATGAGTCTGTCAAACTCCACAGAGGAGCGACATCAGGGAAGTTAGATGGTTCAATAAAATGTCCGACTTTGACATCGAAGACCTGCTGTTTGCTTTTTGTTTCCTCTTAACTTTGGTTTCTTTTCACCACCAACACTGATCTTTCCCTTCCAAGTTGATTTTGTGCCTCAACCAAACTTGTGTGTTAGATGAGAAAATATCTGTCTATTGTTCTGCCGATACTGTATCTACACTGTTCACAGCATTGGTCTGTGGATTATGCAGAATAACAGAGGTATTGTTTCCTGAAAGAGATGTTTTTCTAAATGTAATTTTTCAATGCATCACAAACAAAATCACATTCATCTCTTTTGTATTGAGGTGTAAATCTGGAGTACAAACCTGAGCAAATAAAACCAAAGCTATCTGCATGTCAACCACCTTTGACTCTCTCGTCCCTGTGTCTCCTCAGCTCCTGGTGGTCCGACGTTCACCATCGGGAAGTCCGTGTGGCTGTTGTGGGGCATCGTCTTCAACAACTCTGTCCCCATTGAAAACCCTAAAGGAACAACCAGTAAGATCATGGTCCTGGTCTGGGCCTTCTTCGCCGTCATCTTCCTGGCCTCTTACACTGCCAACCTGGCCGCCTTCATGATCCAGGAACAATATATCGACACGGTGTCCGGGCTCTCTGACAAGAAGGTAAGAGGCCGAATAAACAACAGAGCGATTATGAGTCGGGACATTTATTGAAAGTCCACTCAGACGTGCAGAAAGCCGAAGGCTGCTTTTGTGGAGTCGTGAGATATGGAGCAAACTTCTTTGTCTTTGTGTTTAAATCCAGCTCGTGCCACATCATCTCCTCTTTTCTCCGTCCATCAATCTGCATCGCCTAATAAAGCATGAACGGAAGAGAGACAAAGGACTCGCGGAAAGCCTTTACGATGAAGTCAAGTAAAAGAACTTTGCTGTGAACGTCTGTCCTTTTCCTATCAGTGGGGAACCCAGTGGCATGAATGACTAATCAATTACTGCCTTCTGTCAATACAGATGGTGTCTGAGTCTCGACTTGTCCTGTCAGTATTTCGGCCCGTCCATCAATATTCCCCCTGTGCCGTCTCCATCTCTCGTCTCGCTCACACTGTTAAAACAAGATCGCCAAATGTCAAACGATTAAAAACAGCCGAGCCACAGAAGAAAACCGTACCCACTCACTTCCTCTCTACACACACACACACACTCAACCTGGAAACAGGGCCTCGGAGGAGCTTTACAAGGAAGCACTTCATTCTTCACAGATAGCGAAAACAACTCCCCGGCAGGGATCAGCAGAGCCACCTCAGTGATCTATGGTTGAATTAACTGACTGTATTAACTTTATGCAGATGTATTATGTCCCACAGCATCAGGGACCAATATAAATTACCCTGCACAACACAACCTCAGCTGCCCCTTGATTGTGAGATCCTACACGACCGAGGATTAGGTGGATTTAGGTTGTAGGCTGACCGGGTTCACATCTGGTAGGTTTAAAGGATAAGGTTATTTTACATGATTCTTATTGTTAATAAATGCCATGACAGGATGAAAATCAATGAATATTTCCCAATTTCCCCACCGTGTCCAACAGAACTGTGGAAAAACCTGCCAAAACCCTGACAAGCATAAATCATTTTCTTGGAAACCTGATCCATAAGGGACCTGAGGATAGTGAGAACCTGATCTGATCAGACCTGATTCAAAATGCGGTCGACCCAAACAGACCAAAATCGAGAGAGGACACCAACATTGACAGCAACACAACGACCATCAATTACTGAGCAGCCTCGTAAAAACATCTTGTTTTGGAAATGCTTTATTTAATGGGGGATGTAAGGAACGAACTATGTCATGTGATACTAATTATAGGGCAATCCTTAAAAGTGAAAAGTGGTTTATTAACAATTTCTAAGCCAAAATTTAATTTTTCTTATATGTTTTTTTATTGGAAACAATGTTAGACCATTTGTTGAAACAATCAGCTGTTCACAAGACTGTTGTCGAATGCTAATGTTAATCATTGTGCACTGTCACCTATAAATAAACACCAGCAATTACATGGCATTATTGGACGAGTGCCAACTGGCCACTCTGTTTTTCTTATAATTAGTGCCAAATTACAGAGTACTTGTTGGAAATTATTAGCGAATGATTCATAAATTACAAGCCTGTTAGCTCATTTTTCCTGAACCTCACAGTTCACACTCTCCATCTCATCTCAAAAACACGTTTTCCCTCCTGTGATAATTATTATGCGCCACAGGACAGCTGATCCACTCTGGCATTAGAAACACTGACACACACGCTGAAGACTGACGGCAACACAACAGGCTCCTACCAAACCTGATCAGACCGGATCACAACCCGGGTCCTGGGTTTGGTCTTGGTTACCAGGAACCAAGTGGGGCTTTTATTTCAAGCTCATTTGTCTCGACTGAAAAAAATGGGTCACATTTGAAAAAAAAGTTCAAAAAAAGCTCAGTCACTCAAACAGAGGAACTATTTTTATCCACGGATTAATACACATTTGGTGCTCTAGTGAGTTTTTCAGATTCAGAAAAACTTTTCCATTACAAGACAAATGTGTGCAGGAAGAGTAGGAACAATGTGCAGGTGTCGGGCCGCTCGCTTTTACAATCAGTTTGTTAGGCACACCCTGCTAAAGCTAATGCAGTCTAATACAACAGTCCTGCAATGAATCCCACAGTCATGACTTTCAAGTACGAGTCGAATCCGAGGCAACTGGACTCGACTGTAGTTACATTCATGACGGTTATAATGTTCAGTTTTTGTTGAAACTCTTGTAGAGTTGATTCATTTTGGAAGATGCAGTTTGCGTTGCTGTTGAATTGTGGTGCACTGTATAGAGACGTGTTGTGAATGTGTTTGCCTTGGGTTTTCCATTGCTGACCGGACCTGAGCAGGACTAACTTTAACTTAATTTGGCAAACTCAGACTGGTGAAGATAAGATAAGATAAGATATGACAAGATAAGATAAGATATTCCTTTATTAGTTTTATTATAATGGGGAAATTTACAATGTTAGAGCAGCAAGATTAATAGTAGGTAAACAATATAAACAAGAGAAGTATAAAAAAGTATTAATTTAACTATGATAAAGTATTGACAATTTAACTATAAGGAACATAAAAGAATTAACAGGTCAAACCAGGCTTGAAGATATTAACAATTTAACAAGAGAAAAAAATATGAGAATATGAGAACAATATATACATTATGGACAGATACAGAACCCTCATATTACCTTCAACTAAACTTTAAAGAATATTTTTTATGATGTCAATTTTGTCCTTCTCTTTGCTGCCAGTATGCAAAGGAGGAACAGTTGCCGCCGCTACTGATGCTTTCAATGTACGTGTGAACTTAAAAAAGGATTTCTAATCTCGTCTCGGTGATGTGGGCTTTTGTTCGAACAGCTGATTATTCAAAAACAAGACGTGCAGCATCTCGACTGGATCCATTGCAGTTGCAGCTGAAGAGTGATTATATCAACACACACACCCACTCGCACGCTCACATTTTGATTGGCCCATTCATTTGCGCTCGGCTCAAAAGGTCAATGCCGTAACCAAGATGAATAGATCCTTCCTGTTTACAGTCTAATTGAGCTCTAACAGACGTGTTTCTGCTTCGTGCTGCATTAATGCGTCGACTCGTGAAATGTGAACTTCGATCGGGAGCAGGCTGAAGTGGATTGGGATCATCTGTGGGCAGAGAAATGATTCAAACAGATCTTTGTTGACAGATGTAATCACATTGAGGTGAGAGGAATGAAATCATGTCCATTCACACGGCGATGAGTTTGACCGCTGATGAAGTCATTCTTGGAAAAAAAAAAATGGAACGACTCTAATATGGATTTCATTTAACTGAGAAGTCCCTCGTCCTCTTCACTACTTTCCAACCCATTTCTTCATTCTGGTCCCTTTTTCTCCTCTTTACAATTATTTCTACTCTTCTACTTTTTTGCATTTACTTTCTCCTCTCCTCTTTTCTCCTTTCTTTTCCTTTTACTTTCTTCTGTCCTTTCTTCTCCACTTGTCTCCTTGTTTTTTTAATTTCTTTCCTTTCCTTTCCTTTCCTTTTTTTTCTTTTTTCCTTTCTTCTTCTTTGCTCTTTTCTCCTTCGCTCTCTCCTCTTTCCTTTCCATTTCTTTCCTTTCCTTTCCTCTTCTCTCCTTCTTTCTTTCATTTCCATTGCTCTCCTCTTTCCTTTCCTTTCCTCTCTTCTTTTCTCCTTTCCTCTCTTCTTTTCCCTCCTTTTGTTTTCTCTCATCTTATCTTTCATTTTCATTGCTCTCCTCTTTCCTTTCCTTTCTCCTCACCTCTCCTTTTTTTTTTGCTCTCTCTCCACTTCCTTCCTTCCCTCTCTCCCACCCTCTCCCACTTCTTCCTGTCTTCCTTTTCCTTCCTCTCCTCTCATTCCCAAATCTCCCTTGTCCTCCCACTTTTCTTTCCTCCTTTCCCTCTCTACTTTTCAAAATCTCTGCTCTCCCTCTGTTACCTTCCCTCTCTCCTCTTTCCTCATCACCTCCCATCTCTTCACCTCTCATCTTTTCTTGCCTTCTTCTTCCTGTCTCCTTCTCTTCTCTCCCATCCTCCCCTACTCTCACTCCCTTCAGTCTCTCTCCTCTCCCTCCATTTCCTCCTTACCCCCTTCTCTCTCTCCCCCCTTCTTCTCCTCACCAAAACTCTTCCTCTCTCACCTCCCACTCTTCTCTTGTCTCCCTCTCCTCGTCTCTCATATCTTCTCCCCCTCCTCCCCCTCTCCTCATCCTCTGTCTCCCTACAGTTCCAGAAACCACACGAGCATTACCCTCCTTTCCGCTTCGGGACGGTCCCAAACGGGAGCACGGAGAGGAACATCCGCAGCAACTACCTCGACATGCACACACACATGATGAAATACAACCAGAAGGGGGTGGAAGAAGCTCTAGAAAGCCTCAAAACCGGGTACAGTTTACAGACATTTTAACTATATTACAAAATTAGACAAGAAGTTATATTTAACAGATCCTCCTGCCAGTGAAGACATAAGACACCACAGTAATAATAATCATAATTTAAACAGCACAGAGTTGATGTTCTTTGTGTTTATTTGTAAATGAGGCCGGTGTGACGGGTGTATTTTTAGATGAAAAAAAAAAATCACGTCTACAGCAGCTTAATTTGTAGAGAAAAGTGCTGTCAAGCGTCCGGGCCTCAGCTCAAAACACTTTAAATGACTTTGCACATTTTGAGCGCATTAACTACAAATTGTGTATACTTTGTATTTTCTGACTGATTTCCTTGTGGAATGAGAATTAAAAGACCTGAAACTTTCCTGGAAGATTTTGTCACCTTTAATTTTAGTCACAGTAATGTTGTGATTGGTCGTGGAGTCGGTTGGTCCAGACTCAAACATCTCCACAACAATTGGATTTGGTGAATATATTCATGATCACCAGAGGATGAATCATAAGGACTTTGGTGATCCCTTGACTTTTTAATCTAACACAACCAGCAGGTTAAAGTTGTCACTAATCCATTGAAATATCTCGACATTCGCGGTCCACAGAGAGCAAACAAGGTCAACATTTCCAATGTCTGATACTTTGCTTTATTTTTTTGATCTACATTGAATAAATAATCAAAACTCTTCCTGGTTGTAATAAGAATTTCTGCTCACGCCCTGGCACTTTTGGCAAAGCGTTTCTAAGCTGCTGACTAAATGTTCAAGGTGATGGATTAGCAATCTCAACCAAGTCTCTGCAAGCAGACAGGGTCTCAAATTACCTGAAAGCAGTAGCGGCCTGCAGGATAGGAAACCTTTTGGTGTTCATTTGAAAGTGGTCAGCAGCAATCTAATGTATACACCATTTGTGTTTAATGGGCTAAAATATGCAAAACGTCTGATACTGTAAAACAGAGGGAAACATGGAAACAGGGTTCTAACATGCATGTAAGAACTTATTAAACTTTGTAAGAGCTGAACATTCTCTCAGACGAAGATGATCTATTTGCACGCAGGAAGCTGGACGCCTTCATCTACGACGCTGCTGTTTTGAACTACATGGCCGGTAAAGATGAGGGTTGCAAGCTGGTGACCATCGGCAGCGGGAAAGTGTTTGCCACCACAGGATACGGCATCGCTCTGCAGAAGGACTCCCGCTGGAAACGGCCCATTGACCTGGCGCTGCTGCAGTTCCTCGGAGACGGTGGGCGCACGATGAAATAAACAACCCACGCCTGCACACACACTCCTACACTTTCCTCTCTTTTATCCGCTTGTGTTTATTTCTGTCACACTGTATGTGAACCGTGCAACTGGCATCGATCCAGTTCGGTGTGCGCTGCATCGGCGGGGAAGTGGGCTTACAGGGAAGAGTTAATATCCTGCAGAACAGCAGGGAGTGTTAGGGATGTGATTATCTCCATTACACACTCACACATACACACACTTATCCTTCCTACCTATACACACACAAGCACGCTCACAACGACGGCCGCCGATGTGGAGGTAATATCCTCCCTCCTCTCAGAGCTTAAGAGCACACACGCACACACACTCGCTCTGAGCCTCCGTGATGATGTAATAAATAGTGTGTTAGTGGTCAACATACGGTAAGTGAGCGATAAAATGGGCCGTGCTCCCTGGAGGCCACTGGGGAGAACGCAGCCGAAGAGGTGGCCACCTGCTCAGAGGCCTGGAGGAGTAGCTTATGTGGCAATGATCGCTAATGGAGATGTGTTTAAGCACTGTAAATTCTTCTCATTCAAAAGATGCTGAAATGCATTTACACCACAGAAGGATATACAATATATGGGTATATACTGTACATGTATCACATCATATCATTTCATACACATTTCCCCAAATGCCAGTCTGACGTTTTTGGTATCTTTCAAAACTTTGGGATCATTTGAATGGATCAGTGGGGTTGAAGAGTTTTAAGTGCTGACTTGCAGCTTTAGTTTTATAGTATTAGTACTTTACAAGGACATCAGGGCCAAACACTGGTCACCTGACCTCAATCCACCTGGTCATGTGTGTCACAGATGAAGAACAGACCAATTGCATGTTTACATCACGCAGTGAAGAAGATTTCCATGTTTATGATTTGCAAGTGTCATTAGACAGTTGTATGAATATTAGTTAAATTAGCTTTGCCTTGAATAACTTTGGCTAACATGAAACATCCATTTTACTTTTATTTTTCAGACCTTTTCTTATCATTTAAGTTAGTTATATAAGACTCTCCCAGTCATAATTAAGCCTTGGCTGTTGACGTGAGAGGTGCGAGTCATAAACTGGAAATCAACTCCCATTTGACACAGTATAAATGGAAAAATCTCCTGAAGGAAGCAGTAAGCGAAGTCAAGTCGAGTCAAGCCTGTCAGAGAATCACGAAGATAAAAAGTGTCTGCCGATGTCTGTGGGTTATAGACTTCACTCTCTCCCTCTTTCTGCTCAAATCTTCCCCTTTTCTGGCCTCTCTCCTCCCAAAAACCTGCAGGAGACACCCAGCGCCTGGAGACGGTGTGGCTGTCGGGCATCTGTCAGAACGAGAAGAACGAAGTGATGAGCAGCAAGCTGGACATTGACAACATGGCGGGCGTCTTCTACATGCTGCTCGTGGCCATGGGCCTCAGCCTGCTGGTCTTCGCCTGGGAGCACCTGCTTTACTGGAAGCTACGACACTCCCTCCACAAGTCGCACAAACTTGACTTCCTGTTGGCCATCAGCCGGGTAAGATTTGCACGTTAGTTATCAGCTGATTGATTAGTTGTTGTTTTGGAAAGCTGGTTTGCTTGTTGTTTATGAATCCTCGGTTGGTTTGATTGCTGATTGCGCTTGGTTTATGGAAGTGAGGCAGAGAAATTGCTTCACTGATTTTTACATTGATTATTTAGTTAAATGACTGATTGGCTGGCTGTAATTGGATTAGTTGAGTAGCAGCTTGGTTGAGGGATTGAAACATTGGCTGGTTGATTATTTTGACTCTGAGTGGTCAGTCGGTTGCTTTTTCAGTGTAATGTGCTGTTTTAAATGAAGTTGCTTTTATGTGATTATAAATTAGAACAAATGGACGTGCATTTGCATGTAATTACATGGTATCATTGGAGGGTCTTGTTAAAATATTAGCTAAAATGGCACTGCATTCTTATTAAGAATGAGAGGGGAGGAGAGAGAGGAGAGATAAAAGGAAAGAAAAGCAGCACTAATTCTGGTGTTTACTCAGCATTTAACTTTGATTGCTTAATGTTCATTTGCAATTAGCCTAAATCAGTACCCAGTTTGTTGATGTCGTTGTTTGGGAATGTGGTTATTGAGGCATAAAGCTCTGGCTGAAGTTACAGCCAGGGAAATGTCTACGGACTCCGGCCTCTGTGCTCCTCTGCTGTGTAATTATACCATTGTGCCGGGATCTGGGCTTTATCAGATTAACGGCTAAATGACTATCTGATCATTAATCCGTATGGGGCGGCCCCAAGGGCCAAATTAAATTTGGCTCTTTCAGGATCTCTCAGCCAACTGTAAGCGGAGAGCAGTCATGGGATTTGGCTGTGTTTGTCCACGCAGTTAGAGACAGTTTGTTCTGCAGGGGACTTTAGGCGTGTGTGTCCGTGTGCGTTTACTGGGGCAATCCTCTCAGCTTAAACTGTTTTTCTTTGAGTCCCGGGAGAATGCATAATGAATTTGTGACTAAGTCTTGCCTCAGTGATAAAATGAGATATTAATGAAATCAGGTTTTTTTTTTAAATTTTAGTGCCAGTGGAGTTTTTATTAGTTAGGAGGTGGATTGTCACTTTGAGATGCACAAATTGGTTGAAATCTAGTCTGTGAAATTGTCCCCTCAGGACCACCAGGTTGAATCAAGGTTAAACGATTTGTGGCTACATTGATTTAATTACAAATAATTAAGTGATTTATACTCTGCTTCTCTTTTCCCACCTGTCTCTTTTACTGTTTCTTATTCTTTCTTCATTCTTTCTTTATCTTTCCCATTCTTTGTCATTCTCTTTCATCTCTCAGGGTATTTACAGCTGTTTCAACGGGGTGGAGGATCCTGGGCGTTCTGGTTTGGCCAAACCTGACCTGACTTCCAATTATGCTCAAGCAAACATGCTAAAGATGCTTCGCACTGCCAAAGACCTGGTCTCCACTGCCAATGTCGAGACCTCTCTGGACAACGCCACCAAGACTATAGAGCAGTTGAGTCGACATGGCGGCAGTTTGCCTATTCGCGTTCCACAAGTTGCCACTGAGGCCGTACCAGGAGGATTTGCTTATATTACAGAGAATCACTGCTCCCTTCCCCAGCGCTCCCTGACCCCACCACTCACCGCCGCTACCTCTCTGAAGCAGCAGAGGGGTGTGACCAGGCCCACGCCGCTGCGCTACACGCTCCCCACTCACTCTTCCTCATGTCTGTACGACCGGCCACTTCCCGTGTCCAGCCTCAGCAGCCCCCACCTGGCCGTGGGCGAGCCGCTCCCTCATCAGCACCCGCACCACTACCAGACCACGGGGAGACTCTACGTAGACACCCACCCTCATTCGCCCTTCGTCCCTTACGCCGACCTCCAGCTACCTGACATCTACACCTCTCACCCGGTGTCCTCGCCTCAAAGCCAGCACATCCAAGCAGGCTTTTCACGACGGAAACGGAGGTCCAAGAGCTTCCAGTGTGATGATGGGGATACAGAGAGAAGGAAACACAGGGACCAGGAAAAGAGCGACAAAAGTCCCGTCTGTCTGAGTGAGCTCAAAGCCAACCACCTCCAAGACAACCACATATCCGCCCCCAGCGTTGACAGCATCTACTCAACGGAGACGACGTGTCCTCGGGTGGAGAACTACAGCTCCTGGCCCCCGGAGGACCTCATGCTGAGAGGGAGACGCAGGCACCGCCGCCCCTCTTTCCTCAAAGCGACGTGGGGCAGCGAGCAGATGCGCCAGCTCGATGAATCCCAGTCATCCCTGTCCAGCCAATCGCCTTCCACCCTGCCAGACCTGTTCCCGTGCATTCTTACACCGACCACACCTGCGAAGGCCTACAACCCCGCCCACCTTCGAAACAACCTGTGCCTCCCGCGGAACCAGGCCTACCTCCACATAAGGGAGGACCAGAGGAGGCCCAATGGGCGTAAGGGCCAGAGGCTGCGCTACTCCCACTCCACCCACCTCCCCACGTACGGAGAAGCAGTGCGACATGGGACTGGGTTAGGGCGGGGGATGGTACGGAGAGCCACCAGCTTGCTCAGCAGACAGTACGCTCACTACCTGAACTCGTACCCTGGACTACCCCTGTACCACGGCCCCCTAGACCTGCAGCACCACAGCCAGGCCTCCAGCAGCCACCCGAGCCCAGTGTGTCAGCTGCTGGCTTGTGGTAGCGGCAGATGTGGAAGCCAGCGGGCTCTGCTGTACCAGGACAGCGTGTACGGGGCCTATGGGGTCTATCAGGGATCCCAGACTGGATCAGAGGCCCAAATAGGTCAGGGAGCAGGGGGCCCGCCTGTGGGTAGCCCCTGCGTACTTCGTCCGTGGCGGCGGGTGTCAAGTCTGGAGTCTGAGGTCTGATGGGAAACTGTAGACGACTGTAGAGACGGGGTAGTGGTTAGATTAATGTAAAGGGGATAAGTTATGACATGAAGTAACTGTGGATTTTCTATGTGACTTTGTGTGGTAAAGAATAGAAGTTTGGGTCTGCAAAATTTAACAGATGTTTAGGACTTATTTGATGTACACTACAGTAAGATAAGAAGACTGCACTGTTACCGATGTATCCTCGAGACAGCTGTGGAAAGCTGGCGTTGGCAGGTGTCGCTCACTTGCTACTTTCCTACGACAACGCTTGTGTGTTTTCTGTGCTTTCATGTGCACTAAGATTTACAACAGTCCACGGTGTTGGCGCATGGTTAAACTATAACCAGAGTTTTCATGCTGTGTGTGTGTTGTGTATATTTTATTGTGGACGGATGTTGGATGTCGTCGAGTAGATGAACTGTTTACAGCCGAGGCAGTTGAAGAATAAGGGATCTTTAAATACAGCCACCAAAAACAAGCAGCCACTGTAGCAAGATTTGTGAAGACAGCTGCGACGCACACGCGAAGAGTTTAATTCCAAAATGAGACACTCAATATTAAAACGTTTTGACTCCAGAGACAGAAGAGCAACAGTTTTCTAGAATGAAATAATCATTTTGAGACATCTGTTAATGACTTTCAGGTAACTTCTTTAAAGATTTATAATGTTTTGGAGCTAAACCCTTCGAGTCTTCATTAAGTGATGAGTCAGAGGAAGCAGAGACTTTGTGAAAGCAGTCCATATGAACACAATCTGCAAAATGATGAAAGTATCGGGACAGCACTGACCAGCACTAGGTGTCTTAAACCATGGAGTCTTGTTCCTCACTGGGTCTCGGTATGAGACCACAGTACAGCACAACATCACACAGGGCCTCACAATAAATAAATTCTGCATCTAAATACTATATCGATATAGAGAAAATGTGTTATTTGAGGCTGGTTAGTGTCATATTCATGTATTCTACATATGATAGGAATTTATAGTCACTCTTAAAATTTTCTAATCACACTTCTGGCACATTTTTCTTTTTGTAAAGCTGTTGCTGATTTACTGGAATATTTGTTATTACTGTATTAACTCTATCATTTGGCCTATATTAAGATTTTCATCACTTTCTCTTTTCCACTCTTTTATATTCCCTCATCATCCCTCCTTTCCCATCCCCTCTAACTGTTAAATGATCAAATTTAAATGAGGTTACTGAAAGCTATTCTAGTATCTATATTACCTGACTCCCTCACCCTGTAATTAATCACTTAGACCAATTAAAGAGCCTTTTTGGATGAACATGCATGTGTGCCTCTTCTTTGTAGAGCCGTCGTCTTTCTGTCCATGTCTACTTTGGATGGGGAAATAGTATTTTAACGGAGATGTGCTAGTCTTAAACGAACATTTTGGGAAAAGCACTGATTTGTTTTCTTACCCAGAGTTAGATGAGAAAATTGTGCATCTGTATGGAAGGAGCAAAAAAACAAAGTCTGTTGTACAAAAAAAAGCTTTTGTCAGCTATTTTTTATTTAGTCTTAGTCTTGTGTCAAATGTCAGTTTTTATCATATTTAGTTAACCTCATCCTGTTATTTTAGTTGACTAAAAGTCAGGGAATTTTAATCTTTATGTTAGTTAAAGAAAATTGTTACTATTTTAGCAAAGTTTTAGTCAATGGAAACTGACATTTTAGTCCTTTAGTCATCAGATTATATCGAACATTTCAGTCAATCTAGTCAAGTCTGAACCAATAACCAATAACCAATAAGTTTGTCTTGAAGTCCAACTGAATAATCTGGAGTGTTTCTCACACATACTTGCTCAACAACATGTTTCACGTCAGGATCCCACGCATATGACGACATATAGTCTCGTCTTTTTCATCTAAAATATTGCATGTTGATAGAGCCACGGTCCGGTTTAATGACGTGGTCGTTGTGGTAGTTTTCAGTAACGAAATTAACACGACTGGTAGGTGCATTTCATTACATTTAAATAGAGCCAGGCTGCTGTTTCCCATTGTTTCCAGTCTTCATGCTAAGATAAGTGGTATCGATGTTCTCATCTAACTCTTGACAAGAACATTTCCCACACTGTTGAACTTTTCTTTAAAGGTGGAAACAGGAGGTAGAAAGGAAAATAATGGCTGCACAGGGGATGAAGAAGACGATCTGGTCTGTGTTCAAAGCCTCTGATCTTGTCATATGGAGGTCAGTCAGCTGCAGCTTCCTGGAGGAATATCCTCCTGGTGTTTGGGTCACATATCAGCTGATGACTGACACAAATACACCACAGAAAAGACGGCAATGATTTGTTTTCAGTTCAAATCTGTTGTAAAGCCTTTGAAGGTTCCTGTCAGGTTTGTTGAACCGGTCACGACGCGTCATAAAACTTCCAGCAGCGCTCGCCTGAAGCAAACTCAGGTAACTAGAAGCTACTCTAACTCAAGGTGACCTGTTGCAATGGCAATTACTCTCTCTGTATGCTGCGGCCATGACGAGATAAGACTCCATTCAAGGGGCCAGATGAGTAATGTTGGAGAGTCCAAACATTGAGCACTTTGATTTTTCCATTACTCTCTGCTTTGTTACTGAAGCATTGCCTTAGATTGGACCATAATATTGATTCAATCCTCTGCTCTGCTACAGATCCCATATTTTTAGAGTTCAAGGTAATTGCACTTCTTTTCATCCCTGAAGAGCAGAAAGGGGCTCAACATGCCTTGGTAATTAGGTAATTAAGATGTGCCCAACATAAAGCCTGGATTTGGGCAGGTACAGGTTGATTGGATCTTTGTTCGTACACATACATGATGGCATGGATGGGAGGCAGGAAAGTGTAGTAATAAAGAACAGTCTCCATCTACATTATAAAGCTATTTTTAATCAAGTTAAATGCGTCATCATTATTGATGCTTTCTGTTTTAGTGGAACAAAGACTAAACATAGCTCAAATGAAACTTCCGAGCAGCTTTACACCTGCTATTTATAGAGGGGTTCACTTAAATATGACAAACTCAAGGTTACACGAGTAAACGACAGTGATGTTAAACTTCATATTTTTGGAACAAATTATTGTCCAAAAAACACCTTCTTAAACGCAACCATCAAGTTTCATCGTACTCTCTCACAGTATATTGAGAATTATAGTCGCAGGCTTTCGTCACAAAACAAGACCACTTCAATTAAAAAAAAAAAATCAACGTGTTTAGTGTTTTTTTTTTATTACTTGTTGAATTTTGGTTAAGGTTCTGGTGCTAAGGCGCTTACAAATGAATAAAATGAATAGGCCATCATCGCACAGTCAGAGTAGTTAATAAATCAAATAGTGATGAAGCTTGTGTTTGCACTTTTGGAATTGAATTTGTCACTTGCCATTGGTCTCATACTAAGATACGACAACTTTTATAAGGAGAAATCCTGCAAGAGAAGGAAAAAACAAACTTAGCGTCACCTCCACTGTTGGACTGAATAACAGTATTGCAAGTTAAAAAACAAAGTTATGTAATGCTTTAGATTAAGTAAGTATTAGTATTGAGTGTATCCAGTCATGTGAATCAATAAGATACTTATTGGGTGCCTACATGTAAGAACAAGAGAAGAGGATAACAGGTTAGGGAATAAGGGGGTAGCAGTAGTATATAGTATATTTTTAAATGACAGAGTACCTATTTAATAGTTACAGGGAGCAGCAGTTTTATTGCTGTAATCTAAAGTATTACCAGATGTTGACAGAGGAGGTCGGGCATTTTGCATGTTCAGTATAAATGTCCCGTTGTTATATTGATAGAAAACATAATCCAGGTGGCACATAGAAAGGATGCTATTCAAACCGGGCTTCATGATCTGTACATTTCACCCCTCCGTTACAAGCTAATCATCCAGAGGAGCTTATCCACGATGCTCCGGGAGCGAAAAGGAAGTCATTCATTTCAACAGCCATCAGACTGTAAACACAGACTAAAGTGTGCGGCCGGGCTCGATATCCAAGAGTCACATTTAACTGTTCTCTGTCTGTGCAATTCTTATATTTAGTGTTTAATTACTGTTAAATGTTTTTTTTTTTTTAAATCATGCATCACTTTGGTCCAGACTGAAATATCTTGACATGTGTGAGATGAATCACCATGAAATCTGGTTCTGACATGCATGGTCCCCAGAAGATGAATCTTAATTTCGTTGATCCCCTGTCTTTCCCTCTAGCGCCACCATGAGGCACTAGCATGACATTTGTGAATTTTGAGTGAAAAGTCTCAATAACTATCGGATGTGTTGACATAAAATTGTGAACTTTTCATTAAGTCATACATCTTCTACTTATTTATGACTGAATACTATCGACAATAGTAATATAGCAAATATGTGCTTTATTAAAAAAAAAAAAAAAAACAGTGACGAGGATTCATTGCTGTCACTAAAGTCACCAATTAGGATGCCTGGACAGATCACAGTGTGTGTGTGTGTGTGTGTGTGTGGAGGCTACACGGTCGCATCAGGATTGATGAAGGGCCTGTCTTGCCAAATGATGAAAGATGTGAGTCGTGCATGTGAAAACACCAATGAAGCACCTGGGACGGGCTTCAGCCGTCACACACGGGGAGACGGACACGTTAACAGCAGGACTGACTAACACACACATAGAAACACGCACGCCTTCAAATTATCTCTCTCTCACGTACTTGAAATATAGCATCTCAAACTCAGACAAAGATGAAGGAGGAAGGATGGAAACGCAGAGATGAACAATTAGGCGCCTTTACCAGCGTGGGGATTTAATATTCATGTCAGGAGGACACGAGAGTCCAGAAGGACCCCCCTCGAAGACGAAACATTATTCATTTATTCACACACACAGACACTCGTCACTTCATAATTTTCCACCAGGGATACCGAACCCTTTCATCCAACGTGTTCATCTGCTTGTTTTTGAACTCTTTTTAAATAAGATTCATATTAAAAAAAAGTGAAATTCAAACTGGCGGTCGAACTGATTTTAAAGCAGCTGCTGTTCATATGTATATAAACAACAAGCAGCAACCTTGACAGGGTCGTCGGCCACAACGTCTGGAGTCACCAGAGGGCCGGAGTCCAGTCCGGTCTCCTCACACCTCCCGCCTGCGAATAAATTGCTTCACATATCGCGGCAACAGCTCCAGATGCTCTGAGTCACCTTGAGACAAAAGGCTGGCCTGCCCTCTCTGATAGGTGAGAGGGAGGAAGGAGAGAAGAGGTGATAGGAAGACAAAAAAAAAAAAAATGTGGGAGGAAATCAAGAGGAGCAGAGAAATATTTGGGACAATGGTTGGGGGTATTTGCGAGGAAGAGGAGGAGGAGGAGGAAGGAAACTAGAGATGGTGAAGGAGATGGGCCGAGAATTGTCAGAGGAGGAGAGATAGAATGAGAGAGGAGGAGGGGAGGAGATGAGGTGGCTTTGAGAAGAGATAGAGAGAATAACGGAAGGGAGGGGAGGAGGAGATTGAAAGAGGGCAGCATAAAGGAAAGATATTAGGACAGCTGATATGAGAACAGGTGGGACGTGAGCAGAGAGAGATTTATTTGCGTGCGTGTTAGAAAAAGGATTATAATATAAACTGGAGGACGATGAAGAGGAAAATATTGGGGGGGAAAAAAACCATGTGATCCCACACGTCTTCATTTCTTTACTGAAAATTTTTGCACTGATCGCCTTATTAAAGGGAGATACACAAAGAAAAAAACAACATCATTATGATTTCACTGACATCCAGGCAGGAACGTGACGTAAACGACAGCCAGTCTGGTTGTTTTGACTTCCATTATCACATTAACTAAATCATCAAAGCAGCACAGCAGTCGGAGCGTGACAGCTGTCTGTGCATATGAGGACACACTTTATTGTGCTACACTACGCAATTAAACTTTGAATTTGAGAATCTGTTGTGTGTGTTTCCGAGTGTGCACATGTGTGTGTGTGTGTGTGTGTGTGTGCAGAGGCTCCTCTCGTACCCGAGACGAGACGATTGGATCTGCCAGCCAGCAGGAACGTTAATTACTTCAGCAATCTTCAGGCTCACTTCCCACAATCGCTCCCATCTCTGGGAAGGGAATGAGCTCGGCCATTCAGGAAGTCCAGCTCCAGACCGAGCCTCCGATTCAAATCTGTTTCGAGGAAATCAAACAAGCAGGACAATACAGACGGAGTCCGGAACATGTTGGAAAAGTTCCTCTCCTTGCTCTTAAAAATGAATTTTCCTTTTGTTTTGTTTTTAACTTTACAAAACACTTGCGACAATGATGGACAATAAACACTTTGATGTAAATGAAAATTCTGGTTGTCAGGGAATCTAAAACAGAAGTGACTTCATCAAACAGATTGTATCTTAATTAACGAGCCCATTTTTGTAGACAAATTACAGAGTTTTAAACTTTCATTTTTCTGCAAACTATGTTATAAAAAATGCAGGTGGCAAAAGAATATGAGTCTCCTTCAAATCAAATTTACAGAAAAGGAAAAATAATGTGCAAATTAAACTTCATTATCAACACAATGAGGAAATATTGTTAACTGGTGTAAATGAACAAGTTGTGAACACATCATCACCATTTATATTGATATAGTGAAACAGTTGCTTATTGACGCATCCAGCCGTCACAGAGCACTTGGAGTTGTGTTTCTGACCAACCAGTGAATCTAAGGTCAAATTTCTGTAGCTCTGTTTTTGGTCTCCAACAACGACCAACTACCAAATGACTTGATGATGACGATTTTTTTTCCTTCCAATTTTATCACTGTTTGATATCATCACCTCACTTCCTTTTTTGCTTGTGTCATATTTAATACATATGAACATAAACAGATCAAACAAGTGTTGTTATTCCTGGAAGCACAAAGTCTTCATTACACTTGGATGAAATCTAAACCTTTCCCGAATGGTGAATTGTCATTTTTAAACTTTGGGTTTTGAAACAAACCAGATACAACTTATGAATTAGTGAGATTTGGAGGTGCTGGTTGGTGGACTTCTACGACTTCTGTGTGGTACAAAAATGTAGCTCATCCTTCTCTCAAAATACATAATGCATTCAGCGATTATGTTTCTTCTCACAACATAACTGGAGGAGTAAATTAGTAGTACATGAACGTAATTTCTAGAAGACAGGGTTGAAGAACGATGATGTGGTTCTACATCATGCACCTCATGTGGCTTCGTATTGATCAGCCTGATTTTTCATCCCTTCCAAAACTGTCACCGATCTCTATTAGACCAGAGGCTCCAATCCTGAGGTGCACCAGTCTTGCAATGAGTTTTTCGGGGAGCAATTTCGGTGTGGCACATCCAGGTCTGGCTCGCGTGTCCACAGCCTATATATCATCGGCCTGAGGATGCAGCCGCGACCAGAAACACAGAGCAACAACAAGTCCTCTGTGCTCAGCGCCGACTCGTCTGAGAAATAAATCAGCTCGTTGGAGGATCTTGATTTCGGCGTGGAAAGATGCTGTAGGTCATCAGATGAAAGCCGCAGCTGTGATTAGCGGGTGTCGCCCCGCTGACGTCCCGTGAACGACACTATGAAGCACACACTGTCGCCTCTTCTCTTGTCCTTCCAAGGTGACAGCTCCTGGGGTGTTTTGGCGAAGATCACTTCAGCAAATTAACAAAACCCCACGATGAGCCGCAGACGGCACGGCCAAGGAACCAGGCCGCACACACATGCCGTATCATCACAGTGCGAACAGACATCCTCCGGTCTGCCAACAAGACACACACACACACACACACACACACACACACACACACACTGCAGGCTACAGAAGCCAAAACCATAGCCCTCTAATTAACCAGTCCCACCCTCCTGACCCAGTAGCCAAGAGCAGCCTTATTATCAGCCCGATCTTTACTCCTCTCCGAGTCTTTTCCTGCTCTGTTAAAATGAGCTTCACTCCTCTGCTATCCTGGAGCAGGTCCATCAAATGAGGAGAGCAGGGAGAAAGATATTATTTAGGATGTTGTTGATGGAGGCTCGGTGGTTTTCAAAGTTGTTGACCCTTTTTAACTTATCAGCGTGTGATGGATTCTCAGTCGGAGACGAGACTGTCTGCTCACTCATCCTTCTCCTGCCTCCAACTTTGATTTCCTGTCTTGTTAGCGCACTTATTAAACTTATTTTTAATATCAATTATTTCAAGCCTTTAGGTTATTAAAGCCTACAAGGTCTAGACCCCGAACATAATGGTAATTGAGATTTTATAGTCTTGATAGTCATGAATGAACAACAGGTCAGACTGTGATTGGTTTCAAAGGGTGAAATCTTGAGGTCAACAAAACGAACACACTCATCCAGAAAATTCCTATAATTGGATCAACAAAGCACAAATTGCAGCATACATTAACACACTGTTGACGACGGATGTCCATTTCAGTCTATCATTCAGTGTGTTGTCATCAGAATTTATGTTCTTAGTCTTTCAATATGTTTCCTCCTGACTAAAAAAATCAATGTATTTTGGTTTGGATGTTTGGCGTGTCTACAGTCTGTGCAGATTCATGACTGTGAAGATCTGTTTGAGACTGTCCTCACCACAAATAAGACACTATTGATCTGTTGAAACAATTAAAATGACACAGGCACACAGACACTTTCCTAACAGGTTGCAAATGTAAGAAGAAAGTGTGTGACTTGGACGCAGGAGACAGGTGTCTTATACTGTACAAAAAGTAAAACCTGGTATATTTTAACCATAACAGAGATGTTTTATTAAACTACGACCAGTGAAAAAACAACTGTAACCAACAAGGTGGCAGATCAGACAACACTGTGTGCATGAGCCACTTTGAAAGACACTGATGAGCAGATTTTATACTAACAATAGATGTATTTACTACATTTCTCTCAGGAGTTGGTAGAGACCAAAACAGAGCTAAAAGAGAGTAAATTAGAGTTGCATCAGCCAAGCGATCAGAAACATGTCTCGTAATAAATTCTAACATTGCTCTATAACTGCTGGATGTGTAAATAAGTTTCTGGACAAGATCAACATGTAAATTTAAAAAGCAACAACATGTCTGTTTTGTGTCAGTGGCAGGAAAATCAGTTATTGCAGGTTAAAGTGTGATGACTTGTCAGACTGTTGCCAGCTTAAAGAAACTGGCACAAAAGCAACAATAAAAAACATTTACAAAGTAAAAGACGCATGAATGATTAACAGCGTCTGCAGACCAAAACATATATGTGACTTTTTTGCAAGAGGCTCTAAAAGAACGCCGTTAGACCAGAAGAGAAAAGAAGAAAAAAGACATATGATGCATCCTGAGTTGAGCAAAGTCCATTTCAGTTTGTACCCCTGAGGAAATCAGCGAGGAAGCAGCGACTATTAGAAATTTGGAACGATGATTCCGACCCAGTGGGTACAGGGACACAGCGACCTTCATCAGGACCACAGACGTCGTCTGTCAGCACACACACACACACACACACACACACATGCACACTGAGATACACTCGCTGTCTCGCTTACTCATCCTTATTCTTGATAGAAATTGTTTTTAGGCATCAGTCAATAAATGGCTGGGGAAATTTGTGTGATTGTTTTGTAGGTGAAACGAACACAGCCGCTCAAGATACAAACTCCCCCGTCTCAGCGGGCTGCCACGCAGGCCTAAAGTCAACCCAAACAACTTTCTGCCTGCGGGTCTGACATTGATTTCCTGTTACACAATGCATTTGACATGTTTCTTCAGGACAGCTGGATACTGATTCTATGCTGTCATTACACAAGCAGTAGTTAAGAAACTCTCTCCTCGTGTATCAGTGTAAAGTGCATGTAGTTCACCACAGGGGTCGAAGCTCTGGAGCAAGGGCGATTCAGACACATTCACTGCTGCACAAACTGTACTTGTGACCTTTCACTTACGTTCTCACCCTGCAGCCTCCCTAATGTGTTGATTTGTCATATAAACCCTAAACTGGTCTGCAAAGACAAAAAAATGGACCAACCCATTTTCAGCTGTTTTAATGCCTCACCGTGACGTCTGATGATCATCGTAGTCTGGTTTGAACTTCCGTGCCACAATCAGTTAGTACAGCAGTGTAATAAAGTAACTGTACATTTAATTTACTCACTCAAAAAAGGCGATTCATTGTTACATTAGGTTTCATTCTATGACATTTTCTGACTGATTTCCATTTTCCCATGAAGGTTAATAATAATTTTGATCAGTACGTCACAAAGTCAACCTTTACCAGCTGATAATGTAAACAGATGTCAGAGATGAGAGCTATCAGTACGTAAGAGGTGATAAGGAAAGCTTGTGGAAGGTCATCTCTTACATTAGAGGGTGTGTGTGTTTTGTGTGTGTGTGTGTGTGTGTGTGTGAGAGAGAGAGATATCAGAGCTGAGGAGAGCAGATGAATGTGGACAAGTTTGCGCTTTAAGGGAGACAATAAGATTGGTGTACCTTATCTGAGTCAGCACAAACCACCTCTGACAACACTGAGTTTTCTACGTGTGTGTGTGTGTGTGTGTGTGTGTGTGTGTGTGTGTGAGAGAGACAGGGAAGATAGTACCCCTGCTTTTAGAGACAAGACCAATTTCTCCAGAGTGAGTTTCAGGCTTGTGGAACAGACTCACTGAACATCTCTCTCTCCCTCTGTCTGTCTTACAAACACACTCTTTCACCTGCTCCGTAAATCAGGTCAGCTCGATACTACGTCCACCTTAAGCCAGTTAAATCTGAAAGCGAGTGTGAAAAACAACATACACCCACACTGTAGTAATCCGCACCGAAACACCCACACAATTGTTAAACCTCTTCTTCCTCCTCGTAGCAGTATGAGATAACTTCCTCTTGCTCATTTTGACACGCTTCACAAATCGACACCATAAATGTGACCCATGCAAGACATTGTAGGAAATGTATCTGTGACAATCATTTGTTTAAAATGCCATTATTTGCAATATACATGTAAACAGTGCCGCTACATGAGAAACCAGGTTCAGATGAACAGCAACTTCTCTATGTTGGACTAAGACGTGAACCAAATCACTACTTTATGAATGTATTTTGTTACTGACTATACTGACTTTTAAAATGAGCACACAGTGTGTTTGACATAACACAAAGTTGACTTTTAGCGTGTGTTTTCAAAAATATTCACTATGAAGACTATTTTGCATTTAAACAATGCAAAAGCCTGGACTGTTGCCTTCGGTGAGACAACTATAATCCAAGCTAGTCTGATTTGCTATTATTATATTATCAGATCGCAGATTATCAGATTGCACAGTGGTTTGAAATACTAAGAGGTTGGACTTTATCTGAAACTGGAACAGCGCAGTGAGACAATCATTTCATCTTTCAGCCATAGCTCATGTTGTTAAGTATCCAGAGTGTGTTCTTCATTCGATTGGTCACCACTCAGCATCTTTCTGGAAGATGCTGCATTGCTTTGCAGCGAATTGAATTCTTTTGCTGGAGCTGTCTCTATGAGGACCCCTGCTGTGCCGACACAGTGGTCTCATCAAATGAGGGAGCTGAATTTTCAAGTGGTGTTATTGTCAGCATTACTGTGCGAGGAAGGCCAGAACAGAGACGGTGTTTTCAGATTTAGTCAGCATAGTGTGGACTGACTCAAAAGAGGCTTCATTGCATCTATGTAAACTAGATGTAGTGTAACAACAAAGACAGATACTGATGTGTGAAAACAAATCTACACAACTTGCAGTAAACTTCACTTACCTCAGACTCACTGCAAGAGACATGGACTGAAGTAATTTTGCATTGTTGTCTCTGCTGGTTAGACTTTAATCTCTCTCTCAAACACACACACGCATGCATACACTCTTATTCACGTTCCTTCTGCTCGCATGTCTCCTCGTCTTCCCCTGCACCCGCTGGCTTGTTTCATTTCCACTCTCCATATAGTATCTGAGCCAGTTCATTTACAGAGGAGAGAACATCGCACTTTCTGATCACTCTCCCTGAGTCATCGGGCGCCGAGCTGAGGATGTGAAGCCCATCGTACCTGTCAGCGCTCAGAGAGAGAGAGAGAGAGAGAGAGAGAGAGAGATCACCATCAGGCAGAGATCAAACCAGACTCACTGGTTTGGATGTAATGAGAGAACAGGAGGGAAAAAGGAGGACAGGAAACAAGGAGAAAAGGAGGGAGAGAAAAGAGGAAACAAGAAGAGGAAAGGAGGAGGAGAGGAAAAGGGAGGGTAGAGAGGACAGAAAAAGAAAGGGGAGGAGAAGAGCAAGGAAACAAGAGAGATAAAAGAGGAGGGCAGGAGGAGGACACGAGAGAAAAAAGGAGACAGTAAAGGAAATGAAAGGGAAATGAAACAAAGGAGGGGACAATGAAGGAAAGGTGGAGAGAAGGAAAGAGGTGAGAGCGAAGGAATGGAAGGGGAAAACAAAGGAGGAAAGAGAAGAGGGCAAGAAACAGACAGGAGAGGAAAAGAAAGAAGACAGGAGTGAAGGAGGGAAAAGAAAAGGAATGAAAAAGACAAAGGAAATGAGAAAAAATGTGGGGATGAGAAGGGAAAGGAGAGGAAAGAGGGATGAGGAGGCCGAGGTGCAGACAGAAGTACACACTCAGTCAGTTCTCTGTGAAGCTCTGACAGGTGAACATGCACACGCCCGACTGGAGAGCTGCACACTTGCCAGGCTTTTTATATCTCTGATGTGTGCATGTGTCTCTCTTTCTTGCATGTGTGTTTGTGCATGTCTCGGTGACGTGCCGGGACTCTGTCTGCACTGTCCAATCAGCCACGCTTCATTACTTCCTTTGTGTTTTCGAATCTGTTTATGCCTGAATTAGCACCGCCAGTGATCCGTGTGCGAAGCGCCGCCTTCGCCAGGACTCCATTCATCTTTACCTGTCCGCTGTCACCTCACGCCATCGACCGCTAACCTGATACAACAACACGGTAATAAGAGGGACCAAACAGCAACAACCAGGGGAGAGAGAGGAGGCGTGAAAAGAAGGAGCAAACAGAGGAGGCCATCGAATGGGTCAAACAAGGCAAAGGGAGAAAACAAAGGGAGGAAAAAGCAGAGGAAGAGTCAGATGATGAATGAAAGAGGCAGGGGAGCGATTGAGAGTGAACAATACTCAAAATCCCAGCAGACTGAGCACCAGACACAAGTACAAAGCAAGTTTTAGCAGGTTTCATCTGAAATCGCTAATCGTCTGCTGCTGCTCTCGTCTTGTTAAACAGCACCGGATCGAAGATGGAAACCGCTGCTATCGATTAATATCCAGCGAGCAGGCGCTTCTCATCACCGCAGAGCCCGGCCGCTCCTGTTTGTTTACTTATTTATTCATGCTGATTTCATTTCTGATGAGAGAGCCATTCGCCTCGTCGCGTTTAAATAAAGCCTGATGTATTCATCTATTACAAACTCACACAGTAAGGGAGTAATTGCAGTAATTGCATTTAATACTCTTTAATTCACCTAAATTACATTATGCTCTGTTGGTATGTCTGGGCCTGTTTCACAAGGCTTTTTCCTGTTTATCTGTGTAACTTTATTTACATCTTTGTAAGAAACTGAGTAAAGCAAAACTGTAATCTTTCTACTCAGTTATTTTTGGAACCAACCAAAGCCTGTATTGAGAATCAAAATCTGCTATCAAATGTCTGGTAAGATTTGTAAATTTGTCTCTTTGATCAGATCCTGATTTAACTCATAATTTTGCCAATTTTAAACTATTTTATTTTAAGTACTTTTTCTGTTGGTTGTGTTTAGACAACATTTAAAGTTTGAGATCTTTGGCAAATTAGACTGATACTGAAGGATCTGACAGCTGTTTTGTTGTTATTTAAATTTCAAATTGGATTCAAATCAAAACATTGTTATATGTTAAAGGTAATTTTGATGTTAAAGCTGCCCTCATCAATATTTTTGCATTAGCAATTAGTCAGTTATTAGCCGACTAAATAACCGACCAACAAGCAGCAACTTGCAGGTCAACGTAGTGGAGTCTTTAGTTGTTAGAGACAAATATTTCCAGGAGGTTAGACAGGCCAAACAGACATTAATGCTAAAGTCACCTTTTGCTAACACATTAGCCATATTAACTTTATAAGGTGATAATATGTCAGTGGTGTGTTGACTCTGTCTTCTGCTGCCCTCAGGTGGCCAAAAATAAAACAAAACAAAACAAAACAATAATACAGCTTTAAAAGAGAAATGAGCTGCACAGAACAACATCTTTAAACTGAAACTGAATGAAAGAGTGAATGAAAAAGTAGGTTCAGGTGTTGATACTGAAATTCTGCAATCAGCACGATTATTGGAAAAAAAAAAAAAAAAAAAAAAAAAAAAAGATACCCCACTCTAGTGCCGGAAAGGTAACACAAAACCCACAAAAAAATCACAATGACATCCACATAGAAAAGGTTTAAAAGACACTGATCCACATAATAACTCAGGTGTTCCAGGATGAAACTGCAACCATGCTGAGTAAAAAGGTAAAAGGCTGAAGCAAGAGTTCAAAGTAACCTACCGAATAATGTCTCATCATTCACCACTGAAAAATAGATATAAAGGTCGCTGAAAACGTCTCCTCCTAATGACTAGGACCAGGTCTGTTCAGTTCTACTGCAACAAGTGTATCACATGTTTCACTGCTTATTTTTTCATGTTGAATAATCAAACTCACAGGAGAAATGTATTATTCTGTCTGAATCTGTTAACATGCAGCGGGGACACAGTGTGTCTCCGTCAGTGTGGACGGGAGCAGGAGAGGTAATGAACACCTCTGTGAGGTTTGCAGACTGTCGGTGTGTCTCCCAAACCCAGTTAAATGGCTTCACGCTCTACATCCCTCTCCGTCTCTGGTGCCCTGCAACCCCGGGAACAAAAAATGGGTCCACGCAATGGCTAGAAAATGAAAGTCAAACTAAACCCTGCCCATAGGACGTTTCCCATGATACACCTGGACATTTCTGTTGCTCTCTCTCTCTCTCTGTGTGTGTGTGTGTGTGTTTGGTTTCTGGGGTAATTTTGACCAGCTGACTGGGGACAGCATGTCTAATTGGGGACAAAATTGGCGTCCCCATTTGATTTTTTACTGCAGCTGCATTCTGCTTGATGTGAAGTGGTTTCTGTCTTAATTGTCAGGTTAAGGTTAGTAATTGGGGTTAGAGTTAGGTTAACTGTCTGGGGAGGGAATTTAAGTCAATGCCTTAAAAGTATGTTAAACCAAATTGTGTGTGTGTGTGTGTGTGTGTGTGTGTGTGTTTTCTCATACACTCTACCGTTAAATACATCTCCTTTAGCAGATGCATCTCTGTTTCTAATGATAATATTTAAACAATCAGGAACCAAAGAGGTTTTGTTCAAGGGAAGTTTGTTTTTATTACTCTATTACAGCAGCTCTGACATCGTCATCCTGTAACTCATTATTGAGCTCTGGTGATGATAGAGAGTCCAACAGGAGGAACAGCAGCAATACGAGTAATCAGAAATCAACAAACACCCAGATTTACCAAACATATGTAGCAGTGGTGGAAAGTAACTAAGTACATTTACTTAAATACTGCACTTAAGTAGTAAAGTAAGTAATTCCATTTTAGATCAGTTTCTACTTGTACTTCATCCTGCTAAAGGAAATATCCAGAGTGTCATGGCCATGTTTTTCTTTTTGTACAGTCGTCGTCTCTGTATTTATCTGACGTCAGGTACATAATGTGAGTTAACATACTTATTTAACCCAAACCGTGATCTTTCTCGAACCTAACCAAGTAATTTTGAGATGACGAACGACGAAGGTTGTGGACGGCATTTAGTGACGCTTTACTTCTACTTCATTTATCAAACAGCCATAGTTTCTAGTTACTCAGCAGCAAAGGTTATTTGTAATAACACTTGTCACATTACTTTGGTCACTCAGCACTGCTCCGTCAGAAGTTCCTTTTAATCAACTCCACAACATCAACTATTCTGTATTTAACACCTGCAGAAAGAGAAAACGAGACATTGAATCTTAACAAGCATCCTCACAGTTTGGATGTTGGATGGAGCAGCTAGTTTAGCCTCAGTCAGAGTTCAGTCTGACCCAGGTCATTTGTTTTGTATAAAGCTTCGGGCTCGGGTTGGATTATTTTTGGAAATGTAATTTAATAAGAAATATTTTCTTTCTGAGTGTCACGTGTTACAAGTGAATATGCAACGCAGGAAGACAGGCAGCATAGCCAATGTGTTGTATGAACCCGGAGAGCTAGCGGACAGTAATGGATGAAAGAAAAGCAATAACCAGCCTTTTAAAATCTTCAGTGATTGGGGAAGAATTTTGAAGACTTCATTCATTTACGTTGACGTTTAGTCATCACACTGTGTCCACATTGACTTCATTTTATGACAGCTAATCACACATTTTGAACTATTTCTGATTATTACCCTTTGGTCTCTTTTTGACATGCCTTTATGTCTATGTGGTTTTTAATTTTTGCTTTGACAAGGCCATGAAAGTCAACCATTCAACAGATCCACTTACTATAAACGGAGATAAACACATCTGCATAATTGCCTCTAAAAATAATCAACCGTTTGAAGCCGTTTGACCCAGACGCCTCCTGCTTTAAAAGCGCTGTCTCCTCCGCTGACTGACTGACATAAAGTACCTTCCATATCCTTTTTTCATGAAAAGCAATCCACGCTTCTGGCGTACGTGGCCCCTGAAGAGCCACGTGTCAAGTCAATCAGAGGGTATCTCTTGAATCGCCGTCCTTCAAGTAGCCTTTCATCTGTCTTCCAGTCGTGTCTTGTCTCTGAATGTAAAATCAGAGATGTGAGAAAGAGGCAATTAATTTTTCACCTGCGGGAGATTTAGATCAGACTGATGCTAACAGATATAAGAAAACTATAAATTCATACGCCTGCTTGAACTGTAAATGAAGTGTGCGTGAATTGTAATGTTCCTCCTGCTTTCTAATGTTCCTTTCCTCTGGGCAGACCCAGACTAATAGTACTCAGACTCCTCTCATCTGTCCAGAAATGTATAGCGGTCTATTACAGCGCTCTCTCTCTTCTTTTTCCCCTCCAGGGCTCAAATGAACAGAGCAGTAATGGGAACATCACTCGTCCATCTCTCGCCTCCTACTCTGTTCGTCATCTTTCTCTCGCTTTGCTGGGAGGGAGAGCGAAAAGCGAGAGGTTAACGAGGAGGAGGAAGAGCTGGTTGTATTGTTGAATCAACCTTATGTGAACGTATGCACACACGATGGGAACACGTGGGGAAAGTGGGTCGACTGTAGCTCACACTTGAATTGAAGTGATGTGACAATTTTGCATGAATGAAGCTTCTAGATGATCTTAAAAACACAGAGATTTTAATATTGTTACTATGTGAAATGTCTTGATTTCCTCAGAAAGCCTGCAAAGAATATTCGAAGCATGCTTCTGGAAATGAAGTTTTAAATTTTACACCGCGATCAGCAGCATCAAAAGACTTCAAATATCCCGTAAGCAAACTCAGTCCAAAGTTTTAATTAAATTTGGTGAAAATGTGAAACTTTATTTGTCCAGAGTGGGTTTTGGACTGTGAATCGTACCTGCAGAAATGTCTGCTGTGGAAACAGATGTAGCACCAGGTTTTCTGGCATTTGCCTGTTACGTGGTGTTTGAGGTTTTATAAATGAGATTTTGAACAATAATTTAGCAGATATCAACGATTCGATGTAAAGATACGGTGGTTCCTCCTTGCATTTATAAAGAGACTATGAGTGTGTTCAGACAGAACATCGCTGCATGTTGGGATGTCAAATATCTGTCGGTCAGTTCGTCCACCACTTTGGTCCAGATTGAAATATTTCAACAACTACTAGAAGACTTTCCATGAATTTTTTGTCCACTTCAATGCAAGTCTATTAAAAATTAAAACATGTTGAACAAATCTTCTGCAGCACATTGTGCTTCATTCACTTCCTTCATGGTGGTGAATATTCATGTTCCCCAGAAAATGAATCCCAATAACTTTGGTGATCCCCTGACTTTCCCTCTATCTTCACCAAAAAGGTTGACATTTTTTATTCTTTTCGTGAGACTATTGGATGGAGTCACTTGACATTTGGTACAAATATCCATGGTGCCCAGAGGATGAATCTTAATGACATGTGATCCCCTCAATTTTTATCTAACACCACCAGTAGGTCAAAGTTTTCTCTTATCTGGTGATATATATTAACATCCATTAACTTTGTTCCCAGAAGATGTATCCTAATGAAGCTTTAATTGCAAAGTTCACACAGGATGTCTATTTTTTCATCACATTGAAACTGTCTTTCTGTCTCGGAGTTCTTTCTTATCATCCAGTGCTCTTCTTTGCTGAAGAATATTTAAACCACCTGTTATTTTTCTCTTCAAAACCAAAGTTTACATCCAATAAAGTTGTGCTGTCTTTACTAATTGCAGTTACCTCAATGACTCTGGTGGCACCATGAGGTTAACATTTGGGGTTTTGAGTGAAACACCTCAACAACTATTGGATGGATTGCCATTAAATTTTGTACACACATTTTTGTCCCCCTTTAATTGCAATAAGGTGTTGGTGGACCCTGACTTTTAATGATGCACCATCATGAGGTCTGAATTGTTATACCTCCAAAAATACCTGTCACCATTCCTATCATCTTCAGCTGAGACAGAAAGGGAGATGAAGGACAGTAGAGAAAGAATAAGTGAGAAACAGAGTGGTTGTGTTCTTTCCCTAAATGGATCAGTAGAAGGACGATTTAACCTTGCAACCAAAGCTACATGCAGTTATGTGTTTGTGGAGCTTGTGGAGAATGTGAGAGGTTATGAGGAACCAGTTCATGTGTGTGTGTGTGTGTGTGTGTGTGTTACAGTGCTGCTATGTTTGCAGTGGTATGAGAGGATATGACAGGTCAGTGCAGGGCTGTGCAGCGAGGGGAGAATCGACCTTGGCTGTTTTATTGAATTAAAGTTTTCATTACAGAGCGAGACACAGGGGAGAGGAAAAGGTCAGGCACATTTTCACCAACTTAATGTGGTACTAACAACTGCACTTTGTCCAGCTGATGCAGTGAAATGATGTTACCGCTAAGTGTTGTTGAACTACAGTGTAGTTTTAACTGCTTGTTGTAATAGTATCATGTATAATACTGTTTCAACAGCTGACACTATGATACTGTTTTTTTGTATACTAGTATCAGCCTTTACAGCAGGTGTATTAAAGCTGGTATCACTGCTGTCGTAGCAGAAGTAATTGTGTTAGTGGCAGTAGTAGTGATGAAGAAACTGATGTCACACACGTATTTATAGAGCGAGAATTATTTCTCATCTCCATCGCCTGATTTATTTTTTGTAGTACACAGGAATGTGGCAACATCATCACCACAATTAAAGACAAACAATTGCCTCAACCACTTTTTTATCAGGTGTTTTTTTGTACTCATTTCCACAACACAATTCCCTGACGACCCCCAAATCTGTTTGAAATTGTAAAAATGTAAAACGAATTAAAAATCTACATTCTCAAACTCCCTGTTATTGAACCGCAGTTTGCCGGCTTGGCTGCTGAAAGAAAATCATGAAACAAAACAATTTGTATTTTTATATTTTATCAAGCTTCATGGATTTAAAAAAAAAAAAAAGAACCTTGTAGCTTTACAAAATAACAGACGGTTCAAAGGGTGTTGGAGCCAGGAGCAAACTGAGGCCAAAGCTTTCGCGATGAGAAACAAGCAACAGGAATACAAAGAAGGGTGTTGTCTGATGCTCCACAGAGGGTCAAACACATTTGTAATGTGTGGATGAGCTGCCACAGAGCAGCACTACAGGGACAGTGGCTATGTTTGCAGGAACAGGAGTTAAGCGAGATCACAAGGCGATCGCAGGCTGGCAAGTGGATGTGAGAGTGGATGAGGAACAGAGGAGATAAAAAGAAAGTGTCGGGCTGGAGAGTGAGAGTGATGAGGAGTAATATTTTACAGTTACTACAACTTAAAAAATTAAACACAAAAAATATATATACAACACAATTTTCTGCTTAACATTGTCAAAAAAAAAATCTAAACTGCGCAACAGTGATTAAGCCACAACTACAATATGAATCTCTTGTCTGAATGCGTTTAAGTATACAACAGGACTCTTATTGTTTGTGCCTCTCGGGCAAACACCAAGAATCACCAGAGCAATTAACGTATACACCCAAACAGCAACCATCCAAAACCACAAACAACCATCATGTTTCCACTTCCACCTAGTGTTAAAAGATACTGTATTTGTCCCACAGTGGGGAAATTCACAAAAACCGAACAAACAAACAAACAAACAAACAAAAAAACCAGCAGGTTTAATGAAAAAGGCCAAATCACTGTTTAATTGTAAATACAGTGGCCCCAGACAGCATCCCTGTGAAACTCCAAAGAAAAGGAAATGTGACGGTTTCAGTTCTCTCTCAATTGGACCCAGGAGCGAGACACAGACGAGGGTGAAGGTAAAATGGATTTATTAAACAAAAGAAACTCCAGGACTGGGCAGTGGGTGCTGAGGCTGGATGGCAGGGAACACAGGGAAACACTGGAGACACTAAAGTAACAAGAAACTCTGAAGAGAAAGAGGCAAAGACAGGTAGCATGGAAAGAGGACATGGAAAGGGGACATACAAAGGGACAATCTGGCAGCTTGCAGGTGAAGGAGAGGGGTATTTAAGCTGCCAGTCGTTAAGAGAAATTGGGGACAGCTGAGAGAAGGGAGAGCCCCAGCACCTGAAGACCACACCTCCAGCCACTGAAGCAATGCCTGAACAAAAAGACTAAACACTAAACCAAAAACACTGGAGTATATAACTAAACATGCACAGAAAACAAACTAGAAAAAACACCAAAATCAACTAAGACCTAAATCATGACAGGAAACTCAGGTTGATGAAGCACCCGTCTGTGTACTTGGAGGAAAAATAAATTCTTAGTTAGACTGTTTATTTGCCTCAGTCAATAATATATGATATGTGATCAGGGACTATACAAATGTTATTGACTTTACTTAATTTGGTACATCATACTCACACACCAACACACACACACACACACACACACACACACAATGCATAAAGTCACAAAGTCAGTTGATATCAATAGTTCAGAGTTTTCCTTTATCACTTTCAGTGTTTGCACACTTTCACACATGGGTACAAACACCATCGTCACCAAGCAGCCAGGCAGCTGAGATGTGGCAGCGTATTACCAGCTGTCTGGCTTTTATCTTTGGCAAGTCGGCTTTCTTCAGGCTGCTCACAGCCAAAACATTTACTCTGCCGCCAGATATTAAAACTCTGAACCTGATCACACACATGCAAACCAAAAAAATATGTTTCTACACAAATGCAAACACAAGCAAATGTTTGAGGTGAGATAAGTGAGCTTATACTTGTAATGCTCAAACCAACTGGGATGTCAGAGGGGATCTCTGAGCTGTGAGCGGCACGACAGGAGAGACAATGGAATTGTTATCCAAAGGGTTTAACCTCTTGGGAACATGAGTGAGCTCAGCAAATGTGATGACAATCTGCCTTTTAGATTAAAAATCATTTGTGCAAAATTTTAATTTTCACCTAAGGTGGCACAAGAGGAAACTTGTGTACTAGTAAACTCATGACAAACTCTGCTTTAGATTTTCATTTCTTGTGTTCAGTTGGGAAGTTTGTGATACTGATTCTGATTTTTCTTTAGGAAAAACATGAGGATTATTTTATTAGGGATCATCTTTCCCTGCAGCAGTTCTGACAGACAACTTAATGGACAGGCAAAAATCAAACCATAAAATCAAACATACAGGAACTTTACGTCAGAGCTGGCCTGACCCAGGTGACCCTTGGACGGAGGGTAACATTAACCTGCGCTATTCTTCCCTCTAAAACACAAACTGACTGAACCCAAAGTGACCCAACGCACCACAGTCCTGAGGCCAAACCAGAGGACACACACTCACACACCCACAGACACACACAGAGTTTTCTCGAGTCCTTCCCCACAGTGGCTTCATGCCGGGCGATGGAGTGTCAGCCCAGTTTGGTTGCTGTGAACAGAGAACAGGTGCAGCAGTCGACAGATGAGGAGAACCGTCTCCCCTGCCTTCTAAATGAAACACCATCTATCTCTGCACTCACTCTCTCGTCGACCCGCTATTCTCTAAACAACTGTCGTGTTAAAGTCATCAACTTTGCAACAAGGCACACACAATTCCCATTTTTGGACGACTCTGTTTCTGGTTTGTGTCATTTGTGAACTAGTGGTAAAATATCAGCTTCACACAAATTTGGTACTTTTACTTTACTAAGGGGCCAAAAAAATTTAAGTAATCATTAAATCACAGTGTGGTAAGAATATTATATGATGTACTACCTTACTGGAGAAGAGACAAAAATATTATTTTAGAAAGTAAATAATGATAAATTATTGATTATGTGATGTTTAGAAGCTGATTTAAAGCTAATCATAAATGACTAGTTAAGAAATGCAAATCAGCTGGTATCTATTAACATCCTGGAGTCTCATGTAACTTACCACTATTAAATATAGCTTTTTATATGATTATTGATTCAAACCTTTTAAAAAAAAATCATTAACTGATCGTATATTAGCACTTACATCCTGACTTGTGACTTGGTTCAAGTTAAAGCCACCAACAATTTAAAAATTTGGCGCCTGGTAATGGTAGTGCTCATTTTTCGACAAATGAAATTTCTAATTTAAATTCTGCTCATAAAGGGCCTGCAACTACTCAGGATTTAGTTTTCCTTATTACAAGAGTTGCACCTCCAACTCAATTTACTGTCGCTAAGCAAACAGGTACAACTTTTTCCAATTTTAATCATGGAATAATAAAACAAATGAACAAAAGCGTGAGGCAAATCAAATTAGCTGAGCGCATTAATCAATCAAAAAGAAATCTCAAGTAACATTTCAAAGTTTCAGTTTGCCACCTCCATCTTCTCTTTCTACATCAGTTTTGGTTATTTATGGCTTTGCTTTATTTCTATCAAAATTCTTTTTTCACTATAATGCTGATTACATCTCATCAGTTTCCAGAGTGATGTGATATTCATCAGTAGGATATGTAGGTTGTCTTGTACATCATGGGACAGATTATGACACAGATTTTTTTTTTTGCAGGCTTTGGGCCAGATCAGATTGCAGATTATATTTACAGATTATGGGACACATTGTTTGACATTTCATTGTCAGACAGATGGAAACCCATAAGGAGGTCTTCCAGAAACAGCAACCCCCCCCCCTCCGACCTGTCCTGATACATGACCTCCAACCTGGAGCCCGCCACAGGGCCGATGACCGATGGAAGCAGATGGGAGAGTTTCATGCATCCATACTGGTGATTTAGCATGTTTTAGCTCAATAATCACAAATGGCATGTTGACTTGCTGCATGCTTTCACTAATGCATGTAAATTGATTACAGATTAGCAAATCTTCACATTCTTTTATTTTTGTTTTACACAACATAACAACTTTTTTGGAATCATGGTTGCAGTACATGTTGAGATATTTTACAAAATAAAAGTTTAATCAGCTAAAGCAAAAGTCAAAGTCAGGAGGATTCTTCTGAGGACCATGAACGTCTGTACCAAATTTGCAACGCATCCAATAGTTGTTGAGATATTTCAGCCTGGACCAAAGTGTCAGACCATGAGACAGACCCATCCCTTGAACCATGCTGCCAGTTTGGCTAAAAATATTGTGGTTCTTTCTTTTCATCTTCTCATCTCTCTTGCCCACCAGTACCCCCCTCCAGTTTTGTCCTCTGCTCAGACTTTCTCTGACTTTGTCCTCCCATCTTGTGCCATTTACAGTACAAGGCATCTGACAGTGGATACTGAGCGTGACCCCAAAGCAATGGAGTCAAAATGGACGTCCATCATCCGCTGACCCCCCTGTCCCACTTGAGGAATGAGTACATAGATAGACATAGACAGGGATAAAGTAAATCTCACAGCCTCTCCTCTTTGTCCTCATACTTGACGCCATAAAGCGATAAATGTCACCTTCAAGATCAGACAGATTCCCCAATGACAGAAAGAAACACACACACATACACAGCTGGGACACATTATAACACACACACATACATAAGGTTGCAATGAGCATAAGATTGTTTCATGTGTGTACAGCAGAGCAACACAGATAAAAACAACAGTCGAAGCCATTTCAGAGCGAGGAGGCTCATCCCAGAGGACAAAACTACATCAATAAAACTATAAAATATTGCCTCATTGACCTGGTTTCCACCTCATGTAAGTACATACTGCCTCACACTCGTACCCGCTCACGTGTTTGAAGCCCTCATACCAACACAACAAAGTCGGCCGTTTGCCGCTGTATTTCAAAGTGACCCAGGTGACGGATAACAGATTGCAGCATTTTTTTGATTTATCACCTCTGTGGTGCTTAAAACATAAACACTGACTGAATGCATGAGACAGAACATGAATCCTGTTCTCCAGTGTCAAAGCATCCACCGACCACCTCACCTTACGCCTTTTCAGGAGCGTAATCATGACATTAATTTTACTTTAAAACATGTTGGCAAGTGCAAATCAGTTGCATGAACATACTTCGTAGAAACAGTGTTCAGTTGTCATGTCTCCTCATTTGAATTTGTCAATTTTAGACGTGACCACTGAAAAGCTCAGAATGAAACTAGAAACCCTCAAGTGTCTCAGCAAGTGTTGGTTGTATAAAATAATATTTGAAGTCCAGCAGGGCTCTGTGGTGAATTCAGCACCAGTGTGAAGGGATTTTGGTTTGATCCCTGGTCTGACTTTTAAACTCTGAGTTATTTTTCAAAGCTGATGCGCAGATTGAAGACTGAACACCTCCCAGAAAGAGGCTGAGAGTGTGAAAAGGACTTGTTGGTATGTTGTTGATCCTTGTCCCTTGCCATTTCCTGGAGTAAAACAATTTCCCACGGTGGTAGGAGAAGGGGAAAGTGAGAAATTAGCACTTATCCTGAGGCTGTAAGACGGCACTTTGTGAGAGGAGATAAGAGGAAAACAAGAGAGGTCTGGAGGAAAACAAGTTCCCAAAAAGTTCTGAGAGCTGTGATTTGCTTCAAGAAATCACTGTTATTGAATAACGTCATCCTACTCCCACCACTTGCTATGAAATGTACAGGATATGAGATTTGAACAAATGACAAATGTTAATGGGTAAGAGAGCATTTATTTGTACGACAGCAAACGACCAGATGTCAGGAAAACATAAATGGGTTGTTTTGAACATTTGAAGACCAAAGCCGTCAATTTTAAAGTGAGGAGAGTCTTTGTACTTATACACCACCTGGGTGATCCTAATCAGTGCTGCTGCCTGATCTGCAGTCTGCACACACAAATTATGGGACAGATCAGTTCGACCCCACTGTCAGACAGATGGGAACCCACAGGGGGGGTCTTCCAGAAACAGCACCCCCACTTGCCCCCTGCCTGGCCCGATACATGACCTCCAACCTGGAGCTCACCGCAGGACTGATGACAGACTGTATGAGACCGACCGAGAGAGGCGGGGGGAGGAAGGCGTGGAAGCCGGTGGGGGAGTTGGAAACGACCGTGCTGCCAGTTTGCATATTTTAGCTCAATAATTAAAAATTGCGTATATTTAATATTTACCTTCCAGGCAGTCAGTGGTTTCAGTATAAATATCAAGTTGCAGAGGCCTGAAAGCTGCTTTAGAGACCAACTTTCAGAGACTCATATAGTGTCAATAACCTTCCAACACCACAACATCCACTGACTTCCATTACAGATATTTTACAGTGAAAATGTGCCATTTAACATGCACATATCATCATGCACTGTCACTGTCAATATAAATCCTCTCTGCATATACTGCACATACTCATCGACTCCATGATACCATCTGTATCGTGTATAACCTGCAGAACACTAGAGTTTATGTTGTTTGTCACTGCGGTTTTTTATACACTGTATATTTATGTACATATTTCTATATGCACCCATTTCTTCCTACATATTTGTGTGCTTAAAAGTCCTGTCTATTCTTTGCCTTTATTTGTTCAGCAATGTAATTCTGAAAGCAATGTATATGCAAATACTTGGCCAATAAAGCTGATTCTGATTGGAGGAATAAATTAACTTTCTATCTTTTTTGCACATCGTAAAATAGCCACCAATTCACACAATATGTTTCCACTGCTTGCCAGTAGGGGGTGCTGCAGTGCCCTCAGCAACCCCATGGCACTTGTCACACAGGCCATCCAGGAGAATGATTGCAACCATTCACAGAGGCAGAAAGGGCGTCTTTATATGTGTGCACACATCTACTCACAGATGAGCTCAAGCTGTCAATTCATTATAAAAGTGAGGAGGAAATAAGTCTCTGCCCTGTTAACTACAACACCTCCGCTGCCTCCATCACACAGGCCTCCATCCATACCGGCGTCTCGCAAACATCCATCAGACGAACGGCCTCGTCGGACGCACGGCGAAGGTCAGAGTTTGACAGCGTGAGATGAGGTGTGGATCAAAGTGACAGAGCTAAGTAGAGTAAGGTAATAGGGTAGTAGGTCATGTGCAAGGAGCCATCAGATGTGGTTTTTACACAGTGGCTTATCGCAAACACACCTCTGGCAGTTGCTTTTAGTTGTCCTGTTTCTGTTTTCAGTCCAATTATAGTCGCAATTTGTCCATCACGACCCGTTTTTCAGGATGAATCTCGACAGTTTTGCTGGAGGCTGATAAGACTTTCTCTGGATAATAAAAATAAAAAGTCTGTTGTCAACAAACATGTTTCTCACACATTGTGCAGTTTATGCTTCTGCCCAATAATGTGAAACCTCCTGTTATTTAACTTTTCACTTAGTGATTAAATTTAACATTAGCATCCCAAGATATATATTATATTCATGTTCCCAGTTGTGCAAAATAAGTGCATTTACTTAAGTACTGTGTAGTTAAGTAGTCCAATTATGTTCAGTTTGTATTTCACTCGTGTGGCCAACTACTTCATATTACTCCAGTACATTTTAGAGCAGCATTTATTTGACAGCTATAGTTTCTATTGACTTTGCAGGTAAAGATTTTATATGAACCATATGATCAGGATACAACAGATAAGGCTTAACAGTATATGAAGTAGTTAAAATTAGCTCCACCTCAACTATCTATAAAACTTTATTATAACTCCCTGTTTCCAAGCTAATAAACAGTAATAATCCAAATCTGAAAGGAGCCATTCAGCATAAGTTTGGGGATGATGCTTGTGTGCGTTTACTTAAGTAAAAGTTGAAATGCAGGACTTTTGAACTTTTACTCAAAGCTGCACTAATCAACATTTTTATATCAGCAATGGATCAATGATGTGAAAAGTGTTGCCTTGTAGTGATGAACCCTGAAGTATCGCCGGAGACAAAAACAGAACTAAAAGGAAGAACTGTTTGCTAAATTCACTATAACTTTATAAGGTGGTGATATGTCAGTGTTGTGTTTACAGCTCCGTCCTCCAGGCAAATCAAGTAAAACTGCTTTAAGTAAATGATCTGAAACGTCTTCCATCGCTGCATGTTATAGATATTTAAAGTGCTGTTTACCTCTCGGTGCAGTGGGACGAACTTTCAGACTCACCCTTCAGCTTTATTTTTGCAGAGTTGTATGTGGGGAACAAACTTTCACACATCAAACAATCGCAGCCGAACTGTTACTGTAAACTGGATTTAGCCTCACAGTTGATGTTCACAAGCTGCCGCCGCGTCGACAGCACAGACCCAGCAGCACTCTGCATATTGCTATTACGCCACCTAAGGGCACGACACTCTTGCATAATGCCGTTTATACATTAATATTCTACACCCAACATATGGTTAAGACTGCACACAGGAATATGGTCTGACTTTGACATTAATAATGTGCTGTTTTTAGAGATTTGCACCTGCCTCGGATGAGCTCTGTGGTTTTATTGAGCATCTTTAAGAGCAGCATTTATTATTAATAATGTTATACTCCCATAAAAAATATAAAAGTTCTGATTTGCTTTGATCAGATGTGAGTTTTGTTGTGATATTTGTCTTATATGACGCTAAGCTAACTCACTGGAGATTTACAGGAATCAGTGAATTATCTGTAAACTTTCAGGATTGATATTCAAAATGTGATTTTTTTAAAAATATACTTGAGCATTAATATTTGAAAAATGTGTTTGTGCTGAATCTTTGAAAAGAACATTACGCACCTCAGACAAGATGATATTCAGAGTATTAATGTGTATTATCAAAACCACTCTGACTTGTTGCAGTAATCACTACAACACTTTATTCCCCAACATGGACTCTGATGTAGATAAATAAAAAAAAAATTGCTTGTGTACTAAATCAAAATCCCAACTTTGCGTCAGGGAATAAATGTCTGAGCCAGTGCAATGCGTCTGTGTTGATATAATGAGCAAGCTGTGGATATGAATCATTTCCGTCATTGCAGGTATTACAGTTCTGTGCCTAAGGCAACGCGCCATGATTGATAACTCAGATGATTACACTTTGCCAATGGGAGAGGGAGGAAGAGCAGGAGCGGTGAGGGGAGGAAGAGAGGAAAGGAAGGGACATAATGACACTAATGATAATTACAGAATTGTTAATATCTGAATCTTCAACAAAGTAGCTGTGCCTTTAGTCGCAGACATCCTTTAATCCCCCTGTATCATCAAAGACATTTACACAGTGTATCGTTTATATTCAACATTATGGCTTCCTATAGATCTCACTGAGGCTGAGCTGTAATTTACTTCCTCTAAGTGTGTGTGTGCTCATAGTTGCATAAAAACAAGAAAATATCACAGATAAACTGATCTGAATACACCATTTTGAAATCAAGGCTTTTGCCAGCATGAGTGATTGTTAGCTGACCGTGCCTTTTGGGGCCGTTTCCTGTGTTTGTTCTTGCAGCCCGCGTGGCCTGAGCACATCTGTTTCATGTCAACCTCCATCAGAAGGACACGTTAGCCTCATACATACAGTATGTACGCTCAGTGTCACAGAAACATATGGCCGTTAATTTATGGATGATGTCATTTTAATGATTTTGGCACCTGTGACTGGACCTGTGTGTGTGTGTGTGTGTGTGTGTGTTTTCTTTAAGGACGTGACATACAGTGAGAAGATGCATACTGCAATCAAATTCGCGATTACATGTAATCAATAATCATGTCATTCAAAATTGTTGAAGGCATTAGTCAAAACTGAGCCAAATTTAATCCTTAATCGCAATTTGGCTCATAGATAAATGTTTTATATCTAGTGAGTAGTTTGGTTCATCACTACTCACAAACCCTTTCACATACTCATAGTCACAATTGTTGATATAAAAATATTGATTATAGCATCTTTAATCTTAATTTCTTCTTTAAACTGAGCCGTACATTTGTTGCTACAACATAACATTGACACTCACTCTGAAAAAGATTTTTGCTGCATCATGTTGGCAGGTCTGTCCCAACAGTCTGCCCCTATAGCAGCTTGCTAATTACCTGACGGGGGCCTTGCTTTCCCAAACCAGACCCGACAGTGGTCACTCGTAACGTCACAGCAGCTAAATGAAGAAAGTGAAAGTCGGTGAAAACTCCCTGTGGTGTTTCCGGCTGGACGGCCCTTCTGCAAAGCATCGTGGTTTGTCTATCATGTGTACGTTGGCCCCCGCGGCTGCTGTCAACATGTTCTGTAGAGGTTGAACCTGCTCACCCTCAATAAACTGAGCTCACGGAAAAACATTCACCTTCTGCATGGCTGGTCATGGACAGAGCAGGTGCAGAATAATGTGTGTGTGTGTGTGTGTGTGTGTGTGTGGATGCGTGCACAGCCTCGTATTTTTATGTACATTTTTTTATGTGTTTTTGGTGAGTGTTTATGGAGACGCACCTGCACGTGTTTGCTGTTGCTACCTGTTTGTGTGTGTTGTTGTGTGAATGACTCATTGCTACCTCATGAGAAACTCTGTCGGTCACACTCCAACAGTGATGGGTTGATAATCACCTCCCAATTAGCCAGTCTGGGGCCAGACAAGCCGACAAAACACACACACACACACACACAATTGTACGGACTCACTTTTCAGAAAGCTTATTCCCAACTGTGGTGTCACCCACCTGTGCGACCTTCGACCTCTGACTCTTCTTAATTTGTCCTGCAGAGGTAGAGGACACAGTGAAGACAGTTTAAGTGTGCAGGTATAATATGATGGGTTTGCAAAACAACCACTGCAGTCCACATTTTCAGAGATAAATCAATGGGAATTCTGTCTTAATCCACCCACCTGTTTCATAGAGGGAGTGGGAGGGATAATTGATGAATAAAAGAAGGGGTTTAATGCAAAATAAAATATAACTTGGATCACGTTATGAGTCAAAAATAGATTTCAGCTAAGAGTGCGCTTTATGTATTCTTTATTTTAAACAGACTCAGGCTCATCTGTTTGCAGTGAGAGGAGGAGAGGCTTCACAAGAGAGCCGGATAAGTCACTGAAAGGAGGAGGATGGAAATGAGAGTCTAGGGTGAAGATGAAGAGCAGAGGGGGGATAAAGGTAGCAAAGGAGAGTAATAACTGGGTGAATGCAGAGGAGGATGACTGGGAGAAAGAAAAGGCTTATTAAAGGGAGGTGGAGAGGTGAGGTGAGCTGTGTTTGTGCCGGTCTGTGCCAGAGCTGCTCCGACCAGTCCCTCTGTTTTGGCTGGCAGATGGGTCCTGTCGTGGTGCCGCCTGAAGGATGGCGTAGCATGCCGACGCCTTCACTCACAACACACACACACCCACACACACACACACACACACAATGTTCCCTCACAATTTCACTTCCTTTCTTGCCAGCATGGCCGCAGCACTGACAGATTGAGAGCAAACAGGCAGGCAGGCAATCAGCTCAGACACCTGAGAGCGCCCTGAGGACCCCCGCTCTCGCTGGCAGGCGGAGGGGACTGCTGGCTACGATGCAAAACACCAATTAGGCCCCGGAAAAAAGAAGCTCCATTAAAAGACCAATTAAAGAGCCATTACAGAAGAATGAGAAGAGTGGTACCTGTTAGGTCTGAAGCAACCTGTGCAAACAGAGATACAACAGCTCCAACACCTGAGCCGTGTAGTTTTATCGGACAGCCACATGGTCAGATGTCTGGCTCGGGCCGCTCAGGTTGTGCTGAGAGTGCACGCCGACACGACATGTAGTTGACCCACAGCATCACGTTAGCTAATGCTTTGTTTCCCTTTTTTCAGCGCCAACGCCGTGAATCCGGATTGTCAGAAAATAATCCTTTAGAGATGTCCGAACGAGCCATCCTGACATAAAATGGAGCGGGGAATAAAGAGGGGCTGTTTCCTGCAGTGCGGTGATGAAGTGAGCTGCCACTGAATTCCCTTCTCAGTCGTTAAAACACGGTGGACTTCACAAGGACGAGGCAAAGAATGGTTCGCGGACTGAAGACTGAAATTGTTGTCTAATCACTTAACTATGTGATTATTTTCTATTTCTACCCTCTGATGAGGCCTCTCTAGACACGAGTCCGAATCAGTGTGTGTGTGTGCGTGAGGGCAAGCGAGCCGTGGACGGACGGAGACAAGTGTCCTTCTGCTTGATATCTCAGCCTCCATCAGGACCAATCAATACAATCCCTCAGAATTACTGTCACAGCAGAATGAATTACCCTGCCATGCTCAGAAAACACACACACACACACACACACACAAACACACACACCCTCTATATGGCACCAACTCCTCCCTCCACACATTGACATTTTCTACTACTGTGTGTTCATTTGATTGATACAACAAAGTGACTGCATGAAGAAATAGACCAAACAGGAAGACGAGGCTCATTAAATGATAATTCTGGTTTGTTACAACTCTTATATTTGTGATTTTGCCATCATCCCAATCAGTTAAAATAAAATTGTACTCACCTGGTTAGACGGCGATAAAAAGTGTTATCTGTATCTATTAAGAAGAGAAAACAAAGACAAAGGTATTAAAATGGCCCTAATCAATAGTTTTATAATAACTAGACTATTAAATGATAACGTAATAACAATATGAAAGCTGCCATTGTCGTGATGAACCACCTGAATCTGCAGCTCCGCTCAGCTCATTGTTTTTCTGTCCGACCACCAACTTCCCTGTTTTGTTTTCAGACGCAGCAGAAAAAGCTTTGATAAATGCAAAATGTTCAGCACCAAACATCAGACAGGGCAAAGTTAGCAACTAGCTGGAGAACAAAATGGAGCTTTTAGCTGTGAGAGAGTCCGATATTGTCCTCAGGAGTTGGTAGCGACCACAACCAGAGCTAAAAGAGAGTTGTCTTTTGTAACCATCCATCAGAATACTGACCTACAACCCCGTCTCCCAGAGATTACATTTACATGCTACTAATTTGTTTTGAAGGAATGCTGCCCTGATTATGTTGTCTACGATTATAGAAGGAAATGTGAATTACAGAATCTGGCAAGTTACGCACTGTAATACACCTCACACTGGACTCAGGTCTCAAGTCCTGAAACTGTAACCTTCACTTGGAAATGAACCTTGCGTGTGAACATAATTCAAGCAGCAGTTATATTTGTAGCACAACATAACGGGGGAAAACAATTTAGTAAAATGTAAATAAAATCTCCAGGAGACATATTTACACTCACTGTGGTTGAAGGCTGCACAATGTGTACTGACATTTGAGTTGAGCTCACTTTCAGTTTTAACTCCAAATAAAATGGTTAAAATAATCTGTCTTTGATCAACCTGTCTGATCATCTGACTGCTGGTTTCTCACCTGTCTGACTTTGTTATAGAGACATGTTTCCAGATCTCACCAGTTAAACACAGGTTGTAATAATAAACCACATTTATCCTTTAAGACAGAGGATGAATGGATAAAATGCCAATAGAGAGATGGACATGTCACTAACTGATGAACCCAATGATTGTACAGAAATTATTAATGATATTTTATTTTGTTGTCTCTCCTCTTCCCCGTTCTCTCTCTCCACCTCTCCGTCCTTTCGAGGGAGGATCTATCCTCGTTACATGGTGGCAGATTGACTTTGGCTGGAAAATAGATACCATGTATCCTTGGGGTCACATTTGTCTTCATAGATTTCATGTTGAGACACGGAGAGAGAGAGTGTGAGAGGAACAGAGAGTGACAGAGAGAGGCTCAATAAGTAATAAATAGAGAGGACAACAAGATGGAAAGAGAGTTAAGGGCATGGGAAGGAAGAAACAGACGGAGGAATGGGACACAGAAGGACGAGAGAAAATGGAAATGTGAAAACCGGAGAGATAAAGAATGATCTTCAGATTCTGGCCGGCCTGTCTGGGCAGCTGGGATGGGAGGATGAAATGGAGGATAGGTGCGAGGTGATTAAAGTATTGTGTCGGCCCCGTGAGGACAGACAGCCGTCTCGTCTCCTCTCATATTTTCTTCGGCGAGGAAACGCCGTCCCGCCCGTCCACTGGTCTTAATCACACGAGACCGCCGGGAAACAGCTGGCCTCAATGTCAGCGCGGGGCTGCTGGTCTGGGATCTGTGGCGGGATACAGCAAGGATGATAACTAATGGCTGTCATTAGACTGAAATGATTAATATATATATATATATATATATATATATACATGCTTGGTGTGAATGTGTCTAGGCTGGATACTACAAAGCTACAAAGCGTCTCTGGAACAGAATCAAAGCTGTAATTATGGATGAGAGGAATCAGAGAACATTCTCACAATCTGTGTGGCTAATTATGGTTTCATATACAGTACATGGCTTAATGAGATGCTTACTTATTTGAACATAAGTGTAGCCAGTAATATTTGCTGTTAATTGCCTATAATAATAAAAATGATCAGTTAATAAGATGGGTATAATTCGATTTTACATTCCATAACATCCCTTCATGCACACAGTGCAAACATATATGTAACTTAATTTGATCATCTTCCCTCGTCATCACAGCTCCACCATCACCCTCATAAATACACTGAATGTATGAAAGCTCACACACAAACATTGCACTGTGAGGATACACAGGCAGAACAAGGTCACTTTGGGCGCCTGTGTGAGCAGCAGTGTTGAATGTTTGCACTGGAAACTGCACTCGATGCCACTTCAAACAGCGAACCGCACCAAACAATTGTCATCTGTATTTGGTGAGTTTGGGGCTATTTTTATTCCCTCGTTCACTTGTTGCCAGAAGAGACGCTTTTATTGGCTGAGGACAAACTGGAGCAGTGACCGGCAGTGTATCGCCTTTGTTTACTGGACGGTGCTGAAAACAGAGTCTGACGAAAGATACGGAGAGACGTCATTTAAGGGGAGGGAGGGGAGGAGGGAGTACAGTCAGCAAAATATATTCAGAATCAGTCTGACTATGCTGCTTCTCTTTAGCACATCACTCTCTATGAAACACTTTGCAGCCAAGTGCATTGCATCAGTGAAACATAATTATGTAGTGATGCATTGAGGTTGCACTACAGCATTTTACGTGCACTTTGTCTCACCTTTTCGATTTGCACAAACCTGCTTTACAATAAAAAGTGTCAAAGTATATCAACACAATAACACAATAAATACATGCAGTTGGGGTGTGAAGAAAAGAGCAAAGCAAAAATAAGAAAGACAACTGGACATCATTAACCATGATATCTACTATATATCAAGACACTCTCACATCTCCCTAGTACTGTTTTTTCAACTGTTGTGCAAGCTATCTGTCACGCTTTGAGGTAAAATACATTTATAACTTCACATCTCCATCTGACCGCCTCAGTCCGAATGGAAGTCGCCGCCGAGGGACACGCCGCCGGTGTTATTTGGCAAACTCCGCCGGCCTGTAATCCCCACTGGGCGACAACACGAGTGTCATAACCTGCAGACAAAACACTGCAGGAAAACCAATTTGATACAAATATGGTTCCTGCGATGGAAGCTGATCCAGGTGCCTTTCAAGGAAGCACAGCTGGTCTCGCTTTATCAGAAATAGAAATCGAGGTTGTATCTGCTCTTTTGGGATCTTTGTATCCGTCTGTTGCTGGTTAAAGAAACTGATTGATTGTGACTGTGTTGCTGAGACCTGTAATAAGAGGCGTAACATTTTTTTTGCCCATGATCAAATTGTAGAAATATTTGAAACTGTAAATTTAATCCCTCAGAGTTTGTGATCACGTCAGGCCGGTTCAGGCTGGGGAGGCACCACTTTCGACTTTTACATATTAGAATAAACATCAGAGTTTTGCTCGCCTGCTGTAAATACCTCCACAGCTCTTCAGAATTCAGAGAGCACAACCTTTTCTGTCACATTTGCACCAACCTTTCATTTCTAATTCTGTCAAAAAAAAAAAAAAAAAGTCGTTCCTGAAGGGAAATTTCATTTTCCACAAAGCAACGGGCAATTCTTGTCTCTGCCAGTCATTGACATGCGTGATGCATTTGTGCGTTACTCCTCTGTGTCAATCAGATTCTCCCACAGAACTTTTCTCCTTTTAGCTTTTTTGGGCTTCGCTTGGTTGAATTCATTAATTTATGGCACAAATCTATGTGGGAAGTGAAATTCTCTTTTTTTGACTCTTGTCTCTTAGATCAGATCATTGTCTCTGAAAATCCATTTGCTCTCTGCCTCATTAACCTGAGGAACATTGCCGTCAAGTTTTTACCTTTGGCAAACAGGATTTAAAAATCTTTTTATTCCAACGCCGTGCTTCAGAGGAGTGTGGCCACTATAGTTCAAAGTGCAGAGTGTGTTACAAGTGATTAAAGCAGAAATACGCTCTCCAAGGTCAAACCTCATCGCGACAATTAAAATTCACTGTACAACCACCATGTTAATGACCACATGAGATGGGGGCCTCCTTAATCAGTGGAATTATTCCTCTCACGCCTCCTCTGTTCCAGGAGACATGGGGCCTCTCTTCATTTGCAGCGTGACGGCTGTGTTGCAGGGGGTGTCCCTGCCGGGTGGAGATGACGGCTGCAGAGAGGCGGCGGAGTGACTGACGACTCCGAGATAGTCCGTCTGTCAGGCAGAGTGATGGCTGGGAGACACTCGCTGACAGATCGGGCAAGACGAGAAGAAATAAGAGGAGAGGAGGGGGAGGACGGGAAGGGAAGCCTGGCAGCTTTGTCTTTCAATCTGGGGAGATATGGGAGGTGGGGACGGCAGGAAAAACAAATTCAGAAGTGCTCAAGTGGCGGCTGTGTTGGTTGTGGATGGCGAGGAGGCGCCTATACTTGTTGATGACGTTTTCAAGAGCGATCAAAGATGTGAAATGCGCTCCATTAAGCTCCATTATGCCAGCGTCCATCCGGTGTCGCTCAATGATATCAAAGATCGTCTGCTGTCGGTGTGAAAGCTCTCACCCTGGGCAGACATAATGAACAGCCTAATCAGACGCGTCTGTAATCAGCCGACTATCTTAATTAGGCTTGGGAGGGTTTCTGAAGAGCAGCGCTCAGTCTGGCCTCAATCGGTCAAACCTCAACCAGTCGTATTTTGACTGGGAGGGAAAAGATGTATTGATAACGCTTTTTGATTTTAGGCTTGAACACAGATGGGTTCTTCCTTAATATTGTGTAAAAATAAAAAAAATAATAGATCAAATTTTGGCTCATATAGTCATGGTGCCCAGAGGATAATCCTAATGACTTTGATGATCCTTGACTTTTCCTCTGAGACCACCAGCAAGTCATATTTATCAGATAAAAATGAATAATCATTAAAAAGCCCAGAACTTAAATGAAATGAACTTGGTTTATCTGTATGACAGATAAATCAGATGTTTTAGTGCATTTAATAGCTGCAGCTGCATTTTAGTTTTAAATGCTTTGGCTACATTTAAAAGAGTTCATTCAACATTAAACACAGCTGGAATCTCTTCTATCATATAGTCAGTTAAATGTTGGAATGAATCATAATGAACCATAAACACGATCTGCTCCTACCAGGGACTGACTGAGCAGCACATTGAAGCTCTTTCAGTGTGAAATACACATTTATGGGATGAGAATTATCTTCATTTCTGCAGAACAGTTGTCTTCCGCTGCAAAGCTCATCGTCTGATCTGCACTTTGCACAGAGAGGCCGTCACGCAAAGATCAACCTTCTCTTTGTTACAGTCTTATTTATCCCATCATGCAAAACTGCCGTATCTGTTCTTGACTAACTGGTGTAAACAAACAAACAAAACTCTGTGTGAATCAATTCAGTGTGAATTAGAAGATAGTCTGCAGGACACCCAGCACCCTGTCGTGGGCCAGATTGAAAGTAAGTTGAGTATCACTGCCCTCCAGGTCATACCTGTGTATAAACTGATTTAACATCCATTCTCATCTGTATTTAATTTAACTTCTCCATTTATGCTCTGTGCCATTTTTCCCCCCACTCTCCCAAAGATAATTGTCCAATTTGGCCCAAGCTAAATTTGAACCTTGCACCGTGGAAAAGTGAAATAAATTTGCATATTCTTAGCAGCGGCGCAGTCAATCATCCCGGTGTCGGGCAAAGTGCTTCTCCAGGGGTCACTGGTGGTTTTCGCTCTCAGGTCTGCCTCCTCCAGGCCTTACACATCCAGGACGAGGAGCAGCGCTGAGACACGTATTTGCATAAACCCTTTCTCTCGCTCTCTTCGTCTGCCCTTCACACATTCACTGACAACTCCTGCTTCCTCCACTTTGAAACTAATTGGCCCGTTTCAGAGCTTTGCTTTTACAAGTCGATGCTTTTGTCGGTTTAAAACTAACGCAGAGAGTTTGTTTTGTGCGTTTAAGAGTCAAATGGAAGCATCGATACTAAAAACGAAGACGTGCCATCTTTCCATCACCTGTTTCCTCTTTCCAACATTTGTGTGTGTGTGTGTGTTTGCTGCCTGAACTGAACACACCTGTATAAATTTTAATGGAACTTCTGATCAAATTTTGCACCAGACGCCTGAGGAAGAGTTGTCCAAGGTATGGCCTGTCAGAGGAGCTGCAGTCATTTTGAAGTGATAGCCACGCTCACTAACACTGTCATCACCATCCAGCAGAATGACAGCAACACTTAATGTACTGTATAGCCACAGGCTGAGGGAAACAGTGAGTGGAGACTTTTACTGAAACAGACGCAGAATGGGATGAGAGACGAAAGTGTAAATGGAGAGAGAACAGGGGAGGTTGAAAAGAAAGTTAGAGGACCGTTTTGATGTTTTTGTCAAAGTTCGCTCTCTATTTTCATTTCTGTCTCGCTGCGATCTTTTTTGTTTGCTTTGCGTGTGACTCATCTTACATTTCTGCCTCTATCTTTGTCTTTCAGTCTCGGTCTGTAACTGTCTCCTTTCTTGTTTTTCTCTCGCCAGCCTCGCCATCTTTCCCACACACACACACACACTCTTTCCTGTCATTTTATCGCTGATTAAATGAACATCCCAGAGGTCTCAGCCATAATCAGGTCTCAAAACTGTTCATGAAGTCTGCAGCTCAGAGCTCACGAAACTCACACACCTCCACAGATTTGGACTAATAAATACACACAAACATGTATCTTTAAATACACACACACACACACACACATACACACAGTTTTATTTCAGATAGGTCTTGTGATCAAACTTAACAGTCATTTTGTATGTCTGGAAAATGACCAGACATCATAATATATAAATAAATCATGTCATTTTTGTTTAACATTGCAATGTCATGATTCAGTTTGTCCTTTTTTTTCATTGCTGTGTTTTTGGGCAATAATCATTCTCAAGATTCACACTCCAATAAGTCCAAAACACACAATCAAGTATGAAGAGTTTTGATTGGTTCTCCTTCTGTCTGCCTGTCCCTGTCCCCTCCCCTAATTGGCTTCCTGGCGTTTCCTCCTACGGTGATAATCTCCAATCAACCATCTGCCGTGTCATCTCTGTGCGCCACCGCTCTGCCCTTCCCTCCGTCCCTTCGCCGCGTTCCCGCTTTCCCCACGCTGATAACATCAAGATGCAGCATTCCCTCAAAACAGCCATTACACAAAACGCCGTGAGTGAAAACAAAGTCCGCAATTAGACGTACGCCGTCCTCTCTGATGCCGTCTATGAGCCACAGCATCTATGAGTTTGTGTGTGTATGTGTGTGTGGAAGGGCCCTCCTGTGATGGACGTAATAGGCCGGGACAGATGGCCTCCACTCCCACCAACCCGTGACTGCACGCTCACATTCACATGCAAACACACACACACACACACACACACACACACACACACACACACACACACACACAGATGCCTGAAGCACAGCCTCAGTGTTTGGTCGTGGTTGTTGTTGCCTGTTCCAGTACTAGCCTTATTCTGTCGCTCAGAGCAGCAGGAGAGAGCTACATCTGTGCCTCGTTCGCTTGTGATGTCAGTACAGAAATAGAAGTGAAGGAGCCTGCGTTTGAACCGACCATTCAGCTCCCTGACATCCCTGGGTAAAAATAAGCTGTCTGGGACGCGGTGGGCTCTTTGGTGTTCGGTGTCGAGTTTAACATCTGCTTGTCGCAACCCGGTACGGCAAACTGTGACGGGGCAACCACAGGTGTGTGTCGCAGAGACGGGATGATTTCGTTTGACTGTTTGCGCCGTTGTCGTTACAAGAGGTCGAGTTCAATTTCACCTCCCTGATCATTAGAAAATTTGTTGTCTTCTGATTGAAATTTCGGCATCTGAGTTGCTCCGTGTGCACAAATGAAAGGAAGGATATCCATAAATACCATAACATTGAAAACAAATAGCTATTGGTTATGCCATGTCTATTGGGTTATTAGTAAGTAAACGATATGAATTTGTATTTTGGTGTCAGCCCCTCAGAATCGCAGCACTGCATTGCTTCTTATTAGGAAAAATAATTGTGTTGTTTGCCAGCTCTGCATCCTTTTGTTGTGGCTTTACTGACAATTTGCCTTTTCAGGTTCTTTGTGACGGCCAAGGCCAGACTGTCTGGCATTGAGCTGTTGCAGGAAAACAGAACGATGCAGCAGGCGAACAAAAGTCATCACAGGTTTATTTGAGCAGCCGCCAACAGAACAACAGCAATATGATGTTGTAGTTCTTCATCTGGCTTTAGTGCAGTTAACTAGGTAACGCCAAGGATCAATGCTGGTGGTCAGGAAATGTGGTGAGTTCACATGTGTTTGAATTAAGAGAAACCTGCACTTGTATAAATCAGAATCAAAGACTGGTGTATAGAATTAATACGTTAAATTTCCTGCTGCGGATTGCAATGGATGTATGAGCAAGATGGTCCGAGCCTGTCGCATGATCTGATTGTATGCATCCAACAGGGCGGCTGCAACTTTCCACCATGTGATGGAATATTTTACTGAATAAAGGAAGTAATTTTCTGATGCATATCTGTCATACTAAGATGATGTCAGCTTTTCATATGTCTTTAATTTCTTATACACTGGTAATTTTTAAAATGTTAGTGAGTCAACATGTGACAACATTTGCTCACTTTTTAATTGTTTGATAAAATTGTGTTTGCCTTTAATTTATTCACCAGTGTTACATGAATGTATGGTCCTTAATCAAATAAAACAGTTGTCTCTGTTGTTTAAAAATCCATCAGCTAAACTGAATGAAATGAGCAGCGTCCGTATCAGCCCATCTACACGGTGCTTGTGTCAATTCTGCGAAATTAGCATGTAGAGTAGATGGCATGGAAAACAATGTATTTTTCTTCTGTAATGAACCCGTGACACAGTTGATGTCACTCTCCCGTGGCTTCAAGTTCATATTCTCCTCACAAGCTCTCTTCTCTAAGGTCAAGACCACCACTGTCCCCAGCAAGAATGGCACACAATACAGTCAAGAGGATGTCTCCGAACGCTCGCTTCCACTTGACAGAGGCATCGATTGGTTAATGCTAATCCTGAATCTCTGCTGATGAGAGTTGCCATCGACCTGTCACAGAGGTCCAGAAGTGAGAATTTTGGTCGGCTGCAAAGGCGGCGGGTTGTCAAAGAGGCAGAGGATCGGGGGTCCATCATCTTATCTGCTTGACGATCAATATTTAAAGACAAGAAGCGAACCCCTGGGGAAGGAGCTATCAAAGTGATTGCATTTTCTGTCTGCAGAAATGAAACCCCTCCTGCATGTGTGTGTGTGTGTGTGTGTGTGTGTGCGCAGATGTTGTGTCTATATCCTGCACAGGTCTGCAGATGTTGTGTTTCTCTGTGTTAGACCTGTGTCTCTGTGTTTGCGTTAGACATTTTGTGGTTTGTGTGTCCATATCAAATGAGAAACTGAGTGCTGTGAGTCAACGAGGTGGATCGTTGTTGTCTATCTCTGAAGGATGCTACAGGCTAAGAATGACGAAGGCCACAATAGAGAAATGACAAAAGCGTAATTAGAGTCTCAGCGCCATGAAATCCTAATGCAATTACATGGAGTTGTTTCTGCAGAAAACAACAAGAGGATTAAATTTTAAATGACTCATTTGCAAAGACAAGCAATAAAACAGTCTTCAGCCATGTTATCTGGGTTTGAGGGCATATAATGCAAAGTTCATCATGCATTATTAATAAGTCTTATATTAAAAGTAATATATGCAGGCTTCCTGCGTCTCCTATTACAGAGTGGAAGTGGAGCTATTGATTAAACACTTCATGTGTCTGATGCATCACGTGTTCCTGCAAAGAGTATCTTTTAAAAGTATATACTCTTGATAGTAGTGTGGCAGTAAGTCATGGGAACGTTCAGTCTTTTATGTAGAAGTTTGTGTCAGCAAGGTACCAGAAATACAAAGGATGGAGCCAAATGCGGACACCAGAGAGGGTCGGGTTCGGTTCACTCATATATTCATTCATAGATCAAAAAGACTTACAGGACGATCACACAGGCAAGGGTCAAAAACCAGAGATGCAAGTCCAGATGCAAACAAATCCACAGTCCAATAGACAAGTGAAGGTTCAGGGAAACAAAGCACAACATCCAAAACACACAGAGAACATGAGGAATTCACAGTGGGAACACAGGTGAAACTAATTAACAATCCAAAGGGCTGGAAAAAGACAAAGACAGGAAGTAAAGACAACGAAGACACATGAGGAAAAAACTCTTCAAAATCAAACAGGAAACAACTGAACAAACTACCCAAAACCATCATCCTGTGCCACATGGAACTGCACAGTGTTCCAGAGATAAGAGACATTATGAAACAAAAACTCGTGAAACATACCAATGAACCAACAAATCGCAAAACAATCATTAACAGGAATCATTAAAAGTCAACCTCATTATTAGGAAATGTAATTTCATCGTTCTTATTTTCATATTAACAATTTTTTAAAGTTCCAGTTCAAGCATGATTGGCATTTTTCCCAGTGACAATTTCATTTCGTGTCATTTTTAATTTCATTATGCCATTTTTCAGGACAGTAGAGTCGTCACCAGCCATCGGCCCCTCTTCCTCTCTTAAACTAGCTCGACAGCCGATATCAAATTTATCCAGTTAGTTCCTCCTCCGGATGAATAATACTCTGTCTTTTGCAGGATGTGACTGTACTTCCTAATCTGTTAATGACATTTGTCCTTGCTCTTTTTGTAAGACACAAGCAAAATAATAATGTGTTGTATGAAAAGTATTAGAAAGTGTCATCAATATATAAAATGTTTAACTTTGGTTCACGTTGTTTGGTTTTGTTTTGTTTTTCCATTTCCGGCATCTTTGTTTTGATTAGGAGGAAAAAAACTCAACTTAGAAAACAGGTTAAAAGTCTTTTTTTAATCATGTAACAGATGGAGTATTTTTTCAGACAGATGGTTAAAAGAGTCTTTGAGGTTTCAGGAAATACCTTCAGAGCAGTGTCAAGTGTTGTTAAATGACCTTTTCTTTCAAAGGTTTTTCAAAGATTGACGGGTTTGTATATTTTCTGGAAAATCAGATGCTGTTTTTAATGTGCAGCATTGATTATATAACCAAACATTTCCATCTTCTAACATTCATTCTGTTTGTCAGACGGATTCCTATAATTCAATTAATTGTCACAGGTCAAAACCCTTTATTGAAGTCACTGCTGACAGAAGATAAAATCCTCTCCGACCTGAAGTTTGACCTTCTCATCTCTGGCTACTGTTTCTGACTCACCAGATCAAATGTCTTTAGAGTTTATTGCCATCCCAGACAAATGTTATTCTCATGTAAAAAGATTTTAGGTCTGATTTACACAGTCACTAATGCACCAATTATCTCATGTAATGAGAATATTGATGGCTGTTGGACTGTTTTCTCACGTACCTAAATATGCATTCGTTCCGCTTTAACAAGCGCGCAGTGAACTAATTTTCCACTGGAAGACAATCAAGTTAGTCAAGAATAGGTGTGTGCTCTTGTCTACCTGTAAATAATTCCAAAGCCTCATCTCTATCACATCAAATATTTAAGTGGCTCCCAGAGTAATAAAGTTAGGATTGATTAGAGGACGTGCCCCTGCGTTTGGACGCCTGGAGCTGAAGGGAACCAATAAGAGAGGTAATTAGAGGAAGAGAAATGGGAGGAAGAGCGAGAGGGGGGATACACTTGTGTCTGTCTTTCTGTTAGCGTTTGTATTGAACAGAAACACAGTCAAAGGGCAAGCACTCAATTTAACTTAGGCACTGTTACAAAGCGCTTTCATATGAGCGGAGAAAGTAAACCAATTAAATCTATGTAAATATCTGGGAATATCCACTGAGATGTGCAGCCGGGCAGCTTGTTGTTATTACATTCAGTCCATGTGAGGAGGCACTTGTGCAAAGACACAAACCAGAGTTGTGCTTCACAAAGACTACAAAGGTTTCTCCAAAGCACATGCATGCCACCTAGTGTTGAACCCTAGTAATGGCTCAGCAGGGCTGTGCATGACCGCGCCACTCAAGTCTGACACAGTGATAAAGAGAAGTGAGACAGAGCAATTGAGGACAGATGTTCTGGTTGAGGGACAGATTTCACCTTCAGGTTGTTGGACTTTATGTCAAACCACCAAATGCTGCTTTGCCATTTTGTTAGGCATCTTTTGTTCTTGCAACTTTCAGTCGCTTTCCCTGGAGCCTAAAACCAATTTGAATCAGATTACTGAGCCCAGTGCAGAACCCAGAGAGCAAAGTGTGTGTGAAAGGAAATTATTTGACATTCATAGTGAGGGTTGAAGCAGAACATAAATGTTATCACACAAGTTATATGTAGATCAACAGACGCATGCAGACATGAAAAGTTCAGGTGTTTTATTATTTAAATGTCAAAGACGACCAAATAATCAAGGATGTTGGGTAAAACTGAAAGAGCCAAAATCAAAAATGATACACTTTCACCGTAGAAAAGAACATTATCAATATTGGTGCCAAGGAAAGAAATTCACAATTGAATCGAGCACTTGTGAACAAATCAACAACACGTCATAAGATTCATTTTAAGGTTTTCATGTTTAGATACACGCTTTTCATAGTTTTATAGCATTTTCCTTATTCTGGATTCAAATATTGAACAAAACACACACATTACTGCATCAGTTCCCATAAGAGCTGAAGTTTTAACCAGGTGGTTGTCAAAGTCCACTTATGGGAACAAAACAGTCCTTTTCTAACTTCCAAACTGAGCCGACCACTGAAAGAAGAAAAAACAAGACAAAGTCAACAGGAAGAGACATGAGACATTTGCAGTTTGAATGTGTGCATGTCCAGGGTTGAGGTGTGTAAACATTCCCCTGATGCTTTGGTCAGTACCAGTAGTTGGTGGTGTAATCAGAGAGGCTGTGTTAATCTCATGCCGGTTAGTTCAGGCCGCCATGTTTAAGCTGTCAGAGAAAAGTGTGGAACACGCGAGTCTTCAGACTTTTTGTTCTGGGAACGTTCCTCGTAGAGAACTTAATCACCTTATACAGATTTGAACAGCTTCCCAGGCCGGAGAACGGGAACCAACGAGCCGTCCGTTTGTTCCCGTGGAGGTTCCAGAAAGAGGACGAGCAGCGTTGGAAAACCTCGATTTTGACCGCGCATTGACCCGGTGCCCATTGAGAGACGCACACCAGAGTCACAGAGGAGGCGAAACCACATGTGTGAGGAGAGACGCCATGAAAAACAGACTCCCCCGGCCTCACAGACGCCCCCCGCTCCCACACCATGCCAGCCTCCTCTGACACTCCCATGCCACTGAGGTTACACAGGGCCTGAAGGCACACCTCCTCCAGGGCCTCCCTGTCAGGGAAACGGAGCAGGACGGCGACAAGACGAGGGACCGCACCTCGACGAAGCAGCAGCTCCTGCAGCTTAGCTGGAGGCGACAGAAAATGAGGGACAGAAAATATCTATTTAGAGTTTTTAAAACATCTATAGTGTCACACTTATTGATATGATGAGCATAAGCCTGAACCTGAGCAGGAAGAAAAGACATGAGATCAAAGTGAAGATGACTAACAGCCTCTGCCTCACAACAAGTGACTATTTTTCCCTAAATCAAACTGATTTTACATCACGCACGTTTGTTCCTACTGCAAAAAGTCTGTTTTACCAAGAGGTAAAACATGATGGATTCCTTCATCTGCCTGTCATCCATCACGTACCTGAAAGATTTACCTTTTTGAGTTTCACCTTCTTTACATTTGCTTACCAAAGAGGATCACAGCCCTCTCTGTCTTTCTCTAAAAATATTTAACTCATATTTCTGTTTGTGATTACTCATGATTAATAGACAGCACAAGCTACAACATGAATATGAACCAAGACAACAAGGAGTCCATTTCCAGAACTATTCATTTCGGTCTGCTTTACTTACAGCTGTCATAAGACATGCGTGAGATGGCTCTGGCAGCGTGAAGCAGCAGCTCTTGGTCTGAACTGGTCAGCACAGACAGAACAGCTGTGGCCAAACCTGCATCACCGAAACCTTTACGAACCACGGCTGAGAGGAAACGAAAACACAATCAATGAATCAACACATCTACAATCTCACACACTTCATTGATAAATCAGAAATGATGCGTGAACAAGTGATAGATCATCGTATGTCTGTGCAATTAACTCACATTCTTTGGCGAGTTCAGCCACTAGTTTTGCGGTCAGCAGCGTGAGGGGCCCCCTGTGCCTCAGAGACAGGGCCAGAATTGGCAGGATCCCACTGATCACTACTTGCTCTGCAGCGCCTTTGTCTGGACACACGTGGAATTACACAGGTAAACACAACACTGACACAAATGCAAAAATAAGATGCCTTGCGTGGGAAGGCTTGAAAGACGATGCATGAAGTATATCAACTTGTAGCAGGCGTACTTCTAACTGATATGATTCGCTCCTTTAATCACTGAGCAGACTGAATTGAATCTTTCAGCTGTACTCTCTTCGTGATCTCTTTGACCCTTCTTCACCTCCTCTGCCTCTCTATCCCGCTGTTGCTCTCTTGCTGGGAGACACAAATACAGCTTAACGTCTGCCGAGGACTTACAACTGTCATGCACCTGATCCCTTCACGGGCTCTCAACCCACGGCTCCCCATCCCTCCTCACTGAGGTGGTTTTACTACAGGTTTTATCAGGGAGCTGTGATGATTTAGCTGCTGCTAGGAGTGGGAGGCATGATGTCTTCAGGTATGCTTGCATGAAAACACATAAATATGTAAATTGCTGGAAAAACATACTGTGACAAACCCTTCATCATACCATTAAACTTGTGTTATTTATTTAATGCTGATAGTCTTATAGCTGAGGCCTAAGACGTCTTCTGATTAGAAATGAGGTATCACAGTGAAAGCAGTTAAATGAACTCACTCCTCTCCTTGATATTGATCAGCACAGTGTTCAGATGTGGTTTAAGCTCGTCCTCAATCAGCTCCAGACCGAGGACTCTGATAGCGCCTAAAGCATTGTTCAGGTTGTCTGTGGGGAGACGAGGGAAAGCGGAGACACATTAAGAGTCGTAAAACCAGGAGCAGCACGTATGGGAGCGTAGGAAATATAAATGTTGGATGAGAGAAGCAGGGCTGCACACAAAATATGCAAATGAGAAAAACAGAAGCATAGAAACCTGTAAATAATTTGACAGTGTACAAACTTTATTCCTACACATGTGACTAAAACAAAATGTCAGCATCTGCTCTTTCTGGTTTTACACCCAATGACCAGAACTTCTTTTGCATGTATGTTGTTGTGGTTCTGTGAACAAGACTAAAATCTACAACCATGCAAGCTTAATTAGCACAAGACAAACTAGAGCAGGTCGGTGAGAGTGTTTCTAGTTTTAGTATTTGACAAATTATCGTAATACAGTTCTTATCTCGGCAATCTGGTTGTGGAGTTATTTCAGTTTAGACCCAAGTGACTGATGGACAGACAATTGTAAACTTCCATCCATCCATCCTGGTTCTCAAGTGAATAATCCAAATGTAACTATATTAGACTCTGGCACTCTTTCCATTAAAAGAACTTATAACTCTGACGTAAATGAATTACACTTTTAAAGCTGGGAGGTGATCAGCTTCACGGCGAGTGCTTTGGTTGAGGACACTTCATCAGTAAATGGCTCTTTCCTGGTCACATTGTCCCGGCTGATCTGTGCAAACCTAATTCTTCTGAGTGGTGCTTCAACTCACTTATACGGAGGCCAGTGACACATAGTGATTAGTAGTAGTGATCACTGTGTTTCCAGCCCTTACTTAAGCAAACACCAGACCATTGAAGACACAAGCATGTGGAGGCACATTATGGGACTGTACAAGTGAATGTTTTAGCCTATTTACCATGAATCATTGTCCTTTACATCTCAACTGTGCTGCTGTGTTTGTGTTTTTCTTTCCATTCATGGCAGCCATTACTTTTCAATTACTTCCATATGATATGAAAATCAATGAACCGACTCTTGAAACTCGCCTGAATTATGGAATTTATTTCAGGGAAAAGGTCATACAATCAAAATGCAATCAAGCTGCATAATCACACAATGGTAATTAATAATAAAAAAATAATGCAATATTGATGTTAACTGTGATGTGCTGCACAACTCAAACAACCATAAAGAGTCTGTTAATTGATTTTTGTATTGTACAGAAATTAACAGGACACAATGACATAGGAAACAATGGCTGCGTGAAACAGTAGGAAAAAAGACAAATGCAAATCTGAAAGCTTCAAGGATGCATTTGAGGATGTTCAGCAAAAAAAAAATAAAGTGAATTAAATGATCATACTGACATGGTCCCTCAGGAATTATTAAGATCACAAGTTTGAATCAGGTCACTAGTTGTGAAAATGTGTGTGAATGAAAACCAAACTACTGAGGTGCTCTTGAACAACACGGTCAACCCTTAGTTTGTCTAATCAAGCTGCTCAGTGATCAACAGTGTTAAAGGTCACATGTGTGAACGTGAAGCAACAAACAAAGTGTGCAGCTACAACCACATTCATGTCAAAAGCAATATCAAGATCCCACATCTTCTGATCCACACTGTAAACCCTCGGTCACAATTGTGTTCCACTCACCGTTGGGTGTGTAGGGCTGCAGGCGACTGGATCTGTGTTTATCCCTGTGGGAATGTGTGTAAGTGTACACGAGCGGTACGTTAGGGTGTCCCATCCCGCTCCGTCCCACCGTCTCCAAACAGCTGGTGGTGAAGCTTTCTCAGGTTGATCTTCATGCAAAATAGACTCCACTTTTTTTTTTATTATTCTCCTTTTGCTTTTCTCTTGATTTCTTTCTTTAATGCCAGTCTGTCGCTGTTGCATTGAGGAAACCTGCTTCAACCTACACTCCATCTGACTTTAAACCCACTGCTGCTCTCTCTTCCCATCTTGCACTTCTGTTTTGTGCAAAATAAAAATGTTGTCTGTGTTTTGTACACGTCTGTCTTCCTTGTACTCCAGCTGGCTCTCTGTTCCCTCTCAGGGTTAATACACAGCAAATCCTCACTAAAGCTGTTCTCTCCCCCCTCGTGTGTGTGTGTATGTGTGTGTGCAGTTAAGGCATTAGCACTTGGCTGAGTCTGCTGAGTGTGTTCTTACCGCCCTAAAATCTCCCAGAATGCCTTTCAGCTTCTAGAAAATCTAAAACAACAACAGACAGGTGGACATCTGTCATCTGTTTTTGTACACAAGCGTAAGATTAGACGGCATTTTTTTCTTCAACCTGATGTCTTTCATATAATTTCAGCATTTTAAATGATCATTCTCAACATCATCACAATATGTTAGATGACTGAAGACATCACCTTTCTTCTCTCCAGAGCTCTACAATTACAATAATACAATGTTAATCACTTGAACTCCCAGATTAAATATGTAGTAAATATGTGAAGCAATTCTCTCTTTTTACTCAATGATCAACAAATTCAGACACATCTTGCTCCATCTATGACACCTATCACATGATAGAATCAAAGCAGTTATGAAAATTAAAGCAACTGCTTATAGCACTGTGTAATTCTAATTATAAGCTCAATAAATATTCATACATCCTTATTGCAATAATTTTAATACAATCATCATATAATTACTTATATGGTCAAATATCGTAATACGTCATAATTACTGGTCACTCACTGATATTTCTTTGCAATGATCATTGTGTATTATAATTCTCACAGTTGTAATACATTATACTGATTTCATGATTCACATGATATCACTGTTATAATGTGTTATATTATGAGTTACTCCAAGTGGTCATTGTGTGCTTTAAGTGAAGAAATGAAATTCCTGAGTTACAGGCAGATATAATGCATTACAAGCAGGTTATAAGTCACTATAAGTGGTCATGGTTTGCTTCAATGTTATAAAGCATTCCGAATATTTATGAGTGCTTATAACTATAATTGTACAGTGCTATTAGCAGATAACACATTTTAAGTTTATAACGCATTATAGACAGGGGCGTCATGGAAAGTGTTACCATTAAATCTTTATATTTGACTCGATTCTTGAGGTGCCAGTAAAAATGGAGTTTTCAACAACGTAGTACAGAATGGTAGATGTTCAAGTGGAAATCTAAAAAATAAATACGACAGGGAAACAGGAGACTTTGTACCACCAGCAAAAATATAATCCAGACCTCTGATATGATCTGTTCTACATTATGGGCATTTACACATACATCAGTGGGGACTGAAAACACAGAATAAAAAAATAATATATAGACTGGACTCAGACTACATACACACGGAATCTGCTACTAAAGAAACAGAGGATTCACTTTAAGGAAGACGGACATTTGGGGGAAATGTGCTTAATTGCTTTCTTGCCTTAACTTAGCATAAAGACAGGAAATAGCAAACCTGACTGTGTCCAAAGGTCAAACAAAATCTGCCAACCAGAGTCTCACTAATTAACACATTCTTCTTGTTTGTTTACTGTACAAAAATCAAAATGTGAAAAACACAATTCAATACTGGAACATAACCCCCCAAAAACGGATTTGTCATTTTTATACTTTGGTTTTTGTACATATTAATCAAACCAGATATATAGTGTTAACAAGTGAGCTTTAAAGATGCTGGTAGGTGGTTTTTGTTACCTTTGGACAGAGTCAGAGTCAGCTACATATTTACCTTACAGATGTGAGCGTGGTATCAATCTCATCTAGCTCTCAACAAGAGAGCTAATATGTGTTATTTCTCAAAATGTTGAACTATTCCTTTAAGTTGGACTTCAAGATGTGACATTATTTGTTGATGCAGAGTTTGACACAACTGTGATCGTCTTCACAGGACCTCAACCCAGCTCAGCTTCTACAGAGTCTGTGTCCCCAAGTCACTAAGAATCCCTTTGAATAGGAGAGTAATTGGTTCTTTTCATGTGACCAGGTGTCAAACTGTCCCAGCTGCATTTAGACCACTGGAAACAGTCTCATATCCTACAGACACCAGGGTTAGGACATTACTCTCCACATCATCTGGCTTGCCTTGCTCTCCATGGGCTTCCACAGGACCAGCAGCTCCAGTTTCCTGCCTCAGCTTCTTCCTGGCTCTGCTTCGCCCCTTGTTTTTCGAAATGACCTTCCCTTGCTCGTTGACCCCTCCAGACAGCTTGTGAGACTTCTCATTGTCAGTCGTGCGGGTTTTGCGGTGGCGCCTGCGGATACGCCGCATTGGCGGACTTGAGTCAGTTGGGTCTGATGCCGCTGCGCCAGACAAGATCCGAATCTGCTGCTCAATGACCATAATTATCATGTCCAGTACAACGTCCAGCATTCCCAGACCCAGGCCATGAGTGACGTTGTCGAACGCACCGCTGTTGACCGGGTCCTTGAAACATTTTCTCATATCCTCAAGGTGGTTCCTGAGAGAAGAAGAGACAGTGTTATTACTCTGCTTGTCAAAGGGCAAACAAGCTTGTTGCAACATGTTAAAACAAAGACGTACTTAGTTTCAATAATTTTGGACCAGTGTTGAACTGTATTCATCTCAGGGATGAGCTGTTTCGCCATGTTGCCATAATCGATGTAGTCATGGGCAAAGTCCTTCATATCGTCACACAAGGCTCCAGTGTCGCCTAAATACATACACACATTAAAACACAGTTAAGTCTCTCGCACTCTTCACCATGTTATCAAATTCAAACATCCCTCAACATGAAGACACTGTCACCTTCAGTGAGTTTGGAGAAAGATGAGGATACAGAGGTAGTTGTGCTTGGTGTGAGGCCGAGTACATTGAGTGACTCCAGAAGGGTTTTCTTGCTGGCAGGTCCTCTACTGACACGAGTGTAGGCTGCCAAAGACCGCAGGGACATCTTCTCCGGGGCCTGCAGGCGCCGTTTAATTTCATCATACGAGATGAGATACTTCCCTACAATAAGAGAGGATGAGGTGAATCAGCTCAGCAGGACTGGGATTCAGTGGCATTTTATCAAATCTGTATATCACATATCAAATTTGCTCCTCAAATGTATTTACTAAGGTTTAACTTTCAACAATTTGAAGCGCAAAAGTTTAAATAACTAAACAAATTGAAATTCGAGAACACAGATTATGGATTATTTTGCACACTGCTCTTTGATAATAAAAAGGGAAGATACAAGGTTCAAGACCAGTAGTTTCAACAACTTAAACACAAAATCTACACAGTTGATAATGGTGTTCTCTTCAAACAACTGGCCACTTACGAGCTTTAGATCCTTTCATGTTGGGATCCAGGAGTGACGACACCTCTGCAAAAGGCATCTGGGTAGTGGCCTGTGAATTTATGACTGGGTTTGGTGGCAGGTCCTGGTGCTGGGACACATCCTCAGTCTGGACTGGGGCAGAAATCTGCATCTGGGGTTGAATATGAGGTTGTATGGAGTGCATTTCCATCTGGTTCTGGTCTAGTGGAGCCTGTCCCTGAGCTTGAGGGAGGATCAACGTGTTTTCAGATAAACCCTGGAGCCCCATGCCCCCTTGTGCAACACTACCTGTTTGCTCTGAAGACACCTGAAAGATGCCCATAACTGGTTTTACTACTGTGAAAACCATGTTCCCCTGGGCATCCAGACCCACCATCCTAGTAGATGGGTCCATGTCTTCACTGAAATTTACCTTTATTGCTGAGGGTGGAGGCTTAATTATCAGATCAGGTTACCTTAGAGGCCCATGTAGTGTTACAGTATACTCCTCTGTTCTCAAACAGTTATGATTAAAGCTGACCTGGCAAAAGAGGAACGTAAGCCGACTCTCTCTTTATCGCCAAGGTAGAACCTCCCACATTGAAACTGTTAGAAGGTTTCACTTTCTTTTTACAGTTTCAAGAAGCTTAGAATCAATCGTGGCATCACCGCAGTGGAAGTTTCACTCTGAAAGACAAAAAAAAACAAAAAACATGTTTATTACCAAAGGTTTCATTTGTCTTTTTAGCTATCTAAGTGAGCTTCTAAACATTCAAAATAATATGAATACTCTGTTCATCTATGGCCTCAACCAAATTTGAGGAGACTTTGCTTGATTACACTATGCACAGTAATTGTATTGATTCCATATCTAACAAATGAAATTATGCCAACATTTAGCTGGTGGAAAATCCAAACTCAGTGCATTAGAAGCTTTGATAATAATAGTTTTGGTTTGGGACATTTAGGGGAATAAATGTGTTCAGCACTGATGGATGTCTAGCCGTGCTCATGAAAACATTATGAGTTCTTCTCTTTCCTCCTGAAGTAGCCCTTTGACAGACTTTAGATGTGGACATTTACAACCTTTTATTTAGCGCATGCAAGCCAAATAGTCTATAATGGATAAATGAAAATGGGTGTAGGTCTTACTACACTGTTGTGCATTAAGTAGGGAAATTTAGTGAAATCTGGAAAATAATGAATCCTGTTAAAAGAGGCTTAATAAGGAGGTCAAAAACACAAGGAGAGTCCAAACAATCCAGGTGCTTCATCTGCAGCTGTCAAAAGTCTAAAACCTCAGTATTGATCTGCTCAACACTGTATTTTATCATGCTTTTATTTGTATTCATCCTTTCATAAAAAATAAGACACAGCTGGAATTTTCTCAGTGCGTCATGACGTAAAACTCATCCAGATGCTGTACGCACAGCTTCATTATAAAGCAAATGAAATAAAAGACTGAATAACATGTTCTGATGTTAAAAAAGGGCAGCAAACAAATTATAATGTCTCAGTTTCAGTGTCAAAAACGAACAAAAAAAACAGAACTTTGTTAAGGTGATGCTTTCAGGAGTTTGAATTTCAAACTAATAACTTCCCAAAAATAACAATAAGGCAATAATAAGATTTCCTCTCTTCACCTGCTATTTTATAAACATTTAATGATCATATTAGTGAAATTTGATTTGTATATATAAGATGAAAACAGTGACTTTTAAGCTACAGACTAACGATATTTATCAACACTGCTCCATTTATCCGGACTAACATCCAACATGGCGGCCGCTGCTCGGTTCTTCTGGCCCTGAAGAAGCGTCACACAAACCAGTTTGAACCGCAGCGGACGGTCGCGGTTCTGGACCCGGACGCACCAGATCCACCCGCTGACCCTGGATGCAACTGGTGACGGCGGCTGTCCCACTCACCGTTTTTCCTAAAAGGACACTGATCCTAGAACGGTCCTCGTCCAAGCCAGCGACATTTTTCCTTCTCCTCTGTTGTTGCTTCGGCGGGTTGCAAATCAGCTGTAAGAGCACTACCGCTCAGGAGCCGTAATCCCGCTGCTCATTGGTCGATTGGCGCATCAATCACGTAACATGTGGTCTGTGATTGGACAAGAGTGCTGTCAGTAGAATAGAGGAGGCGGTATTTCCGACTCAGGCTTAGTTAAATACAATGAGATGAAAATTTGTAGTTATTTATTGTTTGTTTGACTTTTTTGTCTCATTTTTAGTCGCAAACTTGTTCACAAAAAAATTGCAAAAATAAATAAGTGCTAGAAAGTGATTGTTTTGAAAAGTGCCTTGAGATAACTTCAGTTGTGATATATAAGATTAAAATTAAAAACCCCTTATATCTGGAGCAAAAATACTTTTGACTTTTTTTGGTTTTACTCATTAAATTTATACATGCTTCTGTGACAATTATTTCTTGGACAGGGGTTGATGCCTTTGGCAAACTCAAGGACTTAAAACTTAAAATGCTCTGAGCAATAATTAACATACACCAGTAGTTATTAACATAATCATTAATCATTACTTGGAGCATTGATTAATCATGTCAGTGAACTTTGACGTAGACCAGCTACATAATCAATTGGAGCCTCCAGTGTTTATGGTGACAGAGCACTGAAATAATAGTTCTGCAGCAAAAAATAGTGAGTTGTTAAAACCAACAAATTATTCGTCCGCTGTATAGACTGATTATATTCATCCTGATCTGTACTTTCCAAACAGCGCCTAAATAATAGTCCTAGTGGTATAGTCTAATTATAGGAAATGAAATAGCACAGAAAAAAAAACTTGCTGCTTAAAATAGGCCTACAACATCTAAAAAAATATATTAAACCTCCAAATACATCAGCAATACACATTTTTTCTAAAATGAACAACACCCCAAAATTGAATTATAAATGTTAAATTAAGCAAAGTTAACTACTCAAGTTTCTCTTTGAGGAGAAACTGATGTGTTGTAGTTAGGGAGATGCTCCATCAGGTGGCGTACTGTAGCTTAGATGCTGCATAGTTCAATTGTCTTCTACCCAAACGTGGCCACTGTTTACCATCTAGTGGACAGTTTAGAATATTACACATGCAATCAGTAGGAATCATCACCTTTTGGCCTCCAACTGTTCTAAAAAACAATTTCAGTAAGTACTTGATGCATTTATTCATGTGTTGATTTGAACCCTTTTATCCTAATCAACAATTTTCTGTCTTTAGAAATGGCTTGTTGTCTCTGATTTCTCTGATTCTTTTTCTGTGACAGCACCGGAAAACATGTAACTTTTCACTTATCTCATTTGAATTTATTTGGGTACAAATTAAAAAAAAAATGTACAAAATAAAGCATAGAAAGTAGCAATTATGAAAACAATGCCACTGACAACAACATAAAAGAAAAGGCAACAGTTAAATAATTCATTAAAAATACAGCCAACTAATCTGGAAAAGCAACCTGTGGTACTTTACAGTCCATCTACACAAACAGACATGACATTGAACAGTCACGTTTGGGTAAGAAAAGGCATAGATCCGGGGCGTGTGAGAGTATGACATTGAGTTTGAATCCGGAAGTGCACGACAATCAAGATCATCAAGGTTTTTTACTCAGATATCAGTGTGTCGTTAAGGTGAAACAGCATCACTACAAGAAAAATTGATGCTGAAACAATTTGACATCAGGCCATTTTCTTGTTATACAGTGTTTGCATTGCTATTAGTGTCACATCCTCTCAGCTTTTTTGTCCTTCAGTAAAACCACCTCAGTTCTCATTTACATCATTACTGTGAGGCAAGCACTGAAAATAACCAAACTGTATATACTCATAATGCACAAACATCAGTACAGTGTTGCATTCACAGTGAGCTCGACACCATCCTGACTTGACGATAACACAAAGTCCAGCACGACAGCAAGCTAACGTGGAAACACTTGACAGAACAGAACATGGACCGTACGCCTCGTAATCGTTGGCGTCTGTAGGTCTCAGCCTGTCAGCGCCGTCGCTCAGTGTCCACAACAAAACCTAAAGTCAGTCACTGAGGGGTTAACTGTTCATTTCAATGGGTTTGGGTCTCTCTCCTGTTAGAGGAGACGGTTCCCCTCCAGGCTCGGCTGGTTTGGGGTGTCAGTGCTGGTGTTGAGGATAAATGCGGCTCAGTGTCTGCGTGTGCGCTGGCCCCCGGTGCCTGTGGTGGTGATGTAGAGGAGGGGCTGGGGCTGCCGCAGCTGGGGCCCCCGCTTCAGGTTATTCATGTGGGCTGTGGAGGAGTCTGCGTTCGAGCCTGTAGAGAGACAGAGAAATGACACGGCAAAGCTCAATAAAAAGATGATTATAGAGGATCGTCACTTGGTCTATAGTGGCAGTGGCAGTGGTTTCACCTGTTTGCTGGCTGTTGTGAGGGGCCCTGACTTTGGCGAGAGGAGGGACCCCTCTGTACTGGGGGCGGAGCATTGGGGCCTGGGGCTGGATGTTATTGTGGAGGTGGGGGTCTGATGTGCTGTCCAGAGGACGGAACCTCTGTGCGGCGGTTGTCTTGGTTTGAGGCAGCTGCAAGCGAGAGGAGGAAGAAATTCATGTGGGAGATATTTTGTGGGTTTAACATATCGTGTGACACCGTAACATCAGGGAAAAACAAGCCTTTAGAAGTTTGGTATAATGACAAATAGGCATTGGGCATGTTTTTCTGTATGCTGTGTCTCTCATAATAATAAAAAAGACAAAAAAGAGGACTGTGATAATACTATAATTCTATAATACTCACTGCTTGACCAGTGACCTCAAAAGAGCGTGATCGCCTCTTCTTGCGGCGAGCCTCAAAGTCCACTTCCCGGGGCGTTTGGTTCTTGGTGGCGACCTGACGATAACGTGGGCGGGTCCACGTCACCTGCAGGCCGGGTCCCTCACCTGTGCTGCTGGACAGGTTATCGTCCGAGGTGGCGTGTCTGAGCTCAGGGCTCGGCTGCCTGCCGCGGCGCATTGGCAAACCTCTAGGGGGCGCCTCACTCAGAGACAGGCTGCTCTTCTGCTTCTTGGGGTCCAGGGGAGAGGGAGGAGGGGGTAACCGCAGGGCGTCCACCTCCAGGGCTTTGGAGCGTCGACGGGCCGCTTTTACTACAATGTTCTGGACTCCCTTTAGGATCTGCTGCCGCTCTGTGGAGACGCAGGAGAAGTTTTTTTTTTCTTTGCCTATTTGTATCTATGTGCACGCACTAAATAAAAGATTGGAAATGTCCACATTTAAAGCCTGTCAAAGGGCTATAATATTTACTCGTTTCACCTTCTAAAATTTCTGTGTCATATTATTGTAAAATGAATACACGAGTTCTGACTGATGATTGATGGTGATTTCAACACTTGACCTTGGATTATTACAATATGTGTAAAACAAGTTATTTTATAGACTTCAGATACGGTGTCATATACTCTATAGATTTTAAAGTCCCTTCAGAAAAATCTGTGTAAATAAAACTGACTTGACACATCAGGAACATAAATACTAATACGGGTGCTTCAGAAACTAAGCTGTACTGTCCCTCCACTAACCCGCCCTGCATATAAACTCCTCTGAACATCTTACCAGTTCGTGACAGGGCGATATCAGCTCCTGCCTCGCTGCTCTCCGGTGACGAGTCCAGGTGGCTGCTGACGCTGTGGCTGAGATGGCTGTAGCTCAGAGAGCTCTCAGGAGCCAGCGGCTGCAGCTGCAAACACCAGATGCAGAGTGACACATTACCATCAGACATTCACTGCAGTCCTTTGCTTTCAGTCGCGGTCAGATTAAGCGCCATCTCAACTGCGTCTGTCTCTCCAAAATTACATTTTTACTCTGAATAGGGCATTTGGTTTTGAGCACTCATAACTCTTACTTCATCTTGTCTATGACTCACACTCCACATTTGAACAGAGAGAAGGAGGTAATATTATTTCAAGCCTGCAACAAAGATGTCATTCTGCAGGTTTGCACGATTCAACATGGAAAGCTGAGCAAAAACCCTGAATACAAGATTTGAGAGCGAATACTTATTACAGCTCATGTTGGAGTGTATTTTATGGAGCTGCGTGGGTTGAAAATAGAAATGTTCTACCAGAGTGAAATGGGAATTTAATTCACGCAGGAACTGACATTGCTTGAAGTGAAAAACAACAGCTGACTAGACTGTATTAGTTTGGATTTTTTGAAGTGGGGTTGTGTGAGGTACGCATCCATAGTCAGTCTATTACCTACAGCTACACACAAAAAAAACTTTGCTATCAGCAAGGCCTTTCAGATAGATAACCGAAGGCATTATATCCATCTATGCTCTCTTCAAAGCCACCAGACTCCATTGACAGAAACAGATATTTTACCTCGCAGAACACATGAGATGCTGATCTACCGCTGCCTTGATTGGGTTGTTTTTTTGGGTTATACCTTTTAGTTTAGATCAGAACTTGCACGCAATAACAAAAAAAAAATGGAAACGGATTGAGGCAGCAATAGAGCATCAGTGGCCTGTTGGAAAGGGCTTTCTGACGGCAAGGATACATTTTGCTTTTGTCTCCATCCACGACGGTACATTGCTTCGCTTCCTACACCTACTGCTTCTCCATCTACTGCAGCGTGCCTCATACAACCCCACCTCAAAAAAACCTGAACTATCCCTTTAATTGACAGCATCTCTTTAAGACACCGAACTGGAATAAACCTGTACGAATAATGCCTGTTAGAACTGTCCTCACCTCTCTGTTGCCCTTCCCATTAATGTGGATAGGAGGCGGCGTCATTACAGCCGAGTTTTTCATCTGCCTGGCGTGAGGGCTGTTCTTAAAAACTCTGTTATTGTCCCTGACAGGGGGAAAGAGACGGGTAACATCAGTAAATGCAGTTGTATAAATTCTAAACGTGAAACATGAACAAGACGTGCTCTTACAGCTCAGGCTCGGGCAGAATAGGGGGCAAAGTGTGTCTGCGGATTTTGGCTTGGCCTCGTCTGTTATCGGAGCACATGTTGCGCACACTCTCCTGGTCTGAGTCCACGTCCTGCATGTTGTCACGACCCTGACCGGGCAGGCTGATCTTAGGTAGCGAGCCCTCCTGGGAATGAGAGCAGAGCAGGACATATTTGTATCAATAATCAACGAAGCCATATTATAATATTTTTTCTAATTTAGATACTTAATTTGATTCGTCATCTTACCTTGATGGTGTGTCTGGTGGTCACTTTATCCAGGGCCATGGCTCTGTCCAGTTTCCTCTCATCCAGCTCCCTCATGTACATATCGTACAGCTCCTGGAGGTGTGCAGGTACGAGCAGACTGTGGTCTGGAAAACACAGGCACACATATAATTCAGCAACCAGAAATGAACTGGGCCTAAAACAAAAACCAGACTAAACCTGAAACCAATGATTAGTTTCATCATCAATTAATCTGCATGTAAAACCAAGAAAAGCAGAAAATCCAAAACAAAACAGGAACAACAAGCTCACATACAGAAGAAGTAATTGAAGTCATAGTAATAATAATAAATTATTAAAGCAACAGTCCCCTGGGGAAGCTATCAGTACCACAACCAGCTGTGGCGTATACCATTGTATACATACACATACAGTGTGTCACAGGCAGGAATAATAGCAGCATATTAAAGATTTAAGAGTTAAAGGCACGAGCAGCTTCTGAGTAGGTGCTGTTGCAGAACCTGACTGTTCTGATACTTCTCAGACTTTCAAAAGAACAGAGGAAGTTAAAAAGATGGTGGGAGGAGTCTTGAAGAATATTATGACCTATTTTCTTTAGTGATGGTGTCGACCTCTTCAAGGGATGGAAGCCTATGATTTTTGATTTGTACTAATTTGTTCAGACGTCTCATACTGAGGTGTTTCTATACTTTCAGTATAACAGATGTTAAGGCAACAGGTCTGTAATCATTCAGGCAGTTTGGGTTAGATTCATGTTGAGTAATTAAGATTATCAAAACAGTTGCAGATTCATTTTCTTTCCATTAACTAATCTATTTAATCAATTGTTGGAAGGCTACACCAGATTTGTGGAAAAGAGCAACTCACCATCGATGAACTGTCTCTGCTGCTGGATGATCTCGTCACACAGGTGTCTGTGCTGCTCGAAGCGCTGCACCACGACGTTTTTCTGCCGGATGACGTTGTCCTTGAGCAACGCGTGAGACTGCATCTCCGCGTTCTCGATCTCCAGCTCGTGGACCTTGCAGAGGAGGCCCAGGACCTCGCGCTGCTCCTCCGAGCTCACCCGCCGCGGCAGCAGCTCCTCCAAGCGCCGGGCCCGATCCCGAAGCTCCAGAAACCTGCGCTCCAGCAACGCCTGGAGGGATGAGCGGGAAAAAGACTAAGACGTGTTTGTATGTACAATCACAGTCAAGCCTCAAACTATTTATAAGAAGGGAGAAGCAAGTGGTTGGTTTCTATATTTTACAAAAAGAAACAAAAGCGCGTGAAGCATGTCGGCTCAATTTTAAAAGGTGATCGAGAATCCCACCTTCTGTTTGTGGATCTTTTTCTGTTCAGCCATTAGTGTAACCAGGTTTTCTCGGGCCATCGCCACCTGCTGGGTCTCTGTGCTGTCTGGAGGAGACTCCGGGGAGTCGGAGTCCTTCTCGCTCTCGTCCTTATTGACACTTTCCTTTCTCCTTTCGGCTCGCCACTTCCTCCTGCGCCTGCTCCGCTCCTGCTCCCAGCTAGGAGGCAGAAAACAGACAAACATTTGAACAGCCATCAATAATCACACGTCGCCTGGTTTATAGTTTACAGTCAGGCCATAATGATTAGTTTTCTGCAGCTTTATTTGAATGTGCACAGTTCAAATAATCATCTGTTTTTAAAACCTGTTCAACTAACTGGATTCCTGAATGTCACACAGGGGATTACAGTTTGCTGTATTTATGCTATCAGGTAGAACAGATAGAAACACTGACTCTGCAATGGTGAGCAGGTGTTTGGAGGTGTCGATCTGGATCTCCATGTTGCTGTTTTCCAGCTCCATCAGGCTCCTTCTGATCTCCATCTGTTGGCGGAAGGCATCCAGGAGCTGCTCCCTCAGCTGGTCCATCTCCGCCCGACTCTGCTGGCTCGAGTGGGCCTGGACCTCCGCTACGAGTGGGGAGAGATGATCATGACCAGCATGTTTAGAATACAAATATTAGAAACTCATTTAGCAGATGTTCTTTGTGTGTAAGAGTGTGGATTAGACTTTACCTTGGACGTGGCGGATGTCAGCCCGGTCTGAGTTGAGCTGGCGGCTCGCCTGATCTGCAATCTTCTTCTTGAGTCGCTGGATCTCGCAGCGCAGGTCTGAGATGATGTTGGTGTACTGAGCAATGTGGTATGACACATTTATCAGGTTCTTCTTTACCTGAATTATGAGAATGACGAAGAAAAGAATACTTCATTTGACACTGAAAGCTCCAAGTGGATGGCAACGAATGTCTGTAGTAATAAAGTGCAGTAAAAACTACAACATTAAAACAAAAAGTTTATTTTACACAATGAACAAATGGAGGCTAGAAGGTGACACGTGTCCTGAGCTCACCCGTGTTCGAATGCTTTTGGCACGGTCAGCGTACGTCAGCGTGTTACGAGACTCCTCAAAAGCCACAGAGGCCGGGCTAATATGGGCTATCATGACCGTCCGGCTGTTCCCGCCCAACGAGTCCTGTCAATCAAAGACAGAGGAAGACAAAACAAAACATGAATAAAATCTGAATCACAAAATACAGTTACAGTATGATATCATGGAGTCGCTCCCCTGTACCTTCAGTAGTCGAGTCAACTTGCTGTCTCGATAGTTGACATACTTGGTGCCATTTTTGTCGCTCAGGGCATTGATGCAGTTGCCCAAAGCCAGGAGGGAGCGGTTGATGTGGGCCCCTTCTTTCAACCGCTGACCCCTGTTCTGAGTCTAATAGACAGACAGACAGATGTAAGTATATTTTTCTTTGGCTTTATTACAGAGGACACAGCAGGCAGCTGACAGGAAATGAGAGTAGAGCGAGATGGAGAATATGCAAACTGGCAGCTTTGTGATCAGCACATTAAAGAACCTGAAACAACATTTTCTTGGTAGACAATGTGATATCACATGAACACAGGATTTTCTGATAGAGGTTTCTGTATTTCGTTTTTTCCTCTGGTTTGAACTGGGCTCAGATAAGAAAAGGTGATGTTACATGATTCTGCGTGTAGGAATCTGTGTTGTCTTGTCAATCAAATCTGATCAAATCATACCTGCACAGTCCTGTCGAAGAAGAATTTCAGGTTTGAGTTTCTTAGTTTAAACCTCGTAAAAAATAATACCTAAAGATGTCTTTTATTTTTTATTAATTCTTGTTTATTTCATTATGAATATTTAATATCATAGAGGAATAATCAAGAATTAATACACATTTAAACCCTCTAGCATCCCAACTTCTAAACATACAAACTTCTTTTTCCAGTTGTCATGTTTCCACTCTTGCCCAGAAGATGGCAATGCTAAATACTAAATCAGCTTTTACTAACCACATGCACTCCTCTTCTCAGAGGCAGGGAAAATGTTCCCTGTGGCCTCTTGTGACAAACAAGTCCCTGCTCTGCTCAATTACTAATGGAGGCCATATGTGCTATTCATCAATAGTGTGGCTGTGACCCTTTCAAACAGTCTCCATGGCAAATAAGTGCTCTCACTCACCAACTGCTTGCATGTTGTTCTTGTGGCGTGCAAGGACATGGCAGTGTTAACACGGGTGACAATGACAAGCCATTCATCTGAGCGACCATAGAAGGCCCAACTTGAGAAGCTGCTAACATCGAACTGAACAAACACTCCTCAACATCTTCACTTGACTGCTCAAAAAGAGAAGGTCGAAGCAACAATGGCCAGAAAATGAATCGTCTCACAGATCCTGTCTGATAACACAGTCCTGCTCTGCTCCACACTGATATCGACCTCACTGGTGCCATGTTGTACCTGAGAGATATCCTCAACAGAGCGGGTAATGATTTTTCATGAAAATGATTATTGTCTTCAATATGTGAAATTTCTTTCGTTTTGTGTCTCTTTTCTTACTAGTAAAGTATTTTTATATCTTTTAGTTTCACTTATCCTCCTAGTTTGCCTGCAGCTTGTAAAAAGTAAAATCAATAAAATATTGATCGCTTAAAATAAATAATTTAATATATAACCATGTGTTCAGATTGAATCTTCCTGCAAATGATTATACAGAGGGAGAAAAGACAAGTGACATGATGGTTACAGTCACATTGATTAAAGGAATATATCAACATTTTAGTTAAATAAACTGTGTCTGATCAGACTTGTGATTTGGAAGCAATGTGCAGGCGTCATGCTTTGGATAAATTAACTCTTTGATGCCTTGTCATGTGACCAATGGCAGAAGAAGTATATTATTACATCATCATTGCTAATGCATTAATGTGCAAGCAGAATTTCATTGTTTCAGCTGATTGAGTTTGGACTTCAAAGATCTTACATACTGATGGGTAGTTTTATCTAGAAATGCATCATACTTTACTTACTTTACTTTAGTACTTTCCACTAGAGCCAATGCCAATTTCAATTTGCTTTTGTGAAGCTGCAAAGTGTTGTGTTGCACTATAACGTGATCCCATTGGGCAAAAGGTTGGTGTATTACTTTAATTAACTGCATCGTGGGCCATAATGGCAGATATAAAGAGGGCTTTTATTAAAGTCTCCTGAGGTTTACGGGCGCCTCAGTCCTCTGGACAGTTGTAAAGATGCGCTGCCAAGTATCCCCAGAGAGCAGACTGTCGTTGAGTCAGACACACTCACAAAGCAGACCGCTGCAGTTTTCAGGCTATACGTGCGCATATGTAACAGGCACATTAGTTTTTGAACTTTAACTTGAGTTTGGCAGAAAAGTAGTTGACAAAAGTGACACACAAACACCAACTAAATTGTCCACCTGTGCATCTATCAATTGAACATCATTTCAGATGTTTAAACACCTCCTGACTGAGTATATATATATATACACACACCTGTGCTGCTCGTTCAGAGCCGGCGAGGTCGATCATGAAGAGGCGTGCAAAGCGGACCTCCTGCAGGACGTCTCGACACCGGCTCTGTTGCTTGACGGCCACCTGCAGCACAGCATGGGAGCGAGATGACGTCTGATTGGCTGCCGTTGGCTCCTGGGTGCGCTGTTTGTTGCCCTTCATCAGCAACTCCATGATCTGAAAACACACAGGTGGAGCTCTTTGTCACGTGTGGTCCACTTGGACGAAATCAGAATGTTTAGATTAAAATAAATGTGAAGTCAGGTCACAGTTAAGTAGCTTGCCCAACCTCTTGTGCATTGATGGTGGACACCTCCGTGATGCCAGCAACCTGAATCACTCCTTTAGAGTCTTCTCTCAGGTCCAAGAAGCCTGATGATGGGTTCAGAAGGTCACGGATCATCTCATTGTAGATCTGGAAAGACGCAAATAGAAATATAAAATCACCAGAAGCATAGTTAGATAAATGCAAAAGTTTATGTATCTGCTTGACATCCTTTAGTTATGTTCCTTTGAGTTATAGACATGAATCAACTGGGAGGTTTATGTCTATTAAAAAGGTTGCATTCAGGCTTTGGGGCCTCCTGCACAGACCAAAAACCTGGTACAAAAAACATCAAGTGCTTTATTTTCAGCAACTTGTCATTTCAGAAACCACAGCTTGTTGGGTGGCAGGCTGTCATCAAGCCGTGTCAGTGCTCTTCTTTCACAAAAAGAAAATGCAGGTGATTTCTCTGGACTGACATCGACGGTGCAGCGAAAGCAGTTAAACCCACATAAAAGCTCCGTGCAGGAAGTGACATCGTGGAAAGTCACTGCTGGATGACAAACCGCTGGGAGGACAGAGCTGGAGACGGAGCTTTATTCGTCATGCAGACCCCGACCACAAAGTCTGAAAAACGGACGCTTTTACTGACACTGACAGTTGGATATTATTAGATATATATTATTTTTTCCATCTCTTTCATTGCTTGTGAAGTTTAAAGTCTACAGCCATGTAAAGCGGCTTGATGGGGCTTTGAGTTAAATTCGAATGTCAGCGTGCTCAAAAAGAGAATACTAGCAATTTTAGTTTAGCACATTTAGCATGCCAACATTTATAATTAACTAAACATGAAGGACAGATGACACTGATGTCATTCATTTTGCAGGATTTTGTTATAAACCAAAATACTGGACAAATTAAAATTTTGGCCAGCTGATGGTGTGGGATGAAATGTCAGTGGATGACGGAAGTTATTACGATTCATCCAGAGTCAAACATGAACGCCTGTACCAAATTTGACGATGAGCCATCCAATAGTTGTTGAGATATTTGAATTTGGATTAAAACAGTTGACCAATGAAACATCATGACATTGCCATCCATGACACTAGTGTACAGTAGCGAAAAAGGTTCCTCCTTCCATTGAGGCTTCTAAATGTGAGAAGAATCAGGAAACAAACCCCCATTGTGAACATAAAAGCAAAAGGGGGGAGGGAGCACAGGACGCACGTGAGCGTCAAGAATAACTGAAGGTGGCTTTTTTTTTATCTGCACACAGTATATTTATTTACAGTCACTGTATGTGTTTCTGCACGTGTGTGTTAGAGATTGCACGTGTGAAAGAGAGTGTGATTTGTACAAGAAAGGGAGCAGATGTGTGCACATGGACCAGCCCGGCTGTAAAATGGCGTTTAACCTCTTTGTGGCGAGGCGGCAGCGGCAACAGATTGCTGCCTGGAAACAGCAAACACACACGTCACACGCAGCCTTGTGTCAGGAGTTCAATACAGGTCAGAGAACATCCAGACTCCATGATTGGCATTTTAATGGAAAAATTTTCACTTCCGCCCACCCACAGTGCTACTAAAGAGCTAAGCTTCAATAACATTGTCAATCATTGAACATAATGATAGTGTTTGGCACCAAAAACACAAAATGTAATTTCAATGTCTGATGCAAACCCTCCTGCCAGCAGGCAAAATTTGTACCCAACTGCTTACATTGTGCCATTTTCCCTTTCAGATTTCATGCTCTTTTCATATTTGCTCTTTTTTATCCAAGGTTATATTCATCATTTGCCTTTTTATTTCTGCTTTTGTCCCTTTCTTTTCTTCCTCTTTTTTCCCCCATTTTCATTTCCTTTGCTGACACCCCAAACATTTTTGAATATATCTGACTCATTCTTCTCTAAACTCACGCTGCCAACTTGTGGGAACAAAGCCATGACGGACAAACTGTTCAGCTAAAATCATTAAAAAAAAAAAAAAAGATCCTGAGTGAGGCAGTCGATTTCCACGGTTCACAGGATGTAATATTTCCAGTATTTCAAAAACCAAATAGCCGCGAGGTGAAAAGTGTCAGCAGATAACAAGAGAACAACTTTATTCAGAACTTTAAACATCATATATTCTGTATCTACTAATTTAAAAGTCAAGAAAATTACCTCTTTGAATCTGTCACACCAGTGCAGCTCAGTTACTGCTATCAGAGTCAAATGAACCAACTCCATTGTCTCCAGTGCTATTAAGGACTTTGTCATTAAACACACAGTCTGAACTGTACCTGCTTCACAGTAATGAGGTTTGGAAGCGCAGCCAGCAAACACACAGAGAAGCTGCCATCAACAGCCTGACGTCTTATCTGCGGTTCATCATCCAGTGACAAAGGCAGAGATAATCGCTGAGCCAACAGGAGCACACATCACTCCACAACTACAAGTATTATTGTGCAAGCAACACACCTCCAGTATGTGAACTAACTGTGGTGATGTTGAGGTGACACATAACGAGACATAAGAAACATCCTTGGTCTTTAAACACATTTTGAACGATGGTCCGACTACGTTTCTGTTCACGCAACGTGGTCAAAAACAGCTCCATCGAAAAGGCCCTGACACAGCAAGCTGACCTGAAAGAGGTAAACAAAGTCTGAGTGGTTTGAAGCTTTCAGTCGCCTCATGTCGCCTCACTTCCATTCACATGTTTGAAAAAAGGTTGCACTTAAATGTCAGGAACTTTCATTCAGTGTCGGCATTAACGATATGAATCAGTCAATAGTGTGTATTTGTGGCGCAAAATACCACGGAGAGACAGACAGAACAATAAAGGCTGTCATTTCGCTGTCCGGCCTTTCAGACATGTCTGTGTCACTAAGTGCCTCCGCTGATAATAAAATATGGCAAAGCTACTGAATGGACATTGATAAGGGTCAGTTAGGGGAAAAACATAGACGATGGTTTAATGACGGTGACAATCTGTGGCCAATTATCACCTCGCATTTGACTTTCAAAAAGGGTTACTCTGAAAGGTGGGAACTTTCTTTCCAGGGTAGCGGCAGTAAAGCTTTTAATGAGGCAGCAACTAAAGTGGAAGTGCTTTACATAAGGAGGCATCAAGACAAGATGACAAATATACACAAAAAGTCAGATCAGTCTCAATATTAATGAATGCACACGGAAGGATTCACAAACATATTTTGTGATTTATATATAAATGCCTCAACAACAAAAAAATAATGCAATAGTGTTGTATATAAATGTAAAAACAAATTTGCATTAAAATAAATGTGTCTCTGATTCACAAATATTTCTTGTTTGAAATAAATATAGTACAAATCCACCAAAATGTTTTTTGGTTATTTTTGGTGGGCGATGAAAAACATTTTTGTGGACAGAGTCATTTGCATATAAATCCCAGAACACATTTGCGAATCCTTCTGTGTCATTAATATTCAGAGTCATAAAACACACATATATCAGAGCGGGATTAACGTGTTCTCTGTGTTTTTCTGCAGGCCAGTGGATGAGGATGCCAGCTGAGCTCATTTCAGACGTGAAACGAATGCCAGGCTGAAGTAAAAGGACACCAGCAGTATCTGCCTGCAATTGGCATTAGCTAACAACCTCAGATGTTATCAGCGTGAACAGCTGACGGTGACATACGTAAGAACTTCTAAATGTGATGTTGACAGAAAAAGAGTTGGATAAAGACAAATAACTGTGGAGAAATCAGAAGGAATCTTTGAAATCTGAGTGAGCAGTCACTTTACAACTTCAGGGTAATTAGGAAATGTGTCGTCGCCGCTGCGTTAACAAGATGTTTCTGTGAGCTCGAGAAGAGAAGAAACATCTGGAGTTGTGGGAAGTGAATTTCTGACCTCCAGATAGGACATGGAGACGCTGTACAGCATGTCGTCGCTGGTCTCCTCGATGGCACGGAACAGGTCGTTCAGGGTTCGAACGTAGATGCCTGGCTCCTTGTCTGTCCCCAGCATGGTGTATGTCTTCCCACAACCTGGAAACAGAACATTTCAGAAAAATACAGAAACTTTTACACATAAGGTTTTAGACTTTTTGATTTGTTTCAAAAATCACTTTGGAAATAAGCCAGTGGTTTGTATCATAATCAATGATTTTTAGAGCTGCTCTCATCAATATTTCTCAGATAAACCTGGATGAAATGTTTATTGAATGAATGAATGATTATTATTACGATGGGAAAGGTGTCGCTCGCAGTCACAAACCCACACAGTTTAGCTCTCAACTCTGCAGCTACCTTTAGCTCTATGGAGCATGTTAGTGTCTTTCAGCTCATTGTTTTGATTTTATGTGCATAACTTAACGGCTTTGGCTGTGTGTTGTTTCCAGATACAGATGTTTTAAGGAAAAACAGCTGTGATAAAACCACTTTATGCTACCTGTCCAGCACCAAACCAGACAGACGAAGTTAAGAGAGGTGAACGTTGGACTTTTCAGATGAATGAAAACGTTTATAACAACTTTATAAAGTGCTAATATGTCAATGTTGTGGCCACAAATATCAACAAAGTAAATTAAGGCAGGTTTAAATATATCATGTATACAGTATTTAAAAATTGTTAACCAAAGTAAATTCTATAGTCCAAACCAAACCACCTTCTGGAAGCTAAATGCTAAAACTCTAAAAAGTCTTTCCTGTGTCCTGAAGGTTCAGGATGTGCCGTCTTAATTTGTCCTTGGCTGGCCTGACCACACACACACACACACACACACACACACACACACACACACACACACACTAAAACCCCTGTGTTTACGTCCCCACAAAAGCAGACAAAGAGCTGAGAATCTCTGAGACAGATGGACAGGCAGAAGGCAGAAGAAGTTGCTGAGACAGATGGGTAACTTTACGGAGAAACGGTGCTCAAGTAGTCTCTGACAATCTCTACCCACAGGAAATGTGGGAGGTAAGACGTGACTCATTTTTTAATAATCAGACCTGAACTAAAATTAAAAAACCAAAACAGATACGAATAAGTTGTCTCACCTTCTTTCCTGAGTGTGCTGACTCAGAACGAGGCTGGTCAGAGATGATGCACCAGGAAAACTAACAAACGTAATTGGTGGATGATACAAAAGTGTGTAGTTAACTTTGTGGGTTTTGTGCAACACACACAAACCTGTGGGTCCGTAGGCAAACACAGTGGCATTATAGCCTGATATGAGGCCTTCAATCAGCCCTTTGGTTGTAGCTCGGTACACCTCCTCCTGCACAGGAAGAAGACAATAAAGGGTTTAAGCACACGAGCATATTCTGGGAACGCAAATGTTCTTTTCACATTATTATTATCTGACCGTTAACCCTCGACTGACCTGGCTGGCTGTGTAGTCGAACGCCACGTCGAACATGTAGGTCTTCTCCCTGGAGCGGTTGGCACGCAGGATGTCGTCCGGGTCCTCCATGGGGTCCATCAGAACCACCATCTAATGAGGAAGAGGAAGGCAAAGAAAGAGGCGCACAGCATGAGTGGGGTGTTAAAGTCTCCAGGTCCATTCTGACGCCCGAGCAGCCAATTAACTCGATGATGTGTCTCTTGTCAATCACTGTGGAAAGGTAAGCTAATGAGCAGACGTGTCCTCGATTCAGTGAGTTGAGCTTGAAAATGTGGTAAAAGTAAATGAACAAAAGGAAGGTTGGGCTGAAATACAAAATTACTCTCTCAAATAAATTCTGCTGGGATTGAATGCATCAGAAAATTACAACTTCACTGGCAGCTACTGTTTAGATTATTATGTGTGTTATGCATGGCTGCAAATGGGAAATTAAAAAAAGCCATGTACGTCAAACAGCTGGAGCGTCATCTGTCAGTATTAACTAACATCAAATGCCTGCCTGTCTTTGCACCTGGAGAGCATCAGGAGAATTTAAAGACATTAGACAGTGATAACGATCAGTGTCTGGCAATTGTTCTGAAGCTGATCAGACAAGCATCATGTTCCCGTTACGAACAGTGTTATTACAATATTAACACAATATTTTTTCATATAAGACAAGTGGAAACGTTTACGTTTGCATTCAAACTACAACTTGCAGTGACAGAAACTGGACATGTTTAGCATTTATGTTTTACTTTTAGGGATGTGTTTGACTCTGCATACCTGAATCGCTTTCACTCTTTTTGGAAGCAGGTGGCGCCAAAGAAACACCTTAACTGACTCGAGCTGGGATGAGTTCTCTGCCGTCAGCTTATCGTAGATGGTTAATTGGTCATTGTGACTCTCGCTTGGTCAGTATGTTCAGACCAATCTGTAATCCTGTTTTTGTGTTTATTTTCCTCCTAAAATTTAATTAAAATGGCCAATTTGTCATTTTACCAACTAATACTTTCCTTTTTTTTCATATTGCTTGAGCGATTCCACAACCACATATTCCTGATTGCATTGAAGCTGCACGGTTTCAATTAAGTCTGGAATTTTGTGTTTTCACATCAGACAGAACGAACAGAAAGTGACTCCTAGAGAAAAGCAATATCCAATTTAAAAAAACACAGACAGAAGGAAAGAAGCAATTTTTGTAAATTTTCACGATTCTATTTTGGACTAAACAAGCAGAAAAAGAAAGTCTGTCTTCTTCCAACATTTCATTAGCAGTAACTGACATGTCAACGGAAGCTGTCTTCTTCAACGTATGACAAGTTGTTGTGACAGAAACAGCCCCTGTTCAAATCAAGGACACTTCATTGTACGTATGCATGTATGCAAATGGGCCTCCACTCAAGCCATCTGCTATACTCTGAATCCTGCTTATAGAACATAATGACCAAACCATCGGCCCACATGTCAAGGACATTCATACTGTAGCATGTGGAGGAGAGAGACCAGCAGCAGGTTGCGATTGTTGAACGCGTCTTTATGTGCATGTGACAGTCTGAACAGTAGAATCACGCTGTATGAGAATACATGGAAACGTCTCATTGTTCCAATTGTGCTGTTTGACAAAGCCTAAGCCTGAACCACAATCACAGCTCTCCAAAATAACATTTCAGAGACAAAGTCTGAACAGAGACTGCAGAGCATGACAGCAGAGGGAAATATTATAATGCTGATGACAAATCAGAGTGGGTGCAACCGTCTCGACAGGTTGTTCACAGATGAAAGAAAATGATTCCCATCGCAGTGTGGCTGGCTTTGAATCCCATGCTCGGCAGAAAAGTCAATAATAATAAAGAAAACAAGATAGCACAGAGGACCCTTGAGTTTATTTCAGATACGATGGGGCAGCTGGGAGTGTGCCGGGTTTTTCAGCCTGATCGGCGGTGGACCTGGAGAGTCCTCTGAGGCCTGTAACGCTGAAGCACCCGGCTCGTTTGATGACCCCCTCAACCAGTGAGCCGCTCACTTTGAAGCCTCTCGATTGAAATTCAAGAGGTGAAATAGGGAGCGGGAGGTAAGACGGAGAGGTGGGAGACACGAATGCAACGCCGCTACTTGTTACGAGTTTACTCCTTTATCGGATTAAAGATATGTCTTTTCAAGCTGTTTTTCTTCCTAGAAGAGTTAAGATGTATGTATGTACAGATGTATAACACATGGAGCACGTGAAGTGAAGAGAGGAGCATGTGCACCTGGTGACGCTCCTCTCTTTCCGATCCTCCCTCCCTCTCTCTCTTCTTTCTTCCCGTCCTCTTAACTTCCTGCTTCTCCTCTAACTTTTCTCCGCACGCTGTCCAGTTTCAATGACGTACGACTTCTGATCGCATTTCACAGGAAAGATATTGTGAACGAGGGAGCGCTTCTCTTAAGGTCAGAGGCACTTAAGCCACTTAGTCTCGGCCAATCGGACGACCTTCAGAAGCAATGTGTGTCAAAAAACGGCAAAGAGACAAGAGTGATGGGGATGAACTAATTAGGACAAAGCTTGTCGTCTACGTTGTCAGATTGTCTCATCATTGTCGTGCCCTTACGTTGCACCATGTGAAGCTTTTGCCATTAGAATAAACATATTCTTACATAGTGCAATTGTCTCCGCTGATTAACTGAAGCAAACTAAATCAAGATGCAGAGTTTCAGTTTGTAAGAGTTGCAACCAGACGAGTTGAGTGACAGCATGTGGCTGCACCAGTAAGTCAGTATTTTATGTTCAACATAAACATAAACACATTTTGGAGACGCTTCAGAATCTGCAGACTGCGTCCGCTGTGTTTTGTGGAGTGAAGTATACAGGTTAGGTGTGGATGCAAGGCTAAACAGCTTAGCGTGCACACCCGTTACTGTATGGCATGTGCGTGTGTAATTGTGTTCCTCGAGAAAGCCGATGAGCACGCAACAATGCTCGTACATAATTGCACGTATAGCAGGCATCAGATAGTGTGTGCATCCAGTTTTGTCCGTGTGCATGCACTTGGGAAAATCATTAAAGGCCAAGGGTGTTGATAACACCTCTTGTGCCGTCTGTCATCTGTGTGTCTTGAGTTACAGTATCTTCCACAGCTCCACCCATGAACATCCACACACAGCAGCTGCTGCTTGGGCCGATTCTATACCACTAATTTTCTTAAAGTCTTCTGATAAGACCGTAAGGTGCTGGCTCTGATGACAGTACACTGTGTGGCAACATAAGACTGGATGTCTGGGCATGTGCCTCAGGGTTTTGATGCCAATAATGAACTACAGGTAACCCTGACTTTAGACTTTGCCAGCACAGGTGTCCTTCACAGTAGACTGTCCTCAGAGGTCAATTAAGAGGCTTCTGAACAAAGAGTCTGGGGTGAAGTACAGCGTTGACGTCTGGCGAACAGAACAGGTTAAGGAGCATTTGGAAACACGGCAGTCTCATGGAAACCATTAAATCTCCCAGCCATCCTCTCTCCTTCTCACACAGTTGCATGGAAACATGTACTCATACACACATAGCAACTAAGATGTCCTGTGCAACAAGCAAGTCCGTGCAAGCAGGGTGGCAAGTGGCATGACTGACCACAAAGAGCAGAGGCCAGCACACTCCCACGCAGTGAGCCCGGGTGTGTGCATGAGAGGAGTGTTGGTTCTTTACTCTAACAATGTTCAAGCAGCTCTCTTGATCTACGGTATGTGAACGCACTGAGGGTTTGATGGTAAAACAATGTTAAAACCTTTTAGATTTGACATTTGATAAATCGTTTGAGAGAGGAAAATCACTGTTTGCAGCTTCTCAATTGTGAATATGTTCTGTTTTTCTTATTCTTTTATGTCAGTAAATTAAATATTTTTGGACTGTTGATCAGACAAAACAAGATTTTGGAAACTCTGAAAACAATTGGCTGATATATATGATATATTGGCTGTATTTAGTCCGTATGTCACACACTACAAGCAACAAAAGGTACATCGTCACACACACAACAAAGTCATTTCTATGTTTAGATAAAGCCTGTGATTCATTTCTACATGGACTGACCAACAATATGACACAGCAGGATCCAAGCAGGATCTGTTGAACACATCAGCCGATCGAACTGTCACTCAGTCATCAGGCAGCTGGAATCGGCAGAATCAGCCTGAGAAACGCTGATCGATTTGTCCCTCTTATTTGCTGTACTCGAATCGTGAGTTCAGGCTTGAAACCGGGCTGTGAGTCAGTGGACAGCTGCACAGCAACCGCTCGACAAACACAACTGGCCCAATACAGCAAACACATAGAACCTGATAAGATTAATAGAAACTGGTTCTGGTGTTGTTAATGAACAAAGTAGTGGGAGAAGCTGTAACTGTGACAATGATGATTGATTCCTGGGACATTAACTGTGACTCTAATACAAAGACTCAGGATTGCATTTATCAGCTCTATGTCTTTTTGTCCTATTGCTTATCATTAACCTTCTAATGCTGAAAGACAGTCTAGGTAGACAATCATGTCGATCAATGACACTTAAAACCAGGTCAGATAGAAGATAGAAAACATGTGAGTCCAAACAAGGTGCTTAATTCTTTTTGACCTTTCAGTCACTGTATCTGTGCTTCTATCAGGAAAGAAGGAACTGGTTCACTGGTTCAACTTGTGAACTTTCAAAGATCACAATACTGGGAGACAAAGAAATCTCTCAACTATGGTCCAGTTTAATAACATATTATGTGGTGAGTGATGTCCAGGTCAGACTTTCCACTCAGGTCTCTCTCTCTCTTTCTACTGGGACCAATCACCCCCTCTTTTTTCGCTGACTAATTCATGGCCGCCACTAAAGGAGACGTCAATTTTGACACGAGTGGACCAGAAGGACTGAAGGACCCAAGAACCGCGTGAACCGGTGAAAAGGAAAGCAATTTCCTGGTTGAAGGCCTCCGTAAACGTGGTGTCAATTTTAACAGTTTTAATCATGCTGTCCCCTTTCACAATGGCCATCACATGCCACAGCCACTTTTCATTTGGATGTGGGGCTCGACTCAATTTAACGTGACCCCCGGGGGCTGACAGAACAAATGGTCAGAGCGTGAATTTACACACTGTGGCTATGAAAAAAAGAGGCTCCTGAAATATTCATATCCTCACAAAGATCAGCCAAAGTCAAAACAACAGCTTGCTTATGCGGCGACATGAAACCAATTAGCGTGATGGAGTTATCTAAATGCCATAAAAAGCAATGGGGTGCGATGAAGCACCCTTGCCCGACGCCTTCCTTGGCTGATGGGTTTTCTAATCAACAGGACCTGCTGTTCTGCTCGTTAAAGTAGCAGGGTTGACTCGGTTGGCCATCTTGCTGATTATAGCACTACTAGCTCCCACTGAGGATCCATAATTCAAAGCCTGGATGTGGTACTGTTTCACAAGCCAGCCTGCCCCGGTTGGTTCTCCCTGACTCGCTCCACTATTGTGTGCCAAGTGGCAAACGCTGCCAAGACGGCTAACAAAAGTCAGCGGTCGTGTCGACATCGAGCGCTTTTATAGGCACTGGTTTCATTACACCTAAATGAGAGCTCGGATCACTAATAAAATGACAAAAGAGCAATTGGAAATCTCAATCATATAAAGGGTCTGCAATTCACCGGCCACTACTGACGCCATAATAACACACAAAGTTTGATTAAAAGCAAAATTCAGTGTTTTCCTCTCTTGTATCATTTCAAACAGGCTTCATTGTCAGGAGGAAGTTGGAGACTGGAGAGAAATTGAAATTGTTAAATTAAAGTGTAATAAAGAAAAAGATAAACAGACATAGATAAATCAATAGATAAACAGAGCAGCTACAAATAAAGACTGATGAAATAATAAGAAACCTGACGTGAGGAAAGAGAAAAGACAGCAGATGGAGAAGAAAATGTCCCTTTTAAACAAAGACATACAGATCAGGTCTGAAACTGAGCGATAGGCTTGAAACACGTCAAACCACCAACGCACTCGTGTCACATTTTATTGCTCACATTTGTGTCCTGTCTTTATTGCTCTGGTTTCTAAAGGTCATGAGGTCACATCCTTTTTTATCCAGCTCAGGGGTTGACCATGTACAGGAGAGATTATGAGAGGAGCTTTTTATCAGTGTGTCATATCTTAAGTTTGGTTTCAGCTGCTTTGTTACTTTGGATAAAACTTGGGGTCATCAAGGATTATTTTAATCCTTTTCATAATTTTTAAAGATCTAGATCTGCATGAAAATACAAATGATTACATATATGATCAGTATGACTTAATCCTTGGGCTGAACTTTGCACCAAATTTCTCCAAAAACAGTTTTAAGACATGTTTGTGGTAAAGCTCTTAGGATGACAAGGTCTACAACTAAGGATGGATCCAGATTTGAATATCTCAGCAACTACTGACATTCATGGTCCCCAGAGAATGGACCCTACTTACTGGTCATGCTGGACATACATGAAGACCGTGTGTGTGTGTGTGTGTGTGTGTGTGTGTGTGTGGACAGCTGGACTCTCTCCACATACGATTCGCCGTTTCCCTTCCCTTATCTTTAGGTTGCACAATGACATAACGGCAGAGTCGCTCAACAATGACATCCGTGTGCTGCGTGAAGAACACTGCAAAGAACAAAGGATCAAGGTCACAAAAAGAAAGCAATCAGGTCTACGCGGTGACCTTTACGGGGCAACCTTTCAAGCTGCTCTTTCAGAAACGCAACCGAAGCTTTGGAAAGTCCAACGGGCACAATTGCGGCCGGTTATCTGATAGAAAACCTCAGAGCTGCCCTCTCCGCACCCCAACAATGCTACTGTATATCTCGTTTCAGGGGCTCTCGATGATCGGAGGTGTGTGTTGGATCACGGCGTACCTGATACAGGGTGCCTGATAGCAAGGTCTGCTCTTCATTTGAGGTTACGTAAGACGTCTGGCTGCGGCGAACGAATTCCAGATCAGAACAGTCGGATGAGCGTCGCTGTAATTCTGAGACGCTCACATGTGCACCTGCAGTCACACACACACACACACACACACGGTCCTTGCAATAGGATTCCCAGCCTCTTATGCAACAAATGGTCTCGAAAGAAGAATTGGATGAGAGAAATCCCTTTTCTTTCCTTCTCTCTACCACCTGTCCATTTTTCTCCCTCGTCATTTCGGTTTGGAGGCAGATGTGTTATTGAATAGCAAAGGCACAGATGGTCACAAAGGATAAGAGGAACAATACAGCAACTTGTCATCCATGAAAGCAACTGAACTGATCTCAGTTAAGGGCGAAGATGTGGAAGGTGCAGCGTCACCAAAAATTTGAAAAGATATTAAGTGTCCACATTTCAGATGAATCTTGGACCTAAACCACAACCTAATCTCCTTTTCCTGTTGCCTGTATTTATAACATATATTAGAATTCACAAGTTTTTGAAATACCCTGCAAACTAAAAGCCTCCTTGACGTAGGTAATTAGGCCAATTACCAGCAAAGCTATTATTTATCCACCTGGTGCCATCACAAACAGCAAACATCCAAGGGTACGCCAACTGGCAGAAAGCTCAGTCTGTGGATGCCAGAGACCTGCTCAGGCTGCTGCTTTTAAAGGTCAGAGGTAGCCTCGAGGCCAGAGGCCAGAGGTCGGCAATAACACACAAACTAGGACAATCACCAATTACCCGGACAACAACACACAGACTTGCACACTCACACACCCAAAGAATCAAGTTACATCCCTGTGGCCTTTGTGGGTCAAAATCTAGCCTGATTATTTCAGTGCCAGAGGAACAACTTAGAGAGAACAGAGGAAGCTGTACAGCTGTGGCTTTGGCATAAAAGAACAGGGTCAAAGGAGGAAATCTCAGGATTAAAATCAAGTCAAGTGGAAACTTGAAACGTGTCCTTAAATATTTCAGTAAGCCAGCTACAAAATGATGCATGATATGTAAGGTTTCTCTTTTAAAAATGCCAAATATTGTGAGTTCACGATCACATTATAATGATTCATCTCATTCTAGTAAATCTAGTTGTGCATTTCTAGTTTCCACATCAACAACGTCATTATTTTTTTTCAAGATCAGGTGGTTAAAGTCGTGACAACACTTTTGCTATGTGACTGATAGTAAATTGCTTCTTTATAAAAAATAAGAAATTACAAAGAATAGACGAGAGAAGATTAATATTTAGGAGTTTGATGTTGCACATGTGCTGTTTTGTTTTGGAACAAACAGTTCAGAAAAAGATTATCATGACAATTAATCATCCCTTTTTAATTCAAACAGTAAAGCTGGTGTCCATCAGAACACATAAACATTTGGCAGATGAATATATGAATATTCATCCATATTAGACAAACATCTTTGCTGAATTAAAACAGACTGACTGATGCCAAACCAGCTCCAGTACTAGTAAACGTACAACCCAGCATCTCCTGTTCACTTGTTTTTCTTCTGTTGTAATGATTATCCATTAACATGATTGCTATGATTTACTGTAGCATAATTATATAGCTCTCCTCTGTTAGATATAATAGACCAAAGGCAGAAAAACATGTACCGAAACCTTTGTGCATAATGCTTTGAAGAGTCTTTTCATAAGGAGGCAGCAGCAATCTGCAAGGATCCATTTAGTACAGTGTCAAGTTAACTTCACGCCCATGTCCACGAGCAATGACATCAGTAATAGCAGAATGGTGCGAAACAACATGCTATTTTCGAGCACTTCAGTCCATTTTGCTTCCATCAGCCATTACAGATTGAGAGATGTCATCTGTGTGAAACACAAAAGCAGCCATTAGTGTTTCCAAGTAGCTTCAAGTCTTCTGCGGCCACAGCACATGAACTTTTCACAGGGTTGTACTAAACCCGAGTCTGACCAGACTCATACAACATATGAAGTGAAGACTGAAGATATTGATTTTCTTTTTGTTTTTTTATTATGACCCCAGTAAAGTAGGAGTACAGAGGATTCAATATGAGTAAAACAACTGAGCTGGTGGTGGACTAATTCAAATTCTTCATCTTCAACCTGACAGGTCAGAACATTTATACAGTCAACACAGTTTCAAGGTGGGCACCTAAGATTAGTGTCACCAATTCAGTATCTGACTGAATGTGAAATACGGTCACAATCTGCCCTTCTGTTCCTGAGTTATAGCTTTGAGTTATGGTCAGAAAAGTTTTTTGAGTGAAGTTAACCTTTGACTTTTTGGACATTATTTTATTAGACATTCGTGTGAAATTTTTACCATTATTAGCAAATGAATTCCAGAACCTTGACCTCTGACCTCTGACCACCAAATTCTTATCAGTTCATCCTTGAACTGATAAGACTGATTTGGACAATTCCTCCAATTACCTCAAGTACAACCCAAAACATAATGCCTCTGGCCACCGTTGTTGCCAGTGCAGAGGCATGAGAAATCCACTGTGTTTTCTGAAGATGAAAGAACTCGTGTAGAGTAAAGACAAACGGATTAAAGAATAGCCGTGAATGCTGCAGCCCCCTGAGACTGTAAAGCTCATTACACAGAAAACAAAACTGTCGGACAGATGAAACGCCGACACACAAAGTGGGTTTTGAAAATGCTTCGTTTAAAGTTTCCTGAGCCCAGAGCCAAAGCATTAGAATAATATTCTGCTTTCTTATTGTCACAGTTTGACTGATGCTGAAAAAAACTTACTCAAGTTCCTATTTTGATGGACATTTATTTATCTATGACAGATAATGACATCCTCAGAAAACTGTAAGTCACACTGGTTATAAAAATAAGTGTGTCATGTCTGTGTGTGACTGAGTCATGACTAAGAGGGAGTACAGTAGTTTTGATGCAAAAATTAGGCTTTAAACTTTAATAGCTCCCAGGAGCTCTGTGTCACATCCACTGCTGCAGCCACAATAACTAGCTACAATAACTACCTGCCTGTTGTTCCTGTTGTACCTCACAGTTTAGAAACCTCTGGTCTGAGCTGTCGGCCTCATCTGTACAAAGATTCAGCTGTTTGACCTGCGGATGGACCTGGATGTACTTTAGGTTTTATGTTATGCTGTCACTTGTTTTATGTGATATGTTTTATGTATCTCTGTTTGCTCTGTGTTTAACCTGGCTGCAACATTATTGGGGACAACTGAGAAAAGTCAAAGTACCACTGCACAGAATATTTCTGGATGCAAAACCAAAACAACAAAACAACTCATGACTCAGTTTTTCAAAGCTGCTTCATCTTTTTCTGATCTGCCATATTGTGCATGAGGTAGGAGTGGGTATCACCATGCTCAGGCACCGTGCATAAACATTTCCAGCTTTAACCGGTGTTGTCATTGTTCTGGAAAGGCAGTTTTATGGATCAGTCCTACCAGACAAACATGTTGTTGTGACTGGGGTATTACACTGAAAACACCCTTAGAGATTTACTCCCTCTAGTTCCCTGAAGCCCAGGACATATGGGAGCTGTTTTCTTCGTAAACGCTCGACAGTCTGTCCTCCTGCCACCTCTTTTCTGTGTCCTGATGTTTCCTCAACCTGCATCAACACTCTCTTTCTTCCTCTTCATCTTCTCAGTAAATTATTTTTCAAGTTGACTGTGTCTTACTCTAAGTAGATTTTGAGAGGACACTAGACTCGACATTGCTGTGAGAATCAACTTGTGACCTATTAACCATAAGTGACAATGGACCAATCCCTGCGTGTCTTTCTGGCCTGGAGCCTAATAAAGACGGCACACGGATGGCCCCACGGCTGGCCTGCACATCCTGCTTGTGTAAGAGGTATTAGGTGGCCGAGGAGCAAGCGGGGGAACAGTGTACTCCTGATTCTGTTACAGAGAACAGAGCGCGCACGTAGCACACACACAGCACCAAAGGATGTGCTCTCATCCTAATGTTTGCTTTTTCTAAAATAGAAAAGATGTAATGCTTGTGTAACCTGGAACATAATTAGTTGACGAGGTAACAGTGAAAGCCCTTTGGGTAGATCCTTCCTGTTCATCAGCCCCCTGTCGACTGAAGAATGACTCAGAAGATGCCAAAGAACACAGTGTCACGTCTGCTGCATTATGTTCTTTATTCTGAAACAGCCTGATTGTATATATGTTTTTTTTTTATCAAATCGCATAATGAACTCATCGTGATTCCTATGTGTCTCCTGGTCCTTATGACAAAGGCCTCATAGTCCCCAGCAGAGGGGTTAGTCAGTGGCAATAAGTGTGTTTACTTGCGTACTAAAAGCGGTTCAGGAGAATGAACAGCGGGGCCACTCCAGCGTCTAGTCTCCTTCAGAAGCCGCTTGTGGTGAGCTGCCACGCCCTGCCCTCTCATCGGGATTAGGAGTGGAAGAGCAGGGAGGGCAGTGAGAGGGAGGACAAACATGCACGGACCCACCCACGATAGCACTCGGCGTAAAAGAGACTCGGGGGAATCAGGATCAGGGGAATCAGAGAGAGTGTCACTTGAAGGAGTCAGAGAAAATGAGGAAAGTGAAGATTATCCACTTCCTGGGGTCAGACAGTCTATTTGTGTTGACATATTGACCTAGTTTGGCAAAAAAAAGTAGGACTACCTTTACTGTTTGAGTCTTTTCTGCATGTGCCAGTGATACCATGTCAGGTTCACGTCTCTTTTCTGGCTCTGTCTCTGCGCGGAGGTTAAATCTTGGCAGCTAAAAAGGACACGGCTGTTTGTAGTTCCTTTCCCTGTCTTGTCTGTCTATTCAAACACTCTCGTAAAAAAGACTCAGCATGGACAAAGTGTGCTCCTTTTTCACATGCTCCCCCCAGTGGATGACGGTGCAGGGGTTTCCACCAGCCGCAGTTGGGGGGACATTAAGACAATAAGGGAAGTAGGTCATTTTAAAGCAGATATTCAGTTTTTATGATGCATGTTACTCTCCTTCACTCTCAGGCCAGCAGGGAGCTTCTTTCTCCAAATGAAATCAAATTTGCTCTCTTTGCACAAGGAAACGTTTTTGATTCAACCAAATCCTCCTGCTGCCTGCAAATGTGTCATTTCTTCACACTGCATTTGCTCTTTAAGAAGCGGATGTTTGTCCTGTATTCGACTGCAGCTCGAACATCTCGAATTCGATTTTGTCTGGAGCACAATGCCTTTCTTATCCACAGCAGTTTGTCTTCCAAGGCGAGCTCCTTTCTTCTGTATCTGGCTAAATACAGCGCCGCCTCTAAGGTGAAGGCAATTTGAATCTCCTTTCACCGACAGACCTGTGTAGCGGGTGGAGGAAACTCTACACTGAGCACTTGAGGTGGAGCGCTTTGTACTCCACAAAGGCAGAAAATTTGCTAATTCATGGTATACTGTAATCAAGTAGACTTGTTCTTGGATCAGGCTGAATGCTGCTTATAGTTTCAAAGGATTTGACCTTTACAAAGGAACTAAGAGGTAAAAGGGTGCATCCTCTCTCTCGGGGGTCAGAATGAACCACCTGGAACCACCTTCAGGTAAACACATGAATGAATATATGGAAGCAAAGTCTTTTTTTTTTTTAAAGTCTCCGCTCCTCTTGTTGTCATGAAGAAGGGCTTTAAGTCCTCCATTATCTGCACACAGCAGAACTGTCACTGTGAAAGGACGACCGTGAAATGCCACCATCAATACTTTGTGCGATATTTATTGCTGCTACTCTTTCAGCGCACCTCAAATTGCATCGACAAGGCTGCCAACAATCGAGCCGAGCAAATGTTCCATCAAAGAATGTATTTATAACAGCCAATTCATCTGCCGACATGAAAAAAACAACCGAACAAGGGCCCTTCTTTTCCTCGTTCTCCCTTACGGAGGACTGTACTGCCGAGGACCGGGAATTAAAAAAACAAAAACAAACAATGGCCCTGACCTTGTCGAGGTGTCTCCATAGAGATGAGGCCTCGCTGTAAAGCACTCCCCACTGTGTGTTACTGACAGGCCGGCCCTGCCAGAGACATGCCTAACAAGTTCAGGGCTAAGAAAGACACATCCTGCAGGGTGTAAACACTCACTTCTACTAACAAGATATTTACATGTGTGTGAGCGCATTGACAAACGTGTTCGATCGCTGCTCTGACTCAATTTGCAAGACCTCAAAAACAGATTGTAAAATGTATTAAACATGCTTTAAGGATTTAAGTGTATTCTGTAGTGTATAGCTCATTCTGATCAGTTATCTGCTTTGGATTCCTGCCACGTGTATGTATAGATGTCAAGGCCACAACAGTCCTTTGTAAGTAATAGGTAGCGAGATAATACAGTCCTCTCAGGTGTCTCATTCACGAGGTTGAACGACCATCTTTATCCCTCGGGGGATAAACATAGCATTCCCGTTAGCCTCTTAAGGAGGGATGATATCACCCCTCTCGCTCTTTTACTCCAACCTGGGAAGTAGTGTCCTACCGAGGCTGCTCTCGGTCAGATCTCAGGTCAGTTGAGAACATGAACACAAACAACATCTTTGTGACCAAACACTGACGGACACGGATGCAAACCTGTACTATTCAACTGAGATATTTGAATTTTGAAGTACTTTTTTTTGATTGGAATGAATTGAGTTTCCGTCTTTTGAATAATCCTACATCAGATAAAATTCTACGAGAATCATGCTTTGCTACTTTGATACAACAAAGCCTTCCTGTATCTTGCACACAGTTTGGGATAAAAGCCACTTGTCTGTGTCATCATATTATGACCTTGACTGAATAAAAATAGTTCAACCAGAGCCATTTCATATCTCATTCATAAATCTGCCTCGCTACAACTCTGACCTGTGTACTCAAGGACAAGAAAAGCCCATTGAGCATAACAGGCAACAGGTGGTCCATGAAAGGCAGCGGCTGGATCTCCTGAGGCTGCGAGTGGGGGAAGAGTAAAGCCACAGACAGAGAGAGAGAGAGAGCAGGTGGCAGAAGGCTTAACCTGAGCTAAAACCCATCCAATGAGCTCATGTCCGCAGGCTTAGCTCAGCCTCAAGTTGTCTGCTTTCTGCCAGGAAAGCCAGATCTGGGTATTCTCGCCCAGTCGGCCAAGTCAGCCACCAGCACCCTGCTAATCTGTCTGATCACTACCTCTCGACCATATGGTCATCGCCTGCCTGTCTGTCTCATAAACACAGGATTCAGCAAACTTGTGTATTTGTGGGAGGGACTGAAATTGTTATTTGCATGCGCAGTTCATTTCTATACACAACCTTGAAAAAAGTTGGGACGTTGCGTTCGACAACAACAGTTTTACAAAGTCTTTCTGAGTCCATGAATTAATCTCCTTTATACAATCCTGTGTTCACAAAGTGTTGAACCTCTCTCCATCCTTGCTTGTGAATGACTGAGTCTTTCCAGGATGAACCTTTCATACCCAATCATGATACTATCACCTGCTACCAATCAACCTGTTTACCTGTGGAATGATCCAAACAGGTGTTTTCAATCAGTCCACAACTTTCACAGTCTTTTGTTGCTCCTGTCCCAACTTGTTTGAAACATGTTGCTGCCATCGAATTCAGAATAAGCAGATATTTACAGAAATCAATGAAGCTGATGAGGTCAAACATTAAATATATTGTCTTTGTACTGTTTTCTATTGAGTTTATATCAAAAAGGATAAGCAAATGATCACATTCTGTTCTTGAGTTTTACACAGCGTTCCAACTTTTTTGGACTCAGGGTTGTATATGAGTGTGGTACTCGTGTGACGGCTAAGGCAGGAGCGACAGATAGATGCAGGTAAACACATTCAGCCATCCTGTGGTTCTGTAATCTCACAACATCCCCGTGTTGTTGTGACCTTCCTCACTATATCCAATCCAACCATGTCAGGGCGGCCCAGGTAAGCCTTTCTCAAGACACAGGTAAACAGCAGATTCCCACAATCCCACTCTCTCAATAACAAGTGTGCATTGAACAGTAAGCTCGGCTAATCCTAATTGCCGTGAACGTGCCTGAGTGAACCCGATATGACCCCACAGAGACCACACAACATATCTTTTGTTTGTAACTCCCTCCACAGACGTAATACAGTATGACCTGTGCTATTCAGGAATAAAATCAACACACTGCAGGTAGAGCTGAACAGGACGCACACAAAAGCTTTTTTTTCTGGCTGAGGTTTGGTTGAGCTGGAGACAATAACAAAGCCTTGTTATGGTGGCTGTGTCAGCACCATATCTACCTGCCTGCCGCTATGCTCTAATCCCCTGTGCCCAAGCCTATTTTAATGATGTCATGGCAGGCAGAAGTGCTGATGTTGTCCTTAAGACTTGGTTTAATTGAATTACTTCTTAGAAGACAGACAAACAAGTCGGGTCTCAGCACAGCGGATTATCTGTTTCGAGAAGTGTCCTCTAGTAAAATTCTTCAGCAGCAACTACTAATCACATCCATGCATGAAAATACTGTCTCCCTCCAGCACCGGTCACGTCTGAGTCACAATGTCGGCTGTTGCTGTGCCGTCACTTCTCCAGCTTCGTCTTGGTTAATTAAGAAAGGCTGCCCACGACCAGTATGCCCACCGCCGCCTCAGTCAGCCCACGCCGAGCGAGGAGACGCCTCAGCAGGTTCCCAGTCACGATGCTCATTATCATTTGCACTATGTTCATCATCATCAGCACACGCTCACCGTTGGCGCCGCTAAATGGTCTCCAAGAGGGACCGGTTCAAAAGCTGAGGCTGCTGGTAAACACGGTCCTGTGAGAGGTCACATGGTAACAACATCATGAGCACAGGACAGGATCCTCTGAGGGGAAAACACCTCTGTTGGGTGACTGCAATCCAATTTTTATTGCTTGGATAAATTATTATAAATAATGTTGTAATCACATGTGTAAGACTCGTCCTCGGCTGTTGTGCATATTACAGCCAATCTACATTCTGTTCATTCAATAGAATTCCTGTCGTGGTTTACTCTAATGGAAAGTACAATTAGCATAATGGCTCCATTCAGAGCAGTTTACTTGCCAAATAAATCAGAAAGCCATTTCATATCGGGTAGGAAAAAACAAAACAAGACACAAGTATAATAGACTGAACAGAGCTGGGCATGATGTTTCAAATGCAAACATATTAGATGATCGAAATATGCAGCTGCAACTAATGATTATTTTCCTTATTGATTAATCTACTGATTATTTTCTTAAATAACCAATAACATTGTTTGGTCTCTAAAATGTCAGCAAATAGAAAAAATATCAATTATTCAGCGAATTAAAAAGCTGGAAGTTTTGCAAGTCTTTGCTTAAACACGTCACTTAATTAAGTAATCAATTAATTATCAAAAGTTGCTGATTCATTTTCTGTTAATCCACCTATCGCTTCAGCTGTAATAGAAACAAGGACAAGGATAACGAAGTACTCGAATCAGTTTACAGTGTGGAACAGTGTGTGTTTATAGGTGGGAGGTAGCGATGTGGTGGTGGCTGCAGTAAATCACAGTTAGAAACAACGTCATAAGTGTGAGAATTGGAAATTTTTCTGACAGAGCTTTTGCCAATTGAGTTGCATTGTGGGTAACGTGGTCATACGTTTATTGACGAAAAAGAAGAATGCATGGAGTGAAAAGGACGATATCGCTTGTTCTCCTGCATCAATCTTTTAAAAAACTGTCCATCGTGAGTCTGACAACGTTACAGAAGTCCAGTGCTAAATCGACTCTTTTAAATGATTAACTGAAAATTATAACATAATTGTTAAATGACTCCATAACAGACATAATCACTACTTACTGTCCTAGTTTTTCTCATTCAGACATACTCAGACTGAACTACCATCAGCACCAAGTGTTACACAGCCCTGCAACTGTTGATGTCCAATTAGCCCCAGGCATTCACTATGGCGAAGCTTTCAGCCGTGTGCTTATGAAAGAATTTGAGTCTTTCTATTAGTCGTTAGAAAGGTCACTCCTCTTTGCTACAGGTCTGAGTCATCCAGCATTCATTTTAAAATGAAATGTGACATTTGAGCTTTACAAACAAGGTGGCTCTTTAAAAGAGCTGTTGGCTTCAGCGAGGTTCCTGCAGCAGATGTCTTATCTGTGCAGCTCCATGACAGCCAGGCCGAGGTTCTGTAACCGAGACAGCAGCCCTCTCCCACACAAGCACACACGCTGACCCCATCACGTGCATGCATACTGTATGTGGTAAACAGGCTACTCACACACACACACACACTGGAGTGGCCATCTCACCTGGTCGTCCACTCTGTGGGCCATGATCGTAGCCGACTCCTCCTGCTCAGCATCGCTAAGGGGTCGGATCCTCAAAGCAACCTGCGGCACAAACAGAGTTCAGAGAATTCAGTCATGCTTGAATTTAATCAACACAGAGATATTCAATTTACTGAAATGATAGGTTAGAAAATCAATTCAACGCTGTCTTGATGGGAACCACCAGACAGCACACACAAGTACTCTTGCTTCAACAGTACATTTCTTCTTTCTTATAAAGGATGCGTGTTTGGTGTCTGGACTGATGCAGTTGTAATTCAACTCTAGATGTCTTCTGTTTTGACCATTAAAAAAACAGGAAATCACTCTAAAGTAGCACAAATTAATGGAGGTGCAATGCAAAATTGGCATGAGTAATCTGTTAAATGTCAAGCACAGGATATAAGATATTTTTTCATTTCAACCAGATAATTAAGAACACTCGGAGCCAGAAGCTTAAACCAAACCCTGTTGGAACTTTGCATGAATTTCACATGTTTTTCTCTCGAGTTTCCGGCCCAAAAGCCAAAACACATGCAGGTTAGGTAAACTGGAAACTAGTTATAAATATGAGTATAAATGCGTTGTCTGTCTGTGTGTGTTAGCTCTGTGGATGAATGGACTGACTAATCCAACCACACATTCCACTCTTAATCACTTCACAGCCTGATTAACGTCAATTCATCCTGCAAAAATTAGGACACAAATTAGAGTGTTGACATTTTCAGCAACACTCATCTCAAACGTGAAACAGACACCTGTAGATTGAGAGAGTAAATTAGCTTCCCCTTATGATGACTGGGTAGCATTTGGCAGATATAAACCACTAATCGAGGACTAAACATCGTACATGAATAGACTCTGCTTTCTCTCCCTGCGTGATTTCTCTCCATGAAAACACTGAGCGATCAGAAGAAAAACTCTTGATGGGAGTAAAATGGGATGAAAACAGACGATAACAATCACAGCAGCGGTGTCACGTACCCGCAGGCTGGCATGTGCGTGACCCACAGACATATGCCATTAGTAAGAACAACTCTGACGTACTGTTAATGTGTTACCTGCTTGCGGCTTTTTCAGGTGTCTTTAATAACACTTATAGTAATAGTGTATTACCACCAAAAGGAGATAATATGGTAGGCTCTCTGTCAGCACCCTGTTGAAAGTGTATTACATGCCAGACAAGAGAGAGGTCAGGCAACTGAAACAGCCACTTCAATTATTCAGATATAAGCTGCAGAACACAGCGCAGGTAGTGTAGAGCTGGGAAATCGAACATATAACACCACTAACATATCCTGTTAGGAATTATAGAAATAAAACAGACTTCATTATGCACATCTTTAAATTCTAATGCAACTCTTCTGCCATAAATTCTCCTTTTGTATTCTTATCATAATGATGTTCTTGGACATACTGTACATCATACGTTATACATCATAGTTAATGGCTGCATTGCACTAGACTATATTTTGAGGTGATCCTCGTATTCAATTCAATTCATTTATATAGCACCGAATCACAACAGAAGTCATCTTAAGACCATTCATATACAGCAGATTGAGACTCTTTAGGTTTTGCATATTTTAAATAGATAAATAAATACATAGGAAGGACAACAATTAAAAAACAACTGTAAATATAACATAGTTGCAACATAGTGATTGAATTCACAATGTCAACAAAAGCTGAATATTACAGGCATCATAAAAGAAAACAGCTTGATTTCTTTATGTTTAAGCCACATATTTATATTCAAATAATAAACTATATTTACTCCAACAAATGGTTTGATTACAACTCATCTAACCTCAATGATAACACTGTGTAAAGTCCTGTCTGCCATGAAGTGAAAGCAGCAGTAAAATGAGAGTGTGTGGTTTGGACTCACAGTTAGTTGATGGTCCTTGGACTCTCCTGTGTCCTTCATGGTGTCTGTGGGCTGAAGGGGGTCAACAGCAGACGGGACAGTGGACCCTGGTCCTGCTCTCTGTCTTCACCTGCATGTCACCTGTCCTTCACACACACGCACACACACACACACACACACACACACACACACAGAGCAGGGCTGATGGTCTCCGGCCGCCTCTTCAAAGACGACAGCAGCCAGTCGACCGACACCGAGTCCGGCTGCTCTGTCCGCGTCCCGCAGACCCGCAGACCTTCAGGCAGCGTCGACGGTCCGCAGCTTCCTGTCTGGAGGCTGGACACACGAAGAAGAACCGGAGCCAGGTGACCAGACGGCAGCAGCTCACCTGCTCCCTTCACTTCCCGGTGTGAGTGTGCGCGAGCCTCTCTGCTGCTCCTGCTGTCTCTCTCTCTTTCGCTCTCTCTCTCTCTCTCTCTCTCTCTCTCTCTCTCTCTCTCTCTGTGTGTGTGTGTGTGTGTGTGTGTGTGTGTGTGTGTGTGTTGTCCCTGGAGATCAGGTGTTATCAAGCTGAGCTACTGTACAAAAAAAAAAAAAACCCAAATTAATTTAATCTATTTATTCTTATGTGTGTTTTCATTTATTTATGTTTACTATTTTCACATGATAACACAAGTTCACTATATGTTTAAATGTTTTTTTTTAACTTTAAAATGCTACATGTTACTCTAATAATATTATGATGTGCTGTTTTTTCTCTGCAGGATTTAATAGAGTTTCCATTGAGCAGAACCTTTTGTGAGATTTTGCTGACACCTGCTGGAAGAATCAAATATCACCTTCCTTCGTGCTTTTACTTTGAAACTGGTTGGACACAAGTTCAAGTCCAGACATTTTAAAATGAAAACAAAAACACAAAGATTAAAAAAAAATACACACATCAGTCTTGTCAGTTTGGGTCTTTTCCCAATTTTTGTTTAAAAAAACAAAGAAACATTGGTGACAAAAAGTGTGATTCATCCAAACAACTGTCCAAAACAACCGAACTGCCACAAACTATTCTTCCAAAGAGGTTTGAAAAACCTAAGAGAGAGATTTTTAAAAAAGTGAAGTGTTAAGTGTGTCTTAATTACATATGCTTTAATGATCTAAAAGCCATTTTGTAACAGATGATTGATGTTTATGAAGAGTGATGTACAAATAATTCCCTTTTAAATTTTGAATCAGATGAAACGCTAAGGCACATGAAAATACTCTGCTTGGAATAGTATTTCGTGTTTTTATGCATTTTTTTCTGCAAAAAACATAGTTGAAAATTCTTAAAATGAGATCTACTCCTTTTAACTCCTCACAAAAATCAGGAATCTGTGAATACGCAAAACGCAAAACTTTCCCCCTTCAGCAGATGACATGAAGCTCAAACATCCAAGTAAAGTGACAACAACCAACTCAAATTAGTATGTAATAGATACTTTAGTAAATGTACTTAGTTACTTTCCCCCCGCTGCCAGACAACCAGCAGAGTTCCCTCATTATCTGCTCTGTATTTAAATCTGCCCTTCAAATCAAGACATCAGCTTCCTCTCTGGAAAACTGTGAATGGAATTTGCTATTATTTCTGACATTTTCTAAGCAATGTGATTAATCAGTTATTCAGGAAGTAGTAACAGATAAATCAATAACAATCATTTGTTCCAGCCCTCAGAGCAAAACATCACAGCCACAGTGTTAATGTGGATCATTTAGCAGATACTTAACAACAAACATCAAGTTTTACAATATTCATTAACACGTGGTAGATCAGTCATCACTCAGAGTTACTGCATGAAAGTAAGATTTGGTTGAGATGCTGCCAGGTTTATATGCAGGTGTTTACTCGGGTTGAGATAGAGACAGTAAAATGACTGATTTATCTTTGTGAATCATAAATAGTAGATGCTTGATTGAGCAAATGTCATGTCAGGAAAGTGGCTTTATCTCTTATGAGCAATCATCAATGCAGCCAATATTCATTAGTGTTAAAATAAAAATAATGGCGCTGTGTCCATTTATTTTTCCTCTTATGAGCTAATATAACTCATAAGATGTTTAATTGCAGTATTTGTTTTGTAAGATATCATATTATACAACAACTTATGGGTCTAGATGACGACATGTTCAGATCTTCATGTCTTAACTGATCTTTGTTGTTGATGACAGAAACATGCAGCTTTGTTTTTTGGCCATTTTTTACAATACATGAATACAGGAAGTTGTATTTCTGTCGCACCCAAATGACATGAACACCCAACGACAAAGTCAAGACACTTCAGGTTTTACTCAAAACTGATTTATTCAACTCACAATTAGACCCTGAAGTTGAAGGTCACACACAAAATTAAGCACCACTCTCAGTGCCTGTACAATGAAACATGCTGAAAGAAAATGACACTTAAGAAAAACAATTAATAAATGTATTAAATCCCTACAGAAAATCAGTGTTAGTCGATACAAACTTGTACTGTTTGGGTGGTTTGAACTGAAATAATTACCTGAATATTCTCATTAATCACGGTTAGAGCAGCACAGCTTCCCATGTTAGGAACTACAACTTTTTTTTTTTGTAACAGCTGGATTAGATAGGCAGAGAAGAGGAATTAATGGCCCTTTAGAAAATACAAAAAAAAACTGTGATCTATGTCGCCACACAAAACTAGAAAAAATATATAAAAATGGCACATTGTTTAAAATAAACCACATCAGAACGAGACAATAGTCTGTTATAGTACAACTTATATACAGAAGCCGTGGTCTCGTCTCCGGGAGATTCGGAAACATAAAGCTTCACTTGCAGGCATTTCTCTGTGTGAATGTAAATAAATTAAACCTCAACCATCCCTCCTGCTGTGTGCTGCCAGTGCCGGGTCTGTGCTTCACAAATATCAAGCTTGAAGCACAACACATAGAAAATAATAAGCCATGTTTACATCAGCTCTTCACATTTTTGGAGACCTGAACGTGGGTTTTTTTTTTTTTTTTTTGGACAGGAGAGATGAATCATCTTAATTTCTTTTTACATTATTGTGAACACATTGTTTTACTGCAGTGAGAAATGAAACCTCAGCCTCTGTCGCCTGTTTCGTCAGTTATTAATTGCGTCTCATCTTCATGAAGACAGTCATCGTATTAAGAGCAGGTTAAGTTCGACAGCACGTGTCGGAAATATTTAGTAAGTTCCCCCACAAATGACAGAAAAGTGAGATTAATCATTCATGAGAGCGGGACAGTACAGATGTGGTTCCACTGTCCTGAGACACACTGTCCTCTGCGATGCTTGGAATAGCCACACACTCTTTGTCTGCGTGTGTGATGCTGTTTCCTTCCTCGGACAGATAAAGAAGTCTATGCTTGGAAGTCGTTCCCAAACTGTCTTCTCTGTTCCTCGGTCATGGACAGATAGGTGGCCCTCATACTGGGGGAGTACTGTGGAGGAAAGGCACAACACACAGACACACACAGAGGACGTTAGAAGACGACTGTGGGAGGTTTCACAGGTATGGACTGAACCTAATCATCAGATAAAAAAAGAAAATGTCATGGGGGGTTTTAAGGAAATAGTCCACATGTGGGATTGAATGGTGGCTCTTTAAAGATTGAGCAGATGATGGCAGCTTGGATTCACAGTTAGTTACACAGTTACATTAGATTTCAGCAGTGAGCCAGACGACGTCAGTATTGTCGTTTCACCAATAAATCACTTAATATTACACCTGAAATTCGCTTATTCGCTTTCGTGCTGTGATGAGAAGACTGATACCAGTATCACCATCTACTGATTCAACACGAAGCTGGAAAGAGCTGGGTATCTTGTAATGGAGTAGAAGTATAAAATAGCATGAAATGGAAATACTTAAGACACAAGTACCTCAAATTAGTACTTGAACAAATGTACTTAGTTACTTTCCAACCAGCAGATACTCAGAAATGAATAAATGGTCTTTGTTGTCATTATACTCAGATACAATGAAATTTTCACTGACTCAGAGGAACTTAAGTTTTCCACACGTTTCCACTGCTTCTCCATGTCTGTGGAGAGGGAGGTGGACTCTTTCCTTTATTCTCCTGAAGTCAATAATTATCCCCTCTTTCTTTGAGGTGTTAAGGACCAGTTTGTCGTCCCTACACCACCCAGCCCGTAGGCCACCTCCTCCTCATAGCCCGGCTATTGTGGTGTCGTCTGCGAACGTGATTATAGAGTTGGAAGTGTGGATGGGAGTGCAGTCGTGGGTGTGAAGAGCACCAGGCTCAGCACACAGCCCTGCGGAGTTCCTGTGTTTAGGATGAGGGTGGAGGACATGTGGTTGCCAATTGTGACTTGCTGTGGTTGGTCTGTGAGGAAGTCTTTGACCCATCCAGGTTGTTCAGTCCGCTGACCAGTTGACAGCGTTAAACACAGAACTGCAGTCCATGAATAGCATCCTCACACTCTTTGGTTCCTCTGAATGTGTCAGAGTAGTTGCGGCATCCTCGGTGGAACCGTTTACCCTGTAGGCAAACTGCTGCTTCTGAAGTGTGAAAGAGTTTGTTGAAGCACCTTCCCGCTAGGAGCTCCAAATCAGGGCAGCGGTGTTTATCCACCATGTCCACGGCTGTGCAGCAGCTGCTGTTTACGTGGACACACAATCCTCCTCCTCTGCTCTTCCTGGAGTCCCTCGTCCGGTCGGCTCTGTAAACACAGCAGCTGGTTCGCTCGATAAGAGCCTCTGGGACGCCGTGGTTCAGCAGGTCTCAGTGCTGATTGTCACACAGTGAGGTGTAGAGGCCTGGAGTTGGCGAGGAGCAGTCTATAAGGGTTAGGGTATTCATACCTGCCCTTTACCCCCGGGTACTATTCTATGTGGGTTCTATGTGTCTTTGTGTGTTTTGCCCTTTTGGACTTTTGTCTGCCTGCTCAAACCCCTGTGGACTTGTGTGCTTGTTCCTGCTTCTGGGTTCCTTTTACACCTTGAGGTGGATGATGCTGCAATAGTGGTTTGAGAAGTTTCTATAGATGCTACGGATACAGTTTCACATGACTGTAACTGCTGTGAATCCAAGTTCTCTATATTTGCCATCTCCCACAAAAGAGCCACCTTCAAGCCAACAGGTGCTGAGTTTTATGCCCAAAAGAAATATTCCTTTAACTCACACCAACGAAACTGACTCAGGGCAGAGTTTGTTCAAACAAATCAATCCATTACCAATGAAATGCACAATTATTAAGAGTAATCTGTAACTTAATGCCATATCTGACAATACCTGGTTAAAATAAATTCTATAGCTCTACACAACGCTCTGGTTAACACTTTGTGGTAGTACAAGCTATAGAATTGAATGACTGGAGCAGAACTGCATGCACAGGGAGGATAACTGTGAGGAAATCCAGGGACATAACTACAGTACCACCCTGCGAACACCAGGGGCAGACAAACCCTCACTAACTCAAACAGACTCTTTGGAATGAAGACAACAGATTGTGAGTTGAAAGCCATGCCAAAACAGGAAAACTGCACAGGAACCAAACAAAGAGATGAGAGGTGAAGGAGATGCAACAGAGGAGAAGTGAGGGAGTTAATCCTGAGGAAGAGTTTGAAAAGACTTACTCGGTTTCTATACTGCTGAGAGTATATCTCCAAAAGTTGATTAAAAAAAAGAGGAAATATAGAAATGAAAGATACAAACAAACAAACATATGACAAACGAACAAAAAAAATACATAAAAGAAGCTGTTAGCTGCAGACGACTGCATGGTGCTGTACAGTTGCAGTCATGAGGGAGAATTGAATTATACATTACTTGCTGGCATTAATTAGGAAAGAAGTCATAAGGCAAAGTACATCACATTTTTTTTTAGTTAACTCAAGTTGGACCTATAGGCTGAATGTTAATGAGGATGATGACTGACATAAGCAAAAGAACTTTTTCTTCTTCATCTACAAACACTGTGGTAACACCAACATGAAAAGTAGAAAATATTTGGATCTTTGCTTCAATAACTACAACAAATATTATGCAATTAATCACAAATAAAATATGTATTTGGTTTGTATTTCCTGACCTGAATAACAATTATATCTCTCTAAATTATCCTTTAAAATATAATCTACCTAAAGTAGATTAGATACCTGCAGAATGAATTTAACTGCTGTCTTCCATCACACAGTTGTGCAGCATGTTATTAAGAGGCTGTGCCCAATGAAAATTTAATCTGAAAAGTTTCTATTTATATCTCTGTCATGTACAGTAACAGGAGACAAGTGGCCCAGCAGGGGGCGAATTTATTCAATGAGGAAGAAAACCTTTAGTGTCAACAGTGAGCAAGTTTATGGCTTAGGACTCGTTTCCACTCCCTCCGGGGAATTTGGCCCGAAGGAAGCTAAACGATGTTCAGTTCATGATTAAATATTAACTACATTACTTCTCCTCTCCTTGCTTTGGTACTTTATGTCAGCCTCCTGTAAGTTATGGAGGGCAGAAGAAGGCACAGTGTACAACAACAGAGCATCTCACTAAATAGACCTTAAAACAGGTTGAAAAGTTGATTAAATGAAAGAAATTGTATTAGACATGTCTTAACATTTGAGTGATGTAGAGGTGAAATTTAAGGAAAGAAGTGAGCTGAGTCACAGTGAAAATATAAGTTATTTATAATAAAACTATTTCCTGTGCTTTAAAGGCTAAATCTGGCTCAGAGGGAAGTGACATCATAGGAAGGACTTGGCCTCTGGGACCCAACGCACCGACGGGGGTGGAGAGCCTCGTCCAATCAGAGGCACGTTCTCGTAGCGCGGATTTCCCCCGAACAGAGCCGTCTGGTTCCTGAGAAAGGACGAAAGACTCGAATTACGAACGTGTGCAATTTAGAAATTGCACTTTCACTCATTTCCTCTCACTCACATGTACTCAGACATGGGGGCGTTGGAGACGGCCGGGGCGGGCGGGTGGAGGCTGCTCTGGCTGCCCATGCTGCTGCTGTAGCTGCAGAAGCTGTGCATGTTGGTGAGGTTGGGGTTCTGCGAGCCTATCCTCCTCGCCCGCGGGTTGAACGGATCCTCCTCATCGATGTCGTCGTAGTCTCGCTCCCTGGAGAAAGAGGAGCAGAGGAGACAGGTGATTGGCTGAGGCCAGACGTTTTCAAACTGTGAGGTTAGAGTTTAAGGAATTTGGCATTTAATAGTACCAATTAGCCAAAATGCAAATAAATATAGACTGAAAACAGGGCTCAAGTTGTAGCCTACAGCTTAACTCACTCAATCCAACTTTACTTCATCTTTATAGCCTCTGAAATTCTAAAATTTAGAGCATATCCCCAGAACAGAAGTGAGACAGAGTAATAACCGGAGCGACAAAATCCATTAATATTAACATTTTTTCATGGCAGCCTATCAATTTCTTGGCATTACTAAACTGCCTCGAGTTTGTCTGACAGACTTTCTTAACCCCTGGCTTAGTCTGAGTTAAACTATAATTGGAGTTTTGAATGTTTTAGCCTTCGTACAGTATGTAACATTGCTGCGGAGCATTTTTAAAAGCATACAGAAAGGCTTTGGCTTCATTTCCTACAGCATGAAAAGCAGCTTAACAGAGACTTTCTTGGCACACGAGATCCATCATAACCATTTCACCACCTTTCTTTTTGAAAAATTTGTGTCATCAGTGTGGGATAAAACAGCTGTGACCTCCTTAATGGTGCTTTCTAGCAAGCTCAGACCTCTGAGATTCAAAAGTCAGCTGCTGTTCTGTCAGGAAATCACACCCAGACGTGGCGAAAAAGCTGGGATGAATTGTGTTGCTGCTTGCATTTACATGTCAGTTTAGTGTCAGTGTGACTTGACAAGAAGAGTTTTCAAAACATCCTCTGCTCACGCTCACACATGATGAGAACGTAACTGACAAAGAAACAAAGGTGACAAATGGTTCATCGTGATGGATTACCTTTCTCGAGCCGCTCTCCATTCTCTGCATGTTATTTTTCATTGTTTGCTGAAATAGGTCAAAAACAATGCCAGCCTGAAGGACAAGGAATTTATCTACAACTATAGTATCCATTGGTGATTTAAATGACTGTATTAGAATGGCTCAAAACATCCAACACCGTCCTTTACATGGATAAACAGTGATACTTAAAATGAAGGTGAGTTTACTAAAAAGAGGCACACAGTAAACACAGATTACACAAAGAAGAAGGTATTTTGTTGCCTCGCACTCACACAAGTGAATTTGTATTTGTGGCAAACATCTGTGCACTTGTGCAATTGTAAAAAACGTCCACACACATACACTGGTTGGCTAATACAGTACGTGAAGCTGCATAGCGATGGCTGCAGGATGAGGAAATGAGGGCGCTCAGGCAGGAAGGCAGGCAGAGAACGAACTGACCTGCAGGCAATTTGTCTCCATGCCCTGGGAATGGCACACAGCATGACAGTGAAGGCACAGGCTGCCAGGGCGGAGAAGAGGCAGAGGTAGAGCAGACCCTCCACCCCGTCGTAGCACACCCCCACCATTGCATCCAGGTAGTCCTGAAGAGGTCAAACACATAATATGACACAAACAAAAAGGCAGATGCTTGTATGGACGAACTCTCACTGTCACATTTGACAGAGACAAAAAGCAATTAGAGCAGCGGAGTGTGTCGTCTCCAGGAAGACTTCATTTGTGTCATGCACATTTAGCGGGAAGTGCAACATTATTCATGTAAACTGCAGTCGTGAGCCCCACTGTGCAAGTTTCACTGTGCAGGAAACTCATGTGCACGTTAGTGAGAAAACCGTTTAGAAGAGTGGATCTCGTTAAATTTCAAATTCTCTCTGTTCTGCCTTGTTCTGCTCTCTTCCCAGTTCCACTTTCAGTTTGATGCTGCAATCCTGCGTGGCCACTTACTCTCCTGTTGACCTAGTTGTGCTGCTGTGATGCCAATTAGGATGCAGTGAACGAACCTTGTTGAGCCCCCTGCAGTCCAACAGGGCGGTCAGCTGGTGCAGACTGGCCTCTGAGGAGTTGAGCAAATGCTGGATACCCAGTAGGTCTCTCTGTGGGGAGGTCACACACAGCATCACTGTAAAATATGTATTTATAAGAGCAAATTCTTCTGATGTTGCTCCTTAAATAAACTGACTCTGTTATTCGCCAAAAAGTCTTTGTGTGTGATACCTCAGCTGTAGGGAACAGAGGCACAGCAAACTGCAGCAGACCCTGGATCTGGATCTGCATGGTGGTCAGGGACCTCTGGAAGATGGTTAGAGGCTACAAACAAGAAAGAGCGTTTGAACTGAGAGCATGCAAATGAAGAGTAAACACTTAATGGAAGTCTTGAGGGAGGCATCATGATGAAAGAGCCAGCACACAGCGTAGAAAGTAAAGGTTCTCAAGGCTGGTTAATGGAGCTATTGTCAAACGCCAGAACACACTTGCATTTTCTTAAAGTATATGCAGACTTCCTGTTCTTCCGCATGAATGATAATAATGGATCTTATTTTTCTGTAATTTGAGTTCCATTTAAAAAGGCACAATCCAGAAAAAAATACAGCAAAAACAATTGGACCAGAGCTTGTTTTGAACCTTCAAAATCAAATTATAATGGACATTTGTCACAAACCTAACATGAATAAAGGAATAGAACAGTATGTGCAAGACAAAATACAAGCACCAATGCAATCTAGAGCCAAAAAAAGAAGGTGAAAAGTGTTCATTTGGTTGGGTGTGGCAGTGACAATACTGAACGATTCACTTGTAGCTACAAAACCAGTGCAGTCGAGAAAAAAGTTTGTGAAATTTGAAGGTTACATATCTAATGTGTAACAAATATATAAGTAGTAAAGCCTTGTGTTTATTTCAATTGCAGGAAGAAGTTAATAAAATTTTATATTTCTAAGGCATAATATTTTTTAAGACACAGGTCAACCACTCTATTCGACTACATTATGGCTTTGCAGGTTGGTGAACTAATATAAAATATTGTATTACCACATTATATTCAGTGGTTTAATTCAATGTGGTCGTGTAGGTTTACGTTCTCACCAACAGGGGGCAAAATGATCCTCCACATTCAGTACGATATGAGTGGATAATCACATCCCACCTGAAAGACAGCACCTTCTGCCCCGTGCCTCTTTTTTAATTCACATTCAAGCATAACAATAAACGAATTAATCTGCCACATCTCCAAAGTGAAATCATATCTTCAGTCATCCAACCTAACAAGAGTAGCCCGGAAACCCCTTGTGGCCCGTGGCACAATGTTAAATTGAAACAGGATATGGTCAATTACCTCAACCATCCATAAATGTAATTGCTTTCCTTTGATCTGACTTTTTTTTTGGATCTGCACGACTGTCCGTGGTCAAACCACTCTCCGCTGCACAATCTGACGGCCTGATCAGATTTGGCTTTTTATTCTAGCTTGGGCGAACTTGTTTCCGAGCCAAATAAAGTAGGACAGAGAAAGTGGATGGACGAGGACAGTAAGAAAAAGGAGAAGAGATGACGGTGATAAGAATAGAAAAAGAGCTGCAGAGAAGAAGCAGGAGTCGACGCCGGAGCGATGCCCAGAGCAATGAAATACAAGGGCACAGAGGGTGGAAGCAGAGGGCACCGCTGTGGCTGGGAATCAGAGAGACACAAGAGAGAAAGAGAAAGAGAGGGGGAACTTGTACGTTTGCCAATCAGTGTGAATTCCTGTATCTGCCAGCTTGCTTGTGAACTTTGCACCTGTTTGGTATCTGTGTGGCAGAGGAAAGAGAGCTGACTTTGTTTACCACGCGGGGTGACGGTTGTCTGCCCTCTGTTGTTGTGCTCTTGTTATCTTCAGGGCATGTCTACGAGAGCCAGATAATAAGATCTGAGCTCCGCTGGGCCAGAGCTCGCGCAAATTTACTTCACCGCTGACATCAGAAAGGAGGGATTGTCAGCGGTGAAGTCAGTCATGTGGCCCACAACCCCTCCTTTCTGACGAGCGACCTCACAGAACTTTAGAAGAGAGGAAGATTCACCACATCGCTTCATCTAATCTGCAATTTTATCGCCGTCGTCTTGGCAGCTTCGTATCATTCTGGCATGTTTTGGCTTATTTGCTCGATGCGTGCAAGGAGAAAGAGAAAGAGAGAAAATGTAGTTCTACCAGACTCGTGGGGCGAAGTCAGGATGTAAATCGGACAGACAGGACTGAACAGAGAGACAGATGAGGCTTGAGAGGCAGAGAAATTAGCTCCTTATTTCTGATGGTGTTTGGCCAGTGTATCTTCAAGATGGTTCTTAGGCACTTGTTGACAAAGGATTGGACTTTGTTTGTGGAGGATTGTGTTATTCTCCATGTTTCTGAACTGTAGAGCAGCACTGATTTAACCTTGGCGTTGAATATCCAGTTTGATGCTTTGGCATATTTCCTTTGAGTAACAAAAGCTATTCTAGTGTTCACAATTTGGACTTCAGTGTCTGCATCTGTTCCTCCAGTTTTTGTCCCCAACACTTTCAAGGTAGGTGAAAACGTTAACATGCTCAAACACTGTATCAAAAAACTGCCAACTATTAAATTTGGTATTTAATCATTGGCTAAATTCTGAGGCCTGTTTATTATTTTGTTGGCCTAAAAGTCAAATCTAAGTATATAGAGTCTAAACATATTGTGATGTCTGATGACCTGCAAAATCACCACATCAGTGCTTCCTTGATCACATCAGTCATCATTCAGTCGGATTCTGTTTCCTACCTGCTGGAAGGGGTTGGAGAGAGTCTGGTTGCAGTAAAGGTAGTAATGAACAATATCTGTGAAAAACAGGAAGAAAAATCTAATTAAATGCAAGCATCAATTTTTTTCCAGAACTAAAGCGCAATTAGTGTCACGGCCACAGCTTTATGCTCTCGTGATTTCACCTCCATTAATGCAACATTATTCATATTATTCTGAAACTCACCAGCACCGATGATACCCTTTGTTTGGCTCAGGAGGTACTTGTCAGGGGATACACAGAAATCACTTGTGCCCTGAAATAAAACAGGAGACGTGTGAGAGCAGTGAACAGAAAACAAAGAGCGGAGAGAATGAAAAACAGAAAATCATAAAGAAGAGAGGGAAATTAGAGTCATATATTATGTAGCTGCCATTAATAGTTCATTAACATATTAAAAGTGGCAAAGATGAAAAATAGTGATAAGCATCATCCTTATCACTTTATGAGGCAAAAGGGAAAATAAAAAGGATGAGCTCTTATGGTCCTCGATAAAATGTCTAGACAGGAACACTTTCCCATCCTGTCACTCACAACCACTTTTACTCCACCGCACAGTGCTAACAAGAAACCTGCCTTGGCAAAATAACAAAAGTGAGGAGCGGTGGTCTCCTCCGAACTGTGCTGTCTGAATGTTAAATGTCCCCCGGGCTCAGGACAAACACAGTGCGCGTAGCTTAACCTCCTCTGGGGGGTGTGCTAATGAGCCCAGACGCTCAGATGAGATAAAGCGAGCTGAGTTCCTCGGCGAACCCCGGCTAGTTTGTTAGGAATGAGGGACGCAGAGGAGCTCTGCAATTCAGGAGCAAGTTTGTTAGAATTCCTGAAGGGGAAACATTGATTCTCTGAGAACGCAGAGTTCTGATTACCCGCTGTCCGTAATTAAGAGTTCTGCGAAGGGGTGTGCTCATTATGCATTCATTTACTGTGAACTCAGGCACTAATGTAACTGTAACCTGCACACACACACACATTTGAAGATTCCCATGCAGACACACAAACATCTGCAGCCAGTCGAGCGTCTGACAAACACACCTGTCAACATAGACTGTAGCCGCTCATGATGATCCTCAGAAAGACAAACCAACATACTGTCTGCACACTAACATGCCACAGTGGCATCCGGGTTTGTTGTTCCTCTGGATGCGGCGGTTGTCTGACATCGTTCTCATGCAAAGCGACTGACTGGACGCGGTGGAAAATGCATTATCACAAGTTCAAGCCTCGATCAGGTTGGTGAGAATAAAGAGGCATTTCAGTGATTTTCAAACATTGTCAGGTGGCAGTAGTGTGTTTGGTATGTGACGGCTAAGTGGCCACAGCTGCTGCCATGTTCGAGTCCCCCACAGGTGCTCCAGCTCCCCTCAACAGCCCAGAACCATTAAAGCCATATGATGGAGAGAGTTCACCCACAGGCGTGAATGTCGATTTATTTTAGCCCTGCGACGGACTGATGACCTGTCCTGCTACAGTCCGCAGCCTGTGAAAGCCTTCAAAAGTGAGTGAATGAAAAATGGATGACTGGTCCTTATATTGCACATTAAGTCAAGCGTCTGAATTGAACTGTCAGTGAAAAGTCATAAGAAATGTGAGCGTGAACTGAAGCGAAATCTTTCAAAATAATGCAAAACACCACATTAGATTGATGCATTCTTACACAGAATATCTTTGGGTTTGAAACTATTAGTCGAACAGAAAAGACAATCTTGAAGACATCACCTCAGGCTCTGTTTTTTTCCCCCAACATTTATAGGCTAAATGATTAATCAAAAAAAAAAAGAACTGACAGCCCAATAGAGTATTACGTACAATGGCTAGAAATGTGTCATTCGTTATTCAGAGCAGTGCAGACAGTCCTGAGTCACAGGCAGTATAACACACACACACACACACACACACACACACACACTGTCTGTATAACCTTCTTGCAAGCAACTTACACACACTCCTGTATGACTACTTTTCGCTCAAGTGCAAACAAATCCCCACACATACAAAAGAACACACACATATTTGAGAGGACATGGGCACAGACACACACATAGAAATGTCGGAAGGAGCCAGCTGAGATTGTTCATGTACATAATTGCTTGGTTCACAGCCGCCTGTATCCCTGAGCCTGAGTTATTACCGGGCTTTTTGAAGCAGCCGCGGTGTTTGCTCTCTAACAGACAAAAAGTAGAGTGGACGTCAACCATACAGTCCAGTCAGGGTCAGCCTCAGCCAAACACCACGTAACAGGTTACATAACTGGGCCGACGTAAATGCCATGATTTTGTAACTCACACTGAGAGGACAAAATGTGAGAAGGGGTTCTGTAAAGCAGTTGCTGTTAAGCCGCATTATCCATCTAGTGGAGATGTAGGACAAGAGTTGAGGAAAGATTTTCAGGCTGAGTAAAATATCTCAACAACGGCCGGACAGATTGGATGAAATTTAGTATGGATACTATTCATGATCTCCAGATGATCACTTCTAATGATTTTGATGAAGATTTTCCGTCAAGCCAGGTCAAAACTTTCTCATTTCATGCTTCTTCCGTGTTGGTATCACAAGGAATCCACCGTCAGAGGGAGACGTTAAACTGCTTAATGAAAAAGGAAGACGACACCAGAGATCTAATCTGCAAATGATCAAGCTTTCTGCTGTTTTCTACCTGATGCTCATTATCTCCAACTTAAATTCATACAAGTTCACAATCCTCCGCAGCCTCGAGTCCAAACACAACATCCAACAGCAAACCTGAGAAAAACAGCACACACGCCTCAGGCAGGTGAGTCGAACACCGGCGTTCACCCATCTGATCTTTATTCTTTCAAATACATTCTCTATTTTCACATATCACTCTAATTCTTACCCTCTAGGTCGTTTAAACATATTACAATGGAGCAAAAACACTGGAATGATTCACCCATTCAGCATGAGGGGCTTTAAAAGCTGCAATTGGATTCCTGTTGTCATAATCCTTGACTTTGAATCAAGTTATTCAGGCTTGAATAATGATGCTGACAAGGTGTGGATTTGGGATTTTGTCCTTTTGTTGGTCTATTTTTGGTGGCGTGCCATTTGACAGCTCAGATCAAAAGCGTATGAGGTGGCAGAAAGACAAACCGAGATCAGAAGAATTTCAGATCGGGCAGTGAGAACATTATAAAATCTTTTTTAGATGACGCTGCATGGCCGTGATGCGTTTCTAGCTCGCACATATTTTACTGTGATTTAAACTTAAATCAAATTAAGGCAGGAGAGGCTCAAAGGTCCCTGCTATAATTTGGTTGAGAAGGCTTGATGCAAATGCAATAAAGTAGTTCGGTAAAAAGTTGCACACGTGTCTCTGAGATTCCTGCGACGTGATTTCTCTGAGAATTGCTTCCCATCCTTTTGTAATGACACACTGCAGATTTTTTAGATGCATTCATATACAAATGTGGGTATATGCACACAAGCACATGTGCAGCAGTGTGTAATCATCTCTTCTCCCTTCACCCTCACACACTGAAAGACATTTTTCAAGCGCAGTGTGCGTGTAGTTAGAGCAATTTATCACCACTGTCAGGCATGACAGGAATTGATTGCAGACCAGTTTACACTAGTTTAAATGGGGATAAGTCAGCCAGCGAGGGGTGAGAAAGCGAAGCAGCTCACCACGGCGGTGGCCAGGTCGGCTCCCAGAGAACTCCAGCTCAGGACCAGCGTCAGGACTCCGAACACCATCATCCTGCAGGGGACACAAAGCGACGGCAAGGTCACGGTGCAGCTCAGCACAATAATCATTGAGTCAAATGTAGATTAAGTGAAGCCTCAGCAACCAGGACACGACGGCTCGGTAAAACTTATTTGTCCAACTGAAACACAATGATTAATTTACATCACTTGTGCCACTGCAGCAAGTTCTTTCCATTAATTTGTACTGATTTATAAGAGAGGGGACTATTTCTTTCTTAAATCGCATCATTAGAAAACTAGATGAGAGTTTGTTATTAAAACCTGTGTGACTTATTTTTTTTTGGCTGCTTGTCGACACCGTTTGGCAAACTTCTTAGCAAACAGATGCTTATACACAGACAGGGACCAATATTTAATATTCATTTGAAGTTGTGTTTGTGTTCACCTAATGAATATGAGTCCAACATTCACTCTCTTTCAGTTCTATTCTTCTCCCCACCAACACAAAACTATTTCCTTTCAGCTGCTGAACGCTCCACTAAGTTCACAGGCAAGGCGCTAACTTTGTCTGGCTGGTGTTTGGTGTTGAGCAAGTAGGAAATAGTGGTTTTATTTTAGCCTTTTCACTGTAAAAAAAGCTGCCTGCTGCCAAAAAAGACACTGATGAGAACGGTGAGCCAGAACAGTAAATTGCAAGCTGGGAAGATCAAAACAATGTGTTAAAAAGATGCTCTAAAGCTCCACAGAGCAGAGAAAACTCTCTCTCACGAGCGACTGCTTTCACATACAAGTACTCATGTGATTCGATTTTAATAGAAAAAAATTCATTATAGCTCCTATCTAGTTCCAAATCTATGATATATACAGATGACAAATGGGTTGACAATATCAAAACTAAAGCATAAAAGTGATAAATAGTTGTCAGCATCCTACAGAGAGAGTCCAGTGACGCAGATGGAGATACTGTCATAACAGCACACTGAGAGGAAACGGCCCCGAGCCCCGAGGGACAGGAGTGGTGATCTCATTGGCCTGCCGTCAACAGAGAAAGTCAGAGGTCATGCGTATTTCTGCGGGAGTTGATTCGGCAGCCTGAACAGCTGCAGCGCCGCGGCTTCATGAACCGAGGAACGAGCGTCAGAGCACATCCACTCCGCTGGCCTACATTCGATTACAGCCCCCTGGGTGGACGGCTGCTCCCTGCACCCATGAGGACGTAAAAATGTGGTTTGTTTTACAGCGCACTTCCTCCTGATGATCTCACGGTGTCAGGAAATGACATCAGAGACATGTGACAATGGAGGGAGCGAGCGATTTGTGCGTATATATAAGACAGAAGATAAAAACCCATTAGAAGACGAACACGGGTCGTATCACAGATCAGCTCTCGTTAGGTGAAATCCAATAAGCTCATGTTGATTTGAACATTGTGGTTTCTTCGCCTTACAGCATGTCACCTGTGTTTAAATATAATTTAGGCGTGTCCAGCTCCCGTCTCATGAATCCAATTCACAATGTTCTGAGATACGAAGCTCCCAACATTGAACTTACAAGCCGTCACTTGTCCATACTCATTTTTCCTTTATCTTCTTCCCCAGTTCTTTACTCTCTCTCTCTCTGCCCTATCTTTTCTCTGCATTCTGCCTCCAGCTTTATCAGTTTTTCACTCTTGTAGTCTGTCTCCTTCCTTCTCTCAGATACAGAGAACCCACGAGTCCTGACACTTAAAAAGGAAACAGATAGGAAAAAAGCAAGGCTTCACCGAGTCCTTATCTTGATTTAAGATTGGAAAGCAGAAGTTGCTCTGCTGTCTTCCTGGTTCAGCGTGGTTCACCACAGCAATGTTTGCATGGAGCTGGATTTGGTTACACGGAAAGTATCTTTTCTGGGAATAATACACAAGTTCCCTGAATTTTCTGTACATTGTTTTTCACTAATTGTGTGTGTCTACTTCTTGTTTACTTGAATGCGCCTGTGCACACAAACATATGTCGATGGCAGTGGTTTCCAGTCTAACCTGTCTGCCACAGCGGCTCCAAGATAAATATGAGGGATCACAAGATGATCAAAAGGAAAAGAAAAAAAAAATCTGCAAATCTGTTTATTATTCTGACTTTTCTCTAATTTTTTGTGATACACTGAATAATTTGACTTCCTTAGTTTTCTAAAAATCTTTCAAATAAAACAAACTGAGCAGGAAAAATCTTTGTTGAATTGGTCAGAGCCCAAATTGCTTTTTTTTTTAAAAGGTCATAAGCCAAATGTTGATTAGTGGCCTGTGTGTCTGCCAGGCCGTCTCTATCTGACAGTTTGCCGGTGCAGGGTTTGTGATACTGGACTGCGTGAGCTTCTTTAACTGACAGAGGATGACTGGGCAAACGGGAGAAATGCCCTCTCTCGTCCAAACCAAGCGAGACTGTATTCAGTTTTGTGCTCTGTTGGGCAAAGGGGATTCACTGAGCTACACAGAATAGCAGGAAATCGGGTGTAAAGCACATCAAGTGAAAAAGTCACAGAGGCCAATGAGCAGGGCAAATGCACCCGCCAAGGATGAGGTCAAGTCACTCTGAATTAAATCAGTGGAGGAAGATTTTCTTCTTAACTGAAAAACTGAAATCTTGTGCTGGAAACCGATGTTATACCCAGCCTACACAAAAGATACGCAAAGGGATTTATCTATACACCAAACCATTTTTATACTGTATGTGTCAACTAAAATCGAGTGAAATGAAAGTGATGTGACCCTCAAAGCAAGAATGCAGAAGACATGGGAACATAGTGCTGAGGCCAATTAGCTGCCAAAATAACACTGTGGTGACAAACACAGAATGCACATCATTATATTGTGTTTATGTCTCTTGAGCAAATCATAACATTCTCACAGACTCTGACTTTGACTTGAAGAATTTCTTAACTATGAAGATAACACTGGACACATGGACTTCATCGAATTAATGAGTGTTTGGCTTCTTTCTCAACAGTGCAATTATTAGTGCCGTGTGTTGATCATATACATGAACATAAACTAGACGTAACTGTACCTCTGTAATATCACTTTAAAGCATTGTACAATCTCTTCAAAGTTTGAATAGCTGCAGTTTTAATAAATCATCAAACAACCTGCCGCTCATCTTGAGCTTTTTCAAATCAACAACCTGCTGTGATCTGGATTTGCAGCCATTCAACTGTGGCCCCACTCCTCCTGCTGACTCAATGAATATTAAAGGTCTGTGTCATCTCCATAAATATGAATTCTGCACTAAGTACACAGTGTTGGAAGGTAATTTATACTGTATATATGCAGAACTTCAAAAGCCTGAGTACACCTCCCTGTGGCACGCCATACATATGTGGCTCGAGGTTGGACGGGCCAATTTTGAACTGAAAAGACTGAGGCCTTCTTTGTGGACAGAATTCAAAGCATTTTATTGTAATGAAGTTTAATCAAATGTTTGATCCTGTATAATCTTGATTTTCAATGTTACATACCACACATATGATTACCATTCTTCAGGTGTCTCTCAGTAGGTAACGAATAAATTGAACACATATGTTAAAGATTTCACACTATGACAGGAGAAACGTCTCAAATTCTCCCAAGAACCTCTGTCTTCAAGAAATCAAGTTTATTTATTCCTTTTTTTTTTTTTACCATATCTGTTTTTTGGGAATCATAATTGTTGACTGGATTATGTTGACCGGCAACGTCCTTTTTAGTCTAAGAAGCACTTTGTTTATGTACCACACACAAGCAATGGGGAGGAGGTGTGGTACATAGCACAGGACACCAAAGACAAGGGTTTGCATCCTGAGTGTCTAGACTAGTCTTGACTTATACTTTAATCAGTTTATTCATGTGTTTTCAAACTAAAAGTATCCTCTTGTTTAAATTACAGTTCTTCAGCTAAGGAAGCAGATATTTCACTGCACAGGTGGAAAACTAGTTACTGAACTCAGCTGCCATCTCCTCAGGCTCACAGAGGGTTAGTCAATTGATGCTTTGGACATTTGAAGTTACCCAAGATTTCCCCTGTCAGATTATTTCTTTACACCCACAGCTTCTATTGCCACTTCCTTCCTGCAGGCGGTAAACATATATTTTCTCCTCCTTTCCTACCAATGCTGTGATTTGGTTTCATTATAATTTCAGTGAATCCCCCTCATTTGCACTGTTTGTTTATATGACAGCTCTTCTGGTTGAATGTCCTCGCTTGTGACAGCTCTATTTATTCCTGTCCTATAGGGAGACTTTGCTCTCTGCTGCTTTCTGCATGAGAGGCACACGCAATCTTGCCATCCATAACATCGAGCTCGGAAACAGGCTCATGCTGCATTTACATCGCGACATTTTAAGGTTGAGTTCATCCAATAGATGCTGTGTTATGTACTCAGATTTTGAGATGTCAGTTCCTGAGATTCCCCGATATTGGAGGTGGAAGGAAAATTTGTTTGCGGTGGCGAAAAATTCAGCAGCAACATGAAACAAGAACAGACACGGACCAAAAAGAAATCCAAATAAAAAACTGCTGACAGCGAGTTCTCTGGATGTCTCGCCCTCTCTCGCATATCTTCTTGTCTGAGCTGTAACTGCGTGTCATGCTAACACCCAGCCAGCCAGTTAGAAGCACCAGGAAGTGTCGGCGGGCCCCCAGAGTGTAATCTGCTCCCGAAAGCCTTCAACCGCTTCCACTCCGCTGGAAGAGAGCATGCCTTGGGAGGGCAGACACTCTTGACACTGACTCATCTTGTGTGTGCAGAGAGAGGGGGTGGGTGGTGGGGGGAGTGGGAGGATGGAGTGGGGGGTGGGTTTGTGGTTAGTAGGGCAAGTTTAGTGCAACTCACACCCTGAACTGACTGATTGAGAGAGACAGAGTGACGCTCGGCTGCATGAATGGATGCCCGGGTGGATTTCATGGCCTGTGAAAGCTCCTTTACAGCAGGGGAAAATAAATAAATAAATAAAGTTTTTAAAAATCGCATTCCAGTGGAGATGGATACACTTAAGCTATAGATAGTGTAAGAAGATTAAATGAAAGCCGAGGCACTGCATGGATATATGTACTATAAATAATGGGTGGGTGTGTTTTTCAGAACTACCAACATCCTGCTTTCATTAAAATGTCTTTAATTTCCTGCCTCTGCTTTATTGTAGATGCAGATTATGTCATGTTTGATTGTGTTACGTTAACATTCATGTCACACGCATGTGCTTTGTTTATCTATCTAGTTTTCTTGTCACTCACAGAAAGTCAATAAAATATTGATATGAAAAAAAAAAAAAAGCTCAATAATTAATGCCATGCCATGCAAGGGTCAGGACATACAGTACGCTGCGTCTGTTATCGAATGTAACTCATGTCTGAGGCCATTTAAAGCAGGTCAAGTGTTAAACCGGAATAACAACTGTCCGGAAGTTATATCGTTGATAACATCAAATGGCTTCGCTCCCATCTCTCCACGGCTCTCCAGTCCAATTTGTAAAGCAAAGCTGTTGAGATAGCAACACTCTGAGCAAGTTCAACCACCGCTGGCATTGCTAAAAGGCAAACGGTGAAATACAACGAGACTGTGAGGGCAGTGTTTGTACAAGGACGTGATCCAACACTCAGCCGCCTCATTCACTGGCAGTTTCCCATGAGAAGAGAAGCAGCTCCTGCCTCCAGCTCGCTCCGTCTACACCACTTCATGCTAAATGAATACTAAATGCATCGTATGCTTTGTTCTTCTTCAGTATAAAAGATGATTGTAAAGAAGAGTGTGGATTATGTTGCACTTGTATAGAGAAAATGATTTCATCTAAAACTTTCAGCCTCTTACATCCAGTTGGTCTTTTATACCTACACGTAAAATGAATGCATACAGGAGTTTGATCTGCTTTTAGCTACGAGAATGCACATGATATAATCTAATGCTTGATTTGGAGAAATGAGCACGTCCAGTTCCATGTTGTAACATCTGCACCAATTGAATCTGTAGCAGCTGCTGCAGCACTAAAGTGACAAAAAGAAAATGAGCGTATTTTGTTTCCATGCTGTCTCCCACTTAGTTTTGATTTACTTTGTCTGCTAATCTCCCAGCTCGCCCCTTCTCTCATATATTCTGCCCCTGCCTCTTCCTTCCTGCTGGGCAGGGTTTGAACGTCGCACATAAAAACCATAAAACGGAACAGATTTTCTTTATAAACAAAAAAAAGCAGTCTTCGTAAATAGCTCAGTTGTACAGGGCGTATTAGACTCACGTGGTGAGCAGCCAGCGAGACTGCTTGGCCAGTCCCAGACAGGCCAGCAGGCAGATGATCAGGTCCACGATGAGGAGCAGCAGGTAGCTGAGCCACCTGCAGAGACAGACGGAGGAAGAAAATTAACCTGCTGCTGCTGAACGCCTGTTTTTGGCAAAGTGAGAAGCGTTTCATTCAAGGGAAATTCCGCTTGCATGTAACCAGCAGCTTTTTCCACGTTACGTTTTGGTCCGTGTTAGAAGCTCAGACCTGACCAAGACCAAGACATCGTTATGTTTCTCACCCTCAAATCCTTTTCTCTTGTAAAACTGTTGGAAAAATATGAACAATAAAGCACAAATTTAACTTCTGCGTTTTTCCCCATCCATTCCCCCAAGTATGTTTTTCTAAAGTAAGCATCCAAGCATGATTGTTTAAAACAAAACAGCATTGAAATTATATCTCTATTTATAATACTTTGTTATAGTGCTAACTACTTAACCACAATACGAGAACAACGTTGCCCCTTATTGCCATTTGTTCTCCATAGATCAACTGTTGAGGATGTTTTAGCATTATCATTTAGCACAAACATATATGTGACCATTGTGCACATTTAAAACCCCTTTGACGTGATGCTGTTTTTAAAAGGACTCTACTGAAAACATTAAAAAGTCAGCAAGTCATGGAGCCAATGTTAATTAGCTAGTTAGCTATGGCTGATAAAATATGCTATATGCAAAATAAAAATTTTAAGTAACTGAGGCCACTTTGACTTAATAAATGAAAACAAGTGGGAGTTGGAAACCAGAAGAGGAGACTGTCCCACTTATTTTCACCTCGACAGACACATGCAATAGTCGTCATCTGAGGTGTTTGTGAGTGTCTGCTTGAGGGTCCACTCCTCTCCAGAGCTTCCCTCCTCGGTGGATCCATCAGTGGTCAGTCTGTGACCGGACACAGAGACACTGTCCAGATGGTTGATAATGAATGGACTCAAATCCATATGGCTGAATGAAAACCCGGGGGGGAGGGGCGGTTATATCACCTTTTCACTCAGATCTATTGATCGATCTCATCAAAGTCACTTCATTTTCTCTCATATTGTCACCATCAGTTTTCATCTTCCTCTCTTTTTCCATCAGTACAATCTCAATTATGTCTTTTGTTTCCCAGCCATCTGTGTCTCCATCACTCTGCAGCCTCCTTCCCACATCTCTCTCATGCTCTCCTCCATCTTTCTCTCTTTCCTCCTCCTCTTCCATTTCTTCTTCTTCAATCTCTCTCCTCTCTGTCTCTTTCCTTTTCAGCTCTCCCTCGCCCTCCTCTCCCTCCCACCACCTCCTTGCTATTTCTTCCTCGTTTCATCTTTTCCCCCCTCTCGGCAGGGAACCACGCAAGAAGCTGGGACATCAACATGCACACGGAGGCTCTCGGGTGAGGCAGCCACCGTGTTCGTCTGTGTTATCTTAATCCAATTAGAGTCAAACTGAATACAGCATAGAGAGACGTAGGGTTACATTTATGTATAATAGAGAAGTCCTCAAGAAAGTGTGTTGAATAGCAGGAAAGAGGCTTCAAATGTTCCAGCCTCAGTTTACATGGTTGATAATGTTAACAGTAAAGACTCTCTATTCAACCTCCCTCTCGGAGAGGTCAGAGGTCACCGTCATCTACCATGAATTCAATTTTACTGCTTTCTATGCGGTTGTGTACTGATTGTGACAAACGTTTGCCAAGCTTGGCCTCGGATGTCATGTTGAAGAATGGCCTTTTTTTTCCACCCACCTTTTTAGAAAGATGTGAAGCTTTTTATGTTAAATTTCACTTGTCTTAGTAGCCTAGATCACAAAGCAGGGGTATAACACAATCACAGCAAACCTTAATGAAGATGAAGGATCTGTCTGACCAAAAGAAATTCTCTTGTTGGATATAGATACCAAGGACAAAATTTCTCTCACCAAAGAAACAGAAGTCCTGACTCGTTTATGTGCAGCTTACATGTTCCTGATTAATAGTCTCGGGGTATTGTCATTCAAACAGATCTCTTTGAAGTCTTTCCAGTCTGTCTTCCAGATGTCTTGCACTGTCTGTAATGGATTTAATCGGATTGAGGGTAATAATAATAATGATTTTAATAACTTTGCATAGCACTTTTCTTAAGAAAGTTAAAAAGAGACAGTGATGTGTAAAACTGACAAAACCAAATGAAATAATGAATAAAGATAAATTAAACAGATCCATCAGATATGAATCCTACAAGTAGCTTGAATATCTAGTTTATAATAATAAAATCTAGTACCTTAAAGCACACGAGCATCGAATACTCAAAAATGTTTTCGAATATATGTGGTAGGGGAAAATTACACAGACCAAAGAATGAATAAGAATAAAAAGCGTCTGTTTGCTTTCATATTAAAAGGGAATGTGGGCCTATTCCTGGAATGAACGTCGGCCCACATCATTGCTCTGTGTGCTTTTTTTGCGATTCACTAAAGTAACATGACAAACAACTGTGAGCGAGCTTGAAGAGTAAACAAAATATTCCATTATGAGAACACGTTGAAGATAGACGGCCGGCTTTAACACAGCACCATTTAGACTTTGATAAGCCGAATCAAAAACATGCAAACACACACACAGAAACAGGCTCGCGCGCCCGGCCGTACACAAACTATTTGTTGCGGGGTGACAAGCGATAATGAGTCCATTAACAGCTTACAATGTCTGGCTGTCTGCTCTGCCTACTCTATTAAAGCCCAGCTATGTGGGGTATTGAGTTATCGGCAGAGCAGAGGAGTCACATTACAGATCAATACAAACACATCAGCCTGTCTGTTGCTGCGGACTCAAGAAATGCTCAACAAGCCGACACAAGGACTGAAAAATTGGCCATGGGCCTGTTTCTGCTCTCCAATGATAAAACTAGATGAGTTTAATGCTAATGAGACAAGACCTTGGATAATAGTTCTTTACATAATGCAGCTGTTGAGATTGTTGTCCTCTATCATCCGGGTCCATGCAGTGTCACTGTTGATGTAATGATTGCTAATAATTTAATAGTGTTATTCTATTTTCAAACGTCCCACGGAACCACGTCTGACTTCATATTCGCATAAGTGGATGATACATCACATGCAACCACGTTACTTCATCCCATCTACTAAATCTCATGTGATATATTCAGGTCATAACGTGCGAAATCTAACTACCTACACATGAATTATCTATTCAAATGCACGTTCAGCTGACAAACTGCTCAGCGGCTGCAGCCATGAAAGAGACATGATATTATGAGCTGAAGTGTATCCTGCATCTCCAAGAAGCAAATATCGATTTTTTACTTGGGTGTGCAGTATTTTTAGATGACGATAAGAGTGTGATCCATCTTCCCTCATACTTAGACATCTTCTTTCGAATAAACTGACACAACCAGAGTAATTGTAAAACTGCCCTCTGCTGATTTGCATTTCAGAAATGCATGTGTAAATGTGTGCCTCCCACAAAACTGTGGGTGCACTTTATCTTTGAAAATGGCAACAGTAAACAACGTTTAAAGAAAATCCACCTCCTGAATTTTGTCCTCTCAGCTCTGGATGGGTTCCATTTTCTCTTCCTGTTTAACTAGAAACCTGCACCGTATCCCCAGCATTGTGCTCCTGGCCTCTTCACTCCACAAGCCCCACACATGTATTTTCCTGCTCCTCACCTGTAGTACTCTACGTTTGCCGTTTGATCAGCGATGGATGCCAGGTCCACTTTCGCCTCCTCCCAGTCAGGCAAACCGAGCAGCTGTTTGATCACGTTGTCGGCCATCTGCTGCATGAACTGCAGGGTCTGCACGTAGTCGCCCCGCGTGGCGAAGATCTCGTCCAGCCTGGCGAGGTGCTGGTGCAGGCCGCTCTTCATGCTGCCCATGGTGCCAGTCACCTGGAGGGCACAAGAGGAAAGGAGTGAGATGAATAGTTCAACAGTACTGAGGCTGGGAGTGGAATATAAAGCATGAGAGTCAGTGTATCAGTTTAGAATAATAAAAATCTATACTATAGTATTCAGTACAAAACTTTTGCCTAATGTGATAATGAAGGGGTCTGGATATGCGTGTATTGTTGCACACAGTAAGACGTCCTCTTCTGGATGTGTGACTGACGACATCAAAACAAACTCAATCTAACGCCATCTCCTGATTTGGGGATGGAAATGTTGGTTTGTCGGTCGGATGGTTGGCCAATAACGTTGTGCTCCAGACTGAAATACAGTATCTCAACAACTATTGGATGGATTGCCACTCAGATCTGTACTGAGATTTATGATCCTCAGAGGATGAATCCTTCTGACTCTGGTGATCCCCTGACTTTTAACTGACTTTTCACCACCATGATGTTGACGTTTGTGATTTTTACTGAAATGTCTCATAAGCTATTGGATGGTGTGCCTTCTCGCTCAGGATGAATCGCAATCACTTTTGTGATCACCTGACTTTTTATCTATCGCCATCAACAGGTCAAACTGAGCCATAATAATCTATGTATTGATAAGTAGCAGGTAACACAATTGGTGATTGAGTATCAGGTTCGTAACAATAAGGTACAGGTTTTGTAAAACTGGCAGCATCGAAATACACCAGCTGAAGAGATAATAATTTATTTTTAAATGCTCCATCTTTTTACTAAAATAATAACGTACTTGACTTTTGCTGCCATATTTAGACTTTTCTCCCAGCTCAGCACAGATTCCTGCTCATGTGTGGGTGCCTTTGCTCAACTTTTTCTCTCTTGCCTGAAAAAGTCCCCCCTCCCCCCCCCAAAAAAAGTGTCCAAAGGTGAGATCAGCCTAAACATGAGGCTGATCTGTGCTGCCAATCAGCGGCGGAGCAGCGAGAGGGGACAGTGTGGGAGAGCTGGAGCACCGAGTGTGGGTGTCGGTGAAGAGGTCCACTTTGAGTAAACAGTTCAGCTTGGAGAAGAGCCAAAACTGGAGAGCCCAGAGGTGAAACAGTTGGGTTGCTGCGGCTGTAGTTTTGTATTCCACGACTGCTGTTGTTTGTGAGTCTTTTTCCCAAATTGATGCCTCACTAATGAGGCAGATAGTTTGTTTTCTTGTTAAAGCCATGTGATCACACAGCGACTCATCACTTACTCTGGAGGAAGCGTGAGGTTAACAACAAACTAATACAGACGTGGTCATTTATTTTTACACACCAGGTTTGGCCAAATACAACAAGACTAGATTCTTGTATATGTGATGAGCGAACATCTCCTTCACCAATTTCCTTGGGTTTAATTAGTCTGCGCTTTGCTTGGAGGAGGAAGTTGTTTACAGGGAAATGGCATTCGCAGAGACATCCTGCTATTTGATAATTAAAAAGGGTAATAAATGCTTTCATTCAGCTCAGGGTACTTGGCATTCACAGGAGAGAGAACTCATATTGTTGCCGTGTTTGTCGGGGACGGGGCTCGCTGAAGCCGAGGCGAGGAGAGGTTGGGTGGAAGTAATTAGCCAGGTTTGCATTCAGCGCGCGGCCCAGACGAGACGGCTGCAAACGAGGCTGAGTCTGCGCTCTCCCGAGCGGCTCCGGCTCTGGATAACATGCTCACAGTGACAATACTAACACGTTGATGTTCAGCAAGTAAAATTAGTTGGTTTTGTCTGTTTGCATGCTAAACAATTGCCGATTAAAACGACCTGATGATGATAGATAGATTAAAAGTTACATGATCACAAACATATTTCAATGCATACTTTAGAGATCTTGAATATCTGTCAATCAGTTCTTTTTGGCCTGCCAGATGTTTCTGGCAATAAAAATTAAAATGACTTCAAAACATTTATATCAGAAATTTCTGTTTAAGATGTGTCATGTTTTATGAGGTAAAAATGAGAAAAAATCTGGGGTCTTTGTCCCATTTTGCATCTTAACAATCCAATACAGTAGAACAGGGGTAAGTTTCAGTTCGGGCCCTCCAAGGGAAAAAAGACTCAAAACCAACCTCATGGTGGTGCTAAAGAAAAAGGCAGGAGATTGCAAAAGTCATCCTCTGGAGATCATGAAAGTCCATCAAGTTGTTACCCTGGACAGGTCAAACACAGGGCTGATGCATAGAGACAGATAACCACTCATGCTCACATTCACATGAGAGTTGCCATGAAACCTAACCTGTGTGTCTTTGGAACGTGACACAGGAAAAGGGAGAACATGTAAACGACACACAACGACCGAGCCGCCTGGCAGGTTTAAACCCAGAACCTTCCTGTTGTGTGCGCTAAACAGGACACCATGCATATGTTTGTAGTCTTTCCATAAAGAAAAAAAATCACTCATGATCAATATTTCAAAGGACAAAATAATTCATATTTATTATTTACAGCCACCATGTGAGAATTTGAAGATTCCCTCAGGCGAGCCCAGCAGCAACATCATAAACGACAGCGGAGTGAGTGGAACATATAGACTGCTCTGATTATCACTGAGACTGACTCACTTTTCAACCAAAAAAAAATATCATGCTTTGAGAATTATTTGAAAGATCGCACGAAGATCCAACACACAGTGGCTTTAATATTTCAAATGACGAAAAAGAAGCAGAGTGAAGCAGCCACCGAGATCACAGTCACAGACATTGTGGTGCTCTGTAGTTTGTTATCTGATCAGTCATCAAACCCGCTGCCTCCTCAGACTGAGCAGATGAAATCGCAGATGAGAAATGAAGGCATGTATCTGATCCTCGCCTCCTGTGTGAGGATCTTATCTAAAACGCCCGGGGAGACAGCCAATCCAGCTAATCTCTCCTTCGTCTTGGTCTGATCCTCACCGTGTAAGTGATCCGCACCGATCAAGAAGATACGATTCCAAGTCCCAGTCTTTTCGGTCTTTATCTCGGTCTGATGTTTTGAGGGCACGCAGAAGCGCTCACATCTCTCTGAACAAACAATTTGCCACAGAGTGTGTTTGGTGCAAAGCTGTTTTACTGTGGGTTATTCATTTGTGCACACTGGAGGGGGGGAGCGGCAAACAATGAAACAGAAGAAATCACGATAAATTACATAACTGTGACAAATGACAAGTGGCCTCGGGCTGAAAAAATGATAATGTGCTGTCAAATATCAAATGTAGATTCTGGCTTGAGGAGAGGGAATAAAATATAGATCAATGGGTTTTATGTGAAGTGTCTGATTTACATGAGCGTGAAGACCCTATGCATTGTGGGCTGTGGTGGCGGTGTGGTCATTTCATGATCACATCACATGATAAAATCTAATCTCAAATCAGCAAATCTTGGTATTAATTTAACAGACTTACAACAAATCCTATGCCATTTCAAAGTATATGTATTATAGATGGAAAACAATCGTATTGACATTAATATTACATGAAAATTTATATAAGACCATTAACTGTCATCTGAGAGTTAATACAGTAAGATCAGGATTGGAAATTCTTTGTTGAATTATCTGTGTAGGTCTCAACCTTACAATACTCCCTCTCAGGCTGCACAGTACATAAATCCCACTTCCTTTATTAGAATTGGATCTCTGCCTTTAAAGCCTGTCAGGGCTGGTACATAACCTCGGAGGAAGTGAAGCTTCAGAGGTGACTCTGGGAGCACGAAACAGACAGGCACAAATCTCGCAGAGAGTCTCGGAGCTGAAACCGAAAATTGCTTGCCAAGCTTTATTTTCATGTTGTTTCTTGTTAACTTTGGATCTGTTATACAGTTTCCAAGTGTCCAACCAATCTCGCACAGCTCTCGCCCCGAGTGCGAGTCATTTTCCAGCTCATGAAATAATTCATTTCAGCTGCTGAGCAAAGATCCAATAATCACTTCCACTATATTCTGCACTCGTCCTGTAATCGCCTGATGAATGACGACTAATATGTGTTCAAGGAAAACACAGGTTAAGATATAAGATTGAACCTATTTTCCTGCTCCAACAGTTTCCGCTTGATACAGGAGAGACTTTCTTCAATTAAAATTGAATGTGGGAGCTAGAGCATGAAATGGAACATGGTTCTGAAGTGCTTCAGCAGCTCGGTCACCCCAAAGACAGACACCATCTTCACCGCCGGGTAACGATGCTCAGCAGAACATCTCTTTAAAAATATATTCTTTCCTGCCTCCTCTTTTCCTCTCAGATGCTTGATAACCACAGAGCTTTTAAGAGGTCGTCCTGCAGAGGGACTTCAGGTGTTTATGGGTTTGTTGATGAAACACTGAGCGGGCATTAAATCAAGACCTTTGGAAAAGCCAACGGCCCACACAGCGAAGATCGATGACCGGAGGAAGGAAGCTGGATTGTCATGCTAAATATGGTTTGCTGTAAGTACTGTGATACACAACACAGATGAGAGCAGTTCCAACATCTGTATGCATGTAGTTTAGAGAGTTCACACAGGGGTGGGGTGGAAAGCGGTTTGGCTGCAGAGGTGACCTTTGGCCCGGCATCACTACTTTTCATTTAACTTAACAAGGCTGCCCATTCGGCCACGTGAGAGCAAGGAAGTCAGCAAAAGTGTCCATTAGTCAAATCTCAACTGAACCGCACTCGCCAGGACACATTCGAGAACACGCATCCAGATGTGAAAGGGATTTTTTGCATTTGCACCTTGGGAAGGCAGCTGCTTAATGAGAACTTTATTTTTCCTGAACAACTGAGGAAAAGATTAAGTCTCTTCTCCTGGAATGGGACAAATTTCTCACAAGACTCCTAACCACAGTAAATTGTGGGGTAGAGGAGAGATGATGATGCTGATTAATTTCCTATCAATTGTCCATCACTTAGCCTGGTTCATGGTGGCAGCAACTTTGCAAATCATTCAAACCCTATACTTAATTGAAAATAGTGCAAAGACCACATATCAAATGTTGAAACTGAAAAATGTTATTGTTGTACGAAAAATATATGTTCATTGTGAATTTGACGCCAGCCCACAAACCAACTTTTTTTTTTTTTTTTTTGAATTGGGATTGTACTTCTGGAAAAGGAGCAGCAGTCACACTGTTGAGTTACTATTCTTTTTCCACGATAGTCTATATGCATGAACCCAGACACCCCGTGAGGAATTCTCATATCTGCCATTTGTATCCACAATCGACATACTGTAGGTGACGGCTGGAGCGTAAATCAACGGTAAATCAAATGCTTTGTCTCCAGGCTAAGACAGTCCGGTACAATACCAGCATTATGCGTCATTCACTCGTCTGTGTAAATGGGTTACGCCATAATTACATGCATAGACTCTGTGGCCACGCCATAGACCATGCTGTATCTAACATACACTGTTCCATAAACGCAACACACATCTGGGCTCCTGCAGCTGTGGAGATATTATATAAAGTGTTCTTTATCACAATGAACGAAACAACAAGAATACGCCGACTGACAAAATGGTCTCATATTAAGTTACAAAAGCAAAACACACCTTCCCACCATTGCCTGTATCCCAAATCTAAACACGACGACTGTGGGGAGAATAATTAAAGCACGATATCAATCAGCTAGTGCAGTGGTGGTGATATCAACAGGAGAAATATGATGCTGAACTATAAATCAAAACCTACGCCGTCAGTAAGAATCCAATAAATCCCTTGCAGTGACCATAAAGCCAGCTTTACTGCACTGATCTGTTTGTCGATCTCAAACTATTTTATTAGCACTGAAAAACACGACCCAAGACCCCGAGATACCCGACCTCCTTCGAGCAGCGCCGTCTCTCACAAATCCTTTTTTTCCTGGGCGAAAACCAGAGTCAGACTGTGAACATGCGTGTGCACAGACACACGCAGCATGGCGGCTCAGCGGTTACACCGTCGCCTCACAGCAAACGCTCCACCTGGGCCAAAAAGGACTGTCTCTGTGGAGTCTGTCCCATTTTGTTTTCCTCCCAAACAAAAGAGAAGCAGGTTAAAAAGCAGGAATAACAGGAACATTTATCCCTCAGGTCAATTATCTTTCAATCTTTCCTAAAAAGATCATTCAGTTAAGTTTTTTAATTAATAACAGATCCCTCATATTATGAATACCTCATTATTTTGCATTATTACAAAAAGCTTACTCTGAGCATGCAATGGAAATATGCATGTTAGTAATTATGTAGTGGGCCACTTTCCAAACCGTGTCTGAGCTCCGGCCAAATGTGCTCAGCGACTGACCCAGACATCGACCGCGTCCACTGGGTGACCGCCGGCTGCCAAATCTCTCACACAACACCCATCTCCAAACAATAGAGTTTATTATTAGAGCGGCTATATACTTCAAATGTCACATCAGTCCCATTACAGCTGAGCTATCGCATCTAGTTTGGCCCCTTTCCACATTTTACAGCCTTGTTGATGTTTTTTTTTTTTTCCCATCTCCGTTTGAACGTAATCTCTCCAAATTGCACCTCACTTAGTATGCGAGTGTTCAATTCACATTCTCCCTTTGAACGACGGTGTGTGTGAGAATGTGTGTGTGTGTGTGTTCATAAACACATCATAAGCATATATTCCAGACCGTAACTAATCAAGGTAGCTGAGAAAAAAGCATCCAGTGATAATGAGTCTAACTTCCTTCATTTCCTCTCTTATAGACTGAGCCTTTGGAAGCGGACTCACTTCTAAACTCTCTTGGAGCCGGGCTAAAAGGCATTTGTGTGGGCCAAACAGCAGTGAGGCCTTCATTGTCAATGATTTCAATACCGAATTCAATCCCGACTCTGCCAATCAGACAGGCTAGCATTGCTCCTTGTTCTTCCCCATCAAACGGCTTTGTCTCCTGGGCTCATGGTTGATTAGGTGGGGGGAGACTGGGAACTGTGTGTGGCACACTGGGCTCTTTGTCCTGCTCCAAAACTAGACTCCTTAAAAGTCTATAGCTGCGTGCAATGAACTCACTCACACACACACACAGGCGAGCACGCTCACACGTATAAGATGCTAAAATAAAAGCCACCATGTCCAATTATGTGTTTGCACGAGTTCACACATCCCTGAGGAACACACTGACAAGCTTTCAGATGAGCTATATGTTAATGATTTCTCTGCTCTTGCTAATATGGCTGAGAATTAACATGGCTAAGTGCAAGAATAGCAGCAGACAATCAGTGAAAAAATCATGCCATCTTGACATGTATCTGTTGGTGCATGTTAAGGTAATACAGGTAATACAAGTTTAACATGTGGTTGTATCAATTCAATCAAAAAGACTAACATGTGTTTATGTTAGCTGGTTAATGCTTCTCACGTGAGAACTAATCCCAGCTGACAGTCTACAGCAGCTCCTCCGACCTTCCAACATCACTAATCACAGACTTCTTACATGTTTCCAGTTTAAATTATTTATAAAGCGCATCAATCGGAGCCAGGCGGCTAAGAACCGCTCTCCATTAAAATCCGAGCTCGTCCTCGCACAGAGCTGCAGCGAGCGTGCCGAGGGCTCTGTCCCCTCTCAGCGCAGTGTTTATTACTGAGGCCACGTCGAGTCACCGCACTAAGTGGCTCACATAGCACCACATTAATCTGCATCAACACAGATGGAGACTTAATCCCTGCTCTTCGACCGCGAGTCAGCCGGGGTCTCTGCCTGCGCCGACGCCGTCGTAAGACCACAGCACGCAGCTGATGTTTGCCAACACAGTATCGGAAAAAGATCTATGAACGTGTTGTTCGTCACAGTCACAGTTTCAAGTCAGTTGGACAAGTTAATCTTGTAAGTCTCTTAAATCAATCTATGCACACCTCAAGTAAATGCACACAAGTCTCAAGTAAAGTCTAAAGTCAATCTGCACTAGTTTCAAGTCAAATCTCGAGTTAATATTTATCAGTCAAGTCATTTAAGACAAATCTTAAGTCAGGTCTCAACTCTTATCAAAGAATATCTCAAGTCCTTAAGGTCAAGTCCAAGTGAGGTCATTTGCAAGTCTCTCAGGTCCCTCCTCACTAAAATGACAAAGCATTTGAACATCTTACTTTCCCAGCTGTGTTAAAAATATTTTTGGGAGCAAGTTCAAGTTGAATGTCAAATGATCATTTCTGTGAGCCCGACTCATTTCAAAGTCTCAAGTGTGCAGCTCGGATGACGACACAATCGTGAATAGTGCCGAGCCAAAGCACTTTCAATAATAGTGTTGACAGGAAATTATCTTTAACTTTTTACTTGGAAAAACAACATTTTGAAAAACTTTGGCAGGGGGGAAAAAATCCAGAGGGAGAAAATATCAAACTGTTTTGACTTCTCTGAGTTTGAATCTTGACTCAAAGGCGAAAAACGCCTTGTCATTAGTGTGAAATTTGCCACAGCGAGTCAGTGCACGGAGCGTCTCCAAGATGGGAAGTGTGGCATATAAAAATAGAAAAGCATGGTGCACGACACACACTGAGCTAAAGTGAGCAGAAGAAAGGAAGACACAAGACGATCCTTTGTTTCTGAGGCCACGGCGGCTGGGAGGAGGTGGAGGGTGAGAGTGTGTCTGGGAGGAGAGAGGGTTTGTGTGGAGAGGCTGTCAATTTGTGTGTAGCTGTAGAGAACCATAAAAAGACAATAAAAACATTTAAAGGCATACTAAATTGAGTCCTCTGGGCTTTCCTCCTCGCTCGAGTGTGTGTTTTTGTGTGTGCGAATACATCAACCTCTCTGAAGCCTTCACTCAGAGCTGTTTGTCTCCAGCTAGACGGGCGTCTCATGTATAAACTGTATGTGTTGTGAAATAGCACAAAGTGAACTGAATGACTCCAGGTTGTTTTTACCATTGAACAACATGAATCCACTTATTTCACACGGGGACATTATGATGTGTGTTTCTGCGTGGGAGACATTCATCATGTGACACTAATGTGAGGAGGTGTGTGTTTCACCTACCAGGCTGTCCACGCCGCCCAGCGTGTGATTGGCGTTGTACAGGGAGTAGGTCAACTGGTACACGCCGTCATTGGTCTCGCTGTTGCCATAGAAACCCACACCCACCGCGACGCTGCAGAGAGACGAGACATGGAGCACAGGTAAGCCTTTGTTAAATTAATGAGAGGAGCAGAGCACAACGCCGCTTGGCTTGTACATCCCGTACGTCAGAGGTGATGTCCTTTTCAATCACCCAATTCAAAGTTTCAGCTTCAAAGCATTTATGAGAGCTCTTGCCGAATTAAAAATGAATGCATAACAACCTAGAAAAAAAGAGGATTTTCTTCCTGTTCTAAAACACTGTGGCGCCCTGAGGCAGAGATGTATACTACCTACAAGGAGTGTGGCACGACAGAAAACAGCACCTACACAACATTTTATGAATATTTCATGCCTTATTTTTCACCCAGGCCTTTTCGGGCATTATCATAAAGCAGCATCATCAATTTTTCCACCAACTCTGACTTTTGGATAAACAGGAAAAGCTACAAAAGTAATGAGGCACTTGGGGACGATTCCTACAGGTAGGCATAAGTGTTATTTAGTCCAATCACTGGCTAATTGCCGAGGTGAACGTCGTCATCCAAACAGAGTGAATGACAGCTGATTAGAAATGCAGAATGTCTGTGTTTGTCTTGGGAGCATCTTCAGATAATTCAGATTGTGGGAGAGATAAAATTAGACTCATTGAGAGTTTGGGCTTCTTCCATGTCCAACACAAAGACTAACTCGATTCGCTATTGATTTAAGAAATACACAAACACACCTGACTGAAGGTGAAATCTTATTTTTGATGGACAGGTGAACGCAAACCTCAGAACTGAACAGCACAAAAGCAAATATACTGTATCTATAGAGCGCTGGAGCTGTTTGCATTTCTCTGTTCATTTACACAAACAACACTCTTTGAACCAGAAATTATACAATACGGTGTTTTTGGAATGTGTGCGCATAATTTGAAGCTGCTTTTGCATATTCAGTCATCCAAGGATTTCATTTGTTCAGCTGGAGAATCGGCACAAACAAAATAATCACCACCACGAGCGCACACTCTTAAGTCGTCTCCTTGAGCCTCTTTTTTCCCCCCAAAGTGCTGCGGCATTGTGCTGCCATGTGAGGAGATTTGAAAGCAGAGACACAATCATCCTTTGCATTGGAATAGACTCTGATGCCAAGACGATGATGTCCATGTCACATTAGGGACTCTTGAAGAAATGAAGGTCACACTGGTAAACAAATGTCAGGGTTTACTGTCTGACAGTGTTGAACCTCGCCCCATCCTCGCTTGTGAACGACTGAGTCTTTCCAGGATGAACCTTTCATACCCAATCATGATCCTATCACCTGTTACCAATGAACCTGTTTACCTGTGGAATGATCCAAACAGGTGTTTTTGGATCAGTCCACAACTTTCACAGTCTTTTGTTGCTCCTGTCCCAACTTGTTGGAAACATGTTGCTGCCATCAAATTCAGAATAAGCAGATATTTATAAAGAAGGCAAAGGTTTAATATATGTTGACTTTGCACTGCTTTTAATTGAATATATGTCAAAAAGAATTATTCCATTCTGCTTTATTTACATTTTACACAGTGTCACGACTTCTTCGGAGTTGCAGTATAATGAGAAAGGTTTTTGGTGCGACTGTCACGCAGTCACACATCACACTAAATTGATCATAAAATGAGATGCAGTCAGGAACTGTAAGGCTCAGGAGACGGCATGGCTTAGCACCTCCACCGACATATTTCCTGGGGGAAACTCTTTATACACTGAGTCACCAGTTTTTCACACCACCTCCAGTTCGATCCAATTCAGCAGCCCTGCTGTAAATCCTATTTTTAAGAAGCATTTAATGTTCACAAGTGTTGATTCAGCCTAACATGGGAGACAAATTAAGGAGAAAAACAACATAAAGGGTCTTAGTATAGAGGGAGGAACAGGAGGCTTCGAAAAAACAGCAACTCATTTGGCGTTTTGATGAAAATGGTGGAGAATATTGTCCAACATGTTGCTCAAAAATCTCCCATGATTATTAATCTAGTCTGAAATCTGTTGACTGTGTTGTAGATAATGCATATAGTTTTCAAACCAATGTTTTCTACGGGATCTGGGATCACTGCCTGCCAACTAATTTTTTAGGTTTTTCCTTTATTATTTATTAATAAATAAATGTCAATGTCAATCACATCGTGCTGCTACTTCACATCGTGGCTCAGACTGACACAGAACTACATTATCTCATAATCAATGTCAGTTCATATAAAACCGCGAGGAACAGTTCTCCCTGGAGTTAAGCAGATACAGTACACGGCCGTTTGACTTTGATTTATCATAGATCAATATTTTATGACCTCATTAATTCTACAAGGTTTCATGAGCACGGTCGCCTCTTCACTTATCTAATAAACCGTAAAACATCGATACCGCTTCCCCCGATCTCTTCATCGCCACATCCACTTATAGCTGTCTCACCATTTAATTCAGCCATGCGTCGATTAGTTTTAACCATTTTAACCAATTATCCTTTACTTTTAGCCAATACTTCAACTGTTAATGGGTAAATCCATTACTTTTAGTTCGATATTTCAACAATTTGTAAATTACTTTTAGTTTTTACTACATATCCATTAATGTAACTTTTACCTATTTCACTGTTTTATCTATTAGTTTTAGTTAAATATTTCAACTGTTAATGGATAAATACATCACTTAGCGAAATATTTCAACCATTCATCCATTATTTTTAATCATTAATATTTCTTTACTTTGAGCTATTACACAGCTTATCCATTACTTTACCTTTGTTTTCATGCAACAAAACACAGGGTTCAGATGGCTGACTCATAATTACATGTTTATGATTTCTACTCCACAATCTTTCCATGTACCCCCAAGCAACTGTAAAAGCACCTCCTGGTGTATCCATGGTTGGGATTCACTGCTATAAACCACCTCTGTGCCGTTACAAAATGGGCTCCAGATGAAGGCCAGAGGCAGGTCGGGTCAGTACCAAGCGAAAGGTAAGCAGGAGTCAGACTAATTGAGACCTAGAGCCGTATCCTTAACCTTGCGGACTCCTCCCTGATGCTCTGGATAAGCGTTAAGCAGCAGAGAGAGAGCCTTTAAGTCCACGGTCGACGGCGTTTCCTGCAGCGCTCGCCTGGAATCGCCGAGGCCTTGCAGAGCTGTGCAGCAGCGCGGCGGTCGACGCTGAGTGCAGGTGGAGCAGAACAACAGGGGCTATTTTCCTAATTAGTACAACAAGGACAGAGTCTCATTAACTGATCCCCTGCAGGTAAACCACCCACTCTGCAGCTTTTAACATAACCTTCATGGAGAAAAGGGAAGATGCATTAAAGAGAGTGCAGACCTGGAAAAAAAAATCTGTTTGGAGAGAAACAGGAAGTGACAGATACGGACAGAGCAAAAGACGCCAAAGACTGACAGTGATACAAGCAGACAGAGTATACTGTATACAGGCGGACAGGAGGACAGACAGCTTACAACAAATGATATGACACAAAAGCAAAGGGCGAGACAAGCGGACAAACAGAGCAAGACAGAAATAAGCAGAAAACAAATAAGAGATTTGCTTCGCTTCACAAACCCACATTTAATAATAATAATAATCCACTGATGATGTACATTGTATTTGTTGGATATTTTCCCCACCAAAAGCATAACCCACAAAAGAAGACATAACCTACCACGGGAGTTGCTCTCCTTTCATCTGTCTAAACACATCCTCTAAAGCCAAAGCCAAAAACAAAATGGGATAAAAGTAGCCGGGAGAAACACGGATTTCTTTGAACCATGCAAATATTTTAAGGGTAGAATCTAATTAATATAAGGAAGCTCAGAGGACAGAGAGACAAGTGCAAGGAGGGAGAATTTCCTTCTTTTACTCTCTCACTCCTTCCACTTCCCTCAGCGCTGCTTCTTGAAATATCTTCACTCCAATCCAAACACAAATCACGGATTTGAGCAGGCATGTACTGAGCAAAAGCCCAAACTGTCACGTTGATAAATGACAAAGTGGATAAAAGACATTGAAGGCGACTCGGAAAAAGAACCAAAAGCTTCGGCCTGCAGCAGAAAAACGCCTTAAGCCACGATGAATACGCTCATACATGTTTAAGATTTTGCCCCCAAATGGCAGCAGTGACTCTCATGAGATGACAAATATAGGATTTTATATTTTCGTCTCAGGCCATCCCAAAAATCCCCTTAATATGCAGCAGGCCTATAATACAAAAAACACAAATAGCTCCTTTCTAAATTTTTCATGCACATGTCTCCGTTTTCAGAGCTAGAAAACTTCCAAAATCACCAATTTAAGGCCTGGGATGCAAAAACAAGTTATAAATTGTCAGCTACTAAAAATAGACGACCCCAAAACGGCGAATGAGGGTTTTAAACCACCACTGCTGGTGCTTGCTTTTATTGCTGATACTGTGGGCATCCAACAAAAAGCTTCTGGTGTGCCAAAGCATTTCTGTACGGGATCCAACGGAGGACACTGATATCATGTAAACAGGCAGCTTATCTCGCTTCCTTTCTCTCTCGCTCTCCTTTCTCGTGTCCTCCATTCGCATTTCTACTTTCTGATTGGCAGCCTATCACAATAAACATAAATAAATATTTCATGTGTCCTGGAAAGAAGACTTCTAATGAAGCATTTACATCAGCAGTGGAAACACAGCGCAGTCATTGTGAGAAAGTCTGCGCGCTGTCTCTGCTGCCCATTTAAATGAAACCCCTTCGGAGTCCGTTGGAGAACACTGACAGCGTTTTTCATTAAAAGCATATCAAGCTTTCAGTGTATTTGTTGGCTTACATCCATCTATCAAAAGGCTAAGAAGCGACTGCGAGATGTCTTTAACCTCAGCTCTAAAATTACTGGCGAAACATAAAGATCCCTTGCACAGCTTAATACGCAACAAAGGCGTATGATTGTGAGACTGAAGTTTAATTTCAGTCCAGAAGCTCTGAGACTTGTAAACATTCATGATATAAGAGAACATCAATTTACCTTGTATACAGATAAATAAATACACTTGCACTGTCTGCAGGTTTGAACATAAGCGGTGTTGGATATTGTTGACAGGTTATCCATCATATTTTGTATTTTCAGATTAGATCATATATGTTAATGAATTATTTGTGGGTTTTTGTGTTTGCAAACATACTTGCTTCAAATGGTCCCTCGAGGGAAATATTGTGAATTGATGGTTTGTCCCACTGTTGTTCTTTGTGATCAATAACTGACAGTGAATGCTTAGGATGACAGACAGGATATTGAGAGGAACTGAAGGCTTTATTAACTTTTAAATGGAAAGGAAAACAGATGTATTTTCTTTAGTTGTAAGTTTTCTAAAACCTTCTATAACCTGTTTTGGAAATACTGTTAATGATGTTCATGCCAATAAAGCAAAACGTGACTATAATTTGAATACAGCCTGAAAACAATCAGCACAAAACTATTATATTATTACCAAAAATAGCAATATTCTAAATCTACGAAATAAACTATGATGGTTATATTACAGTAAAGCAAACTATCTGTACCTTCAGAGTCCAGATGTCCTCAGCATGAGCAGCTCGATCAGTTACAGGACAGTATAATTACACAGTTAAACTGCAACCACAGCTGAGCGACATCTGCTCTGGTTTCACCACCGTTAATTGGGATGGACATGGCGGCGTATCAGCTCCAGCCACTGTCAAACATAATTAGAGCGAAGGATGGCCAGACTTTAAGCAGAGACAGAAGGAAGAGGGGAGGACGAACAGGAAACATGGTGAAGAGAAATGTGGAGCGAAGTGAGGGTGAGAGGACGGGAAGGATCTGGACTGATGAGATATAAAACAAAGCCAGTTTTCCTGTTCGAAGTCCAATAGAAAATCCACCAGGATGTCACGCTGGAGTATCCTCGAGATTGACATAATCAAAGTTGGGAATCAGGAGGTGATGCAGAGGGTTGATTTCCCACAGGATGTTTCCTCCCACCTCATACATCGCACAATATTAAGTCTTACAACTTATCGAGTCGGACCACGTAAGATCTTTAAATGTACTGCAGAGCAAAACACATCACTCTTATGGGCCGACCACTGAGCAGCCTTAGAGATAAAATAATACATGAAAGACCAAATGTTGACTTACACGCACACGACATACTTTACAGGATTTCTACAGTATCTAACATGACAGAAGTTCCCACTCGAGACCTGAGCTGCTGCGTAGAAGCGAAGACCAGACACATGATATGATTTTATTTAGAGAGTGGAAATCTTGCAGAAGAGTAAAGTGTATCTATCTATCTATGATGAATTATCAAACTTGGGTATCAAGATGATTTTGATTTTGAGGTTTTAATATTTCATATATGAACAAAAACAAACAATGATGAAGTCGTTACGTTAATTGGTTTTTACACAGCTGCATGGAATATTTTAGATATTTTAAGGGAGAATCACTTCTTGTTCTTATTAAGTAAAAGTATCTGGTTACAAACCAAAAAGCCTAAAGGCTGAGGGGCTTCTGAGAGCATCCAATCTGCAAGCCAAAATGCAGCAAGACTTGAACGTAGTGTATGTGAATGCATTGTATGTTATTACACAACAGTGCCCACGGTTCCCATGATCCTCGGCTTCTGCTAGTCGCCGCTTGCAGCTCTATTTTCACTCTCCTAATTTTGATTTCGCAACATACATCTTTAATGTGAGGCGGCATTTTAAGAAACTGCACATAAATGATTAAATGTGGCGTAATGAAGACCGGTTGACTTGGCGGGAGCAGAAGCCATTTGCAACCCTTAACAGAGAGAAGCCGCTGAATAAATGTGTGCGACATCAAGCTAAGTGTTGTATGATTAGTGCTTTAGTGCTGTTTTAACGAGCTGTGATTCAAAGGTAATTTGACACACAGGATGTTCGTCATCATGCTTTTAGGGACCGGCATTAGCTTTGAATTGACGGGGTTAAATATTTGAAATGTTTCCTTTTAATAACTCTGTTGGATTTTGTGAAAAAGCATTTATATTCTTTCTTTTTTTTCATTTATAAAATTGTGTTGTGGCGCTAAAATATGGCCAAGAAGAAAAGGGGAATGTAAATCACAACAGAAGCTTTTACACAGAACATTTTACACAGCCACGACTCCACCGTGTGTGTCCAGTCAACAATGAACCTCTTCTGAAATAGATAAATGTACAATAATGCTCGAGGCCTAATTTAATATTACCCACTAGTTTCTGACTGTCACATGGCCGAGAGAAGCATCCACTCCTCCGGCAACAAATTCAATTAGCCACTTTGTGGAAAGAGCACATCTCATTTGACTGACTTAATCATTTCTATCTGGTGATGTAAGTGCTGATCATGTTGCACTATGTTTTGATGACTTCATATCAGGCTGTAAATGAGTCTTTGCCCCTGTAGATTGGGGCTTGTCATGTTTGCGAGCAGCATCAAGAGTTGAGTTTGACGAAAAGTTGAAACTAAGTGAAAATAATGATCTGCTCAAGGTCGTCTGCGTACCAGCTGACGGCTATCATCCTCATATCATTAATCTGTACCGCAACTAAACATAATGTCATTTCATGTCAGGAGAGTTTTCAGTTCCACCATAGACTTGATGAGATCCAGGAGCCTCCAGCCAAAACAAATCACATCATAAGTGCAGCGCTCCTCGCTGCGAAATCTGACGGGAAACACTGGGTCAGATATCATCATCAAAAAAAACAATAGGCTCATTTTAATAATTTCCTCAAAGATAAGACATGATAATTAAGCTCGAAATTCATTATAGATTATGAATTCTTTCCTGCCTTGTGATGGTGACACAAGATCTGTGCTAATGGGACTAATGAAAAATGTCATTTCACTCACCATTAGTAACCTGCTCTCCGTTATTTGAGTTGCATTATCCAGCCGGCGACGTGAACAGGAGGGTTTTTTATACAGAGGCAACGTAAATAGGCCACGCTTGATAAACTTTACAGTCTGCTAGTTCAGGCATTAAGCTGGGGGAAATGTTATTTACAAGTGTTGTAGGAGCTTCCATTATAATGTCAGAGCTGTTAAAGACCAGTGCATTATTCCTGTTTCTATTAAGACTTAGAGTACCGTGACTTTCATGTACTTTATTTTTCAAATCAAATGTATATAATGCCTGTAATATTTTAAAATATTCCTATAAATCATGCTGTTTCTCTCTTATTCTCAACAGAGGGATAATTGCATTTGTCTCACATTTATAAACTGTATTGTGCACAGTAATCTCTCCTCCTACAAGTCATTTTTCCATTCTATTATGCAGACTCAGTTGGTGCTTCCTGTCCAGAGGTTCACGGCGTCAAGGTGAAGAGACGTGTATCCCAGCTGGCTGTCACAGGCTGTAATGCACAATCACGCTTGCACATTGTCAACATATTCATAACACATCCACATCAGGAGAGTCAGAATGCAACTGATGCTATTGTGTTTAACGCCAGTGTAAAGTCAGGGCTTTGGGATTATAAGATGATTGTGCCCTCAAACTAGATGCCACAGATGTTCAAGGAAAACACTGCTTGTAGAAATATCAAAAAACTTCACTCTTTTGTCTGTTTTTTAAGCCACAAATCATACACAGCATAGAGGAAGCAAGACCAACCACATCAGTGTCTCACAGAAGGTAAAGTCTTAGCAGATACTGATCAAAGACTGATCGCATCAAAAGGAGGGAAATAAGAAGCTTTTGCTATAGTCAACCTAAACCACAAGTATCTGCAGAACTGCAAACAGAAGCTTAGAGGATTTCAAAAGAGACTAGTGGACTGACAGGTATGAGACCAGAGAGAGAGGCCCTGAACACCTCGAGAAGACCAATGAGACTTACAGCAAATATACAGAGACTTTGTGCACTATCAACTAATAAGTTAAAGTTCCCATCTGCAGACAGACTGAGTCTTTGCAGGGAAAACATCATGCCATTTGCAGCTCCCTGTTAAGAATACCGAATGACCAATAAAGGAAATGGGAAAACACAGCGAGAGGCAGACATCAACAGAGGGAGTGTGTGCGCACTATAATCAGCAGTTAGTCAGAACATCTCGTCGTGCATCTCGATTCTCTCACCATGTGATGAGGCCGGCAGCAACGGCGGACCAGGTGACGCAGCAGGAGTTGGGCTTCTTGCTCTCCTCCTCCTCGTCTTTGCGGCAGCAGCACAAGCAGCTCAGGTAGATGGCCAGACACAGCAGGTTGAGGCCGAGCCCTGCGGCCGCCACGCAGCCCAGGAAGATGAGAGACTGCAGGGAGAGAGAGAGAGAGAGAAGAGGGATTAGATGACATGATGGAGTGAAGTTAGAAACTTTGCCTCAAGCACTCAACGACCATTTTGACCTGGAATAGTGACTAATGCTTCCCAGCAAGTTTTGCAGAACTTTAGTTTTGGGGAAATTTGCCTGTTGGTTCGCTCATCTTTTAAAAGCGAGACAGTATAATTTTGTTGATACTATATGATGCACATTTCATTACAAGTAAACTTAATGTGCTTTACATTAAAATGCATCCAGCAATAAGTCAACACAGTGGTGAAAGAAGATCATTTGCTTCAGTAAAAGTGGCAGCCATGTAAAAATTCAAAATTCAAAAACTCTACTCACAGTAAACACAGAAGAAGTATGAAAAGTAAAATTACTCATTACAAAGAAAAAAGGCCTTATTGACAGTGTTATATTATAATTGATACTATATTATTGGATTATTATTAGTGATGCAGTATTTAAATGCTGAAGCAAGTTGAGGATGAGCGATTCCTGAAACTTAGTGAAGCAGTATTATAAAGCAAAATAAAAATCTTAACAGTTGAGTATAAGTACTTAGTTAGTACTTACTTAGTTTTTGGATTCAGGTTTGCATAATTCTTAAAGTAAAGAAAAGAGCATCTTAATGGAAGAATATTCTGTGACTCCAAACAATTCAAACTGGCGTCAACAGTTGCTCTGATCAGTGAGGTAATAAGACACATGAATACGTCTGCAGCAGCTGAAGAAACGAGGCCAGCTGCCTCCACTGGTTCCAGCACAAACACCTCCTCATGCATCTCTGCATCTACTTCTCCCTCCCGTTCCTCCTTTAGCTCCCATCCCACCTTCTGAGAGAGATGGAGTGCCGTGACAAAAATAGCAACAAGACTGTCCTAACAGCCTCAAATGAATTCTGCATCCATCCGTGAGCAGATGGGTTCATTCAAGCTCGGGTCCCTCTTTCTTTTTTTTCCCTCTCTTACTCGTCCTTTTTAGTTGGTCTGAAATCTTTTTGGTGCTGAGCCATCTGTTCTCATGCTGCGCTGTTACGAGTCCCACAAGTCAAGTAGTGGGATTAAAGCTCAGAAATGGAAGAAATCTGCAGGATTATGTCAACGATTGCTATAAAAGAACCAGGCAAATCGCAAATTGAAAAATGCTGCAGAAGCTTCAAAAAAGCTGTTTACATCATCAGTTCCTCACCGGTCAACTCTGCTAATAAAACATACATAGGTACATAAATGCAACGATTATGTGTTGATTCATTTTGCACTTTTTGCATCGTGAATCTTTGTTTGTATTATTCCCCCCAAAATCAATCTTTCTTTCCGCTCTCGCTCCATCTGTTGGGGTGCAGTGCCTCATCTTGTCCCATTTCACGGCTACATGCCTTTCAAGTAGAAGGCCACGCATCTGCTGACAAAAAAAAAAAAAAGGAAGAGGAAAAAGCAGGACAGGTATCAAAAGAAGGACGGGGCAATCTGCAGCCACTGACCCCTCAACTTTCTCATATTCTCCAGCGCCCCATAAAATAGGTGTGGAAATTAGTGGAAATTTGGCTCTGCGGTTTAAGAGATGGGACTGTAAACGTGTTAATGGGAGCGCTCAGACAGATGGATGACTGCTCGCACCAAGGTGAGACAAAGAGACAGAGAGGGAGAAGCTCCTTGTCTCATCTGAGGCGGGGTGGGTGGGGGGTTTGGAGCGATGGGGGTTGGTGTAAACTGGGTGTAATTGAGGTGAAGGCAGTAAATGAGATGGAGATGGGGGACGCAGGTGGATAATGCGAGCACTGGTCGGGGGGGATGGGTGAGAGACGGCCTCGGATTGTTCGACGGAGGGGAAAAAGGGGGCGAAACCCCCGCTGCGAAACAGTGCGACCACCCAGCCGCTCTTGTGGTCATGGTAATGTGCAGGTTAGTCGCTGCCCTTGCGTCAGGGAGGGAGGACAAGTGAAAGGGCGAATTACCAGAGCCCATTTGAATTAAGCAGCATGTGACAGGCCTGCTTAAATTGCCTCTGTCTTGTGATTCCCCCTTTGCAGCCAGGCAATGCAGAGAGAAGAGGGAATGTGGCAGGAGGGGGAGAGGAAAATGGTAGACACTTGAGGGACCATTAGAAAAACTTATTTATATTATCTTTTATTGGTAAGTTTTATGGGACTCTAACTCCCTCAAAACTCATTGCATAATTTAAAAAACTGCATGGGGAATAACTCAAAAATGCATTCTTCTTTGGAGAAACATCCACTCCCATCTCTCTTTTAAAGCCGAGACAAGGCTCTCCACTTCCTCTCTGTCCATCACTCTCTCTCTCTACTGTCCTTTCCTCTCAGTAGTAGGGCGCAAAAATAATGGCTTCTGAATTATGTAGCATCCATTCAGCGGGAGGTCGCACACAAAGACTGAACGCACACAAATACACAGACACACACACACCATCCTGTAGCCATCACTTCCAAAGTGCTCCAACCCTCCATTAAGTTTAAAAACACCATTTATCTTTTACCGACCGGAGTGTGCACACATTCGCTCTTTGATAAAAATCAAATTGGCAGCTCTGACCACTTAACTGCTACCTAAATTAGGTCTGAGTAGTTTCCCATGAAAGTAGACTCCATGTGTTAACACCCTTCTCCTTACTTACTCATTCCTAACTCGAGAGGCCCGCTCCGCTGTTTTCTCTGCTTTGTTTCCTCTCGATTGTCCCGACAGACAGGGGGTGGGGTGAGCACGAGGCCGGAGGCAATGACACGGGGGAGGAAAGGAAGGAAGATCTAGCTGAGCGGAAAGGCAACGCTTGAGATGTGGAGGTGGACGAGAATAAAGAGGAACGGGAAGAGAGGGTGACAGAGTGATGGAGGGAATATTGTAGGTAATGAAAAGAGTGAGACAGCGGGGTGTGGACGAGGGAGAGCGAAGACGCTGGGCAGAGAAAGTGTGTTTTCCTGTGAGACAAAGACACGGCTAACTCATCCACATGACAGAGTCTTCATTACTGAGGCCCAGTTTCTCTCCTATTACAAGTGTCGATGGCTTCGCCTCCAGGCTGGAACGTTGCATGATGCTACGATTTTACACAAACTGTGAACAAACCTGAAAATCTCTCAAAAACGGACAGACAAAACATAATGTATGAGCCATGTGCTCTGGCCCAGAGGACGACTAATGGACTCATCCAAGAGATGACACATCAGTGAACGCAGCAAAGTTAACACAAGAGGAATATTTTTCAAAGCAACTCTTGAGCCATCTGTTACTCCCAAATACTCTCATGTGGCCCCTGTGAGAAGTGAAAATGCTGCCAGTTCATGGAGGACATCCAGCATAATAGAATGAGGGCTACAGCTCATTATCATTTTAATCACTGGGTAATCTATGTGTTGTTTTTTCAATAAACAGATTATTGGTTTCATCTATAAAATGTGAAAAGTGAAATCCAGCAATTAATTGATTACAAGTAAGTAAGTGTAATTGATTAATCTACTAATTATTTTAGCACTAAATCCAATAATCCCGACGATAAAATCCAACTTTATTCGAGCCCATATGTCCATTTTAAAGCCTCACAGTCAACTGTAACTTCATTTCTTCAGAGGGATTCAAAGATTTCTTGTGGAATTTATTTCCAAATGTTCAATGTCAAAAGAAATGACGTGTTTTGCTCAGAAAATCTGCCCTGAATATAAACCTCTTGAGAAGCACTCCACTGTTAGAAAAGGTGCTTTACTGGAGCAGAATGGAAAGAGACAGAAAAGAGCAGATGGAGGACGCGCTGTACGTCGAGACAGATGCAAGTGCTATATAGTTCATGCCTTATGCTGAGCGCCCATTGAAATCAATTTTTAATACACAAGTAGTGACCATAATTAATACATAGGGATGGAAAGCACCTCCATCTGCTGAGCAGGACATGTAACAGTGGAATCCCTTCGAGCTCGGAGCGGCACTAAACGCACGCTAAGCGATATGAAGTGTCTCCCACGAGCGCGGCTGCTGCACAGCAGGTGGCAGACAGCTGTGCGGAGGTGGAGAAGGTCTCCGGGCGCAGTGTGCACCGAGTGTACAACGTGTGTGTGTGTGTGTGCGTGGCCTGAATGGACAGTGACATTCCTTCGACATGATAGGGGTTAAACACGTGTCAGGTCGGTGAGAGGAGGAAGAAGACACGAGCGAAGAGGTAAATTCCACCTTAAAAGTCAAAGCCCAGTGAGCAGCAGGAGCCTTGTCTTGTTGTTGGAAATCAGTGGAGATGGTTTGAAGTATTTTACATTTATCTTCAATCTGTTGCATTTGTCACCACTTTGTCTTAAAGGGATATTTCAGAGATTTAGTATTGCACATCCACAAAGTTGGTGGATTCACAAGAGAGACAAAATCGATGTAGCACAGGCAGCGATATCCTGACATTTAGCTCCAAGTATCACTGGATCCTACTATTCTTCTAATGCAACAGTGTCTCTTTGCTGAAATCCTGCATCCTCAGTTTGTAACACATGGTTTCTGCTAAAAGCTCAAGCTGAGGTATCCCTGATGACACGATCAGAGTTATTTTCTCCGGCTTAACAAAGCTCCCCCAGAACCACAGAAAACATTATAAAAGTGTTGTCGGTGCATGATGCTGATCTTCATGTGAGAAATTGTTTGAGTTCCACTTTAAAGAGCAAAAGCAGACACAGATTCCTTTCTTACTGCAAAGGAGCCAGAAACGATTCTTCTGACATTTCCTTCTTTGACACATTTAACATGCTGCACTAGTGTAATACAGCACTTTGCAGGATCGATTTGTTCCACCATCAAGGGTTGAATGAAGGCTGCTGAACGCCTCACACCCCCCCCTCCCCAAAGATCGATGGAGCGGTCCGACTCAGTGTCTTCCTCCACGCTGCCGCCTGTCCCACTCTGACACTCGGGTGAACGCCCCGGGGACCAGGGCTCTTTCCGGCAGAGTGCGCTCGGCTGGGCCTGCCCACGTTCGCAGCTGGAGCGCCATTAAGTCCCAGCAAAGAGACCCATGGGTTATGGATGAGAGGAGGAGGAAAAGGGAGGAAGAAGGAGGCTTGGTCGCTAAAGGCTCCTTTAAGTGTGTTACGCTGCAGCGCCTGGTTGCCCTCAACACTTTGCCATTACAAACTGAAGGTCTCAGGAGCTTTGTGGCTCTTGCTCATTTTCTGAGATTCTTATTTCTTGTTGTTCTGTAAAACCTTCATGAATCCTTGTAATTGCCAAGCTTACCGGGACATCTTTGGAGTGCAGCGAAGCGTGTTATCTCCCTACTTCCTTGACACCCTCTTTGAACCCAAAAGCTCCAACCTTTCCCTCAGGGGAGTCAGGGGTCACGGTTTTGATGCTGCACCCCCCACAACAAAGCGAACCCAACCCCCCTTCCAGCTTGCACGGAAGAGCAGACTTTCATTGTGGTTTCTGCTGGAGGGGAATGTGTGAATCCTCTTGTCCCAGTTCAGGCAGCTTTCGTTGGGGACATACATTTAATGTGACACGGAGAAGATTCTTATTGTTCTTCATCACCAACTAAAATCATGAAAGGCAGAGGAACAACAAATAATCACAACCCAGCATCATGGATTGTCATTCACTGCTGTCATATCCTGTTTAAATGTTGTTATATCAGTACGAGGGACGGACATACTGCCTTATTAGTACAGACCTGGGCCATACCATTCGAACCAATCAGGTGATGCTAATTACTGGCTTCAAGCACTACACAGACAGATTGGGGTTAATGACCTTCTGGAGAGCCAGAGGGGACATTGTGAGTGCGTCTTTCTATGTGAATGCATGACTCAAATGAGGACTAAATAGACGGCTGCATAATAAAAGAAAGACATCATGGCGGCTTCGGAGGCTGAGATGAGGTGAATCACTGTTTTAACAATAAGGTTACACAGTCTTTCACACAAACGGGGAGCGGCTGAGGCGAGACAACCAGCACGGAAATCAAGAACAACAGATTTAAGATTGATCTTCTCGAGGAGGAGGCAATAGGAGTTGGTAAATTTCCAATCCAATCAGAGTGGTTGTGATAGCAGGAGCGATAATGGATTTTTCAGCCCTTGGTTTGCATAATTCTCTGTTTTCCATCACACAAACTAAACACAGCTGACACAACAGCTTATGCATTCAGTTGCAAAATCAGCTGTAATCAGTGAGATTTAGCCGCTCGTGACGACATTATGTGAAGATGCAAAGACACAATCAAATATTTGAGATGACACAATTAAGAAATGCAATAGTTTAAATTAAAAAAAATATTCTATTATAACATAGTCATAAGTCATTTCTGCAGTGAGTAAGTAAGTGCATCACTTGAGCGACATCTTTTTCTAAAATGGGAAAGATACATATTTTATCCTCATGACTTCATAAAAATTCTCTTAGTCTTCCACACAAGCGCGGCTGTCACGCAACGGCAAATCCATTTAGACTGGTATACGTAGGTCTAACATCAGTGAACAAAGAGGGGAAGGTGAAGGAAATGCTGATGAGCACAGAAAAAAATGGGAGAGAGAGAGAGGGAAACGGGGAAAACAAAGACAACAGAAAAAAAACAGAGGAGTCTGGAGGAGGAGACTGTTTGCAGGCACTGGGGTGGAACATTGTTCCCAGGGAATCTCGGTAAGAAAAGCCACTGAAGCGGGAGGATGGAGTGTGTTAAGAGTGTGTGTTGGCTCCTGTTACTGAATACCATGTCAGTGGCTTGTTCATTTATCACACATCATTCTGGGCAGTGGTAATGGCAAGATAAAAAGCTTTCAATAGAAACTTGTCTGAGCTGGACATTAAAGTGAGACGTGTGCAAAAGTGGATATTGTTCTGCCAAGGACAAATGGTGCCGCTGTTAAGTAAAGGTCTTTGTCTCCTGTGCTGGAGAACAGACAAATGTTCTTTAATCATCTGTAATTAAAGAATTACAGATGATTAAAGAAGAAGAAGAAGAATGAAATCTGCTGAGATGTCCACGTTCGTTAAGGTAATAGAGCTGATTTATTTTTGCATTAAATGCTGCAATTGCTCATGCGTCTATAAAGTTGGATCACAAGAATGAACATGTTAAATCTGTACACAAAAACTCATACAGAGGTACAAACTACATTAAAATCACTCTTTTATAGAATTTAGTGTTGAGACCAGAACATGACAATACATAATATATGCGATGTCTTTTTCTGTGCTTCACTGAGCACAAACTGAGTGTGAACCCACAATCGTTACAGTAATTACTGTATCAGCCACAGATAATAAAAGGAAAACATTGAATGTTCATAAAAAATGGGCCAGATATGAATTGAAGACAGTGAGTTACAATGAGGCCAAAAACCACCAACAAATTTAAAAATCAACCTTATTGTGCTTCATCAAAAGATTCATCAGTTCAAGTTACATCTGTCTGATACTGAGGCAACGTCTGAAAACAGGGGGAAACATCTGAAGCAAAATGTGCTTTAACATGTTGGATTTCTTTTGTTTAATCTGTACAAAAATAAAAGTAAAAAAAAAAATTACAACTTGCAGTAAAAGTATTGCAGTCTGATACTGTTGGGATGTAACCTGTCCTGATAAATAGTAATAACACACAACATAAACATACCAAACCATAAAGCAAGAAGCACAAACAATGCATATTTTTCCATATTTGTTGTCTCTGGCATTTTGTCACTCAGACATACAACCCCTGCCTGTTTGAGTATCAGAGCGTCTGGATGAGGAAGAGCAGTCTCCATGTGATGGACTCAGAAAGTATTTGGCACAAACTTGTTTGGGTCGCAAAGCAGGAAATGAGAAGGGAAGTCAGATGGACCCGGACCTGCTGACCTACACATGATGTCTGGCTCAACACACACACACACACACAGTCTCTCACACACATATTAGAAGAACTAGGCCCTGGTCCTATTTTAGGGAGAGCTCTATCAGTTTTCAGGCTTTGCTCTCTTTCCATCCTCCAGGCCTTGAGACGGGGAGATGAGGAGCAGAGAATTACATTTCACACATCAGGCAGACCTGAACGAGGAGGACTGAGGGATCGCACAGGAGATTTTCTCAGGATCACGTGCATCCCCAAGGCAATCATCAACACATTCTCACCGAGAGGTCAGGCCTTAAAACAAAGTGCTTATTGGATCTTCTATCAGGGTCTGAAACCTCCTTTCCAACTGCAGAAAACAGGCAATTATCACGTCCACTTCATGAATTGACCAGGATCACGTCTGTGGAGGAGTGAAAGCCTCTCTTCACAGACCTTTTGTCACTTGTAGAACAAAGTGCAACACCATGAATTCCTTCGAGGACGGGCTGTCCAAAGTGTCCAGACTGTCCTGAGCTCTTGGACAGATCAGGGAGGCAGTGTGATACAGCAAGTAGGCGGCAGGCTTCAAGCTTCGATTGAAGAAGGTAGAAACACTTAAGTAAGCAATAATAGACTGTATAATAAAAGGTGGAGCGACAGAGGAGCTGCTGTGATGTCACCCATCGGTTTGTGGACTACATTTTGAAGCCTTGCATTGGACAATATGGCCGTCGCCTTGGTGGTTTTCTGGAGCCAGAAGCGATCATGATTGCTGAGAACTTGTCAATCACCCTAAAGCATAACCAGCTTTATCATCTATTTTCCTCAAAATGGGACTATAATTTACAAAATGAGCATCATGTTGTATTGAAGAAGACTTGAAATTAGTGAGACCATAAACTCATTTGGAAATTGTTTACTGAGGTAATAAATCAAGTGTAGCAAATACAATCTGACTTCTCTTCTTGCAACCAGTGAAGTCGCCCCTGGTGGCCATTGGAAAGATGCAGTTTTAAGGCACTTTCGCATTGGCTTCACTTTTCAGACCCAGAAGCTCCGTCCACTCATTATGATGTCTATGTAGACAACAAGTCATACAACCTAACGTAGTTTGTTCCACACACACCGAACCCTCAACTCTGCAGCACTGGCTGGGATTTTCCAAAATATGTGACTGTAACATAAAGAACAGCTTGCTTATTGTCAGAGGACAGAAATTGGGGAAGAAGTCCAGTCAGGTGATTCAGCTGACACACATTCCTTTCCTGACAATACCAGCGTCCAACAGAGGGTGAGAAACCTACTACCGCACACCCACAGACAAAGAACAGTGAAAGACCACAACCCCTTGCATTCCATCACATTCGCTGGCCCACAGCCAACAAAGGAATTCACCAGGATTGCCCACACTACAACCAGCCAATTATAATTCCTCTGAAAAGCCAAACGGCCCGGGTTAAAGGCATGGCCAGAACTGCTCGATACTCTCACAGCAGCGGCCATCTGAACATCGATTCGGCGATTCATTTACAAAAGAGTGGACTCATTTCACTCGCATGGACTCACATTACACGGCTCGATCGTAAAGCTTACGTTTATTCCGCTCAACTGAATTCTTTAATATTAAACACTGCAGAGATATCGGTTGCAATGTTGTTAATCATGCGAGTGCAGAAACAAACTGGATAAAACAGTCATTAATACCACAGTGTGATGCACAAGCAAATTCCCTTATACATGGACTGTGTGAATGTTTACTGCCTTACAGTACTACCACTGGCACCTACAATATGGGGACCATATCACACTGATGACACTGATATGAGTCATTAACAACATTAGCACAAGCCCTCAATAATTCAAGTATTAGTCACAACTTAACCACGCAACTACATCCAGGGGTAATATATCACCTGTAATCCCTGATCTTCATCCCTTGATTGCATATACAGCTTATTATCACTCCCACTAATGCACTGAAAAAAAGGAGGTGGTGATCAGAATTAAGCCTGCCAGCCCACAAAGGACAGGAGATGTAATGGCCTAAATAGCCTTGCAACAGCTTGGAATTGAGTCATTAGCTTTGGTGCTTCGCACAAAATTGTCCTACGAGGTGGGAGCATGAAGGGCTTGACCTATATCAGCGAAAGGCAGACAAAAGAGAGCAGGAGCGCCGCCGTGTCCGGGAGAAATGGAAAAACAAAAGTCACAGAGAATAGGAGAGGTTGATGGTTGCGATGATGGGGGGGTTTCCCAGCCCTGATCTGAGCGCCTGCGTGTGGTTGACAGTCTCTCAGGAGGAAGTGCTGCTCTCCTGCTGAGACTCGTCCTCACCTCCCACACCCCGTGGCCGTGACTCGACTTCCACAGAGCTACGCAGAATGGAAACTGGCAGCATGAGAAGAAAAAAAAAATCTTCTGCACTTCTCTCTCTGTCTCTTCCCTGATAGCAACACAGTATAAATTCAATTTAGTCTTGCTGCCATCTGATGTCGTGTAAAGCTTAAATGCAGACGTCCACTGTTGGTGAGGAGATAGAAGCTGAAAGCAAAGAGTAGCACCACAGCTCCGCAACAAACAGCAGAGAAAGACAAAGTCAGTGACTAGTTTTATGGATTTTGTGGAACATTTAGCAGCTAAGAGCCTCATGACTCCCTCAGGAGTTGGTGGCAGGGCTGTAAGGTACAATTCCGTTCAATCCCTGTTTTGGGATTCATGGTTCGGTACAAGTTCGGTACAGTGGAGAAAAAAACCTAGATGCATTAGGATGCGTTTGTTCTCATCTGGTAATGCCGTCAAATGTGCGTGAACATGTTCGATGTGTTTCCATTCACATACTCTACAGACTGTCTTCATCTCACCCACAAATCTCTCAGTTTCTGTTGCTGACTCATTCAATGGCTGAATTCCATTTACTTTCTTCAGTTTCTGGGTGCTGGTGTTGTTCACTGTCATGGACACTTGAAAAGGAAAGAGCCATCGTTAGTAATATTAGCCGCACCTGCACTTTTCCTGCTATTAGTCAAAATATTTGCAGTGAAAAATATGCCTTTTGTTGTTTGACAGTTTTGACTTTTGTTGTTCAGCAAACGTTACTAAGATAGGCCTTTATTGATCCTGATGTCTTTCACTGATTGCTTGCCTGCTCCACCTGAGCTCCACCCTGCTGCCATGTTGTTGTACGGTCGATGATGGAAAAAGCATGATTGCAAAGTACAATTAATCAATATATCAAACTATTGCGACAGTAATGCATGGTATCCTTCCACTCCTCAAGGCATTATTACTAATAATAACTTAATTGATTTCTGCAAGTTTATCCTTCTGTTAGTCATGTTTCTTTTACATTTTACTGTCATGAACTCGATGCTGCTGTGACTCCTTTAACTATTTTTTTTCCCACAGTCTTTCACTTCACTTCCACATCTTCATGAAGCTCCTCTCTGACTCGCTTGGACCCTGAAGACCTGACCTCCCCCTGAAATCCACTGTGCTGTAACACTGCAGCGATGAATTGAAATGCCATCTATTCCCAGCGAGATGTACCTCAGCGCTCTGACAGAGCTGTAAGCTGTAACCTTGAAAAATTAAACAGTGCAATAATAAAACATTCATAGCACTTGACATGTGTTCACAAGCAGGTCATTAGTCATCCAAGAGTTGATCCCAGCCCACTTGAAGACTGTGTGAAACAGCCCTGTCACCGCCTCCGGAGTTAGATGGGAACCACTTCAACTCCCATGAAACACATCTGTGCCAACATTCACCCACATGTGATTCTCCAACAGACACAAACTTATTAGCCTCTCCTCAACATAAATAAAAAAACAAGCTTAACTGAAATGTTGAAATGATCTGCCTCCACTGGCAAACAATTCTGTAACATCCCTTAGAAAAAAAGTGACTCACTGGTGTAATAGCATTTTTGCAAAGAGGAGGACTGATTGCTTTTAGAATAAACTGACCCAAGAATTTGGTTCACTGAGATTATGGGACTGGAAATAGCTCCTAATAGATGAAACTATTCAAGGTGGCACTGGAGGACAATGGAGACATTATGGGACACTTTTGTTATCAGTAATGCAAAATGTGATCATGATGATTCAACACCCTATAATTCATCGATACCACAGGAAAATTATAAACCATATATTAAAGGATTATTACAGATGTTATAAACTTATTATTGAGTGCATATGTGCATGTGTTTGCATCTTCCTCCACTGACCTGCTGGTAGTTCTCTTCCTCAGGCTGGAAGCTGTTGTCAATGGGCTGAAATCTCAGGTTGATATGAGGGAAATTGTGCAGCCAGTAAGTCCACCAAGGCGCAATGTAATCCACCCGAGCCGAAGACATCCCTGCCCCGAGAAAAAAGTTGGGCTGCAGCCTAAATGAGCCTCCCCGATTCAAGAGATCTTTAATCCCGTCTCATGTCAAACAAAGACGCTGATAAAAACATGCTCAGTGCGCGGAGACGCACTTTCAGCCGCACATGTGCGCAAAACCGTCCGGGAAGTCGTGCAGAGACGCGCCGCTGGTGCAAAGTGAAATCCTGCACAGGTTCTTTCATGCAAACAAGAAAAATAATCACAGTGAGTCCATGTCTCCGAGTCTGAGGACCAGATCCGAACGACAGCTGCTGCACACAACACAGACAGCGGCGGGGGCGCGCAGCCAGAGCACGAGGAGGCACGGGAGCGCGCAAAGACGCCCCCTAAACTCTGGGGAGTTTAAATATATCAGTCTGACACTTTGTCTGAAGTGAGGCTGTTTAACACACACATATATCCACTGTGTGTTAATAGTAATATCATCTTAGTCTTGACATAATGTTTTTTTTTTTGTTTAAGCATTGTCTCAGTAGTCTCTAAGATAAATTAGCTACTGCACTGCCATCTAGTGGTCGACTGGGGCAATTACACAGGACTTCAACAGGGGTTTATTTCCGGTCCTTACAGGGGACATCCCAAACAAACATGAGCAAGGTTTAAATTCATGAATTATGAAAATAAAAAAGGCTAACGAGTCTCTATGCAGCTGTTTTTAAGGAGTCCCTAAAGGTGGTATTTTTTACCTTGTGCTCAGACATTATTTTTATTTATTTATTGTCACACAAGTTATAATGTGTTTCACAAGATTGAAAAACAATTAAATCAGTAGAAATCACTGGTACTGGGTGTCTTCTTCATCCCAGTGAACTCTGGATTGACAGGCTTGAGTGCATTCACTCATAAATTAGTCACATGTTTCTGTGATGCTGCACCAGGACAGAAAATTGTTTTATGCTTGTACAGACTTGCTTCAAAATGTAACATGATTCATCTGGTGTTCATTATTCTGTCCTAAAGAGATTTCACACATGCAGTTTGACAGTGGCAGACCTGTGTTAGCAGACTGAAGCTTGAATCAATGTGCTGGACAAATGGGTTAATGATTTTTCTACTTGAAGTTTTCCTTAAACTTTGTCAGACATGAATATTGAATCCTTTAGTACATTTACTTCATGAATTCTCACCCATCACTTAGTAATAAGTACATGTATGGATATGACAGACATTTGATAATCAGAATGATCAGAGAGGTCCAACACCAACAAGGTATTCCAGGACATTTAAACACTGTTTTTGTACGGGATGTTCTTCATATTGCACATCTATACCATGTTTTGTATTCTGTTGTTTGCACTGTCTATATATGTCCATGTGTCTGTATGTTTGAATTATTCATTTTTTTTGTTTTGCACTGGGGACCAGCAGAAACAATGCATGTGGATGTCTAACAATAAAGCTTCTCTTAAGACATGAAGTTTCATAGCATCTTATTGTGGATGTATTTTAGCATGTGTTTGAAATGGAGGACAGTTCTTAACATACTTTTCTGTCTGATTATAGCTCAAACATAACACTTGTAGAAAGATGTCAAAACACCATGTATGGTCTATTCTTTACAACAAGCTGGCTGCACACTATACCCAGCATGTTTATTCATACTTAATGGTGTGATCAGTTTTTCTAATCTATTACGTTTGCACCATGACAACACAGCAGAAACAAAATAACAGACAAAAAACTTTGTTTTCCAATTTTTATTACAATTATCTGTACATCACGGATTTACTTCAGCTCCTTCACAGCCAGACCTGCAAAGAGAAAGACAACAGGTTAGAAAATATTCACTGACAACACATCACACCAGCAAAAACAGGCACTCAAACACTCTCAAACCATTTTTTCCCTCTTGTGAATGTAGGTTTAAACTTTTTCTCAGAAGGAATATGTTGTGAGTACTCACTAATGAACATGCATTTGACAGTCTGTTGTTAAAGAGATTTACCCCACAATCACAATACATTTAACTTCACTGAACATCTGACAGACTGGCTTCAGTCAAGCAGTTACACAAATGGTTGCCAGCAGCCGTGCAATTTTAGCCCACATGCTATTTTCATCCCTTCACTGTTGAACTTTGATAACATAAGCTGTTGCCCAAAGAATAAAAGTCAAATTCCAGGAAAATGCCTTAATCACAAGTTCATTCAGGATAACAATGAAAACTGCTTCAAATGTCAATAGCTAAAGGTTCACAGGTGACCTTTAAATGCAAAAATCCACTAAGTAGATAATAACAGCAACAATATTCAGAGACAAGCTTTATCTATACAGACTATGATTCATAGTCAACAGCTGCACAGCAATTCATTTGTCTCCCTTTATTCCACTGTGTCCTCCGTCCACAGTCCTGTTGGACAGTTTGAATTGTGAATACTGATCCTCTTCATCATTGCATTTTGCTTGGCATAATTTGTAAAATAGAGACTATTCTGTTTAACTTAAGTAATTTTTTGGTCTGCAATCATGCTTTTAGTTGCAGTATCCATGAAGACCTGACATTATCTACCCCCTGTGGACTCTTATTTTAAAGGCTACAAATCCCCACAGTTTGTACATTCATTTCTAACCAAGATGCACTAGTTGTGTTTCTTAGGCACAATAAATACAAATGAATTTCCTACATTGTGAAATATCTAGTAAAGTGTTTTATGAATGCTCTGACACCTGCTCTGTTTACATCAGTTTGAGTTCTTTCATTGTTGGCACATTGCTTCTTCTAGTAGTGCATTAGGACTGTTATAACCATCCTTTGGAAGCAATAGAAATGGATCACACTTGTCCCTGCTTGGGGCATACATGTGAACCACTGGCTATATGAAAATATGATTGAGAAACAAAGAACAAGAATATTTCATGGACCAACTCATAGAAACATAGTCTAAGCCACCAGTGGTCCATAACTCCATAGGATGTCTTTAATTAGACCCCTGAAAGACGGACATTTCTTAACAACAGACCAATTTTAGACTATGTGCAAAGTGAAGTTGGCATCATTCATTAAGATGCAAAAAAATCCAAACCTCACTATGCCACTATCAGTCATCTGGTGTTGCTATACAAACTGACTTCCTGTTAATAATACTGACCTGGGGGCAGGGACTGCTTGAGCTTCTCAGCCTTCTCCTTGTCTGTGATGACCAGGGTGTACAGGTACCTGCTGCAGCGCACCTTGAACTTAACATTGTCCTTGTTCTTCTTGATCTTTACGGCTAAAGGAAGACAAAAAACAGTCTTAGATTCAATTCATCAACGGAACTTGGACGCACTTGGATTAAAGCCACAATTGAACTTCAGTGTCACAGATTAACTGAAACAAGTGCAACTAGTTATAGGAAAAATATGACTCTCTTTAGAAGAAAAGCTACATTTAAGCCCAAGAAAATGTGAATTCATTATTCATTTATTGCTGGAAACTTTATTATCACGTTATATTCACCTGTATACTTGCCTCTGGACAACTTTCACATTTTTACATGTTCAGGTGACCTTTTGCACACTGACTTAAGACTCAAGGTTATATTACTTGGATTAATTTTGAAGTGACCTATTAACAGTCTCCTCAACAAGAGATAGCAAATTCCATGTTTGACTTTCTTTAGGAAAATACAGGCCCATAAAATGAAGCACTGTCAGGGTTGTTTTACTTGAACAAACCTTACACATGCTTGTTTTGATTTTCTTGTAGTAGCAAAAACTGAATGCAAGTTGTCACCAGCATATCCATCTCATGAATACTTATATTTCAAGTTAAGACAAACACTTCTTACACTTACAGTAAGTACAGACAGGTGAGGCAGTTAAGAGTTCAACTTACACTTGGCATCCTTCCTCCTGGCTGTCAGCAGGAAATCTTTGATTTCTTCAATCTTGCGAGGCTACAATGAAAGAACAACAGAGACACAATTAACACTCAAAGCATCAAAACTCACAGACTGAGAAGAAACAGCACAGTGATGTCAGGGGACCGGTGGAACTGATGTTTCTGTTGTGAATCGAAACTCAGCACTTGGTCCATCATTATTCTCGCAAGACTGTGATGCATCACGAGCACATCAGCCTGAGATGTTTGGACGTCTTGCTGACGGCTACAAGAATGTCTCCATTCAAAGTAACGTTAGCCACCCAGAGCTAACGTGACATAAATACAGCCTGCATCAGTTCAGATTGGCTCAGTTTGCATGGACTTACTTCGTTTGGAGTCGTTAAATCCAGCAACTCAAACCGTTGTAAAACTATGTGCTGGTGAACGTGTGTATTTCCAACAGGCTGTAGCCGGGTGGCCCAAATATGCTAGCAGCGTTAAGCTAATGCTAATCACCTATGCTAGTCGCTTCATAGCTTATGTCGATTGATTAAGCGACACAATCGCACATCTCACGCCACGACGTGTCCACATACACAAGGTATAACACTTATAAGCTGCGTAGACTTAGTTACTGAAGTATTAAAAGGAGAATAAGTGCTTACCATGCTGCCGTGTCAGCGGACTGAGCTGCGGAATAGCAGAGAAAGATGGAGTCAGTTTATCGGTTATAACATCGGGGAAGAAAAGTGTTCAAAAGCCAATAATTATCTCGCCATGTAGTTACTGATCGGAATAATCATAATCTAGCAATAACAAGGATGTAATTATTGATGTTAAAGAGGATGGATGGTGATAGAAATAGTGATTTTGTTAATGTGTGAACGTGAAACTCACTCAGTCTGCCAGAGAGGGGATGAAAAGGGGTGGAACTTCCGGTTTGAAAGGCTTTTATACCGCGCTACGGGAAGCGCACAGGGCCAATGTAGAGAAAGAAAAAGCGTATTACTCCGTATCGCTTTGTATTAAAATGTTTGTACTGCGTTCAGAGAGTAGTTTATTCTAAATATTGCAACTCTGTACATATCTTTATATTTTTATGGTGATACGAATTTTTGTGATGATTAATTTTCCTGAAAAGACAAACAAAAAAAAGACAAGGATGCTAACTCTATTCATGTATTGTATATTCAGATAAGATATTGACTTTCTTAATGAAGAGTCCAAATTTGAAACAAGTTTTCCTTCTGTCAAAAATAAGACATAAATGAACTTGTAAGATATTCCTTTATTAGTCCCACAAGGGGACATTTACAAAAGTAAAGATATATAAAAGTGCAATGTGTTAATATGAATGTTCTGTTTTTGTTCTGATATTCTCATCTTTGTTTGTACGCAGTTAATCAGTTAATGATTTGCTTGCTTTGGACATATCACAGTCAAACCCTCCATTTATTAATTAGGTGCTTCACTGGCCACAAATGATACACATAAGCTCTCCTCTTGAACAGGACATATTATCTGAGGATGCCTGAAGTGTAGTCATGCCTGTAAACTATGCCTGATATGTGTGAAGGCCATTACTCACCTTGTGTATGGCGCTTTTATCATCCTCCACAATTACATAGTTTTTCATTGGACCCTTCCAGTGAAGTAGCAATAGGCCACAGACTGTTTGTTCCTCTGCCTCAGTGAATAGCATCGACTGTATAAAACTGAATAGTGATCATATAACCTCACATGCCCTTTCTCTTATTGTGCATGGATAGACAAGCAAATCATATTCTCTCATAAAGTGTGCAGTGGTGGGTGTACTCGTGTTTCCATCCCTGCTCCAGCAGTCAAAGTCAGGTCAAATGGAGTTTATTCATAAAGCCCAAAATCACAAGTTGGTGTCAGTTTTAATATTTGTACAGCATAAGACACAGATAGATTCTCGACTTGGATAAGAAAAACTCTGCTAACCCTAACAGACAGACCTGGGCAGTGGCCAGGAGTTTAGAAATATAGACGTCTTGAATACAAACTCAGAATTTTCTGACTAGCTGCAAACCAGCTGGTCATTTTCATCACATTTAATCATTTGTTTAATGTCTCCCAACATCAGCAGTTCCCAGCCCTTTCTACTGGGGACCTCTTGTCACTTGCTGCATATGTCAGTGAGTTGCAGGCAGTTCCACCAGTGATTTTCAGATTTTAATTCTTTCTTGTGGCTGGAAGAGGTAAAACTATCCAGCATGTCAATTAAAGAAAGGTCAGGAAATACACATTTGTTTCTAGATAGATAGATAGACAGATAGATCAGGACTTTAGGACTACAACAAATACTTCAGGAAGTGAGGAAAAAAAACACTGACTCTATAAGTAATAGTGGTAGAGTATTAGAGGTAGAGGTCATGTGTAAAATTATATAAGATGTTTTGCCATCTTTTCCACAATACTGACCGTGTTGTGACTCCTTAAATTAATCTTATGACGCTTCAACTCCTTCAAAGCTGGGAACCACTGTCCTACATGATGGTCTAAATGATGTTTCAAGGCCTTATTCATAATGACAGGAAGATAAGTGTGATGGCAAACTAACTAAATCATTGAAATGATTGAATTTAGATCTTTTTGTTGACAGAATATAAAAAAAACATATATAAATATATAAAACATATCATGTTGTAATATCTTTGTAGTTCTAGATTCTAAACTCCTCCTCAGGTCAGTAAGGTCACCAATTTCCCAGAAAAAATACAAAGGACAGGGGTCTTAATGGAAGCTGTGGCCCTGAACAGACAGAAGAATTACAATAGAAGAAAACTAAAACAGAATGAATATTGAATAAAGACAACTCAAAGAGTATTACATATAGAGTAGCGGTGGATGGATACACACGCAATAAAAACCTGTAACACTGAGATGATGATTGATTAAAGAGTCAATTATAAGTCCTCTTGCATGGACACAAAAAAAAAAGAAAAAGATTTTACAGCACGGAAGGCAGAGGTGAAAATAAACCTCACGTTGTAATTAAATGCTTTACAAATCTTTAAAATAGGGTTATACTCTCACAGCTGGTCGTGTCAGTGCTCCAGGTTTTATCTGACAGACCAGGCTGCGTCTTCGTGGGGCCACATTCCTGTCTAAAGCGAAAGAAGATAAGCATCCAAATTACGCCGTATTCAGAGCGATTGTAAGTGTCTTCTGATTGTTGGAATAGTTGTGCTGCTTCAGTCCATCTATCTATCTATTCAAAACTCTATTCCTTCCTCTTCTTAAGTAATGGTGGATACACAGCAGCTGTAAACCCAAAGGCCCAATTTGTTTCCTGCAAGACTGCTGCGTTGTGTGTTTTAGTTGTATATATTCTGGCAGTTATTCCTTTAGTTCCAGACAAACTGTAAATTATAGTTGCTCAAAAAGCTAAAAGAGACACCTATGAGACGGCACACACCCGCTGACTTATGGGTTCAATTATCTTTCACAGTCAAGACAGATAAATCCAAAGGCTGCCAGAATAATACGCCTTTAAGTATATAAATGGTTCACACGGAAGAAATTCTCATCTATTATCCCCACAACTAAACAACAATAAGTTGATATATTTCCACACCAGCAGAGAAAAAGTTAATGGGCCAATACAGCCAAAGTTGTGAAACACATTTCTGCTTGGTGGGCGTCAATTTTCTTTACTTTTGGCTCTGTAATTTATGATACACACAGTGTACTTGCTTGTAGAAGAAGTGGCAATATGCTCCCTTCACTGCTGAATACAGATTCACAATAGATGCTTCTCCTGGAGTTCATTAATGAGCTCCATCAGCTGAAGACTGTTTTAGTATTCAACCTTCAAATACAACGGATGATCTTTGTCAATAATTTACACCGGGAGCACCGGGCGAGCCGAGTTTGACTGACACCTTAGTCCGTTTCATGGAGATCCACTTTGACACGGCATTAATTCATAAGTCAGGAAACACCAGATCAGTAGTTTTTAATTAACCTCCTATCTACTTGCCTGCCCGTGTCCACAGGCCATCTTCCCCCAGATACTCAATCAGTGCTGGAGCTATTGGACACGTTTCACTCAGGATTTTAAAATTTCAGCAGTCTCGTGTCAATCAAGGTGAAAGATGGAGCTCAGTTTGTCTCGATAATGGTCCAGGATTTCAGAGAAGGACCCGGGCGCCTCTGCAGTCACCCCCAACCCAAGCACAGGCTGGAAACCCACACTGCAGAATGTATGTTTTCACTCCGTCATCCCTCGCTGTTTTGTGTGCTTATTTAGTTTTTCCTCTCCATAACACCATCTGAAATGAACAGTTTATCTCAACTTGGCTTTGTACTCCTCACTGCCAAGAAGATTATACTCCATTTTTCCAGCTGACATCAGGCTCACCGCTCTCTGGCACAGCTGAGGGAATGTGAGGGGAACTCGTAGCTTCAATAAAAGGGTGCTGGATCTTTACTCCGCGATTGAAGACCATGATGTCACCAGACGTCCTTGATCACTGTTCACGGTGTGATAGGACAGAACTGCCATGTTTCAGGACAGGACTGCATTCAAACACCTATTTAAGTAAAAGTATATAAGTATTATCAGCAAAATTTACTTGAAGTATGAAAAGTAAAAGTACACACTGTGCAGTAAAATGCTCTCTGTCAGTGTTTTACTGTTATATCTGATGTTTTTGGATTAATATGCACGTTGCACTTTACTGCTGTAGATTTTTAAGCTTGAGCTAATTAAGCTATTTTATATACTGTTGGCTGGTTTAGTCTACAGCAATGCATCCTATTCTATAAGATCATCATCATCATGAGCTCAGAAACAGTTTATCTACAGTTTACTTTCAGTTTATCAGGAAAATTCTGAATCACCAAATTTGGAAACGCATAATTTTCACTGGACAAGAGGGATATGAAATGTTGTAATCTGAAAAGTAACTAGTAACTAAAGCTGTCAGACAAATGTAACTGAATAAAAAGTACAATATTTGAGATGTAGTGCAGTAGAAATATAAAGTTGCATAGAATAGAGAGTAAAGTACAAGTACCTTGAAATTGTACTTAAGTACTGTACTTGAGTAAATGTACTTAGTTACATTTCACCCCTGGAAGAGATTTATTTGTGATTTGGACAGACTGTATGAAAATTAATTATATCAGTATAAGTATGATGAGTGTATTGCATCTATGTGTGATGTGCTTAATTTAATTCATTCATGTGCATAACTGTGTAAGTGAGTTGCTTTTTCCTCCTGATTTTATTCTATCACTGTTCTTTGCTGTCTTTATTGAATGCCCATATCTGTGAGGGGTGGATGTGTTACAGTACGAGTGCACGGCGAGGATCAGCTCAGCCTCATAGATTGCAACAAATGACCATGATCGGTTTAACTAAAGCTCTTCTGCAGCGGGATGATCTTTATTCCATTTGCTTACACAGCAACAAACATGATCCTCTGTGCCAAGCTGTTTGTAGGAACCCAGCGTGATTCCAAATATCATTTTTTTTAAACAGCTGCAGTTCTGGTTTCCTGGCAACAGAGGGCAGTGAGTAATTGCTCATATGGTGTTGAGCTGTGTCTCATCCTCACTGTGACAATGGGAGACGCTGTGTATCAAGGAATGGAGTCCACTCGTCACCAGTTCTCTGTACTTCTACAGGCAGTGATTACAGGACTGAATGTTATTTCCTGTTTTGTCAAGTATTAAAAGGAACACATTTGATTGTATAAGATCGTGTATGAGTAGAAATAACCATATCATCAGACTTATGCTGCTAAAACTTTTGCCAAAAACACTCTTATCAATACAACTAATCTTTGTTTCTGCTTCAGTATCTCACAAATCTTTCGAAGTATGAACTTTCTCTCTGCCTTTTGTTGCAATTCATACTTACAAATTACTCTCTTCCCTCCCAAAAAAAAAGATGGATTCAATGAGCCTGCCTAAGGCAACTGTTAATTTATTTACACAGCAGTGTTCGTTTGTGAATTCATTCTGCACTGAAAACTCATTTAAAGTCCTTTTTTTGGACACACCTGGTATTAAAATAGTACCCCGAAACTGCAATCCCTCCTCTTTGTGTAAAGGTAGTAATTGGAATAAAAATGTGTACCCTCAGGCTGAGGGATGATCGTACTTTGTAACTCTACGCCGGCTTATTAAAAAGGCACAGTGGGGTTACAGGAAAAAATGATCTTAGCTGCAGAGATCCTTTTTAACTGTAACAGACACGTAAAGTGTGGATGATGGAATTTCAGGAGCTCCACCGCAGACGTTGTAGGTAATGATACACATCATTTCTGCCTGCGAGCCTGTACGGGCGACAGCAGAAGCAGAGCTAATGAGTAATGCAGCGGCAGGTTGTGTTATTAATCACGATTTGATCTATGGATGAGAAGCAACAAAAGATTACCTGAAATAGTTTATTGAACCGTCCTTATTGGATTTACTTCGGTCGTGAAGTGGGTAGAAGGTTTGAAACGCATGTCTAGCATGAGTGCACTGTAAAATAGAGCGGAGGTGGTAGGGTGCATTTTTTATTTAAGGGATTAACTGCATCCAAAAAGTTGTTATTCACTGCAGGAAACCACCTCCAGTGATAATGTGGGATGAAATACAAAGCTTAAAAGTTAGCATGGAAGTAAAATGAAATGCCTGTGTCATTGAAATTATGTTCAAGTGTGCCTGTCATTAGAAATGCAAGACGAAAGTACTTCAAAATCCTCTTTAGCGCACTGCTTCCCTAATCTCCCTGATTATTGATCAGATCGATTTGTCAAGTATTGATCCTTTTTCTGGCAGCCTTATCAGAGGCAAACTTTAAGTACATCTGCAGATGAGGGGAGATTATTAGAGAGTCTGAGGGTTTACCCTGACAGAATCTCAATGTGAATGTGCTCAGACTTGTCAGAGAAGCAACAGATTGTTGAGAAAGTTTACCGTGAAGTTTGTGTCACTGCAAACTGTTCGGGAAGTCAGTGTGGCTTCTATCACGACTCAGGATGCAGGATAGAGGAGGAGGAGGAGGAGGACGAGGAGCTGTGCAGGTCACAAAGTTGCCCACTGTGTTTCTCAGATTTGAATGCTGCATTGACGGCGTGTGCAGAAGAGGTCACAGTCACAGTTAAAGACCCTGAGCTGCCTGTAAAACCTGAAGGCTGCACTGGATGTTTTGCAGGAAGGAAATCAATCTTAAAACTGATAGACATCCTGTTCCAGAAGAATTCATAGATGTGTCACTTATTCCATCCAGTCCATGCAGTCATCACTTGTTACCCCTCAGGCCACTTCTGTTTGTCCCTTCATGCAGAGCCTCGGGGCTGATGATCCCCATGAATTATGCTGAGAGACTGGATGAATGTCACATTGAAGGTGGACAGAAGACTTAAGAGGAGAAATGAAGGAATCTTTGAGCGGATGCAAGGTCAAAATGAAAAGGAGGAAATCTATGCTCGAGTGGTTTGTCTGTTATGTGTTTTTTGATACTACCACAGGGGGCGCAAGAGTCCACAATACAGCAGTTTGTTTTTCAGCTTTTAATATCACTATGCTGATGATGTGATCATAATCATTTGAGCTGAAATATTCTGCCGTGAACACATTCAGGTGCAGAGTGGGTGGGAATAGTTTTTGGGGGCATCACATATGACTCAAAACTCAATGGCTGAAGAATCACAGGTTAAATGTGATTGGACCAGGAATGAAAGCAAAGTTCTGATTGGTCGGGTTACAAAACAGGTATTTCAGGGTAAACAAGGTGAATAGCAGTTGGTGGTCCTTTCACTTTGGAATTTGAGGAGTAAGTCTGTATTTTGTGAAGATAGAAAATGGAATGAAAGAACTGTTTCACACATAGAGAATGAAGCAACATACCAGAGGAACTAAAAAAGGTTTTAGACTTTTATCTCACAATCTTCTTCACATTTTAAAACACATTTTAGCTAGCACTAGCTTTTTTAGTATTTTTACCTTTGCCACAATGTTTATACTTTTATACAATGTTTACATGATTATAAAAACCTTAAAATAAAAGATTTAATTGTATTTACACAGATACATAAACACTCTTTTGGTTGTATCTGGACTTTACAAATTTCTTACCAGTGAAATTATACTCACAGTCGTCCAGCATATAACACAACTGCTGGATTTAAATAGAATGACACTGTGTCTTTTGGTTATAGAAGAAGAAGACGAGGGATAGGATGTGAACTTTTAACCGTTGTCGTATTTCTCAGACAGACTCTTTCACATTAGAGCCGGGGCTGCACTGTGCTCACATGGAAGTTCCCTCGCAGCACAATGAATTTCATCTCCGGCTCATTGTAACCTTTTGTTCAGGCAGTTTTGTTCTGACTCAGGTCTGACTGTTCAGCAGACTCTAGTACATCATGAACAGGTAGTCCTCTCTGACTGTCCCCTGGACCATGTCTGAGACCTGCCCACCTGCCATCGGGTGTCTGTACAACCATCAATTTTCTCTTGCTCCCCTCCAGCCTGCACACACACACACACACACACACACACACACACACCTGCCAGCGTGCAGTGCCAGGATGTCTGTCGGCCCACATGCCCTCAGTCACATTGCCCTTGCCTGCACCGCTCTGCACCCACAGTGTCAGTCTTGGCTGACAGCGGGCCTGCATTAGCCAGCTAACATTTCCTGGCTTCTGTTTGCTCAGCACGGGCAGAGATTGTAGAGCTGTCGGCCGTGCGCTGTGCCCACACTCACCTCTTAGCGTCGCAGCGGCTTACAAATTCAGTCATTAGGATGAGTCGTTTAAATGGTTTGTTGATTGGTGTTTTTTTTTTTGTCAAAGATTCTGCTTGGTTACACATGTGTGAAGTAAAGCTTGATTTAGCCTGTAGTTGCACATTAAGGGGTCACAAAGCTCATATGCACCTCCTCAAAAATGCTATGATATATCACATGGGAATGCAAATTTGTGATTGGCTGCTTGTGTTTTCTCCAACAAATTACTAATGGTGGTGGAGATTGTTCATAGTTAAGGCAACATTAATGAAGTGATGCTTTTCAGTAGCACACAGTCCAATGTCCTTGCAAACTTTCTCCTCACCACAATTTGCTGCACTCACTGAATGAATGAACATGCCGGAAGCTGGGGAATATAATTAAGGCACAATACAGCCTGATGATGTACAATGCTTACATTTAGTTTTGCAGTGGTGCTAACAACAGGTGAAATCCAGTCCTCAACTATTAATTCAAAACCTACACCACAGGCAGCAGGACTCTCATTAACCCCTTGTGTTGAGCATAAATCCAGCTTTAGTTGTGTCTTCTACAGTAAAATATGCCGCACCAACATATTCACTTTTACTGATTAAATAATTATTTCTACAAGCCCTGTTCAGAACATGCTTCTCTTAAAGGAGCGATTCAGTAATGTTAATGTTAAAATCCAAGCAGCAGAGATATTCTCCAAAATATTAGTCCATCTCCATCCAATCCTACCTTTCCCACAATGCAACTCTCATTAGGTCTTCCCTGTTTATTCATGTCTTTCAATCTTCACAGTCCCAAGTCAGAACGTAAATGTATTTGCAGTCTCAAACCCAATCTGAGACAAACCTGACAACATCATCAGGCTTATTTTCTCAAAGCAGCACAAGACATTATACAGCTGTTTTCTCAGGCTGATCAGTATTCCTTGTGACGAACAGACTGACCTTCACGCAGAGCCGGTCCTGACCTCCCTGGAGCCCGAAGCAAAACTCTGCTGAGGGGCCTTCCTACCTGACCCCTGAGCCATGTAAACCATTTGCCATTCACACCTGACATCCCAGCGCTCCCACTACAGTCCTTTTGCTACACCAGGTGGTCTAAGAATAAGTAGACATACACAGAACAGAATGACATAAACAAACAATATTTAATGAATAAAATATTTTCTATAGAAGTTTAACATAACTGGACATTAACATTAGCACAAATAAGAAATGGTAGAGCTTTGACTTTGGTATTTATTCCAGTCTTGACAATATTATATGATTAACTTTGGCTATACTATGTAAACATAAACCTACAGGCTATGGCTGCAGCTATATGTCTTAAACTATTAGAATAAAACATCAGCAATAAGCATAGCACTTGTAAATGATAGATAACAATGTTATTATTAATTTTCTCAGATGCATCAGGCTCATTCAAACTGTTTCACCAGAATTCCTTATCTATGTTTTCAAATATAAAATACTATTCATACTATGGTTTGACTGTATGCTTGCTGGTTATTATTCATTGAGAAGAGATGATCCTTTTAAAACTGTGTGAACAACATAACGCCCACATATTATCTGCTCTGGTCCTGAAGTTAGATAAAACCTGTTTTAATATTTGAGCTGTTTCTTTATTTCTTGTTTATTTTTTCGGACAGAAATTAATGTGTTTTAGTGCGCTTGTGAATTGTTATTTCATTATTGTGTCATACTGGAAATTGATGCGATGAACCACAATACTGCTGCTATAGTTTATGAATCCATTTGTGTTATTAATTAAAGATAATATTTGGGTGCTTTCTAATCAAATTGGGCAATTTTGAGCAATTATTGAGCTGGAAAACATCAAACCAATCTGGCAACGTTGAAGACGTCCTGCACAAACTGAGGGTGTGTAAAATTGATGGAGTGGCCCTTGAACAAAATCTGCTTTATTATCTTGTAGATAAAACTTTGTACATAGCACTGAAGGATGATTGGTCTGGACTTGATGCAAACAAGTACCTGTGAAGTGCATTTTTGTTCCTGCCTGTCTGAGATATACAGTAGCACTAGTAGTGTATACTTTCATACATTTACTCTCGATGTTGTGAGTCAAACAAAACACCACACTCCTCCCTCTCGATCGGTCGCACGCCTTCCTTCAACACTTGAAACGAGCGTGGCCATAACATTGATTCCATTAGGTTAATCAGTACATTCCATATCTACATAATGTCTATATCTCACTCACTGTTCTCATTACCATTGGATCATTACTTCCTCTAATACCATGTACCTTCCAGCTGCTCTTTGTCAGCGGTAATTAGGTGATGATCTGTAGCAAAAGATATTAAGATGAATTCTAAGGGCGATGGGTGGTATCGTAGAATGAGATAAGTCCTTCTCCCAATGCCCTGATTAAGCTATAAAATGTCCCCGGGGCACTTTGGGAAGATGGGACCGAGAATCTATTTTCAAATGCCAAAAACAGTTCACCAGCACTTGCCATTTTGTGCAAAGAGAAAATTGCTGCTGCAGTCTATTGCTTTATGGAGGTATATTGAAATCTCTCACTTTCCACCTACTCCCCTCGCGTCATTGAATATTTATCCAATCTCTCCGCCACCATACCGTTATAGTCAGATGAGATATTTATGATCCCAAGAAGAAAATGGATCTATTTATCCATTCTGTAACTCTGCATTCACCGACTGCCGACGGAGGCATGTAAACAAATTTCATTCTCGCTGGAAGTTGCACAGAAACTAAAGAACGTCTAAAAAAAAAAAAAGACTTCTTCAGCCACTGTGACACCTTTTGAAATTTTACATTTTCAACTTTTGCCGTGACAAACAGCCGTAATACCGGATATTAAGAAAGCATTTAGAAGCAGAGTAACACATTGACAGGCCAAGGCGACGTCTTTAAATGGTGATAACTGCCTTATTCTTTCCATTACTGACCCTGTCTTGACCTCCAAGCATTGAGCTATTTTCTCCATGGCAACACAGATGACGATCGACCTGCACACACTCCTGCACACCCACACGTGTTAATAGTGCCATAAAGAGAGTCATCGTAAGAACACAGAAAATATGCGTGCACGCAATTCATTATCTGATACGTCTTCAGTTTGAGGTCAAGACTGTTAAAGTGTTTTTTCAAGTCAAAACGTCAACTTCAAAAGTTGAGTAATTTCCGCTTTATGTATTAAACTTTAAATTCTCCAGACCTTTGAAAACATCTCTGCTGAATCACCTACAGTGTGCATTAGAGGGAATAGAGAGGTTTGTTGTGAGAGCAACCAAGAAAACATCCAGGGGAATCTAGTCAAGCAGTATATTCTCTGGTTTCTTATTCTTCGCGCCTGCAGAAACCCATTCATGATTTATCCCATTTTTTGTTCAATAGCAGGGCATCACAGCTGTCTCAGTCCTCTGGTGTCTTGTTTTGCAAGAGAGCTGGGAATCACAAATATGAATTGCAGAGCTACAGATCATGGGAAGTGAGAAGCCTTTTGGAATATGCGTTACATATTTTAAAATACAGCCGGGCTCCCCTTAAAGTGCGAGACGGCGATAACTATAACTTATCACGGAGAGGAGCGGTATTGTACGAGAACAGCAACTCGAGCGGGAGAGATCAAAGAGAATAATATTACAAAAAAGAAATGGGTCTCTGTGGGGAAATTAGGTGCTCCTACCAATGTATGTAATGGGATTCAGAAGGGAAAGTTCAAAAATACGCACTAATATTTAAAAATAAGTGATAAAATGAAATACCATTAAATTCAAGATGAAATGAAAATGGACAATTATGAGGTTGTGTAAACAGTTTCATTGCATGTAAAGAGTCACTTTTAAAAACTTTAAAAGCTCACACATAGAAGTGTTTTTGTCTCACAGAGAGCGATCTGTCCATCCGAGCTGATTTCAGTCATCAGTCTTTTGTTGCTCCTGTCCAAACTTGTTGCTGCCATCAAATTCAGAATAAGCAGATATTTACAAAAATCAATGAAGCTGATGAGGTCAAACATTAAATATTGTCTTTGCCCCGTTTTCAATTGAGTTTATGTCAAAAAGGACGAGCAAATGATCACATTCTGTCCCAAAGTGTCTCAACTTATTTCTAATTGATGAGTGATTGTTGGCCTTTTATGCCAGAGAGTTCTTTCTGCTTTCAACACTAAACTGCCCATCAAAAACATGAACCTTAAATCTTTTATCATTCAGCACATGTGGAGGAAGCGTCTGCAGAAACTTGCACAGGCTTGAGTGCATCCACAGATTGATAGCGAGAGGACGCATATAAAAATATGACTGGTCAGCTGGGAGCCTCACAGCTGGTGAACGAGCCACTGATGCCGGTCAGCTCACATCTAATACATGAGGCAGTCAAAATACAGTAGCTGCAATGTGTCGATCCGAGGAAGTGATTGTGATAAAACTGCTGCTTTTCTCGACAGTTGATGTGAGTCAGCGCTCTGAAATACAACAATGGCACATCCTGACAAGTTGATGTGTGTGAGCCCTGGTGTCAAGATGAACACCAGGATGTGGACAGGATGTTTATGTCATGCAGTGCTAGTGTGTGTTGCCTTTAACTGTGTAGGTGTGGATATGTCTGAGAAGTCTGGCTTCACCTTGATCTGAAGAATAGCACCATGGTTAATCTGGATCGTTAATAAATTATTGCTGACTGTCCTTTCATGTAGCAGCCTTCTGGTACTTGAATTTGAAGGACATGACTAGTAGAAGGAGTGGGTGAGAAATTCTGTAGACAGTTCATTTGAGGACTACAAGTCTTCAGTAGCTCGGTGGCTCTGTCTTAGTCAAGTGTCCCAGTAAACCATGACAGTGTGACAGCTAATTTGAATTCAGCCATCATTAGTTTTATGATTTACACCTGTGCTCCTCCTACTGTGTGAAGGCCTGTTCTCCACCTGTGTAGGTCTTCAAAGGAGGCAGAACTGAAATGGAGCAAAGCTGATGAAACCAGCAATCTAACAACACAAGCTTCTTCATGTGTGTTTATGTCCATATTGCACCTCTTGTCCGTGAGTACTGGCGCTCTCTTCCACTAAATATATGAATACAGTATGAGAAACTACACAGACAGGTGGCAACACAATAATATGAACGCCTGCACAATCTAATCTAATAATGGAGGTCTGAGGTAAATACAACCTTTGTAATGCTCATTTTTGGTTGAGAACATGCCAGAAAGGTGTTGACTGAGCTGTATGGTAATTTGTGAGACTATTTTCTGGCATTGCATTAGATTGTATTTGTTTGTGTCATTGCGTCCAGCCCTTGTACATTAGGAAATAATACGCAGGTATGTGCATGTAGTTCCAGCCTGCAAGGTATTATAGAGTGTCAAAAATGTGATTATACGCTTGATAATCCAGCATTTGTCGTCCCCCAGCGAACACTCTGCAAACTCAAATCTCTCCTCAAATACTTCAGTCTGTGGATGTGTGTGTGGCTTTGTGAGCGACTGAGTCATCAACAGTCATATGTTAAACATGCTTGTGCACAACAAGGTCACCTTTGCTTACACCTCTAGTTTGACATTACTATGCAGACAAGTGAAGGAACTGAGCTGTACTTCCTGCTGGAGGATGATGCTGGAAGATGCATTAAATTGTGTTTGCCATTCACCCACGCCAGCCCTCTTTGTGGAAGTCACTATACAGAGCCACTGTGACAAGTGCATGACTCCCACATGAATTATGGATCATCCCAGGGGGCAAACACTGGGCCAAAAAGCTGTTAGGCCCTGCGGCCCTCTGTGTGTGACATCCCTCACTCCATACAAATTCGCTTGCAGTCAAAACTGACAATGGCTTGTCCTTCATAATCCCAAGTTAAGGTCGCAGTCTTCATGGTAAATTATCATTAGGGCCAAATGGTGCATAAAGTTGGGAGAGTCTTGGTTTGATCAGTTCTCGACGTGCATGCTCGAAAGCAGCAAAACATCAAGGAAACATGAAGGAAAAATGTTTCAACAGCTGCGAGTGAAGCAGAAGTCTCATTTGACTTAATTTCATATTTGACTTCATATATATATATTTTTCATTATCCTCAAATTAGTCCATCTTAAAATGAAATAGTCTGTCATCAATCCCAGCTCCTCTGCTCTGCTGTTATTACGCTGCTGCTGTATTCATGTGTCTAAAGAGCATTTGAGATTCCCTGGCTGCTGCCTTTAGCTGACGCCCAGGCAGTCGCTTTTATTTTCTGAGAATGTAATAAAGGATACCATTGAACCGGTTAAATGTTTTCAGCGTGCTCATATGACACCGTGGATCGAGGCTTCTGGCCCTTTCCCAAACCATTACGCTATCACTTTAATGGTTGTGAGGAATTGGCAAATACTCAGAGCAAAATGTGACTCGCTTTCAGCTGCCCCCTCACACGCGATGCCAAGTCTGTGCAAGCTGCGTTTTCAGATATACAAGTTTTACACTAACAAGAGTTGACACCTAAACTGGTGGCATTTTCATGCTTTTGCGTTTACTCCATTATACCCACAATGACATGAGTGAATGAGCATAGTATTTGTTTGTAAGAGGAGGAAATGATAGATTAGGAAAGCAGGACGAGGCAGGGGAAGCCTCTGAGGCATAGCAGTAGGATTAATTCCCTTATTAGTTACTCTCTGCAGTGATGCTACACCATGAAAGTCTAATTCCATCTTTTTATGGATTTGACTCCATTTAGATTACCTCCCCCTACATTCAGCAACAGGATCACACCGTCTCCTTCTGTTCCTCCATCCTTTTTTTAATTCCAGCGGCTTCTCGTTGCTTTGTCAGAGATGATGTAGCAGAACCGGCGAATAAATTGGAGATTCGCAAAAAGGGAGACGCCATTAAGAATGAACCATCCTCACCCCAGACAGAAAGACACACCAGTAGAAAAACAATAACGCTCTGTGCTTGGAAAGGATCATTAAGGCAAAGTGGGAAGTTTCTCTACAAGTAAAAGAGAGCGGGTTTTTGCGGTGGATATATTTTCAAGGTGATTAAAAAGCCATTAGTGCTACGACTCTTGCAGGTAATTCACAAGGTAGTCATTCAAAACCCAGTTAGAAACCAGGAAGGTCTCCGACTGAAGAAATGACTGTTATTAGATGAAGATATTATATCAAATTGCCCAAGTGAGGAAGCTCCCCCACAATCTCCTGTCTATGAGCTAAATCGCTGTCATTTAGAAAGATGGGCTTTCATTTCTTCTGGCATTTTCTCATCAAACAGGCGAATCCTGACAAAGCTCAAACTTATTTGAATCAGATGAAAGATTGAATAGAAATTATTACGTTTAATCAAGTCGCATGTTGTCTGTCAACGTCCAGGACTTTAACGTTAAACAGATGAAACAGAGCCAACGAGGCCCTGGAACAATTTCAAGGGAGAAGACGACTGTTCTCAAAATGATTTCTTTCATATAAACTTTATCATCTTTGTGAAGGAACAGACGTCACAAATAACTTTTCTCACACAGCGGAAACTATTATCAAACTCAGGGAAGCCATTATTTTGGTGTCATTCAGGGGTGCTTATTGAGTTGTACACAGAGTATGCTTTTCTAATGTATATTTGTACTCTACATTGACCACAAACTCCGCTTCTATTTCAAATTATAATCATGATGTAAATCTATTTCTATTCATGGCTTATTGGCTTCCATCTTTCATTCCAAGCTCCATTATTTTTGAAGATTGCTTCTTGGTATTTGATGATACGAGTTCAGCAGCCAATCTGGGCACCAAATTCAACAGTGGGATCGAAAGTTGGTCCACAAAAATCAGGTAAAGCACGGCAGGCATCTGTATAAATATATTGCAATATTGCATATAAATCCCTTTCAACATTTACCTCCAATCTTTCCCTTGTGCTTTGGCTCGGAAAAATCTCAATATCCCATTTCCGTCCTCATTGTATAACCCGTTCTTTTTTGTCTGACCTGCTATATTCCATTTGTAGATTTATTACTTCAAGCTCAAATGGACTGGAATGTGATTTTCTTCCAGGATCCGACTAATTGTTGAGACAAATGAAAGTATACACGCTGACAGCCAAGAAGTCTAAATTATAGGCCTAATTTAAAACAACATTTCAGATCAGTCACGCTGTCAGGAAGTTTCATCTGGCTCTGTTGGCCTAATTGGTTGAATTCACAGAGCAATTGGCAAAGTCTATTTTTGATATCTCTGTCAAACCTCCAAGGAGGAACATTGTGTTTCTCTATTTTGTCTTGCCCAGGCGGACTGGAGAGGAGAGCTGTTAAAATTCAAAAGATGTGCCTTTGTAAAGCATTTCCAGACATCCATCTCGGTAGATTTCAGGGGTTTGAAGGTTTGCTCTGCCAAACCTTAACTCAGTTGCCATCTTTTAAGTTTGTATTATCCTTGTATCATGGCCAGGTATGGATGACACCTGAACCCGGGCAGAGACGAAGGAAATGTGTTGCACTCGAGAAAAGAGAAATTTAGTTTTTATTTTAAGAATCTTCCTCATATGTTTGTCAGACAAGTTGAGTCTGACATGAAGATAGTTTCTTTTTGGGCATCTGGCCCAGGAAGACTTTTTGCTGTGCACATCCACTGCAAAAGAAAAAATTAAGAAGGAAATATGTCCAACATTTAACCCCTTAACATCCAGTTCCCCTCTTCTATCTCCCCTTTAAAGTTATAAATCATCTTTTTCCAAACTGCCTGAAAATAAAGTGCATCATCTTCTCCCAGCTCTTGGTTGAAACTCTCTGATGTTTACTCTGAGTGTAATATTCAAACCAAAGACTCCTCATTTTTGTGGCTGCACCATTTCACCAAATGGAAATATTTACACACATTTCTCCAAAAGTCAGACTGACGCATTCTGGGATCTCGTCTAGAATTTAAAATGGAGTTCTGTGAGTTTTTAAAAAAAAAGTTTGGACTGCATTTGATGATTTATGTTAAAGTCGCACTCAGAGATTCTGGAAACAAGGACTCTGCATTGAGGAAGCAGTGGGATGTCTCCTAAAACAAAAAGAAATGATGGATTAGCTATTGGATTTAATTGCATATGGATCGACTCCTTAACAAAACCAGTTTCCATTTCATCAGCGCACGCCGGATTGTTTGCATGTGTGAAGCTGTCGATTTACCACGTGGAAGCTTGAGAAATAGTTGCAAACAAGAAAAGGTTTGTCCAAGTCATTATCTTCTAAGAAACTTAAGTTCAGTCAATTGTTTTACCCGACTATGCAATACTGGAATTTCCATAATGGAGATAGTGAATAGAAAAATGGACTAAAAAAAAAAAAGATTTTCCTTAAAAGGAGACAAGCAGAAGTTCATCTTTGAACTTTAAACCTAATTAATCCTCCTGTGGTGTTGATCCCGACGTTGCTCAGGCATTCGTGTTTTACAGTCATTGATTCCTACTCTGACCTATTTAAGACTAAACTTCTCATTGTGGTAACAGTGACATATTCCGGTCACATGTTACGTATCTACCCGTTGCACAGTCAGAGCTCTCTCCTCATTAGAAGTCTCTTTGGTGCTTTAGGACGAGTGTACACATATGATATTACAATGTTAAACACAGAGCGGCCAACCAGAACAGCCTCACTGTTAAAATGAAACATATTACGAGAGTCTCGAGGGCTTTGGGAGATTTAACCCCTCTCTGGTTTGCGGAGACGACGCTCGTGTTTGAGTTAGTGCGAGACGTCGTTTGGCGGAAATGGAAAAGACAGGAGTGGAAGCAGTGGCTTATGTGAATAGCACTCGGCTGTGAGAGATAGGACCAGAGTGATTCCCTTCAGACTTTAGGCCTTTATTAATGTCCCAGTCCAGGTTTTCTCTAAGGGACGCATGACCGAAGACGAGCTCCCACTTTCATCTCCCAGTTAATGAGAAAAGGCCAGATAACCATTGAGCCCCTCCAGGCTTAAGCAGAGATATGGAGGCACGGTTCTCGTCGTAATCTCCTAACATAAAGCTTCGTGCTTCGCTGCCCTGGGATCCGGGACCACTTCAACAAGTCAATATATACACATTTAAACATCACGTACAAGACATGTATTTGCTCTTGTGCTTTATATCAGATGGTGTTGGAAAGGGGAGTCTCTATCTGAGGATGTTCCCCGTTTGTAGTCCTCAGGTTTTCAGCAGCTCTTGTTTTTTCATCACTGCAGGACGGACTGAGGTTAATTGTTTGGAACAGTATAACAAATTGGAATGGTCGATCCACTCAGCATCTGCTAATACAGCAAACAAAGAAAGACAGTCGGAGGGTGGTGCACGAAGTTAAAGATGCAGCCGTTAAAGTGTTCATGTTAACAACGGATCAGATGACGGTGTAATGTGGAGACTTTCAGCTCATTGTTTCGGTTTTACAACCTGAAACTTTTTGTTCAGTCTCACATCCTCATTTACATCAAATGGTAGACAGACAAAGTTAGCGATTAGATAAAGAAGCAGATATTTCTCTCGGGAGTCGGTGGAGGCCAAGACGGTGCTGAAGGAAGGATGAACACTTGGCTTATATTCATCAGCTGGACAGAAATGTTGCTCTGTGACTGCAGGATGTGTAAATATGAACGTGTTTGCTGGCAGCTTTGTAGGATGAACTGTCAGGGTTGCATTTACAGACTCTTCTGCTGTCTCTTGCTGCTGAACCGTTGTACTCACCGTAGTTGTTCCTGAGATCATTATGACATTTTGGGTGCGCTCACTTTTTATTTCACCTCTTGAAAGTGGTTTAGATATTCTGTCTAAACTGCTGCCTTGTTCTTAACATGCCTGATTGTCTCATGTTTCTTTCCCCGTCTGCTGTTGCAATGTCGCTGTGCTTCCAGATCTCAGCAGTTCATTTGTTGGGAACATTATCGTCATAGCCGATAGAAATATTGTCCAAAACCACAAAAATAAGACGCAGATTTATATCTTGTTTTTTGTAATGCATTTTTTGGCGTCTCCAGATCTCGCCCATATTTTCCTGTGTGCAACATGTGTGTGTAATACTAGAATTCAAACTGAAGGACTTGTCTGACAACAGTGCAGTTTTTCACAGATTGCAGAATGACACATTCAAGAGAACACACTTTTCATTTTTTCATAATTTCAGTCTCAGTGATCGCTCCTCTGTGTCGTCAGTGATTTATTGAAGAGCCTTTTGGAAACTCGGTATAAAATACTAAAATGAGCTCTTTGCTTGTAAAATTCCTCAAACAGATTCATGATTGCCAAAACTATCACCAAACAAGCTGGGGGAAAGAGATGGTGCACATTTCCCAAACTTCTGATCATTTAAATTCCACGACAGTATCACATCAGCGACCAGTCTCTTCTTCAGGCACCAGCATGTGGCATTATCATTTAACCACAGACATCAATATCAATTATCAGTTTTCTGACTCACGTCTTCCCGTCCCTCCCCTCCTAAACCGCTCCGTTTCCAATCTCCACTCCCATTAACACTTTTCTGTAATTGCATTAGGAGCGACAAAGGCGAAATAGATGTGTGAAACGTATGTTCCAGAAGGAAAGTCATTTCTCCGCATCTGCAGGTAATTGAATTTTAATTGTTATGTAGAAAGGGCATTCGCAAATGAGTGGGTATGTATTAAAAAAGAGGCAGAACAGCACCGGGCTAAGACGGACTTATTATAACACTGACCATCAAGTTAACCACTATACGACCACATAACCTGCGTGAAACCGTATTTATTGCCCACATCGCATCACAGATTGCTCACACACACACACCCCTACACACACACTAATACAACCTGTAATAATAACACAGGCCTGGCTCGGCATGCTTGTCCTTGAAATGACTCAGAGCTCATTTACCATTTTGTCCTGTGAGGGAAAAAAATCTACAAGACAGATCAAACAGCAAGATTATTTAGTGTTGAAGGAGCAGGTGAAGATACAGGATGTGTTTCTTTGTAATCGGACGTCAAAGCTTTAAAGCTGATCTACACACGTCATTAATTGGTCGTGATTGGTTTTAGACTTTTGGGTTTTATGGTCCAAAAGTTGATCGGTGTTGCGTTCAAATGTGGAACGAGTGTATAAAAAAAGGACTGAATTATAGAGTTAGGGAGTTTTGTTGCTCAGTCATTGATCCTAAGCTGCCTCATTTAGAGTAGTTGGCACTTACTTATTGGTCAGCTCCAAGGTATAAATTGACTGGAGGTTGATGAGGGGCTCAGCTGTTGAAGCATATGGCTTTGCATCTTTTAGTAAATTACTTAATCAGCCTAATTCATCAGTGTATGTAAAGTGTGTGGTCTCTTCAGCGCCGCTGCAGATCCATTTCGATTATTCGACTGTTTTAAGTAGCTTGTTTTGTTCCGTACTCTGCTTTAGCTGAAGGACACGGCGTCAAAACCCTAATTCCATATTATGTCAATATCTTTTGTATTCCCTCCTTCAAATACCATTTTTCTTCAAATAAAATAGAATGTTTATTCAGCAGAACAGTGGAGATCGTCCTGACAACATAAATGTGGAAGTTTATTATTAACCCTGTCAGTCCCAGCGGGGTGCCACCTTTCAACCCACGACACATCAACAGCTCTTATCGTTCTCGATTGTAGCCCCTCTTCTTGTTCCAGTGGACCAAGTACATCAAAGTTTAGTTGTGTCTAATCTTCCTTAATGGGCAAAGAGTTTACTCAACAGTTGCCTCTGTTATTTATTTATTGGTTTGATGCTTCTGGAATCTATTTACACTTGTTTATCGACTCATATGAAGTCAGAAAGATTTTACTTTTCCTTTATTGGTTGCGGAACCGATTTCACTGAACAGTTACTGATCCCCGATACATTCGACATCTTCAGAAATCCTATTTTGCAGCAGACATTTTCCGCGTGGCCTTCAAGTCTTGCATTTCTATAAACCAACATGAATCTTGATAGAAATTATTCACATCAAATATTTCTTCATTTTCAAACAGCCCCACTTATCTTGAAAACGAAAGTGTGCTATATATTCGTACTTACGTTCCCATTTGAAGCAAGTGAGAGAGTTTGAGGGTCAGATGAATGCCGGAAGCACAAACACGGAGGTTTTGGCCCTGGATGACTGAGGGTGATTGTGTACTTGAGTTCCTATTAGCATAAAACCTTGGACTCTACATTCATTTTTCGGCTTCTCCTGTCCTCCTGTTCATTGGAAACTTCACTGTCCCCAAAGTGAAAGCAGAGGCGTACAGAGTGTCAATAGCAGTCGAGCAACACTGTGAAGCTGTGCTGTTTAAAACGAGGCTCCAAACATTCTAAAAGTTAATATTTCACACTAGACGCAGCGCACACATCCACGTGGCACTCCATCATGTTTGAGTATTTTGAAGGATTTCTTGGAATTGTGCTCGAGCTGCCTCCACACAGGAGGTTGAAAGTCACGGCAAAGACTCATTTGTGGTGTGTGATATCTCTGCAGCATGTGTGTCGACTGATTCTATTCAAAGCTAAGCAAACTATGTTAATGCACTCTATATGTTGGTATATTTCATTTCAATATGTGTAAATCTCCTGAGAAAAACAGATGTTATTCTTTATTATCTGACTGTGCACATGCGGCTATGTTGAAAATGATTGACATCCAATATAGAAAGATCAGCTTGTAGAGACAACTTCATCTGCAGCCGTCGTCCTGATTTCTGCTTTTCTTCCACTGTTCTCTCTCCAGTTTAAAGTTTCTTTCCTGCAAAAAAAACATTCAGCACTGCTCAGGGGATGATACTAAGTCCAGGCATTCTTGGGGGGAGGAAATGCAACAGCTCATTTTCAACACTGCAAACACCCCAATTAATAATGCAGGATGTTGTCACATGCAGGCTCAAGGCTGGACAAAGGAAGGCAGGAAGTTGTGGCAAGAAATTATTTTACATGACTAAAAAGGAATTTAAAAAGGAACCAAACAGGGTGGAAGTCAGAGGAAAGAGCGAGTCAATGAGACCAGGCTGGTCATTAAGCCTTGGAGGAGGTCGACACAGGTGTCACCACATTACCTTAATGACTTCAGGCTCCTGCAGGAGAGGCCAGCTGGACGGGTCGTTACCACGTGTGTTGAACTAAGCACTGCGATATACAGGTGTTACTCTGATTCTAGATTTTCAACATGCATGTTTTGCTGCAGTGTTTTGTTGTCCATCTAAAGCTGTGGATTATATGGACAGTAATGGGGAGTGTGCATGTGGTTTAATTTCATTTTCCTTTAACTTGAGTAGAAGTACTAATGAAAATCCTAGTGAAAATTCCCTGCTTTTATTAAAAGTCCTTCAAAAGTTCAAGACCTTACTTAAAGTAAAAGTATGTAAATATTATTAGCTAAATTTTTTGTATCAAAATTGAAAGTTCTCATTCTGCAGTAAAATGTTTTAATATGATAACTAATGTTTTTGCATTGATGTGTGTGTTGCATTTTCCTGCTGTCGATGTTTAAAGTTGAGCTCATTTGAACTATTTTCAGGGTTAAGTGGTTTATTTAGCTTAAGAAGTAGGAGAATCCTTCAATTTATCTGAAAAACACAAATTCAAAATCACCAGATTTCACCAGACAAGGTTCTGTTTTGACTCTAATATAAGAGAGCAATTTCATACACAGGGCAAAAGTTCTCTTCTCTTCTCTAAACCTAAAATTCAATCTCCACTCCAGACTGTTCTTTCTGTCACAAAGTTTCCAGAGCTCCATGATGTTCTTACAGAAAAGTTAAAGATGATTGATTGGTCATGATTGATGCCAAACTTATATCCAAACCAAACTCCGGAGCTTTGGTAAAGAGACGTAGTTCTCTGTTGCCTCTTGCAGGCTGAAGCGTCTTATTTCATCTCATTTTCAGCTGTGATTGATTATAGCAAACAAACCCGGCCACAGAATGACCACGAGTAAGTTGCCAAGTCCAATGCGCTGCACTTTTTCTGCCACCGATTCATTAAAAGACAGCTATAGATTAGTCAAAGAAAAGTAAGCACGGGGTCAATATTGCATCACGAGCGTGGTCTTCTTATCGTCAGTGAACTGACCTTGGAGGACCGCCGCATGGTTTTAGCTACGGCCGCAGATTTCTTAAAGCTCCAATTGGATCAGAGACATTGAACTATTGGAGCTGAAATAGCTGGAATAGAGAAGCTATGAAATGGGTTGTATTTCTCAGAAGGCATTAGCCCAGCCCACAGGGAGACGGGGTGTGCTGCCGGCGTGTGGAAGAGATCAGAGAGAGGGGATCCTCCTCTGCAGCTCCATTGTAGTCCAGGTAGCATAGATCAAACAGAGCAATCCCCACAGAGCTCCCCAGAAAGTGCTTACCGGGAGGCAATCTTAGGCTGCCCCAAAAGAGAGGCACGGCATATGGCCTTTTGAAGATAGTGGTTTGAGATTAGAGCATATCCCGAATCAGGGAGCATTAAGAGGGGTTGAACTGCGAGCATGTTGGTAAGAGACAGAATGACAGATAAGGGGAAGGCAGAAATCTTAATGCAGCTGTTTCAAAGTGCACAGCAGAAAATGTGTATAGACCCGTTTAGATATTGATCGGCCGCGTCGTCGAGGGCTCGGAGCTGAGGTGTTTTCAAGAACTGACTGGAATTCAATAAAGATGATGCTAGAAAGTGTAACATCAAGCCTCCCTTCTTCAGCTTCTTGGTGAGATTAGATTCATTTCTTGACAGGAATGTGACTTGTTTTCCATTTTGCGTGGACACTAATTTTCCGTTTAGACCAATTTCCTGCTCGGCTCTTGCATCTGCTTTGCCCTATTCAACTGGAGAGAGCGAGAAACAATCCGATAGACTGTATAATAGCATAATTTATGACAGAGTCTAGTAGCAGTGTGTGTGTGTCTCTCTCATCGAGCGCCGTTTCTGACAGCTCTTCCCTGCAGCCGCCCGGAGAGTCGGCCACTGCTGCGATGCCATTTTATCTTCCAAACATCTGAGTAATATAAAAACTGCGTCATTGTACGCTAAGGGGGCCGATATAAAAAGGCACCTCACTTGACCGAGACTTATTACCACTCTATTTGTGAAGCGATGTCTTGGCGATATTTCGTCTGATAAGATGGCAATTTCAATAAGAGGCTTCACTGGCTTTTGGCCCCTGTGGGCTTTGGCTTGAGTAGGAGGGATATATTTCACAGGGGAGAGCTTGATGAAACGAGGGGAGAGCATTTGCAAAAGTGAGATAAGTCTTTTTTTTTTTTTTTTTTTCCTAGACGTTTTGCCAGGGAGTCATAAGAAGTTTGCTCTGCATTGATTGGGAGAGGGAGGCTCGGCCACGTAGAAGTGGAACAGCCTGTGGTTGGTGTCCCATCCATTTTCCACTCTGATGAAGATGGTGCAGAGGAAGCTGTTGGTGGTGGTGGTGGTGTGCGATGGCAGGGGGGCGATTTTGGGGATGTGCCAAGCCCAAAATTAAGATGACAGCAATGACAAGGCTCGATGCCGAACAGATCTATCCCACTGATGCAAGCCGCAAGCTTAACAACCCATGTAGGCTCAATCTCTGCGTGATGTGTGTGTGCATGTGTCGGAGCTTGTGCATGCGTGTTTGTGTGCCGTAGCGTGCAATATGTGTGCCCGTTGACAAGATCATGGAGACTCAGTGTCAAAGCAGACAGTTGATTGCAGGCTGGAGTAAACACCTGGCATCGCGCTTGTCTACAGCTGAGGTGAATCACCGCACATGCACGCCGACCGAAATGTCAAAACGGAGGCACGGAAAACAATATCTGTGAAGCAAACAGGGGTGGAAATCACAGCCTGTGGGAAATGTTTCATTGGCTGTTTGATGTGTTTGCTTAAGTCCAAAAGTTTGTATTTTATTTTATTCTCTAAAGCACTCAGCCCTGTCATATTTCAAACATTTATGATTGCTTTTAGCTGTCAAACTGATCATTTATCTGTTACTTTTATGTAACTATTCGAACAGTTTATCAATGCTTTCAACTAACTTGCAACACACTCTCAACATCTGACTTAATATATGAATAGATTTTTTTAAAATTCAAATCAGAATTTCTGTCATTTCAAATGACTTGAACTCTTCCACAATCTCTTCCTGCTCCCTCCCAGAAACTGCAGAAGTGCCCCCTGGGGTACAAGTACCCCCGGTTAGGAATGACTGCTCGAAAGAATGAGCTGTGAAAATTTATAGAGAGCAGGAAAGTGGTCCGGATAATTGATGGTCTGTAGTTTTAGGATTCAGGGAGGGATCATAACTTGGTCTTTGCTGAGCCTTTATTACTTTCTCTCCTACTTTTCAGCCTGAACTATTTTACTCGAACAAATAATTGGCAATCACCAAGCTCTCTTTCAATTTGGCTGAAATTTTAAGGCTAAAGTCATGCTGAAAATGGAATAATATTCATAAATTAACCTGAGAGTTTTTCCATTTTTAATATGGAAAGCAATTTTGTGTCCCTTCCGAAACGGTTTGACCGAGAGATTAGAATAAAGTAAAAGCCAGGTTCATCCGCCGACCTCCCTTGAAAGACAGAAGATTTTAAGTTGCTCTGGTTCTGGCCTTCCTGGGTTATAAAGCGTCTCTCCTCTCTGCTAATGGAGATTAATTATGTGGACATAACAATAGGAGATAAGTAATAAGAGGAAATTGCCTCTCCCACTTAAATAAAAAGATCATTTTTTTGGTGATAAGGAAAAGAGCCACTTATTATCTTCAGTGGGAGCAGAACGGATCCCTCTGATCACCAGGCTTCCCATGACTGTGAGCCGCTGTCCTTAAAATAGCTCGGCCCCGAATGTATGGCCAAGTGGAACGTGGTATTTAGTGGAACTGATAATTAAAAGCCTGTCTCTGTTTTCCATATAATGCAAGAAAACCTCGCTGAAACTGTGATAAAGACCATTATTTCGTGAGGAGAGGAGGGTGAGGTTGGGGTGATGGCAGGAGGACACAGAGAGCGTCTCTGCTTCAGATCTCCACAAGTGTGGGTTCAGTAATTACTGCAAGTAATTCACTGAGTGTTTATTTATGTGGCCAGAGTTGTTTCGAAGACTTTTGGTGCAAGTTTCAGTTTATCGAAGGCGAGTCCTTAGATTGTGCCACGTTAATTGCATATCTTTCATGTTGCTGACCATTAAAATTAGAGCATTTTCATAATTTTGCTTGTAAGTTAGAATTGTCTTTATTTGGATGGATTTCTTGAGTTGTGAATAAATGCAGTTGACATTTGGTCACATGCATAAATAAAATCTTGCTAATTGATCACCACTGTGATCCAGAGTGAATATCATATCAACTACTGAATGATGTTTTGCAGGAATTCATGGTCCTCAGAGGATGGAGCCTCCTGACTTCTCCTGATCCTCTGACTTTTTCTCTCGTGCCACTATAAAGCCAAACATTTTTTAGTAAAACGTCTCAGCATCAATGCACAAGATAGATTGGCACAAAATTTGGTAAAGACGTTCATGGTTTCCAGACTGCACAACCTGATGATCCAATATCAGACTAAAATCTTAATCTGTGCAACACTGGGCTCCCAGTTTTTCTCCCTGTGTTCCACTCTGGCTTCACCTGATCCACTCAGCTCCTCCCTGATTGCATCAACCAGCACACCTGCTCCCCATCAAGCCATTAACCTGCAGGATCTAAACCCCGGTTCTCCAGTCACTCATCTTTCAGTCTGGTGCTGGACAGAAGCTGTGACCTCTGTGTTGTGTCTTGTGAAATGCCTCCTTTTGTTTTGTTGGTTTTTACTAATCCTGAACTTCAGGATCTGAACTACATGTTACCTGCCTGCTCTCAACTCACTATAAATCGTGTTCAACTTATTTACCGTGTCTGCGTTTCATAGTAGAGACCAAGTCCTTTAAAACAGACATTTCATATTGTCAAACTGATTTGTCAACATCTGAGGTTTAAAATGCTTTTAATTTGAAAATGTTCAAGCAAGTTAGGAAGTTAACGCTGATATCATGACTCACATCTGTAGCTCTGATTATGGCAAAAGCTGTTATTTATCCATTGAGTCATATAGCAGAGACCCGAGCTGACGGACAGCCACGTTACTGCCACACAGGGAGAGAGGTCAGACAGAATTCAACACTTGGGAGACGGAGGGCGCAGCCACGGGAGGCTGCGGGTGTGATAGGTCAAACACTAAATCACGGCTGTTTGCTTGCAAATCCAGCACACGCAGCAAAAAGAGGCTGCTGTGACACTTTTGAGAGTTAATTACTCCTCGGTTCTAAAACAGCGGTTTTAATGGTGAGGGTTTACTTGGCTTAACAGCAATTATTTGCTAAAATACCACTAGTGAAATGCTTGGTTTATCATGTCGTCTGGACTCTCAAATGAAGGCTTTTGCATGGAAAAATTAATAAGAACGTAATGGATGGTGGTTTTCTGAAACTAAAGGGATTTTCGAGTCCCCTGACAAGTTTCGAACCAGAACACATCTTTAACATAATGCTGATTTCAAGGAAGCACACATTCGGAGTTTGCTTAATTGCCCTCCTTTTTACTTTTGGATTTGACAACAAGAGCGTATAATAAAGCCCAACGTACATGACCTGCATTAATAACTTTAGCATTTGACCAGCTAGTGCGCACTAGTGTTGACTTTAAATCTCCCACACTGAAGCTCTCTTGATTCTTACCGTGGGGCTCAACCTGGAGTTTCTCCTCACGCTTTCAGGCAACGAGGGAATTTCCAAGTTGTGCACCTGTATAATTAAAAATGAAAGTGGAAAGAAGTCAACTGGAGCGAAAACTTGTGATGTAAGTGAGGAGAAGGTCATGGCTGAGGGCGGGCAGCGCCTCAGAGGAGATTGGGAGTTCAGAGACAATGAAAATAAACCCAATAGATCTTATCGCCTATGCATTGTCTTGTCTTCCATTGTGATAGGGCAAAATCACGTCAGGGATAAACACAGTATGAATTTTTAAGAGGCACCTCTCCTTATTTCTATTCCGTCTTATTTTTTGCCCGTGCTCAAAATGACCTCCAGTAATCTTCAGAGGTGAATATCGCCATTTCCCTGAAACCTGAATATGAAAGGAGATTGTGAGACCTACCAGGGGAGTTGAAGCACAGGTGTTGAATATTACAGTATGTGTATTTCATTAGTGTTTTGGCAGTTTGAATGATGTGGTCGAAATTATTAAAAGCAGCACAGGTCTGCGTGCATTGATCTGAATAGTAAAGACCAGCTCGGCTCTGAACAAAAATGCAACAGAGGGAAACGTAACATAACACATCCAACAAATGTGAAACTGATCAATGAATATTTGATCAGCGAGAGATGGCGTCCAATGAAGGAGTTTCAGCTGAAATCAGCGTTTTTTTTTCTTCAAGCTCACAAAAAGTGAAGAAACAGCATTTGTATCTGGCACAAACACACAATGAGTGGAGTGTATCATGTATATACTGTATGTATAATGAATCTCATCTCTGCAGGCAGAGGCTGTCCTGGGAAAACATGCAGCTCACATTATCATTGTGCAAATGAGTAAGAAACGTACTTTAGATGTCTGAGATCACGGGATTGTAGAAATACACAAATTGCAGTCTGCAGAGTATTGATCTGTTTTTAGACATGTAGCTCACACACTGATCATCTGCACTGTATGTGAAGTGGCTGGCTCATCCTTTCACATGTGATGATTCTGTACAGATTCTTCCGCTTTTCATCTCTGCTTCCTGCTACTTGCTTTGACCTCTGCAAGCGACACTGTCATTATCAGGTTTCCATGGTGCAGGTACTCTGAATATTTCAATGTTTCTCTTTGAAATCACCACAAATTAGTGTATTTTGAAAAAAGAGTAAGTCACACGACTGCGCTGGAATCAAGGAATCACATTTAGTTAATTATTGGAAACACCTTGAAATAAAACGTGTGCGCTGGCAGGTTTCTTCACTTGTAATAAGACGAGCACCTTAAGAGCAGCTGAAAATCTTTTGCTGACCTCCAGTAGGTTAACTTTCATTTTGCTGTAGTGATGTCGAAGTGGACTCCAGGTGTGTCAGTGCACCGTGACATCACTGCTGGGACCCGACAACATGAGATGAAAATCCACTTTAAATAGCCTTGTTGTCAAATTTGACCTTGAGTTGTGTGACGCTGTGAATTGATACTGTTTTGTGTTAAGTAAGAATTGGCAGATGATTATTACAATTAGGGTGAATATTAACATCAGTCGCATGTATTTGCGTCAGGAAATGCTTCTGGTTGTCAAAACATCCATCAGTGTGTGTTCACAGCCGTTATGAAACATAATCATATCGGCATCGGCCGAGTTGTGGTCGATCACATCTCTGAGCAGACGTTCAGTGAATTTATAGCTTCATGCAAGAACTTGATGAGTTGGTGGAATTTTCTCGTGAAAGCTACAGGTCTACAACCTGGTCTGAGCTTGACGGGACCCGACTGGCTTGACAGTTTTGATTTATTAAGCAATTACTCGCTGGTTTATTGTTATGATGGTTTGGGGTGTGCTTTGGGGTTAAGATTTTGTCTGGGTGCGTGAGGTGGTTGACTAACGAACGCTGCGTGGAGCTGTATTGCTGCTGTTTATGTATGTAATATGAGAGGTGGAGAAAAGGACTCTAGCTCCCAGTGTCGTGGTCAGGAACCTCCGAGGGGTCTCAAGGTATATGTGAGGGGCCATGAGATAATGAAACCATTTCTTTTTTTCCCAGATTTTTCTCTGCTCTTTGCTTTTGTCTTGTAAAAACCCTGCGTTTCCCAACTAAAGCCCCTGACGTGAATTCAAATTAAACCATATAAGATGGTAAAACTGCTCGTAATGAGACAAATTACGCTAATACAAGAAGACATGATTTAAGGGGGCACAAGCCAAAGAAAAGCTTAACTCTAGGCTATGTCGAATTAAGCTGTTTTTTCATTCAGGCATCTGTCATGTCCAAAGCAATAATAATCAAATTACAGCTTATTTATGAACATGATCATAACGGAGAGTGTCTTTGTATAAAAATACTGCAGAAAATATATTTGTTGGTCAGACTCTTACATTAATAAAACAATAAAGACCAAAGAATAAGATGATGCATATGTGTGATTTTTTTTTTTTTTTTGTCACATATAAACTTTGAAATAGTTCAGAGCTAATCTTCTTCTTGAAGGAGATGGTTTTAGAGTTCAGCAACGCACTTTTCATGAGTCAAATTTCTAAACAGAATAGTTACAAAGTGGATCTCAGTTCAGTCCAAATCAGTGGCTTTTAAAAATCTGACATTGTGGGCCTCCGCTCAGTCAAACCTTCGAAAAGACTCCTTCTCATCCGCCCCCTTAGTTTACTGGCTTAGTTTTGCTAAATTCCTGGATGCTGATTGAATCATTATGTTAATTGATCCCATAGACACTCAACATATACGCCAAGATCGCCAAGTATTGCTATTTGACACTCAGATATTCAGACTTCACTAAATGCATAAAAAGGTCAAAAGGTCAGTCCTAAGGCATTTTAGTTTCTGACTGAAAAACAGAAAAACTCCAAAACTACTACATCTCTGAACTATCTCAAAACACACATTTAGTCTATTCTCTCTGATCTCCTTTCGATAACTAGTGTCATATTTTTTCACTTTCATTCACTCCTGAGTTTGGAGTCCTGAAAACCTCTGGTCCAAAGTAAAAACTCACAAAATTCACAACCTAATACTCAATCTGGTCAAGTCACTGAGAAAAGGAACACATGGAGAGATCAATCCATCTTTTAAAGAACATTCCCAGAACATGTGGATATCGCAGAGACCGGCCTCTGCGTGTCAGCCGATGCCATTGACGTGCCTCCTAAAAAACACCAGGGGACAGATCAATGAGTGTATGAACTAAAATGGGTGTTCAAGACAGTAGACACTAATTAAAATGACAGTCTGAGTCTGTATTGGCTTGCTGTCTTCAGGTGAAGCACTGAAGAGATGACCTCTCCTCGCGGAGTGGAAATGTAATTTCATGGCCTGTTAGACACTGAACTCCAGGAGTAAACAGAGAGGTGTTAGCGCTGGCGTCTGATGGGGGCACGCTCAGACCACAACAGCACTGGAGTGGTGGCCCTTGTAGTCCTCCATGGCGAATCCTCTCTGGCTCAACGGCTTTTCGCTTCGGCTTCGAGAGTGTAAACACCGACGGAGTGGATTGAACTTCTCCTGATAAGTGCTCTTACAGTGATTATACTATATGGAGATACAGAGCGTGTGGAAGGTGTGTGTGTGTGTGTGTGTGTGTGTGCATTAAGTGGGAAGGTGACAGGTTGGAGAAGCCTGGGATCAAGAGGAGAAACTTGAGACCATTTGAACATTTATTCAAGCAATTGATGAAAATATTTAATGCAATTTGTGAAATAAACCTTTTTTCTTTTTTTGCTAGAAACCAGCAATAAAAAATATAAGGATGTGAAAGCCCTAAAATTTCACACTGATTCTGACTCTTCAAAACATCATTGACGCTTATTAAAGCAAAAAATATAAAAGGTGGTTTGACACAGGATAAGAATTCAGTATTTTTTGTCATAAGCGAAACAATACATGCTCTCACACTATCGTGCATTTACTCACATTGCTGCAGTGCACAGTGCATGTCATTCTCAGCCTCACTCCATTTATTATGTATAGATATACCAGAGATACAAACCAATGCATACTCAGTGGATTTAAAGAAGCCGTACCACCTGAAGATCTGCTGGCCTAGTAAAAAATTCAGTGAGGCTGTGAAAGTAGAACATGAGCAAAGGGAAATTCAGAGCCTCTAATGATTCTCTATAGACATCAAAAGTGAGAGAAAACATATAAAACAATTGATTCAGGTTTCATCCCGCAGGCTTTCCATCAAAATTGGCAAATTAATCATCCAGTAGGTTGCACAGCCCACATCGCTCAAATGATGGACTATGTTACCATGCCAAGATAAAGAGATTTAATAATTCACAGAATTGACCTTTGCTGAACCTTTTACTTCTATTCTCTCAGGAAAGGCCTACTTTCATTCCATCTCTTCGCTTCTGACAGAGTTCAAGACAAAATCTGTCTGAACAAAAAGACAAGCCCGTCACAATCAAATAGGTCTGGCAAATAAACTCCGAATGTGACGCGCTATCTCCAAACTCTGATGGGAAAATAATACAGATATGGATTATTGCATTGATTCCTATTCTTTTTTTTAAATAGAAAACAAGGAAGGAAGATTAAAATTGATTTAATAAAAAGATAAAAAAAAAAAAAAGCCACTGCTTGTCTGAAACCAACTGTACCTCTCCTACTTAAAAATGAAAGACTGAACACAACAGTGCTGCAGAACACACATGTTCCTGTGTGTTGTCTCTGTCAAATAATGCACGAAGCTCAGCCCACGGGAGAAAACACAGACGAGAAAGAATGAGACTCAGCCATAAGGTAAAGCACATAGATCCCTTTTGTTTCCTCGAGACAAAATAACATTAACACTGCATGAAAAGGGACTTTGAAATAAATAAGTCACCAACTACAAAGCACAGCGAATATACAGTTGGTTGCATTGAATCTGTATTTGTTCGCAACAAGTCGTTAAAATTCCATTTGCAAAAACATATTGTTTGTCCACGTCCTCTTGGACACCACGCACACAAAGTGACCTGGTTAGATTTTTAGAAACATCGTGGTTTGGGCTTTAATAATCAACCCTGACCTCCTCCCCACACAGACTTTGTTGCTCTCTAATTTCACCTGACTTCCTCCTTTTTGCTCCCATCAAAATATTTTATATATATATTTAAGTTAGGAGAGACTTGTAAACAAATAATATGGACATGTGGACAATAATGAGAAAGATCAACAGTCTTCGCCGATTAGATCCCATCGTGATCATATTTTGGCTTAACTGAAAGATTAAGCACCCACAGTCAGCTGATTATGAAAGAGAGAAATGTGAATGAATGAGTATAAAGAGTCTTCCTGATTGAATTTACAACCCCGATTCCCAAAAAGGTGAGACGCTGTGTAAAACATAAATAAAACAGAATGTGATCCTTTTTGACATAAACTCAATTGAAAACAGCACAAAGACAATATATTTAATGTCTGACCTCATCAGCTTCATTGATTTTTGTTAATATCTGCTTCTTCTGAATTCGATGGCAGCAACATGTTTCAAACAAGTTGAGACAGGAGCAACAAAAGACTGTGAAAGTTGTGGACTGATTGAAAACACCTGTTTGGATCCTTCCACAGGTAAACAGGTTCATTGGTAACAGGTGATAGGATCATGATTGGGTATGAAAGGTTCATCCTGGAAAGACTCAGTCATTCACAAGCGAGGATGGAGAGAGGTTCACCACTTTGTGAACACATGATGGTATAAAGGAGATGAATACATGAGCTCGGGAACACTTTGGAAAACTGTCTGCATTCTGATTGTATTTATGTTTTACACAGCATGCCAACTTTTTGGAATCTTGGTTGTACACTAAGCTTCATTACCAGATGGCTTTGCCGCCTGAATGTAAATGTCATTTTGGGGCCCTGATGCCCTTCTTGGGGAAACAGTCTGCTCGTCCATATCACTGCAGGAACCAGGCTACAGAGTAGATACAGAAAACTTCAGCTGATAGAATTGCATGGTATATAATGTTTAGGCTCGTTGTGCAAAAGCCAAACAAATGTAAACAGTTTACAACTTTATTATAAAATGGCAATGATAGTAAGCCTTCTGTTCTGTTGTCGCATTGATAATCAATTTGAATTTGGAAAAGTTTTAGTAAGTAAACACAGCTCGTATTAGTGACACAGGGCACCACAATTCAGATATCGATTCGGCCTTTAAATGACAATACATCTCCAGCGTATATTACTGCCTATAAAAACCCATTATTGAGGTACTTGTCTGTCACTGGCACCACCGAACACACGATTGTTCCAGACCACAAATGTTTAAAAGGCTGCTTTTATGACCTGAAGATCAATTTGACCCTAAGCTGCAAGAGGCGGAGGAATCGTGGCTCCTGGCTTGGATACCAATGATCTCTAAAGCTAATCCTCCCGCTCCGTCAAACTGTCTTCTCATGATCTTAAATGCAGAGAGTGAAAATGTAAAAGCAATTCTAAGTACTTTCTACTGTCCGTTGGTTTTCACTTCAGTGCATAAAAACCTCCATTAATGTGCGTCTTTGTTAAGTGAAAACTGCAAACCGTAAAATGCCAAATGCGTTGCTTTACTTTTAATTTCGCTCGCTGGCTGATGTCTGCAGGACTGCTCTCGATCTGCTGCATCACAGTCTCTGCACGCTGCAGGAACAATGTTTAGTTCATGCCGGAGTCAACAGCTGTAAAATATTAATTTGCATATGAAAACAACAACAGCAATCTGCAGAACACTGACACTCATTTTCAGGACGTTTCCAATTCATTACGAAGGAGACTGTGTGAAATAAGCGCAATGTAAAACACACTATGTCCTTTTTAATGGGAAATAAAACCTGAAATAATTCACTTCTGGCATTTCTATTACCAAGAATAGCTTATTCTTGTTTTATTAACAGGAATCTCTGTAATGCGAGATGCGCTTTTTTTGAGCTGCTGTGATCACAAAGGACTCTCTGTACTGTTTATCTGCTTTAGATGCATTTATCTCACGAATGAAGCTCATTTTGTGTAAAAGGCCAAACAGGTTCATTTCAAATTCTTGAGTCTTAGTTCTTTGATGCAACACTTGGAAGCCAGGTGGCCTATTTTCTAACACAGTGTAAATAATGAGTGAGATGTGTTTTTTTAAAGTTCATGTCTGTGCATTAAATACTGAGTCCTCTCACTGGTGTGTGTGTGTGTGTGTGTGCTGCCGCTGCTGTATGTAAATTCACTTGATAGACATGACCTGGAGGTAACAATGCTGCTATGTGCGAAAGAGAAATGGTTCAAATGCAGGAATTAGTCTGCTTGGCCGAGTTGTGTAACTTTGATGAGCACCCAGCAGCTTGCTCGCTCACGCCATAAAAGCTGTAATGGCTCGTGGGCAGCGAGGCCGAGGCTAATAGAACCAGATCCACAGATACGCTCACTTCAATACCAGTATTACAGACGCTATTAGTGCAGCTGCAGTGTAACATCTCCTGGTCATATAATCTCACACTGTATTGTAAATAACAGAATCTCACTTGGAAAATGATCCTACTTAAACTGTATTTCCAAGCTTTAGTAAATCACAACACAAATCACACTTGAAGTTACAAGTAACTCAGAAAATGCCATGTTGCGTGGTTCAGGTGTTCCTGGAGCCATCAGAGGAGGAAGCTATCGCTGTGTAGGAGTCAAACCTCGGTAAAGTGACTCCCATGAAGGCAACACAGCAGCATCAGGTAAGTCTTGGTATCCACAGGAAGATGTGACCTCTGAGACCTGATGAAAGCTCCATTACCGGCTCACACCACCAGAAACCTTTTACCTCGGTGGAAGACACGATCTGGACAGTTCACATTAAAGACTTTGCTCCTATGTGTATTATTGGATATATACACATGACAGGTATTTCCACTTGAGGGCTGTGTGGTTGCCCGTTAGAGAAATATATCGTGTTTCTACTGCAGATAGTAAATAGTGAAGACATTTCTGGTTCACTGTCAAACTAAATTACTGTTCGGACATATCACAATACGAGTTCTACAATATTCTCCGCGGCATTTTAAAACAGATCATCTGCAGCACAAACATTTTATCGCACAAATATAGCAATAATTTTTTTGAGTAAAAACTAATATGTAGTCAGAATAACCCACACTTTAGTGGATTTATTAGTTCTAACTAGAAATAATTGCTTGACTAATGCATCACACTTTCCACCCCCACATCCTCGTAATTAACTTTCTGTAAGTGGTTAAATCAAATGCACAACACAACACTGTGGCTCCTCACTTCGACAGACTCAGCAGGTCAGACAAATGTAAAACTGAATGCATGTGTCGAGACTTTAGACATAAATACTAATTAAACATAACGTGAGCGAGAGATAAGAGTAACATTAGCAGCATTCAACTGAGGAAAACATGACAGAAAAATCTTGATTTTTCAGTGTGGTTTATTCCTCCATGATTTCTGTTTGAACATGAACGTGAAGTTTTTCATTTCAGAAGCGGCCATTGTTGTGATGTTCACAATAGAAATGCAGCTGAATGAACACAGTCACTCACAGAGCAGCAAACCGAAACAATGAGCTGAAAGCATGTAAAAACTGCAAAGAGCTGCAGGCTTAGATCTTTGCTTTCAGAAGAAGAACAAACCTCCCTTTCTGTAAGTTATTTTTAACTTGAACTCTTCCTATCACATGCAGAAAGAAGCAAGTACAACTGCATGAACTGAGATTTATTTTGCTTTTTAACCACAAACCAAAAACGAACCCTTGGAGTCGCGGCCTGGGAACGATACACTGCTCATGCAGCCGCTTTAAGCTCAGCTGCTAATAATATGTCACAGAGTAGAAGCCAGTGGATAATAGAGAGACTTTTCCTTCCAGCATTCATGTGTGTGCCTCCGTCTCTCCATCCTCTGGCTCGTTGGTCCATTACCTCTCTCCCTCTCTCTGCCCTGCCCTTCACATCGCTCCTCTGGACACTCAGGTATCCATGACCCCGTGTGTGGGAAGAGGTGGGAGAGATCAGGGAGCACAAAAGGACTGGCTGCTATTAATTTTGCCCAGGCAACCTTCACAATAATCCAACGAGACGGCCATTTAATTGTGCTAACCCTGAGCCCGCGGCGAGCCTGCCTGTCCCAGCATTCTCCTTTCTCCGAGAATACCAAGGAGCTGTCGTCTCGCCTTCGTAAGAGGAGCGGGGAGGAAAGTGTTGGATGTGAATCTGAGCAGTTTTTATTCTTCTTTGCTCATTTTTTATTTTTCTTAGCATTGTTATCTAAAATCCTCTGCAGGAAAATAAAATGACATGTCGGGGGAAGGTTATCGATGGCCGCTGTGATGCAGGTTTATTTTTGAAAAGAACCTCTGGAGCATTGTTCACTTTCAACAGTGAGTTACAGCTTGCTGGAGGGAGACATTTTGGAACAAAGGCTGAGAATGAGTGGCTGCGTGGCCCAAAGATAGACTGTGTTCGAGCTGCGGAGGTCATGGAAAAAACAGGAGGGCTGCTGGGTTGAAATATCATCCCTCTAACATTTCTGAGAGAAAATTAAAAAAAAAAAGAAAAGGAAAAAGAAAATTGAAAATCATGAGCAAAAGATGGAGGCTGCCTTCGTTTTATTCACAGTGCGCGACCAAATTACTAATGCCTCTTCACGCTGAAAGTTTGAACGGACACCAGCATTTAAAATGGAAACCTTTCATTGGCATCTAAATTCATTTCAGTGGAATCAAGTGATTAGTGGATTCGCTCATGGGTGCAAAGTAAGTTAGAATATTCGCCCACAAATATGCGCTCGCCTTTTGAGGGTTCGGAGAGTCCGACATAGAGGAAGTGATCGTGACTTTTTGTTGCACCACTCACTTTTATTTAACCTCCTTTGTCAGGGTATTAACTGATCCGCACAAGGTTTGCAAGTAGTTTATAAAAGACTAGTCGACTACACAAAGACGTCTTTTGAATAAAACTGACCGACCGTTCATTTCAATTTCTGTTAATTCAACTAAATATTAATAAATATTGCAAATACTTGCAGGTTATTTCTTCGCTGCACCACTTTCTGATGTGACTTTACTTTTCAGGTTGTCTCATCATGAGAGGTTGCAAAATGCCGATGAGGTTTGATTGGTGGTGTTAAAAGAAGAGATGATTTCAGGGTGAAAAAGGAAGTAATCCAGTTAGAGCCATTGACGTGTAGCTCTTCCTGTTTTCATTAAAATCATCTAAAAGGTTGTGAACTCGCATCAGTTGAATCAGGCCATTTATGTGGAAAATCCTCCTGCAGGTGAGCACGGCTCGACAAGAGCTCCTCCATCCTGTCAGTCTTTACTCACTTCCTCTCTGTCTGCTATTTTGCTGGCCCCTCTCTCAACATCTATCCCTTCACTGCAGGTAATTACAGCGCAGTGGCACCGTGGTCAGTAAAAGGCGAGGCCCGACCACTCCGGGGGAAGGCACATGATCCATTAGCTGAGCACAGGGCTCGACGGCCCATTCCTCATTCCCATTTGTCTTTCCTTAAAACCCCCTCCGCCCCCGTCCCACTCCGACTCAGACATCTCCCTTCTTCTCCCGCTCCATCAAATACACAGAATTCAACATATGCAGAAAAAAAGAAAAAAAAACTCTTTAAAAACGAATTTCAGCTTGAGAGCGCCGCAGAGCTTTTTCAGATACCTGTATAAAACTGCACCCTGATCGCCAGGCAGCCAGCCGGCGAGCTGCTGTGCTCTCTAACCGAATCCTTCGCCATTGGAGAATTTTGACACAACAGCTGCCTTGAATTCAATAAAGGCAAATGTAATATATTTTTCATATGCTGATACTGCTCGAGTCCAAATAATATAAGTGGCCCACTGAGAGGTGCAGCCTAATAGCTTCACTGGGTTTTCATTTGCATGTCCTTTTTCATTTGGCTCGCAAAGTCATGACGACAAACACGGAGACAAACAGCGAATCAGCAGCCTTTTTATGAGGAATATCCCACAATGACTGCTGCTCTCGCCGTTAGAAATCTTTTTTGTGAAGACTTCAGTTTTTAATGAGGGGGAACAAGTAACAATCACACGTGAACCTGCGAATCACTCCAATGGCAATTTTCGAAACAATTACACTCAATTTCCACGACTGTCTGCGCCGCTGCCACTCAGCTGCCTGTTACACTGAGTGACTCATGCCGCCTTTTGTGCTGACATGAGTCTCACAGGTGTAATTCTCGTCGACTCCTTTTTCAGCACGGACTCAGAAAGAGAGGAAAGAGAATTCATTCCTGTAATGACCTTCTCCACAGCTAATAGGTAAATCCATTAGCAGAGCGAAGACGGAGAGAGAAACAAAGCTGGTGGGGCTGCGGCTTCCTGTCACGTCGCAGAGTTAACGCCTCTTGTCTTGTTTCATCAGGTGCGAAGTGGGAACTGATCGATAACCTTTCCCTGCAGGTAAAAGACCGCTGGACCACACGTTACATCCTCCTGATTAGCTGCCTCATCGGTCTGCAAACTCAGTGCTCTCGTTAGATACCGATATGTTCTTTTTCATATACTTACCTAGACATATGTGTTTCTGATTTAAAAATGGATCAACGTGGCTGCTAGATTTTTCTTTTGTCTCTCAGGTGGTTTCATAGTTAAACCTTAAAGCTGAAATACCAACATCAGAATATAATGCAAGGTAATTGATTGAAAATGAATCATATTGAAAGTATTATTATTGTTGCTTGTGGTGCCTCAGTAAATTTCATTTGCTGTAAATCTGATGATTGATTTTAATATTATGACATTATTATTATTATTAGTTGATTACAGAGTTAGAGTATTACTGTTGTGGGCAATATGTTCCTTCTTTTACCCGCATCAAGAATCACAATTACTCCTGAACATTCGATCCTGAAATATGTTTTTTGATTGTTGAACATTTACTTTGCTTCTTTCTAGAGAAATATGAAATAAGAGGCATTACAAAAACCAATAATTTAAAAAAAAGAAGAAGAATAAAAAAGTTTGCATCGGTGTTGCATTCTGGGAGTCCACAAGCCTCAGGCCGACATATGATTGTCTGAAAGCACCTTGACTCTTAACTCCTTTACTTTCAGGCTTAGTATCAGTCTGTTAAAGCTCCGTTTTCTCCTCAATAACAGATGTTCTATTTGAATGGAGCGAGCATCGACCTCTGATTTGTGTTTGGGTGATATACTGTGTGTAAGGAATAAGATTATCAGCCTGTGTGTTGTGGGTAATTTCTTGAAGCCATCAGGGCCGGAGCGTAAAACCTTACTTCCATTCTGCCACAGACGCACTGTTTATGTATTTTGGGGCAACATGTTCTCTGAAACCACTGTAAGAACCCTGTAATAGTTGAAACGAGCAGCCTTCCAGCTGTAAGGACGGACTCAGAATGGTAATGAGGAGACCTCAGAAGCTACATGACATTAAAGCAAACCCTCCAGCTGATCATAATCTCGGCCGTAATATCAATTAATCAAAACATTTTGATAGCCTCACCGAGTGCGATCGACCTCTGGGTGCTGAGAGGCTGTCATCTGTGTGCTGGAGTGGCAGTGCGGCAATTAACTTAAATTAAAAGTTGGAATAAATTCATGACATATGGAGAACGTACTTGAGTCTTTCTGTATAATATTTCCTCACGGGCTCTCGTATAAAGGTTACGCTTATGTCACTTTGTCTCATGATACAACAACCAGCTCAAGATGCTGTGAGCAACACGTCTCTTGCGAGTTGTGGTTAAACACAGCCAATCAGCTCTTGTTACATCGACAAAGCTTTTGGCTACTTTTCAATACCCACAGTACTTTTTCTTCTGATGATTTCTGAATGCTGGCTTCATAGGGTTCAAGAATAAATCTCAGATTGAATCCACAATGATTCATGGCTAAATGCTCCTGCTTCCTGGGTACAGCACACTGTCACAAATTTGGTGGCATTTTGACCTTTTTGGATTTTGAGAGTCGCCCAGCTGGCAAGATGTAAGGTCTTTGCAGCCTGTGTGAGGAAAAAAACATTGTATTATTGCAGAATATGTCACTGGAAAGGCAAAGCTAAAAAACCATCCACTCCATATCTTCATAAAAATACTGCATTCATACCTGCAGTGACCACAGGAGCTGTGTGAATGCATTGCTATACAAAAAAAATTACTGTGCATTGTGAAGTGTGCTTAATGCTGGACTGCAATCTTAGAGAAAATCAACAAGTGCTGCCACTCGTGTGTATGACACACGCTCAATGATTTAGGGACAAAGGCAAAGGAAGTGCAATCCAATCAAATTCTCTTTCATCTGGAGGAAAAAGCATATATATTGGAAACAGCAGGAATAATTAGTACCCACGCTGACAGGGCCTTCAATTATAACTAGTGCATCTTTCTGTTGATTGATTCCATACAGAGCAGAACAGTAAGAGAGCCGATAATCGTTTTCATGTAGTGAGTGATGACCTCATTGCATATATTCATACACTATATGCATAAATGCATGTATATGTATGAATTTCCCGAATATGTGACGGTGAGAAATTATAGCTGTTGCTGTGCTTTCATCTTTTCTCCGGGCCTCTTGCTTTCCTTGTTTCTTGTTTCTCTGGCTAACCTGCACAGAAGAAATCAATTATGCTGACCCTAATCTAAAAGCATGACATGAGGATTAATAACTTGCCTGATATGGAATATGCACAACTTTCTGTCAACCAGATGAATAGGCTGCAGTCCAATTGAAATAACATACGAGAAGCTTTTTAATCATCGGGTCAAGGGAAAAAAAAAATCTCCTTGCTTCACTCAACTCGTGCAAGAGACGGAGTTACAGGTGGCAATAGCCTCCAAACAAAATGAGAAGAGGAAGGAAAAATATATTAACCTAATTAAACATTTGATGCAATGTTTTTCATAACTCAAAAATGCCAACTCTGGTCAACCCTTTCTTCTTATTACAAAATAAAGATAGCAGTTTTTTGGTCATGCGGGTGCAGCAGAACAAGCTGAAAACACAAAGATGTGTTTTAAAGTTTTATATTGAATGTTTCCTATTTTCACATTCAGCAGATACAGAGAGACATTATCATTCCTTTGGCGTCGCATTTCTGTCTGAGCGACCAGGCAAAGTCCAACAGTCACTCACTTTTTAGCTCTCGACCAACTCCTGAGAAAATATTTCCCTCTGTAGCTCTTACATGCTCCACTATGTTCACTAACTTTGCTGTTTTGTTGCTGAAGTCAATTAATCAATTGGTCGACTGACAGAAAATGAATTGGCAATTATGTTAAGCGATTCATGTTTCATATCATATTTTCAAGTGAATATGCCAAAAAAAAAAAGATTTCCCTCAAATGTGAAATTTTTTGTTCACCCTCTAACATCATTATCTGATTATTTTGGGATTTTGAACAGCTGGTCAGACGTAGGACTCTGGGAAAATGTGATGGATAAATGTTAGATCGCTCAATAATGAAAGTTTTTGAATGATCCAAAATAGACCAAAAGGCTCAGTAGAGCTGAGGGAGGCTGCAGAATAGGATGATAATGGTCTGTGGGGTCTATGAGCGACCCTTTCATTTGATCCATTGTTAATATAAAAAATATTGATTTAACATGCTCAGTGTACAATAAAAGCCCAATTTCATCTGATAGCGCGCGGTTACGGTGCACTCTGAAATAGTCGGTGAAAGAAAAGCATTTTGCTGCCGGCTTCCAGTCGGCGGTTCAGCCCCGCTCGGAGTGGACCTGCTCCTATTAGGCCCGGCCTGTGGTGTTCATTCAGATGCTCGGATCTGTAGGAGGCTGTGGGCCAGAGAGCTCTTTTCAAACACACAAATCAGTCCCTCACATGATGCTGTCCTTCAGGCCATGCTGGAGATAAAGAAAGTTAACTTATCCACTAACTAAAGTTTTACAGCTATACTACAAAACAACTACACTTGAGAAATTACAACGTCTGAAGGTCAGCCGTCTCGCAGCGTAATGCATTTTTGACTCCACTCCATAAAACATAGCCAAAGGATTTTAATGCTGCAACCTTTTTGCTTTTGTAAATTGAATGTAATGCTGTTTTCAGAAAATTGTATGTAATGCTGTGCAGCAAGTCGCTCAGAAGGAACAGCAGTGGTTTGTTCTGAGAGGATGTTTCCTAAATGTCCAGGATGAAACTAGGTTGTATTTATTGCCTCTGAATCTGAAGTCTTTGTAGCTATGTCAAATTTTTGCCTCACAAGTTTAGCATTGTTTAAATTTAATATTAACTCAGAGTGCCGTTTAAAAGTTTAACTGGCCTATTACAAAAGTCTGATTCAGTAAAGTCTGATGGCTGAGAGGATTACTCTGGATTTCAAATGGTCTTTCATGCTTTCAGGTTGCAACTCCTTTTTACAAATAGATGTTATTTTGCATGAAGGGTTTGCAAGAGAACAACAAATCGCTGTACAAGGGTTCAACCGGACTGAGAATTGAAAGGGCAGAAAGAGACAACGATACCTCTGAGCAACAGTAAAATAAGAATATCAGAAATCACCAGTCTTTGGAAGCTTAGCATGAAAGAGTGTGCGGATTTAAATGGGAACATGTTCCTGTTTCAGCGTCAAGTGCACAATAATGCCTATAACAAGCTGGAATTAACCAGCGGGTGCTCGAGCAAAGCTATTCATGCGTGAACACCTTGCTATACATTGCTATATAAAAGCCTGCAGAGCTGCCAGAGCTCTGGACTGCAATCTTAAAGAAAATCAGCCAGTGTCGCCACTCCTGTGCACTTTCCACGAATTAGGCACAAAGACGAAGCCAATCGCAATCAGATCAAATTCTCTGTCATTCGGAACAAAAAGACTTTATGTTGGAAACAGCAGAAATAATTAGTACTCGCGCTGACGTGGCTCTTCAGCTCAGGTTTCCTTCATAGAAATCTCCAGATTGATTCATAATTATTCAAAAAACTATTCAACCACAGATATAGAAGGTTGATGTAGGGTTAACACTATTGAAATTGGATTACAGAATATCAATTGAAAGTACTGTGAACTGGGAAATGACAGTTTTAAAGCTATTCAATCTCAGTCGACTGCAGAGGCACAAAGAAAAACTATTTAGAGCACAATTGCGAGCATTGTGGTTCCGAAATGATCTCGGCTCTCCTAAGCTTTTCTGGACTGGAAAACAAATTCAGAACTGAAGGGTATTTTGGAGAAAAATAGTTGGTCTTCCTGTCATGCAACACCGACCAACATCTTATCCTTGCAATGTTGTTCGACCTCATTGTTATGTAATTTTGACGCAGCTTGCGAGCGTCGGCCTTCAGAGATTGAAGACATCACATGGATGCGAGACACAAGAGCACTGAGCTTCTAATGTGTCTAATTATAAGTCAAGTCTAATGAAAAGTCAGGTAAGAAAGGTTTTTATTTTTCTAAATCTTCACATTGTTTATTGTTTTACCGCATTCCTTTAATGTATTTGATGAAGGATTTCCATGGAACTCTTGTTTCACACCGACGTTCAGGATAATTGGGAGCAAGCGTTTTCTCCCTCTCCGCTGTTCAAGGAAATGTCAGTCAGCATTAGCATACTCATTTATAGAGTGCTACAGCTGTCCCTGGCTGCTACCTCGCCGACCCTCGCTCTCCGTGCACCCAGCCACCCCTTTCAAGGAGGGTTATCACAACGATTATGAAAAATGACTCCTTTTAAAAAAAAAAAAATTTAAAAAACCCTGATGTGACACATTATCTCAATATTAAGGGAGTTTGAGCGAATAATAAGTTTGGCTTATTAATGGCGGTATGAAAGGGTAAGGAGCCGTCAGGTGAAGTTAAATGCCACTGTCAATCTCGGCATGAGTCAATTTTGACTTCAAAGGCCATTTCACCGGAATCATGTCACAGTATTTATGGAAACACCTCATGTGAGATTTTCTCCAGAAATTTGGTAGATAGTGCATGAAAGTTTAACATTTGCTGAACATAATGAGCCCATTAATTCTGAGTTTGTGTGAGTGGATGCTGGTGCATGCAGCCCTTATCAGGTAAGTCTGTAACCTCTTGTGCAGAAGTCTGCAACCTGTGTGTGAGCCTACAGTATGTGCATACTAATGCTCTTACATGCATGCATACATTTCTGGAAGTCACGTCCTGATTTCGCCTGTTAGCCCATTAGGGCCGTCAAATGAGAAGCGGCAGGTAGATAAACCATCGCCCGGCGAGAAATATATTATTCTCTATAAGACCGCTAGAAGAAAGAAAGCTTTGAATTCCCTGCTCACTTTTCATGAATAAATGATGAGGTGTGTTTGAATGAATCCATGTCCTTTCTTGGTGTCCTTTCTAAAGTTCGCTAAATGGCAGACACGGCGGTACATTCCTGTCCACGAGCTAGGTGCCGCTAATCTGATGATCGAGCTATTCACCGTATCCCCTCGTTACAAAGGCTTCTTCGGCGGAGGCTGTTGATAGCCTGAAGGTCCAGAATCAAACAGGGCACGGAGGTATAGCAGTGAGTGTAAACCGCAGCGCTGGAGAGTAACCGCCGCTCCTCCTTTCCACTTGATTTGTGGTTGTCGCTCTCTTGTGCCGTGATATAAACAAACAGAAGAAATGCCAGCGTGCGTCATCTGTCCCTAACATGAAAGAATGATGTGGTCATCCTCACAAAACAAAGGTCACTCTCTCACATTTCTCCCCGAGCGCTAAATTACTTCTTGTTATTGTATACCAAGTTCGACATTTACGTATACATTGTGTACCCGTTTGCGGGCGCTACGACAGGCGTGCACTTCACACATCTAATTGAATTGGTCACTGTCATTAAATACTTAAGCAGCTCAGGGGGCAAATTAGCTCGCAGACGTCTTTCAGAGAAGGAAATGAGGACATATGGGATATGTCTCTGAGCTCCACGGAGCAGACTCGCGGGAAAGACGACCAAAGGGTTGCGCCAGTCGCAGCTCATGCCCGAACCGCGTCACACAAAGTCAGAGCCAAGAGCGAGAGAGAAACCGGGTGCGGAAGAGAGAGAGAGAGAAAGGCGACTCCCTCAATGAGAGTCTGGGGCAAAGATAAGAGAAGAATTAGCACTTAATTTGTGGAGAAATTAATCCGTTTTCAGCATGAATCACAGCCTCACTCTGTGGCATTGTTCAAGGCAGTGAGCGCTCCTATCTCACGTCCCCAGATATTTGCAGGTCACTACAGAGGAGAGGATTTCAATTTGGTCACTGATGTTGGATCAAGAGAGGAAAGACACAAAAGAAGTCTTTGTTCCAGCAAGGGGTTCACGAGAAATGGCACGTATCATCTTGCGAGGATTTCACAGCTGCCGACGTGCGCCGCCGCGACGTGTGTCTTTATAAGTTGCTTTTCATGAAGGCAAACTGAAGGCCACACAACAGTAAAACTGAGCAAAATGTAATTGGAGCAGCCTCTATTTGATATTGAGCATTTAATCGCAGATCATTAATGCAGTGCCATTTAAAAAGCCTCAGCATCCCCAGAATATAGAGAAGGTGACATTTAAAAAGCCCCCAGTTCTCCGCCGACGCCAAATATTTCGCCAGTTACTCAAATTAATTCACTGATGACTTGCCTTTGGATATGAGCTGCACAACACAACAATACAGGAGAATTTTCGAAAATTATTATACGCCAGGCAAGGTTATGCAAAAGCACCGTCTGCTTCTGTTTTCCTTGACTGAAACTAAAGACACTGCAGCAGCCTGGTTAATAAAGGAGTGTGTGTGTGTGTGTCCTTGTGAAATGTTTCTGCAGCCTGATTGACATTCTCCATACATCAGTTCAGACCTCTCACCTACATTAAACAACGTATTCAGCGACAACTTGGACATCGTAAGCGTATCTTATATCTTCATATGGGAAATAACAAATATAAAGACGGCAAATTCATTTTCAGACACGCTTTTTCAGCTGAATCGCCGACCTCGGCTTCTCCGTGCCAAAGCTCAGGGCCGCTCCCGTTCGCAAGTCTCGCGGTGTGAATCAAAAAGACATCCGCCCTTTTGTGCGGCAGCCTCCACGCCAAGGCGCCTTAACAAAATGGCACGAGCTCTTGTTGTTATGAGTTTTCTACTGCTTGTCATTCCCGTGACTGTTTCATTTCTGCGCGCTGCCTTGGTAACAGCTGTCAGCGCGAGGCGTCAGGAAGCAGAAAGAGCCGTCATTTCCAACAGGGGAGGCGAGTTCTACCTCTCAACCTTTCATCATCCTCTCACCAGTGAATGGATTTGAGAGACAAAGTATTTCTCTCTGTCTGAGGTGTGGGTATCAGAGATGGCATTTCATTAGGCCCTCCACACACCGTGCATTTGGTAGAGGAAATTTCACAAGATGTAATATATTAATGAGGGGCAGAAGATGGTTGGAGTCAAAAGGATTCAATACATAACACACACATTTTTGTTGGGGACTACTTTCAGCTGTGGATTAATACACATTAGGTGCTGTAGTTAGTATTTACAGCAACAGGACAGTGTTTGTAGTACAGATCCAAGATGGAGGACATTCTCATCATGATGAAGGAACATGTCAGCCAGTGCACCCATGTGGCTAATTGATGTGTTTTTAATAGTTTTTGGACAACAACTGAGCTCCATGGCGCAGAGGAAGAAGATGCATCAGGCTCCGGCTACGAAGCCAATACTTGCTGGTGGCATCATTCATTGCTCGTCGCTGTTAATGTCTTTTCATTGGACTTATTGACAAAACGACAAAAGAAGTTCTATCCTTCAATATCTTATGACAAAGACATAGAAGGAGAAAAATAACGATGGTAAATGTGCACGATCGCGAACTCTTCTGCATGAGCCTCAGCGATGAAACAAAGGGTTTGTTAACTTCTATTATCAGAACTTTTCCACTCATCAATTCTCCATCGACGCCGAACGAGAGTGAGCCGTGTTCCCCCTATTAGCTTTGTCTCATTATGACACAGAACAAAGGCAAAACACACAAAAAGCCGCGGCGAGCAAAGGCGTTCAAATTAATTCGCGGCACCTGCTTCCAAAGACATTGAGCCTCCATCGGTTTGCTGCAGACGATTAACAAGAATTGATGGCAACGCATGGACGAAAGAGAGGAGGCACAATGAAACAACATACATACTGTACATCCAGTCCACACAGCCCATTTGCTTGATTTACTGGGCCGGTGCAGAAAACCTTTCGACAGGGTTTAATTAGCATGCGTTTTACACCATTTTTCATGTTTAAAAGGTGATGAATTGTATAATTAAAGGGCGCACAATGTAAATCAATGGGGCAGAAAGAGAGAAGGTAATTAAACAGAGCCCTGGCTGCTATCATAATGTTCCAACTTTCATGGGAGACAAGACACCCCGCTGTGTCCAAACACTTGTTGACTGTGAATGAAGGCATGTTGACACACAAAGACATCCTGAAAGGCAAACCTAATGAGCCTCTTTATTATCAGGTTAATGCAGAGAACTATGGTTAAACAATATGCCGCTCCATCACAGAGCCATTCTGTTAGGTGGCGCAAAGTATCACAACACAAAAGAGGATTCAACAACACGACTCGAGACGGTTCAGGTTCGTAAAAATCAAGGTCTGTACTTGGCAGACAATATCCAAAAAAGGCGAAGGCGAGCAAACATCAAGAAACCAGAAACACTAAATACGAGGGAACGCTTGACACATAGGACAAAGACAAATTGGTGCTGAAGACAGGGAGCACGGAGTCTGAGAGGCGGGATGATGAGACACAGGCGAAACCAATCGGGGCAGGGCGGACAATCACAGAGGTGGGAAACACACAAAGGCAGGAAGTGGAGATCGGAAACGAGAGGAGAGCAGCACAAAATAAAAGTTTCTAAATTTGTCGTCCAACATTCAAACCCTGTAAATTTGCCAACGCCGGAGCTGCATGTTTGCTTTCCGTGTGTTTCCGTGCAGCTGCAGAGAGGCAGGGAATCGCTCTAAAACAAGTATTACACAAAACTACTTTGCTCATTCCTCATCGTGCATGATGGGAAAACGTCAGGATTCAGCGCCGTCCTGCTGGGCTCATGTTTCCATCCTTAAACTGCATCTCCCTTTCAAATCAAGCTGGAGTTTTCTCTATTCTCCTGGGATTTAGGACATTTTAGAGCTATGAAAAGCTGCAAATGCTGATGTGACAGACCTCATTTGCAGTCTCAGTCCCAGTGCTCAACAGACTCAAAGCCTTAGGTGTTCTGCTACTTGAGCAACCAAAGATAAAGCTCTCTCTCTCTCTCTTTTTTTTTTTTTTTTTGCCGACCATCCCAGAGTTTCCTGGGATTGCCAGGGCTGGCGGCAGGGGTGCAGATGTGTGGTAATTGAGTTTGGAATGGGCTGTTTGAGGTGGAGCTGCCGCTATGCAGCTCAGTCATAGCTATCCTCCCAATTTTCTCTCTTTAAGGAGCTCTCGCCCCAGGGAGTCTGCAAGTGAGTGGACTATGGCTGCCTGTTACTGCTGCGTGGAGTTACAGATGGCACAGGCCCTACTCTCATTGAGACGCTCTCGCCCACATCCTGTTCTCACATACTGTACTGTAGCCTACTGCGCTAACAAGATTAACCACAGACATCCTTACAGTTCCCTCCTTTGGCTCTTTAATTTGCACCATAGTATGAATAAGTTGCTTTTTATTGGCTCCTTAATTTAAAGCGTAGTAAGGGATTTGAACTAGCTTTTGAAATCGGGATGATTTTGGTTTATTAGAACTTGCATAGTTTTGGTCTTTTGCCTTGATTAGGATCAAATTGCATTCACCAAAATGCTATTCAAGACAAAATAAAGTTTAGCTGGTCATCATATCCATCTTTTATTTTTATTGTTTTGGAGGTAAAACCAAAAGTGAATGTACCATCTATGAACTGCGATGGATGTCTGGGTAATGATTTTATCATTCACCCTTGTTTCTCTTTCCTCTAAAGTTTGTCTGTCCTGGGGGTTTGTTAAAAACCTGCATGATTATTTGACTGCTTGCATTTTTGCCCCATTGGACTTGTTTTAGTGATGCTGCCATGTTCCAGGATCAATTAGAGTCACTAAAAAAAAAAAATCAATTATGGCCAAAACCACAAAAATAATACTCAAATAAACCAGGATTAACCTTTAAGCCACTGCACAACTAAAGTCAGCTCACAAATATTAAGATTATTTGTATATTATTTATATTGTAACCGGCTACTCGCAGTAGATTCATATGCACCATACAGACATGAAAGTGGTATTAATCTCCTCATGTGACTACTACTAAGAAAGTGAATACGAGTATTCCCCAATTTTGGCTCCAGCTAGAAAAAGCTTGTTGAAACTGACGTCAGAGACAAACCAGCCAGCGGCTCTGACCTTACAGCTCCGCAGTGAGAGACCTCCTCTGTGCCAGGGCGAACAAATACCAAGCGACCCAGCTGACACGCTTGTATTCAAATACATAAATATTGAGAGATCTAACAGTGAAATGGCATCATCTGTCTCACAGTTACACATGTGAGCCAGCACATAAATGTGAGACCCGTGATTTAGATTTACAGACTTTCTCTCCTTCATTGTACAGATAATGTTCTGGCATGTTATCAAAGGTATGAGACAAAATAATGATGGATAGACTTTACTGTATTGCCCATGCTAATTCCTCTGTGTTTTCATGTCCGCTGCTGTGGTGGTGCAGCGTGGGTGGCTGTCACCCGATGTCAGAAAACAGCAGGTGGAGCCCACATGACCACCTGGCAGATGAAGCTCAAAACCAGGCATTAATCAAGTCAGAGTGACGAACCAAAATCCAAACGAAGAGAATGACTATAGCAGCAGCTCCTATGGAAGAGTCGTCTTCTTCAGATATGTATGACACACGAAACATTATGTGTCATCTCCTTCTGATTCATGCCAATCTAGCAACGAGCTATGTATATCTTCTTTTTATCTCTTGCTCCTTTTCATTTCACAAAGCTCGAGCCTCCATGTTGTGTGATGCGGCCGGGCAAAGGCCAAGCCCATTACTGAGCAATATAAAGATTACACATGGGGAAACACAAATTGAAGCTATTGCCTAGCAAGAAGCTCACAGGAGGTCACCTTTTTCCTATTGTTGAAAGATCTGTCTGAGTGAATAAGAAGAAAACCATGGTAATTACTAGCAACCTGACTACATGAAAAGATAAAACCTTTTTTTTTTTTTTTTTTTTGAGAGCAAGGAATAATGGGTGTTAGGTTACCTGTAAATATCTACAGGAGAGTGCAAAAGAATAAAGATTTTCCAAACTAGTGTATTCACTCTTTGATATTCAAAACATCAGCTTTCACTTCGTAAACTATCTTGTTATCTCTTCATACTAAATGAACCTTCACCCAGACACAAACTCTGTAGGATGGAAAACATTGCACATTAGACAGTAACAGTAAACATCAAATGAGTTCACAACTGTTCAGACAAACAACTCGGATGCATCAGAAAAAGGGAAATGTGTTTCCAGCATTAACTGTTTCTCTTTTTTTTTTTTTTTTTTCGCAATCATTCACAAGTACAAAAAGTAATTGGGTTCAGATTATTCTCCGAAAGGCAAACATCATTTGTCCCGCACTAAAAATCAACGGGGGCAAAGCTCAGAACTGTGTGCAAATTTGATTTCATGTGCTTCAGGGGAATTGAATAAGGCTGTTGATGGAAGTGGCGCAGAAGGGGGACGGGGATGCGAGAGTAGCCAGCCACCATTTCTTGGAGGGGTTACAATTTAGAGGGCGGAGCAGATGGACGGCCAACAATCAAACAGCTGCTGTAATCAATTCAGCTTGAGAGTTCATCATGAGCCCGTCTGAGAGGCAGAGTGGAAGTGAAAGACAGCGACAGAGAGAAGCAGACTGAAGGCTCGCTGCACACACATCAGCTTTTTTCTTTTAAATATACTCCAGCAGATAGAAAATGTCCTTTCAAAATGCACAGTATATAACATCTAAATGCTACATCATGTCTTGTTGTAAATGTAAACACAGGAGCACAGGGTGAGAGTTGCATAGTCGGTCGCTTTGATCCACAGCGAAATATCTGAGCAAATATTATCAAGATTGCCATCAAATTTTTGTACAGTGATGATTCCCAGTGGATGAAGCCAATTGACTTTGAACTTTTCCTCTTATGCCATGTGGTTCTTTGACCTTCAAGCAAAATGTCTCAAGTGCTATTGGATGGATTGTTATAAAATTCGGTACAGACATTTGTGTTCCCCTCAGGATGAACTGAAATAACTGCAAAACTAAAAACATGCCCATCAGCCTCAGCTGCACTGGGCATTATACCTGCAAAACATCAACATGCTGGAGTAGTGAACCTAATCCTCGCTTGAGATTGACTGAGTCTTTCCAGGATGAACCTTTCATACCCAATCATGATCCTATCACCTGTTACCAATGAACCTGTTTACCTGTGGAAGGATCCAAACAGGTGTTTTCAATCAGTCCACAACTTTCACAGTCTTTTGTTGCTCCTGTCCCAACTTGTTTGAAACATGTTGCTGCCATCAAATTCAGCAGATATTTACAAAACCCAATGAAGCTGATGAGGCCAAACATTCAATATATTGTCTTTGTGCTGTTTCAGTTGAGCAGATATCAAAAAGAAAACGATCACATTCTGTTTTATTCATGTTTTACACAGCGTGACGACTGTTTTTGGAATCGGGATTGTAGTTTTATTTGCAGTGCTACATTCTTCTCATTGTTACCCCTTTTTTTCTGAGCTGATGTTTCATTTGTGATTGACAGCCTGCGTGTTGTCTGAGAAAGACGTCTCGATGATGTTCTGCATACAGACTGTTGATCTCGGGCTGAACAGCGTTGAACTTTCACACGCAGTTTTGACGTTGTGAGACTGAAAAAGCCATGTGCCACTGGATGTCTTTAGCCTCGACAAACGGGCTTGTTTGGAGAGCTCTGATCGCAATAAAAAGAGCACACAAAAGAGCCAAATGAGTTTGCCTAAGTAGATCACTTGATTAAATAGGCTCGAAGAATCGTCTTCACGGGGGCTGTGTAATTTAAATCCTCCATTTAACAGACTCTGGCATCACTACCTGCTATCTGCTCTACATCCTGCTGTAACTTAAGCCGTAAGCCTGACGAGGAATAAAATAGTGGCTGCAGTTTGGCTCCCACTTTGCTCTTTCGCTGTCTTCCTATCTCCTGCTCTTTACATCTCTTCTGTGCAGCTCACCGGTCCTTACTTTTATTCACTACCCAAACCATTGTTCTGCAAGTTCACATTGCTGCTGAAGGATAAAGCGCTGTCACATTTTCATCTGGACACACTTCTATAGACCTGTCTCTGAATGCACTCCTGTGGCGTGAGGGACACACAAAAAAAAAAAAAAAAAAATACTGAACGACTGCTGTTGAGTTTTTATCACCGGTCAGACAAGAAAGAAGTCGGCTGCACAGTTCTGACTATATAACATATTGTCTAATCACCAGGGCACCACTGACCTTTAGGAAGGAAGAGTTAAACAGACCAACAAAACAATTCCATTACTCTGATTAATTGATTTTGAATGCTTTCAGGGAATTGGCTCGAGGGGTAAATGGGGCTTCATGCAGCCAAAAAGCACTCAGATGATTGGAGGTAAAGCTCAGGCACAAATGGCTTCTTATACATTGATGACAGAAAGTTTCATATTATGACTCTTGGAGAACTACATGCACCTTTTAATATCTGTTTATTACAATATGTTGCATGCATATTGCTATATTGTCATAAAGGGTGTTGTAAAGAAAGCATATATGAATGTTAACAGGGTCCACAATTAATTTTTTGTCTACCTGCCAATGGGAAACTGACCAGCCAAAATATTTTTCAAACAGCCACAGAGTTGCATAAGATACAACGCCATTAAAAATTTAAAATGAGCTGCGTCAAACATTACTACTTGTAAAGGCATTATTGTCTAAAAAGCCAATCACTCCTCACACTCTTATCTGTGAAGTGCCAATTCTTGGTAAATTTTCTGTGTGACAATTATGGATGGTCATTCGTTACATGGCGGAGTCGATGCAAAGCAAACGTGGTCAATCAACTTCTGTGTTGTCGTGAGTTGCCAGTGAAATATTCCTGTTTCAACAACCGGCCATGCAACGTAGATATTCAGTGGCAAGTGTTGGAAAATCAAAATATTAAATAAACAGCAGGTACAAAAAGTAACCTCATTGTGCAACCTTGAACAGCGGCCACATCCTGTATATAGCAACACGGTATGAGCACATGTAAAATGTATCAGCAAGGGACTTTTTTAATGGAGAAAAGAGAGGTTGTAAGGTCTCATTAAATCAGTCTTGTAGTCCACAGTGCTGCTCATTAAGACGAAGTCTGGCCTGCCACCTGTGGAGCCTGGACAACTCCAAAGGAGACCCATAAAGAACTGGATGGCGACAGCAAAGAGAGCAAACGGATCCGACGTGATGACAGAGGAGCAAGTGTGGGACAGACAGAACAGCAGGATAGGAGAGAGAGAGAGAGTCTGTGCATGAGTAAAGGAATGAACAAACAAGAAGACTGATGTCTTCAGTTACCATGCTTTATAGATGATATTCAAAGCGTGGCCCCGCATTTATCACACCACTGCCACTGTGGTGCTGTCAACGCGACACATCAGGTAATGGCGGAGGGGGCCGTGAGTGTATGTGGGGTGACAACTGGGAATGGATAAAAGTGAGGGTGTGGATGAATGAGCAACTGTGCGTTCGTGTGCAGGCAAATGACAAACAATGAATAGTGAAGACAGAGGGGTGTCTACAGTAATGGGGAATGAGGATGGATGAGTCTCAGTTATTCAGCCACCTTCCCTCTGCAAAACTCGCCCGTCCTTTCTTGCAGATTACGGAGTGTGCCAACTCGCTGATACGTGAGATATTCTATTAATTAACACTTTGGACTGTCGCAACCGAGGCTGCCTTTGTCGAGTCCTCCAGGGGGACGCGGCTTCTGAAGTGGGAACGAGTTGGACGCTTGGTGGAAAAGGTGCAGCTCGCTCCAGCAGGGTGGGCTGACACAGGTGCAGCAGCTCTGGGAGACTTTCGGTGCGGCATCAGAGCTGGCGCTGTAGCCGGCGAGTGTCATGCGTAGACGCTCTTATTACGGTACGGCGATGAGTCACGCTGTTCGAACGGGCTGTCACTTCCACTGAAGCTCAGGGACTGCGAGACAATGAACAAACACTAGTGATTAGCATTAAAGATGTGGCTGTTTCAGGACTATGTAGACTCACAGTCGAGAGCTAACAGTCTCATGCTGTGCTGGCAGCCTTTACTGTCACATAAGTGAAAAGATTGTTGAGCTAATCAACCTTTTTTTTTTAATGAATTTTCTTTCTGAGCAGGAGGAATACTAAATAAATGAAGGAAGAGATGCAGATGTCTGGTATGAATAAAATGTCGTAAAAATCCAGGTTTCACAGCTGCCATCTTGCCGTACAACTCTAATTAAGCACTCACTTGATTTTATGACGAGTTTTATCCGTGTCTCTGAGGTACAACTGAGGTGCCATTGATGTGGCATATATTGCCGTCCCCTAAGATCTTAATGTGCCTTCAAGCTTTGGTTTCCAGCAAGAAGCACTGTATGTTTGCTTAATTGATCCAATCAACAAGGCGAGCTTCCTTCTGAAGAGCTCAGGAGGGAACCCACCGACGGTTTAGATTTGATTGACTGAACCTCCTTTCTTCCACTGGCTGTAACGGAAGCGCTGCAGCTTACATGGGGAGTCTCACTGGATTCACGACCGCAGTCAGACATGTTCAGCAAACATGAGATCGTCGTATGCTGTCACTCAGCGGAGAACCGATATGCCTCGATGCCATGCTCATATCAAACAGCAGAGGGATTCGCAGACAAGGAATGCTTTCCTCCCTGCTTCTCTGCATTAAGCAGGTTGCAGACCCCATTTTACTCTCCCCTCTGTGACACCATGATGGGCTGGAAACTCCGCCACACATGACCTACAGCAATTATTATTCGCAGCAGCTTTTGCACATTGCTCATGGTTAAGCCCCCAAGACACAACATATCATTTTCACACTCAAAACAACGCAGCATATGCAGAATATATCAATTCTGCAGTAGCAGCTGCTGCATGGTTATTATCTCCACCCAGCATAAGTCATGCTTTTTTTTTTGTCCGTGTGTATCTGTCCAAAGCTAATCTCACATACCACTGGACCCAACAGCTGAATATTTTGTGTTTTGCTCAAGGACCTCTTGTTGTTGCAGTGACAAGTCACAATTTTTGAAAAACCTATTTTATTGATTGCTCTGTTTTATGCCGCCACGGACTGCTGATTCCTCACTCCTCTCAACTGACCAGCAGGGGCTGCAAATGGTCAACAACTGCTTCAGTTTCCCTGATGTCATCTGAATCCACATGCATACAAATGTAGGATTAACTGCTCTATGATGATTGACTTTTCATTGTTGGGGTTAGAAAAAGTACTTTAATGTAGGTGATGGAAGTAAATTAAAATAAGCCAATGCTGACTTTTGGTTTCACTAACGCTGTTGTTGGTCAAAGTCCTGCTTCTGACCCATCCATCCACCTTGACCTCCTCCATACATGAACTTTTTCCTCTTTTCACGACATCACCCTGCTCTGATTTTTAATATTGCCAAAGATAGGTTTACACTGACAGATGCTAAAGGGCATCTTCATCTGTACGAGATGCTGACGGGTGTGAACATCAATATTTGACAACCTGGGAGTAAGAACGGTCTGAGGGGAGCTACAACAATGCACAATGTGTAATGTGAGGTGTGTGTTTCCATACTTCATGTTACGCATGGTGGAATAACATTTCGAACAGCATTTTATAGCAGGATTGAACTGATGTGTTGGGGTTTCATAATTAAGGTAATGCGCATTCAAATTTCTTCCCACTGATTAACATGCTAGTCACATAAAACACAACGTGCCCTCTGAGCCACACTCAGTTTGAGATTATTGCCACCTTCCAAAATGCCAGTTTCAATTACTGCCATTTAAATTGCCCAGTAACCCAACATTGCTCTTTCTTCACCTCACCCTTCAACTCAAAAAAAAAAAAATCCCATCACAAAATTGCCTCCGGATCTCCATCAGATTTGTAAAGGAAACTGCTAGTTGATTGCAAATTTTTGGCTGTAGATTTCTTCATTATTCCTCAACAGGAATGGAAATAAATTTTTTCGAGCTGTGAGTTAAACATTGCAGGAGTCGGGTTCATTTTAACTCCATCATCCTGGTAAACAAACAATTTCCTTGATAAACCTACTTGCTGGCCGTCCATTTCTCTGGAAATATTCTGAACACACAGAAAAGCGGCTGAATTCTCAATGTTGAACGATACTGAATTTGCCTTTTTTTATTCACAGTGTTTACCTTGTGCATAATATGCATTTGTAATGAAGGTGTACCAGGACCCACTTCTGGCTGTGATCAGAGAAGAAACCCTCAGGGAACAACAGCTGACAGCGAGAGAACGAAAACAATGTTTGGATTTGGAGTCACATTCAGACTCAGGTGTATATAGATCACAACAGAGAGCAAGGGAGAAATCTTCAGACAGACGTGTGTGTGTGTGTGTGTGTGGGGGGGGGGGGGCTACAAAAAGGACTCACATTTTAAAGACAAACTCTCGGTTATCCACTTACTTTGAGTCTTACTTTAATAATTGGAAATTATTTCTCGATTATTATGATGATAAAGCTTCTTCTAATGTTCCAGTTATCTTATAATTGTAAATCACTTTTAATTGTCACCTGACTATTTTATCTCAATACTACACTCATGGTTCTGATTGTGTGGCTTAAAGCGTTAACAAGTGTCCTTACTCTGCCTCCATCAAAGTATAGGAACGACCCCACCCACAGGCTCGAACTACCTCGCTGAATCTCCAAGTAGTATATTTCTGACATCTGGCACTTTTTTGTCATTGAGACACTTTATTTTTGCTTTATTGATGGTCATTCATCATTGAGGTGAAGCAGAACCTCTGTCTCTACTTTGATAGCTTTTACTTCACCTTTTTTTTTTTAGCCGCACATTACTACATTACTTTATGCTGTTTACAAGGTTCATCCTACCTTCCTGTCATTTGCTGTTTGAGGCCGTAAAGGTAATTGTAAACTGTTTTTTTTTGTTTGTTTGTTTGTTTGTTTGTTTGTTTTTTTAATGGTTGATGTGCCAAAAATATGAAGCAGCAACTTTGAGGCACGGCGCCACTAGTTTTTTCAACTTGGCACCGGCACTTTCACACACTTATATTTTTCTTAACACGTTGAAATAAATTCAAAAATTTGTTGACAAGGTTCATAAAAGTCAAACGTGTTTAGTATAGACACAATCCTGGGCTTACACACACTATTCTCTTTATTCTCTCTAATCTGCTCGCTTGTTTGTAGCTGCGTGTCACGCTTAAGATTCGCACATACCTGGCGAGCATCCATCTCAATATGGCTGCAGTTTATCTTAAACTGTGACCAAGGGACTAGGAAGAGCAATTACCATCTCCCCCCTTCCTCACTACCACCTGTGTATCCTGCCAGCGTGCAGGTGGCAAAGTAGTGTGTGCCTGATGGTGTGGTAACAGACAGATGCACTGTGTGTGTGTGTGTGTGTGTGAGAGTCACATAATTTTGCTCCCTCTTTGGACCAGTTGCTGTTACTTTCCCCGCCCTGACAGCTCCATACATTAAGCCTCAAGAGGCAAAAAGTGCTGTTCAGTATTCCCAGCGCTGCCGCCCGGGCCGCAGCAAATGGAGAGTGCTGCTCAGCTGTTGCCACCAAAATGGAGAAAATGTGTTCGAGGTTTGTGCTGTGACTTCTTGTAAAGTAATAAAATGTGCATCTTCATATAAAATGGGTATTTCCAAAGTTGCATGAAAAAGAACCTTATCACCCAATATATGTTGCGATGTTTTGTTTGATTTGCTTTTTCCTCCATTAATAAAAGAAAAAAATCATTGGATGTTTTATTTTTCTAGTCAACTTTTTTTTTTCTTAAATCCTTGGCAATATGTTTCACCAGGGTTTCGAGTGTTTAACTTTGAGAGCTACAGCACTTTAAAAAAATCTTTCGAGAGTTTTTTTCCCCTAGAGTTTTTTTTTTTGATTTTAGCAGAGACAGATTTGATGACATTACACATTCAGCCTTCAGAAACACTTTCCCCTGCTCTCCTCTTGACGAAAGATAAATAGCAGCCATGGGAAGGTCATAATGAACTTTTAATCAGTGTACGATTTCTGATATTAGCATGAAGCACATATAGATACTTTTAATGTGTTTGCATGAATTCATGCTCTTCCCGTCCTTCTTTTAAAATGTGTAAGAAATGAACAGTAATTATACTAATGATCCAGCAGCTCGATGTATTAATGGTATTTAAAATGAACAGAGGTTATGGGGGGGACGCACGGTGTGGCATTTTTATGACAAGAATTTTCTTTATTTATGCATGAGAGGTAAACTCAAAGAAAAAAAAGGCGAGGACGTCTTTCTGATGTGGTGGATAAAGAGGAGGGCGGAGGATGAAAGGCCGACATGGTAACTAATGTTAGAGGCACTGATCTGTTCGCCGCTCGTTGGTGTTCGCTGACGAGAAGGAAGCCGAACTTTGAATTGTCGCGACGAGTTCAGAGGCTGAAACAGAATTGATTCTGGAGAAGATTATAATGTTGAATGTCTTGATGAATGGGTGGAATTATGAACTTTTCTTCCTCCTGTTCTCTGCGGTGTTAAGGCAAGGCTTCAGAGATGGCTTCGATTTTAAAAATGTGATGATGCATAGATTAATATAAGTATTAGTAAAAAGTTGTTTTTGCCTGCAATTACACGTGTCATAAAATCGATAGATCAGAGTCGTGGAAAAAAAAGTTTTTCACAGACGCTGATGAGGAAACACCCATTTGAGGGTCAGACATTTCACACTATTAGTGTCAGTATATGGCTGTCTGATGAATGTCTATCAGCCTCAGTTATCAATGTTTTAGTGATCACTTCAGAGTTTCAGAGTCTGTGGGAACAGATGTGATAAAGAATCCTGTACTGATATAGTTTGTTATGAGCGAAGCTTTGTCTCTGTACAATGCAGCCATCTAACATGAGGTTCTGCATCAGCACTGTATCGAGCGTCTCATATATTTTGATGGTACTGGAGGATTTTCATGCTGACATTTCTAATAATATCCAAAATGAGGGAGCGACTGTTTATTACTTTTAGAGCCAACTTTGTCGAGTGTGGATCGACATTAACACTGCTACTACAGTAGGTACTACTCCTCTCATATCCAGCGATCCACAGCCAACAGATTTCTATCGGAGCGTGTTGTGTAGTAAGAAAGTATCACATTCAAATTGACCTCTAAATAGAAATTTTGCTGGTTGTTGTTTCATTTCTAAATGCAAGTATAAGCTGTCATGATGTGGCAGTAAATACTTCAACAAACACTGAAAAGTTAGATAAATACAAACATGAATTACATAATCATGGATAGTTTTTAAAAAAAATAATTCTTTCTTAAAAATAATCTGGGTACAATGCATGTACAACTTAATATGGTGTCTGCATGTGGTGTGGGTATTCAAGTGTTTATGATAGTTTAGATTTTTATTTCCCTAACCACAGTGGGTGGGACGGCGAGGTTAGAGTCCAGGAGACACAGCAGACCTTGAATATGTATCACACATTAGTTACTACGAGTGGAGTCCAGAATGCAGTTCACTACTTACACACCAGTGTGGGTTCATGCTAAGTTGGCTGTCTTTGCTATAAGAGAAGGTGGACGCCATGTGGGAGATGGTTATGTTTGGAGCCTGTACGTGCCTGTGTTTTAAATGCCTCCACATGCAACTAAACCTCTCGGACAAAGTATAGCGAGGTAAGCTTTGTACAGTGTGTGTGAATCAGTGTGTGTGGGTGTATTTGTGTGGGTCTACCAGTAAGAACGTGCAGGCGCCGTGTAGATGTTTATGTGTGTATATAAGGTGGTAAATTGTAATTTTTTTTTCTCTCTCTCTCTTCAGAATGGCAGAGCCGGAGCAGCAGCTTTCATCAGATGGTTGTATATGTGGCAGCGTAATGGGGTCACAGTCGATGTGCAGGACGGGCAGGGGCTCTATTTCACAGGCTGAAAGATGGAATGTGCAAGGTGGTAGCCGGAGCAGGCCGCAGAAGGGTCTGAATAATGAATTCTCTCGCTGCGACCTGTCTGCTTTGTGCCCCCCCCCCCCTCTTCCTTCCACAAAACTTGGATTAAAAGATGTCACAGGTCCTGCAGTGTCACAGCAGAGGGGTGGTCACGATACGAGAGGTGTGCAGAAGCAGATGAAGACTGACAGAGTGATATGATAAGCCAAGTGTTTCAGCGCTCACTTGCCAAACACGGCGAATTCTGATTTGTGCAATTATGGTAGTTCTTTCCAGATGGGGAATGACAGGATGGGCCTTGTTTGTAGAGGACAGCGTGCAGGAAGAAACTCCAGAGAATAGGTTGGACACGGGCCTGAGAGAGACGAGATCAGCCTGCCGCTGTGTCTGCCAGCTGAGTCCACACGATGACAAACTCTGCTCCCCTTTTTTCAGGTGACAGCCGAGGAGTATTACTAAGCAGATTAGATACAGAAACACTGCTCGCCAACCTTGAGTTTTCACCTGAGGGGGATCTGTTCGGCAGTTCTCCCTGCATAAGCACAAAACTGACACTGCTGCCGAGCGTCTCGCCTAATGCAGTTCACCAGGAACGTGAGCGCTGGATTTGTGTTAGGAGGTGACGGAGTCGTGGCGAACGTATTTGTTAAGTGGGCATGAATTAATAATTACACACGAGCTTCAGAGCATAAAAACAAATTAGGTCTTGAAAACAAACATACAGAGGCGCATTATTTTAATTAAAGTGTTTGCCTAACGATGATAAAAACATCCACGGGTCCTGTAGCCTGCAGGTTCTATGAAGTCTGTCTGAAGAGGAGATATGGACGTCCGTTCGCTGCTGCTGTTTCATCATCCTGTTTCATTAGAACATAGATAATTGCTGCGTGTGTGTGTGTGCAGGAATGTGTGTGTGTGTGGGTGTGCAGGTTTGTGTTTGTGAGTGATAAGGAAGGGGAAGGTGGATGGGGACAAGCTGGAAAGTGACTTTAAGGCAGTGCCACATCATTAGTCTACCAGCCGGGCTCACTAGGTAGAGCACGGCTGGCATCCTACATTATTAACTGACACACTGAGACACTAGTGGAGGTTTGGTGTGCAAGGACAGAAACTACAGTACATCGCTTCCCGGCACTGTACTACAAGGTGAGTAGAGGCAGCACAATCTGATTACCTATTCAAAGCATCGCCACGTCAGCCAATCAACCGAGACACAACTGATACAGACACAGCGGTCCTCGGCTCGCTCGCTTGTTCAGCCTGTTTTCTTCTTCCTCGTTTTTTTCTTTTTTGACACACCAGCAGCTCCTGTAGATGGCGCACGGCCATGATATAAGTGCTCCTCTCCTCTGACAGAACAAATGAAGCCGAGATGACAGACGAAAGGCCAAACGGTTTCAGAACGGCACAACAGAAAGTGCTGTTAATGAAAGTCCCTTGTTGTGAAAATGGGGTTTCGCAGGAAGTGGCAACGGAACCTGCCATGAATATGCAACGCCTCAGTCAGCCAAGGCTTATTTAGCATACTAACAGGGGGGGACAGCTTTTTGGGAACGCCCGCTGCCTCGCTCGATAAGGGCAAACGTCTCGTGGAAGTTAACTGTACGAATGCGCCGCAGCCTTTTGAGTTTTAAAGACGGGGCGTAGTGTGGATTTGTTGCTTCATCCATGAACTGATGTGAGGTGAGAGTGGCGGGTTTTTTTGTGGAGTGTATAAACCAGCTACTTAAAATGAGAACTGTAATTAAAAGGATGACAGCTTTATTAACACATGCAGAAGAGTGGAGTACTTGATTAGCAGAGAGCGGCTGATTTACATTCTTGTGAGCGTGTGTGTGTGTGTGTGTGTGTGTAACCTACTCTGCTCTTTTAAATGTGGCGCACTGGAACTATTTTCCCAGGACGCGTCGTCAGTGAGCTGTCAACAACTGTTCTAGTATTTTCTGCCTGTCTTCAGAAAACTTTCCCCTGTTTATAGAATTGACAGTTATTTGCAGTGAGTGGGCGGCCGGCGGTATATGATTATTGCGCTGGTGTTTGAAAAAAGCGTTATGGGGTGAGAGAGACCGCTTAGAAAACCTTGTTTACTCTTTCCAAGACTTTCTCCCCACCGAGAGACAGACGGCATCTGGCATAAAGCAAAACTCAGAAACCTAGTTTTCCCTTCAATGGCGGCAGGCTTAATCCATGTAATTCACTGTGAAATCTGATTTGCGGTGACAATACACAATGTGAGATAAGATAGTATTGTAATTGTCGCGTGTTGCCAGTCAGGGCAGATTGAGGCGACAATACACACCTGCAGAATTAATTATGCCTGTTGTGTGTGCAAGGCGACGTCAGACTGGTTTTCAGGTGCTGACCAAACTGTGAAACTTTCATTGTAGGCGCACAGGTGTTTTTACATGTTAAACACATCTTTACAGGGGAGTGAGTAAAAAGCAGAACATTAACTTGGCTCGCGACACTTTACCGCAAGGATCAATAGATGCAAATAAACAATGTTAGGCTCAGTTTTCGAGCTGGGCGTCTCATTCTGGCTCGCCAGCCTCCATCAGCACATCTTGGTGAGATTGAGAGGTGCAGAATCAAACACACAAAGGAGTCCGACAGCTACTTTGAGTTCCCTCCTCTCATTAATGTCTAAATTGTATAGCTGATGGGCTGGGCTGTGTGGAGCTTGGCAGGGCCCCGCTCTTTGGGACTCACCAGCATCACTTGGACAGATGGCGGGAGGAAGCAGCTGTGACTAAGGGATATACAGAGGAGCCAGAGAGCCAGCTACAGCCACAGCGCTGTGGCAATGACACAACCTCAAGATGGAGGTTGAGAGCAAAGGAAGATGGAAAACAAGAGAGGCCCTGTAGCTGCACCGTGTCACACACACCACCGGGCGACAAGCTGCTGTTCGCACGAACCCTGACGTAAACTTGCCACAGACACAGTGTCGAGCTTCAGTCGCCCGCCTCCCCTTTCTTCCCCGTTTCATTCAGGTCTTCAGAGCCCCCAAACCAATCCGCTAACTTCCTCCCCAAAAAATACCTTAACTAGCTTCCTCTGATATCTCCAAGCACCAAAAATATAGTCCAAGAAAACTTTAGGCTCTTTCCTCATCCTGGTTGATGTGCTGTTTGGCAGGAGGGATGCATAAGAATGAGCAGTTAGCAGCGTTTGGAGTCCAACTGGGGGCCTAGCTTGAGAAATGAGCTGGCATTTGCAGATAGGCAGGCACAGACTGATGGAGTCACTCTGAGGGGTTCAGAGGGAAATTTTCATCGCTTTTCTTGGGGGGTAAATCGTGCTGTATGGTAAAGGGGGCGAGAGCGTCGAGGCACTATGGGCCGAGGCTCGAGGCAGCCGCCTGAGTCCGGGACGTCTGCTGAGGACGATATTAACCCGCCAACACGTCTGCGCTGGCGTGTGATTCTGCTGTCTGTCGCCCTCGCTTTACTTTTCACTTGACTTTGGATCACATCGAGGCAACATGATTCTGAAACCTCCATCACTGCTCACTGATTCAACCGGGCTTGTTAATTGTTTGAGCCATGGGTCCATCGTGATCTGTAACTTGCAGACACATATTATAATATCTTCTGCTCAAATATCATCAGCAATTCTGGTCGAAGTAAAACACAGAGTATTGTTGAGGTTAGTTTTTGGTCCAGTTCTGTGCTTAATAAGTTAGTTATTTTCTTTCTTCGACAGACAGAGATACAAAAGGAGGAAATCCCCAACCACTTCCTGTATTTATCCTGGGTGACATCATCAGTGATGTAATCAGGTTAGACCACATATAGGTGGATAAATCAGGTTAAATGAGTCATTGATGTTGATTGTAATCTGTTGATTGCAAATGTATGTTATATGGTAAACTATGTGAAACTACTTACCTGTTTTTTTGGACAGGTGTATTTTGGTACAGCCTAGATTTACTCCTGATGAAGAGTCTATTGAAGCAGCTGTTTTTTTAGACTTTGCCTGTCACTTTGTTGTTGTGTGTTTGTGATGTTAATATAAGCTGTGTTCAATGAGTTGAGTTTTGTTCATTTCTTTTTTTTTTTTTTTTGTCTCTGTACTTATTTTTGGTTCCATGTGCATCATGGTGCCACTTTTTTGTAAAGACCCTTTGGGACGAAGTTTCCTCACGTCTGCCTCCGTCTCTGGTCCGGCTTCCCCACAGCAGCTATTACTGCCAAACAGAAGGCAAAGCAGAATTAAGCCACATGTCCTCCAATGTTTTCCCCCGCTTTCCCCGAACAACACGTAACACTTCTTTCACTCCTTTCTCTTCCTCAGAAGTGCAGCAGATGTTCCCCACCAAAATATCTGAAGTTCTTTTGGGGCCTTTTAGGATGACAGTGTGAGTTGTTCTGCTTGAAAAAAAGCCATTTCTAATTAAGCATGCTTTTCCAAATGAAGGGGGTAAACAGAAAAGGCTCCAAATGGTTGTCATTAGGGGCTGATGCTCGAGCTCACAGGTTAGGCCCCCACTCTCATTAAACAGGGTCTGCTCTCCACATGCACCAAAAAAAAAAAAAAGAAATCTGACAAAACAAATCAGAGGCTGCTGCACATGTGACAGCGTGTGCATGTGTAGGCATTTGCATGGATGTGTGTTTGGTGTGTGTTTATGTGCTTGTGTCTGCCTGAGAGAACGGCCTGAATCTCATTTACAGTCCACGGGGTCACTTATTGACTGAATCAAACCCCCTGACAGGGCCCAGACCGAATGGAAGCTTAACAAGATTACTGTTATATATATAGCAGCGGTAATGGGAACCTCTCTGGAGATTCTGGCGCTGCTGATTTGTGCCCTGCTACCCAGATTTGAGCAGAAACGCCTAACATTCAGCGCACAACCTCTCTCCACCGGGAAACTCCTGATGCATTACAGCTGCAACGGATCAATCAATCTACCTACTCCCAGCACTCCCATCTCTCCACCTGCTGCCTGCCAGGACAGTGATCCCTCCGAGGACCGGGCCTGGGGCTGCACCGTCTGAGTCCGTGCTCTCCACGCATGCTCGTCCACCTCCAGTGCATACAACCCAATTGTGCAACAGATCGCTCCTCTCCGGCGTGCCGCTAGTCACGTCAATTTAAGGCAGGGCAGCTAAAGATCGAAGGAGGTGGGAGAAAGGAGGTTCGTATTAGAAAATGCGGCGCCGCCCCACTTGTTTTGATTAATGGACCTCTCTCTGCCTGTGAGTGACGAATTATCAGAAGGCTGGATGGCTCGTTCATCACTGTCAGCCGAGGCCTGCTCCGTGTGGCGTCTCCAGTCCAGCAGCCAGTCTCGCTACCATCTCCTTCTTATCGCTCCCACCTGGTCCTGGAGATTTGCGAGAGGAGGCTGGAGGGAGAAGGCCTGAGGGAGCGCAGCTGAGACGTCGAGGTTCGGTGGCGGCGGCGGCTTTCAGTCATCCTGGCAGTCGTTACGGAAACGGACGCCGCACTTATCCCGAGATTTACTGTATGTTTGCGGAGATAAACAGACGTTAAATGCCCACAAGCAGGCACCAAACTGTTATCGCATGATTGAAGTTAATTTGGAGTGACGAAAGGAGGCGGGTGATAAGAGTCTTCCTGTTGAACAATTGAACGGCAGACAGTGGGATTTTGTTTTGTGTCTCAGCCCAAGGCTCTTCTTGGCCTCCAATTAAGCAGGTAGAGAGCGCCTTCGCAATGGGAATCTTATCTTCGGTTTTGCCAGGCGACAGCGATAGTGTTCAGAAGCATAAACACTAATTAATTACCAAGAGTGTACTTTACTGTGAGAAGGCTTCTCTGCTTGTGCCTGTTGTGATGGGCATTACAGACATACAGATAGAGACAGAAGCTGCACACATACAGTAGATCCACACATACACAGACACCATAAAATAAGCAAAACTCTCATTTCCATTTTTACGGTCTGTCTCCCTTTTCATATTCACTTCTCTCTCTCTCTCTCTCTCTCTGCTCATGCACCCAGTCCCACCTGGACAGCGGAGGGAAGGTAAAGCAGTTGTTTTTCAAGCGAGGTACCATCCTCTGACACAGACAGCAGGCCGAGCTGAGCCGCTGATGGATGGGAAGTGGACAGCTGTCGACAGGCGGGAGGACGGCGGGGCCGCGGGCACCCGACGGAGACACACCTAATTCCCAGGTCTTATTTTGTCAATAAACAGCAGCCAGTGGCACTCAATTAGAGGGCTTTATTGACTATGCTGCCTGGCCTGTGTCAGATGTCAGCTGGTGACACAGCGTGATGTCCGACAGTGACACTTTCTCCGAGATTACAGAAAATAGAAAAATCAAAAGAACATTGCAGAGGCAGAGAAAATAAATAAAGGAGGGGACGCGGAGGGAGGATTTGGCGAGACACGCAGAGGGGAGAGAAAGACCGGGTGAGATTAGGAGTGATAAAAAGTGGGTGACTGAGGGTTACAATAGTCCTCAAAGCTTTATTTTCCCAGTGCTCAGTTTTTTTTTTCTCGTTTGGCCCGCTGGATGTGAGCTTAAGCAAAATGTAAAAATGTGAAAAAATCAGATATGACAAATAGTAGCAGTAATTGGCAGGTTTCACTTTGTTGTCTTTCATGTTTGTTCGCGCCACTAGACGAGTCAGGATAAGAAAAATATCCTCCTTCCCATCTCTTTCTTGAGAGCGAACAAATCCTCTAACCGGTGTTTGTTTTCACTCGTCTCTCCTGCAGTATGTTGTCTTTTGTTTCACTTCAAACGCCGCTGCATCATCTGTTTTTCTCCTGGAGAGGCGGAAACAAACAGAACCGCCAGCTTAGCCGGCTTTCCAAAGTAATTGGTTTAGAGTCATTCCTTGAAGTGGTTGCATTTTTTGACACAGTGATGCTTATTTTTTTCCAGCCATCTATTTACAGTCTTTTAAAAAATTTAAAAGAAAAAGCACATTTTCTTGCCTTAAGATAAACATACTGTTAGCACTGGAAACTAAATCCTGTGCAAACAACAACACATGCTGTATAACCTTTCCGACACGGAGATACAGTTGTTCAACTGTTGTGTTTTAAAAAACTTCTCACGTTTTGGTGCATTAATTCCACCAAGCTTTATTATTCACAACATTACAGGCATTGCATTCGCCTTTTGACCAAAAAAAAAAATATTGTCTTCCCTAAAAAAATATCTTGGTAAAATTGCAATATTATGACAACATTATTGATTAATGGTGTCAGAGATGTGGCAGACTTAAAAAGGGAATATTGATGAACATAACACCACCAAAAGAAAGTGAACGTGAACCTCTTCCCTGCTATTTTGCAGAAAAGATAACAGGCTTTCTAATGAGGTTGACATTTCAAGCTTACTTCCCATGAAGACAGGAAAAAAAAAAAAACGGACCAAGAGAAAAACAAGTCATGCGTGTGCTGAGGATTTACTTTAATTTCTGAAATAATATGAGATTTACTTCCTAAAAATATAAAAAATAGCCAGCGTGTATGTGATAGATTTTTACGGCCTATTTACTGTTTGAAAAACATAAAACACACAGAAATGGGACAGTTTTACGGGCATGGTTGGATTAACCTGTGAGGGGCTCCCAGGGGGGAAATGTGTTTTGTAAACAGGAAGTTAAATGACAGAGATTTCAAAGTGCATTGTGTATTGGTAAAACACAACCTCGCCCCCACTAATAATGCTGGGTGTGATTTTGACCCATTTATCGACCACGTTCATTTTATCCACTCTTGTTTCTTGCTTTTGGAAAGATAGAACAGCTGATATTTACAGTACATCTTGTAATATTAACTACATTTGTACCTTTTGCTTGATGCTATTAAATAAAATGTGACGTTTGCAGTGAAGTGTTGAGCCCAGTGTTTTGTGCTGATCCTGGTTTATGTTACTGTGGAGTGCTGTTATTAGCTTTCTAATTATTCCTCTTGCTTTGGCCTTATAAAATGAAACTTAAATTGAACAGATTATGAAAGGAGTGCCTTGCACTGTAATGTAATCCAATGCAATAATGCCATGAGCTGAATCCAGTCAGACGATATCCCCTGTGCTGTTTCGTCATGTATGGTTTCACTAGGTCCCTGTTTTCCTTCCATGATGGCACCTCTTGAAAAAAAAAAAAGCCATTTTTAATTTTTTAATTAAAATAACATTTCTATTGTTTTTAATTATTAGTATTAAAAAATGCATTAATCATGATGAATGATATGTAAGAGATAAAACATGATGAGGTGTCCCAAAAATAATGGATGCAGCAGAGGCGGAGTCACTCCACTTCATCATTCCCTCCACTGACTTCATTATTTTTTCTTGTTGGGACTCGGGACATTGCACTTCTTCTGCTTATCTAATTGCTACTTACAAAACTTCAGATTCTTTCGCTAATTTCATAAGTTTTGCTCCGATTATCATTGAGTGACTTTAGTTCACATAGTAACAATATACAGGCTGATGAGTTTTGGTTGAACTGTCGACTGGACGTTGACATTTTGTGTCGTGGTTTAGCCAAGAAAGTGAAATTCTCTCTTTCTTTCTTTAAATAAAGAATCTCTCATAAGTGCTGCAGATGTTCCTCACAGACGTCTACAGGGATCGAGTTGCTTCCGTGATCTAATTATGATCATTAGCACACAGCGTGATGCTAAGCTGCACCTACACTGACACCCACCAGATGGTTCGGCTCTGGATGCCAAAGCAGGGTGGTGGTTCTTAATCCCAGCAGGTGGCCTCTCAACCAGCCTCTGACTCACCTGTCTGAGATATTAAGCACAGAGATACAATAATGTTTGGTGACTTCACTCTTACACCTGGAAACCCTCAGTGGCTATTTTTTATCCGTTGAGATGTAAAAACCACAATGTGGTTTTTAAAACATCTTTGGATTGAAACCAAATTTTGTTTCTGGCATCTCTTATTTATTTATTGAGTTTGGTAGAACATTGATCCTTATTAAAGCTGCATTAGGTTATTTTTAACCACTTGGGGGCAGAAGAACTCCACAACCTTCAAAAATACAAAAATACAAAAGTAAACACGTCTTGCATATTATTCTCTCACAAATTTTATGGCTGACATTACAAAAATAACAATTATACATCTAGCAGACACTAACATTCTTTTGGAGCCATTGTAGCTGACAAATGTAAGTCAAACACTAATCTTCTTTTTAGCTCTATTTTAGTCTCCACCAGCTCCTGAGCATCTCTCCACCGCCTACATGCTTGACTTTCTTTGCAAGCTGGTCGCTAACTTTGTCTGCCTGCTTTTTGGTGCTGGCCAATTAGCATACAGTGTTGATTGTAGCTTCTGTACGACTGAAACAACGAGATAAAAGAGGCTAAAAGACCCCATAGAGCTGATGGGAAGTAAAGAGTCCAGTAAAACTTCTCATTTCTTTTCAAATCACACGTTAAATCCATTGTTTGCATAAGATATATTGATATTGCAGCTTTACAGGAAAATAGATTGAAGTGGCCTCAATTTTTTTTCCCTTTAATGTCACCACTGTGCACGTCTGAATTCTGCATTTGAAAAAGCAGTAAGAAAGAGCTTTGTGCTAATGCATGCAGGTATGACTCAAAGGTTAGACCTGATTTGGGGATTGCCTCGCGCCAGCTGAGGAAGATATGTAAATTGGGCTGGATTTTTATAGCTGGGGAGAGCTTGTAAAGTTTTATTCATTTTATTGGGGATAAAATTCATGGTCGGGCTGAGGTAGTAATTACAGTCACCGGACCTTCTCTGCAAACACGGCCGCTCACAGACGGCTTCAGAGCCAATATTTTATTCCCAAATATTGTCACTGCATTTGAGTTAAGATAGAACAAAACCCTCTGGCTCTCAGACCCCGTTCCAAACTGGGAGCGGTCCAAACGTACAGGTTGGGCTTGCATGGGGAGTAATTCTTTGAGAGTATTAGACAAACAATTTAACTGCGAGCCATGTGCCAAAGTCACAAATGAGCATCCGCCGCAGCCAAGTGGACGTTCCCTTGCCAAGCACGACTAATTATAGGGTGAGTTTGGCCAACATGTTCAAATGATTTATGATAATGAGAATGACAATAAACCCGCTACTGTCAAATGGTAGGTCCGACCATGGCATGTCAGTTTCATCTGGCCTTTATTGCAACATGGTTGAGGAGAGAGGGTGGAGGATACTTTGCTTTAGCTCCTTCAACACCTGCTCCAAAGTTTGTCTCTGGGGGCTTTTTAAATGTAAAACAACACAATGTGACTTGGGAGAACTTGTGTCTTGATGTTCCCAAGAGTTTTGCTCATATTCTCTGACAACCCTCTTCCTGTCTGCCACTCACAATCTGACTGGGAGAAGCACTGACAGAAAACCCACCACATCGCCTCTGCCAATTAGACGGCAGCTAAAGACCGTAACGGAGGTAGATACGAGCGAGAGAGAGAGAGAGAGAGAGAGACGCTGAGGAGGAAACATGCTGCTCTTAACCATTTAACAGTGGAGCAAGATAACTGAATTTTTAACTTGTGATCAACCATAAGAATTAGTACATTAAATGCATGAGATGAGAATGCATGATTTATTTTCATTTTTATGAGGTTTTTTGTGTGAAATGCAAGAGTCGGCCATTTGAATACGACGAGGCTTCGAGAATCTGCCGTGCTGCCACAAAAGAGAACGAGAGATGAGACGATGTCGAGATGCGAGCGGATGGAAAAATCTTTATTACCACATCAAAGTTCTAATAAAAGTTGCAGCATGGAGTGTTTGAGCCTCATTCATTCAGAGGCTGCAACATCCCAGAAATCCTTTCCAGTGTAAAAGGAGGCGCTAGAGAGAAACACAACACCTGTATTTGAATAAGATGGCTCAGGGTCACTGGAGGTGGTTTCAGATTTTTGGATGACTTCTTATATTTTACATTGAAGTGCACATATTCCAAGCTGTTTTTTATCTTATATCTACTCTCATTTCTCCTATAGATAAACGATTAATTATTCATCCATATCTGTCTGTAGTGTCTGTCAGCGTGCTCTGGGAGTCTGGAAGTATTTTCCTCAGCTAACCTCGTGACACGGCCGCTTTCCCTGCTGCAGAGCAATTGAAACACAATTGCCATGCTTTTCATTCAGCCATTGCAGCTTGTTTCCACTTCATTGTCAGGACGATGGGTCAAAGCTGCGCTGCAGATTAACTGTGCAAACAAATAAGAAAAGGCGAGTGAGCGGGAGCTCGGGTTGGGTCAAATCAATAGGGTCAAACGACGATGGAAAGCAGCAAGAGCGGAGGAGAGCGGAGGGAAACAGCAAGACGGAAGTGGAGAGAGCTGGTGGTAATCAAGCGAGCCATCAACTGCATGTTAAACCCACAGGAACCGTTTTCCCTCGAGGAAATGATTGTTCGGGAGCACAGTGAGGGCTCATCTCGATGACTGAAGTCTGCATTAAGTGTCCTGCACGCAAGACCTGAGGGGGAGAGGAAGAAGCTTGGAAGTCATGATTTATTGATTCAGCTGCTCTGATGATTTTATCTGTTCCTCTTTAGTTCAGTTTCTTATAGCATCAGGCTATCTTTATGTCTTAACATCATCACATGCAATGACTGAGTTGGGCTTCGGCATCAGCCTCCGAGTGTCAGTGTTTGCTAATAGAGCCAAATCAAATATAATTTTTCTATTAAAGGACTGAGATATCTGTCATTCCTTAACAACACAGCCCTCCCAAATCAAATTACATCGGAATCCATGGAAACGGCATGAAATAAAAGTGAAATGCAAAAAAAAAAAAAAAAAAAAGATGCAATTACACATTTTTCCCGCAAAGCTCATTTCTCTCACTTCTCTGTGCCATGTTACAGCTTCAAACAAACAAACAACCTCCTCTGGAAAGTGGCAAAGCAAGAAGGGTGTCGTTTGTGCAAAGCCCAGAGCAGAAGCATAAATTCAATTGAGACAAAATTCTGTTTGTAGCCGAAAAACAATGAGATGGGGTTTATTAAGTGAAAATGGGGGAAACGGCGAGAGTGGAAAAGCTCTTCCAATTGCATTAGGACCGGATCTGGGAGAGATGGCGCAATAATGGCATGAAAGGCCGGGTCAGATAACAACAGGATGGTAAAGGGTTTAGTGGACGAGGAAGGCCCAGAGAGAGCAAGACGGACTGATGGAGAGGCTAAACAAAAATTATGGAAGTTATTGGAAGCACAGAAAATGGAGTGAATGGGAAATGGAGGTGTTGGAAAAGTTGCATTTGGAGAAATGAGGAAATGTGTGTGAAATCTGCCTCGTGGTGGAAGATGCATATTATCATTCTGTAGATGTGGTGTGGGTTTGCATATGGACAGTAGCAACATGTCGTTAACTAAATTTTTGGGAGGACAGAATTGTCCCTTGTAACATTTGATTGCAGTCGTTCGCATTACTTTTGGCGTGAAGCCATATAAGAAATTTCCAGGAGACACAAACAGCTGTTTCTACACGGACCTCTTGCTGGGTTTGACAGAGAATCGTTCATAAATTCATGCTCATGCTATTTTCTTTTGTGAGTGCTCTGATTAATAAATGCACTCTTTGATTTTCATACAGTTGCCTTAGGGCTTGTGTCCATATAGCGTTTTTCTTTTTCACCACACAAACGCTTCATCCAAGCAAACCCAAGCACACTGACAGAGAAAAACGCTGTATGTACCCACACCTTTATAATAAGTAGAGTGATAAACTTTATTTATAGCACCTTTCCAAACATAGTTACAATGTGCTTTACAATAAAAAAAAACAGAACAGATTTAAAACATAAGGAGAATAAAATAAACTAAAAGCCATAAAATCTAAACACATTAGAGTAAAATAAACTATTGTGTTATAAAATATAAATTAAATCACAGATAAAAGATTGTTAAAAAGTGATTTAAAAGTTGAGTTTGCAGCCCTGATCAGCTGCATTTTAAACTAAGTTGCAAGAATGCTTCAAGCAGCAGCTCAACACCAGCCGGTCTTGTTTTAGTCGCCCTCCAGTGGATCCACCTCTCACCTCCATGCAGTAGCTGCAGGTTGCAGGAGTACATTTGCACCCGAGCACTTTCATGGATGATACTGGGTGTGGTTAGAGGTGCAACAACCTTGACGCTTTGACCCAGAGAGGCCAGTGAAACGTTTTCAGCTTGGCATTGAGTTACTCTTTAAGTGCCCGTGTATTGGGGTCTTTAAGCCCCAAAGAAAGAGTAAAACTCAAGAGTTTGGCCCAATATCCCGGTTTTGTCAGAGTGAGGAAATGTGATACACACAGAAAAAAAGGTGCAAAGAAAATGTCATGCCAAGGTTAGAATAATTCAGTGAAATATATTTATTAAATATTCAAGCTATTGACGGGCAGAGCAAATTCGAGGCAGCTGCTTAGTAATCCAAGGAGACTGCAGTCTCATTAAGCCGTACTATACGGAGGACCTTGAAAGCACAAAATGGCTCCAACAATGAGGTGAATCAGCGTCAACAATGCATCCCTGTAGGATGACTCCGGCTTCTCAATAGCATCCTGATGTCTGGCCTTGCTGCCTGGCTGTCTGCTCTCTGACCGTCCCTGACAGTGGAAGTGTCTGAGTGCCACTCACTCAGTGCCCTTGCGTCTGCCAGGGCGCGACACACACTCATCGATACGTGGAAAGATCCTCTCTGTAACGGCGGGGGATAGAATTGAACTGATTTAATCAAGGTGTTCGATACTCAGCTCACCTCCTGCCAAACGACAATGTGATCGAGGGCATTGAATAGCAATAACAGAGTGGCGCCGTGTGAAGATGAACTCCCAGGCAACTGTTTTCAAATTGCCATCTTCATCTCTTAGGAATTGTAGCAATGAAAAAATACACCGCTTCTCCTTTGTTGTTCATCTGTAGAAGGGAAATATTCCCATAGTTTGGTACAAAGGGCTAAGAAAAATGATCTGCGTTTGTATGGTCTGGTTCCTTCAAATATCTCGTCCTCACAGTTATTGCTTTGGGAGTTGGTTGTTTTTCCAGACGTGACAAATTCAATTGTCCTTCAGGAAAACAATCTTTATAATTAGACTGTCATTGCAATTAATGACAATGTTTACCATCATAGCTTATAGACAAAGTCCTTTCAAGGTTGTGGTTGCTGAGTTTCTGTTGCTGCCGATGGAAAAGTTTCTAAATGAGAACTAGCTAAAGAATATTTCCAGCACATCTACTTATTCCATCTTGCCCACTGGGGCTTTTATCTGCCTTGAGGATCTAAACTTGTTCTCTTCTCTCAACAACGCTGATTCCCCCTTTTCCTATTTCGCAACAACTTCCTCTCATGCAGGATGTTGTTTTCTGGGCGGCGGCTATTATAGGTTGTTTGGTGGCGACCTGTGGGGTTGTGTGGTCTCTCATACTCCCAGCTCTTATCCAAAGTGATTCCGACAGGCACATTAAAATGCAAATTCTTGCCTGTGCTCTCCTTGCCATTTTGTCACTTCCTTTCTCCTTGTGTGGCATGTTGAGGGGAAAGGAATTAGAGCGCTGGCCCTGGGGTTGAATATTCAAATGGCCACCTGATTTCCCAACTGAGCAGCACCAGCCAGGTTTCCATTTACATAGTTCCCTTTCCCCATTTACTGCCCATCAACGCTGACTGAGTCGACCACAACCATCCGCGAGGCCATTCACAGAACTTCCAACTCGGGCTGTGTGACGAACAATCAAACGGTGAACAACCCACTTCCGTCAAGCACATCGTGCTTCTTGAAAGAGACTTCAACTTCAGACAGCCAAAAGGGCACAAAAAAGTCATCATTAGAATAATGGTGTGGAAAACTGCAGCTCATTACCACCACTGGGTCTATATGCTTGTTGGTAGAGGTCAATGCTTTCATGTAGTACTGGAGGGGTTGTTGGGTTTTTACAGGCCAATTAGATATAATTAGTATATAATGCTGAATATGAGCACAATAGCATTATATAGGTAATCAAGCCTGTACTGAACTGGAGCTGGCATTTGCCCCGTGCTCAGTGGGAGAAAGATGCCCAGCAGCTGGCAGAACATGTCTCTCCTTGAAAACACAGTTTCTTTGTCGTTTTATCTCAGATTTTTATTCAGTACAATGAGCATGAGTTGCGGAACAATGTGAATTGAAGGATTTAAGAAAAAGGGCCGAGAGTATCCCATGAGCAGACATCACATGGCAAACACACTTGTACAAAGAAGTCACAAGTAAACACAGTGATGTAACACTTTTTTAAACTGGAGATGCAAAGAACGTGACAGAAAAAAAAAAAAAAGTAGAGCAAACAGAAGAGACAATTTGCAGAAGATAAAGTCGTCACATCAAGAAATTACCAAAGAAAACAAGGGATTTGCTGCTAACAAATGTGCACCGGCTTCTCTGAAATTTTGATGAACGCCTTTCCAAAGTCAAGGAGCAACAAAAGCACCTTTAGTTTTCAGCCTTGACTCTGCTCTGAGGAGCTCTGCACTGATTTAGCATCTTGACTCGTGATGGACAGTTTTTTAAAAAAAGGACCGAAAACAACAAAACCAGATATATGTATTTAGTTTATTTCATCAGCTTTTGTTTTTGATCAATTGGTGCTCAAAGTTGGAAAAGATTTGCTAAAGCAGGTAAACAAGGTGCTGAAGTAGCTAATGTGTATAAATCTTTAGGTTGATGGGGTTTTTTTCTCAAAAATTCACATGGAAAATTTTGCTCCAAACATAATTCTTAGATAGGCAAAAGCAGAGGCCTACCAGTAGAGAAAGAAAGAGGTGACATACTTTAATATGATATGATAAAATATGACATGTTATAATATGCCTGAATATGACAATGAGAAGTGTACAAAAATAATGTCTCATAGCAAGCCTGTCTTCATTACACCTGTCTCTGTCAATGAGTGCCCTCTCCTCCTGCGTGCCTGAGCTGAATGGCTAATTACCTGGATAAGGTGCACGGGGAGCAGCCGACCACAGCAGCCACCTGTCGGCTGGAGCGCCTCCAAATGACAAACGCCCACGGGGCAGCGCTGCCCAGGTTGAGTCTGTGTTTTCCACTCTGTCGCCTTGCACCGCACCTCAGCATGGCAGCATCAACCTGGGGAGCAACTGTTGTCTTTACTAATTTACCCAAAATAGCTGCCTGCCTCAGGCTCTTCTGTGCTGCCAGTGCCGGTGAAGAGCATCTGTTTTGAACTGCAGGGGCAAGCGTAATCACACCGCGTGGTGGCTCCGGGTGTTAGCCGGCCTCCCAGCTAATAATACTGCACGTCTGGCTGTTCCTGACATGTCACACTTCCGGAAAAGACTCCACACCACGCACAGCAAGTCAAGGAAAATAGCTGGAATGAACTAGGAATGAACCTAAATCAGTTTTATTAACTGCACAAAAAACAAAGAAAAAAAAAGAGCAAAACCTGTCACTTTGTACTGTGGGCAGGGTATTTATGGTCATCCATAAATAATGATGTGGTAAAGGTATTGATTGATCAGAGGTCAAGAAATATGAAACATTTCAAAGCCCTGAATTAAACTTTAGTTGGAGTACAGCTGCTCTAAATGGAAAGAGACTCTTACATGTGTGTGTGCTACGAGTAAATGCATGAATGTGTGTGTGTGTGTGTGTGTGTGTGTGTGTATCTGTCAGGTAGAAGCATCTCTACAAAGGTTGAAGAGAGCATCTGAGACATAGAACTGGGAGTAAATAAAAACTTTTTGAGAAACTGTTTGGGTTGATGTGTGACTGACTGGCAAACCGGAGGAAATCAATACCATTCCTCAGTTTGTGTGTGGTGCTCTCTTGCCTATTGCGATAGCCAGTCAGAGTATGACTGAAATACAATAATTAACATCCACAGAGAAAAATGTTTCTTTCAGTTGTCAACAGCTTTCTTGATTCCCTCACTTCTAAATCAGGGCTATAGAGCTGTCCAAAGATATTCTTGCAGAAATCTTTACAGGTTCAGCTCAAAAGCCGGCTACAGGCTTAATGGTGGATGCTTTCAGAATATCTGGTCAAGTGTCACGGCTACTGTCCGGTCACGCCCCGGGATGTGACCTTGTCCACTATAACCTGATGGATACAAGCATTGCATTTTACTAAGAAGAAAAGTAATTTGAAGAGGGTGCTGCACTGAAAATGTGTTTTGGTCATGCAGGAGAAAAAAGGTTTTGAATCCATCTCTTGAAGGTACTGTGATGTTACCAAAGTACAGCTTTATTGGTTTGTAATAAAACCTAATTGTATAATGTGAGCTAGCTCTCAGATGAAACGTAACAGCAGTGAAACTAAATTACCCCACTATTATCTCTAAAGCACACACGGATCATTTCAGTCTAGATGGGATGAGGAAAAACATCAGGACTTCAGAGAGGGAGAATTGTTTGGAGAGGCTTTTTATAAGTGTTTAAGTGTAAACATGTGCACACATGTTCAATACGACTGTGATGGCCTGAGCCTTTGAGACCCTCACCTCATTGGTTAATGCACACACACACACACACACACACACGCACGCACATACAGTCCAGTTCGAGTCCGGCTGAGAGGCTATTGCAGAGTGACAGTGGAAGGATTTTGGAAGCAGGTTGATGGCGGGGGGAGTGCTGCTTAATGTGGCATCTGTCGCACAACAGTGTGCTCCAGCTGGAACAGAGGGCTCGGGGCCACTGGGGCCCGGTGTAAAATATACTGTGGAGAAGGTCACTTTCCAAAGCTCTGCTGAACCAGGCCACGATCCAGACTGCTGCGAGTAATGGCTTCTAGTGATGCGCCTGCAAAAACACAAATAACAACATGCTAAGTCTCTGAGGTAATAATCCACAGCAGGCAACAAGAGAAACGATGCCACGAATGACAGAGGGATGTTTGTGAAGACAGAAAAACACACTGGGAGGTAATGTACAGCGTGCAATCCCAAACTGACACTGCAGGCATTCACAGGACATAAATTTGTGATGACATGCAAAGTCAATAGAGTAGAAGAAGTAATTAATGGTGTTAATTGAAGGCTGGATTCTGTTTACATGTGTCAGTTCAAAGGTCCAGGTTTTGTGCACACTGACCTGGTTAACTGGAAAACTTGAATGGAAGTTATATTAGTTCCACCTGTGCTTTTCAAGTGACAAGTCAAAATGTCTGCTGTGAAAAAGGCCTATAAGTCATGAGTGGACAAATTAGCAACGGGCATCGCAGCTGTAATTAATAACATGAATGATGGCTCCATTTTAGATGTTGCAGTAAAAAGGAGGAAGAACCAGAGGAAAACAACAGCAGTGGAGGACGGCTAACGTCTGCTTTGTCAGGACATTGGCTGTTATTTGGTGATTAACAGCAACAGACGGCCAAAACACTGCAGCAGGAAAATTCATATAAATAATCAAAGACAGAAAAATCACTTCACAGACAAGGTTTGTTTCTGTCACGTAGTCTTACTGTTCGTAGTTGGTGATGTAAAAATAGTGAGTGTATTTGTCCTTCACATTACCATTAAAATTAATTTTATTTTATTTGGCATCAAAATAAATTTGAATATGTTCAAATGTGCTCATGTACTAACATGCCTGCATAAAGTTACTCCACAGATACTCAGATTTGTGTTTTTAAGTTAAAATCGTAGCAGTGTTTTACTCAGAGTGCAACGCTGGGATTTCCTGATGTTGCATCTGTCCTGACATCGCTCTATTTATTCCTGTCCTAGATTCCAGATGGAGCTACATCGAAGCAACCACCCAGGAAAGAGGCGAGGCCGGCAGTCTCAGGTGTATTTCTTTCTCACACAAAGTGCAAAGAGGACTCACAGGAACAATGTTAAAGTGGAGGGGATAGATAGTTGGATGGACAGGCCAGTTTCTCCATGGACGGTGGAAGATGAGGGTTTCCTCATGACGATGACGAAAATAAAACCTAAAAATGTTCTTGGCTGAAAAGCAAAAATTCAAACACAGACCGGCCATGGCACACAAAACAACCACTGGCTTATATCTATGGACTGAAAAGGGGCTCACGGCTTCCTTTCTTGCAGTCAGTGCTTGTTATTTTCACTCCCAGGATAATAAGACTGAACACATGCTCCTGAACCTAAAGCAAATGCTTCACCCACACACGGCTCGGTCTATCGTCTCTCTTGTGGAGGAGCGTAGAGAAGAATGGGGATCCCAAAATACCAAATTCTGACCATTATTACCGATAATGGAAGCAACGTGGTTGATGCTTTTCATGGTGAGGAGGACACCAGGTCCGAGGAAGACAAGGCAGAAGTCTGTTATTTATGAATTTGCTTATGTATGTGACAAAACCCAATGCACAATGTCTTCGCACATACTGGGACTATTCACTGTTTTAGATCTTACTCCTAAAGTCTGATCTGCAATCAACATTTTTAATATTTCAAGTGGTCACAAATGTGCATAAATGTGTTGTCGCATAATTTGAGCAACCAAAAGGCCAGTTGTTGAATCATGCTGGTCCAAAATAAATATGCACATCAGAACGTGCTCCATGTCTGCAAGTGCTCCTTAAATCAGACCAGGAGCCACTTTCTGCAAAGCTGCATTCTTAATCATTCAACCTGTTTTTCATCAGATAATAGATGAAATGAAATCTAATGTGAAACATGTTCAGCAAATAGAAAAAGACAAAATTACTGAAATATAATCTGATGACTAAAAAGGCAGCAGATTTCAGACTAAAACATTTTTCTAAGATAATGCTAAAATACCCAAAGCTTTTTGTTAATTAAAACTTTATTAAAAAACAGGATGAGGTTGACTAAACAAGATAAAAACTAACAAGGACATTTGACACAGGACTAAATGAAAACATAGCTTATAAAATTCCCTATTCAAGCCTTATGGGGGAAAACTACAACTCTTTCTTGCCTGTTCTCCAGTAGCAGGCTGCATCTGTCAAATGATAAAATGTTTTCCAGGGTCAAAACCACTGTTTAAACCCAATATTTCCAGTGTGAGCCGCCACTGACCCTCTGACAGCTCACACAGAGGAGGAGAAGAGCCGAGTGGAGCGGTGCAGTCTGTGGAAATGTTGGATTAAACTGTTGGTTTTTGCACCGGCTCAACATTTTATCACTCACACAGCAGACATCTGGAGAATTATCTTATCCTGTGTCGTTGAACGCGACGTCGCGCAGCAAAGTAGGAGCTGAGGTCACATGATGCCGTCATTAATTAATCCACTTGGTCTATTCGAAAATCGGTTTTTTTTTGCATTTTATTGATAGTCAAATGTTGAGACGATCATCATTGGCAAAAGGATCAGGCACCTAACAGCTCAGAACCACATCTCCACAGAGAATTAATTGCTCGAAAGTAATTTCCTTCCTATCTTGAGAAAGGCCCAGTGGCTTGCATCTTTCTCCATCACTGATTTTATCACGGTTGCACATTTTGTAACCATCTCCGTGTTTTGGCAGAATATGCATGCCACTCACTCTCTCATATTCAATACAACTTCCCTATTGGATTAATTTGCTTGTTATTACTTCCATGCCTCTGAACTCAGTTGTGAACAAATTTGTGAGGAGCTTGAAATTTGACTGCTAATAGGATATCTAATCTTTCCATTATTAATGCATCAGGCGCTGAATGCAAAACATCTTGTCTCAGCCATCTTCCTACTGTGGTCATTGATTTCATCTGCTAAGAAATCAAGCACCATGATCTTACCTTCAGGTGTGTATGTCTGTGTGTGTGTGTGTGTGTGTGTGTGTGTGTGTTTGTCGTATATGGTCACTCATATCATAGTTGCTGCCTGGTTTTCTTATAATATCATAAAATCCTTGGCACAAGAACTCTTACAAATCTATTGAACTATTACAGAAAAGGACGAGTGAAAGAGAAACTGGTGATATGTGAGTTTTACTACAGCTGTTTTTGAACAAAAGAAACTCTCCATTTATTCATTCATCCACTCATCCATCTTCTAAACCACCTGTCCTGTTCAGGGTCGTGGCAAGAGAATATGGAGGAAAGAAAGGACCCTACATATTGCATGTAATGAGACATAATCACAAATTTAAAGGACATTTAGGTTCTTGCAATCGAGTGGACAGAGTCGGACATAACAAATTATATGCAAGTATGAAATTCAAAGTCCATTTTTGACCTATGCAGAAACAAACTAAAACAAAAAACAAAACAATTCCACCTCAAGGTCTCTTTAGTAGCTGCTTGGACACCATCTCATGTTGGCTTAAAAGTGGACTTTGAAAGTTGATTCTTGACCGTCTTGATACAGCAGTTGACAAAACATTTTCAGCCCTGAGCGGCTGTTCTGAAGCTTTCGATCGTGTCACATGATCTTCCTCAGCAGAAGTAATTTTCCCAGTTGGGGCAAGATGTTCAAGATTGAATTTCGAAACTCAATCCTCAAGTTCTTAAACTGCTCACAAAATGGAACTGCTGAGGACGATCGTATCATTCGACTGAAAGCTCCAGAACAGCTACTAAATGAATCCTGAGGTGAGTTTTGTTATTTTGTAAATGATAGTTTTCATTCTTTTTCCAGTACTTTCAAAGCTAAAACTTTTAGCATGAAGATTCAAAATAGCTTTTAAATTGTAGGTAACAATAAAAATGTGTTTGAAGAATGTGAAACCCTCTTGTAATTGCTGGAAAGCTTTTAGTGTGTCACATCTGATTTAATGGTCTATGATGTTACACTTATTTGGGGTATCTTTATTTTTAGCCTCACAGTTACATAATACCATTAAATTGCCAAACCACGAGGCTCACAATAGCAAGTAACAAATGATGCTTCTGAAGAAGCAATAACCTTGGTCGCCATTATAACTATTCCCCAACGATGTCATTCCTTCAACAGGCTGAGACCGCAGGGGAAATGGGAAACAGAGTAGAAGAGTTCACAAACTCCTTTACCTTCTTCAAGATCCTTTATCAGAACACTTCAGAAGAACACACTGAAAAATATATGATACTCCTTTCAACGCTTTACGTCAAGGAGAAACCATCTTGCACCCAAAGTTATATGAAACAACCCACATTTACAATTACAATATTTGATCTGTCTGCTTTGAATGAGAACAAAGATCATAAGAGTCATAAAATCTGGACTGAGCCAATGTTTTAATTCATTTTTAAATAAACGGACACATAAATATTGAACGTCAGGCAAAAAATGGACTAACAAGCAATATTGAGTATGATGTTTTGCTTTGAGCCTCTGAAGCTGAATTTAATCAGATTTCACCTCAAGTGGAATTCATCTTCAATTCAAAGACTGCTGGACACACACACACACACACACACACACACACACACACACACACCTTCTGATGGGAATCACTCAGATTTTACTTGGCAATTTCAACTGGAACAGCTGGCCTGTGTATCAAAAGAAGCAGTGATCTTGGAGGAGGGGAGTTTGCGCAACCACCGTGTTGGTTCTATCTAAATAGGCTTTTGATTTCCACAATATTTATAAGACAGGGTTTGCTTTTGATGCATCCTGTCGTCTTTCAAAGCCCCTAAATCCTGTAGCCAGGAGAGAGCTTGCTGACTTATCCCAGAAGACACTGAGCACAGAACGGACCTGGACCTGTTGTGTTCAACGAAGTCTGTTTATATTGTTTTTTAATATAATCAGGATTGCATCAAGATTTGACTTCGACGTATGTTGTATGAGCAATAAGTTCAGTTTTGGTTCTGTACTTCAGTACAATAGAAATGAAGTAAAACAGTAAGAATGCCTCATCCAAATGCAATCATTTGAATCCTAAAGTGTTCGAACAAATAGTTTGAAGTGCATTCCAAATTTTGAACAGCATTTTAAAGGAATTAAAGTAATCAAGCTGAGAGGTGATAAAAACATGGATGAAACTGTTTCCAGATTCTCATCAGATAATCTAAGCTGATAAAAGCCCTTCACAACACAACTGACTTGTTTTTTTTTTAACTCAATGAAGTGTCTAAGAAAACACCAAAGGTTTTAACTTCAATGTGCAAATTTGCAGACAATCTGAAAATCTGAAAGACAGAACCAAGAGGAAACACTTATAATGGAAGTAAAGGAGGGCCTGGAATGAAACCCTGGGGGATGCCACATTTACTGGGATCAGGAGATGAAGAGCAGTTTCCTACTCAGACTGAGAAGATTTTTTCTTTAATCCATTTTAAAACAGGGACTTGTACCTTTGGGTAATTTAAGAAAGTCATGGTCAGTTGTATCAAAGGCAAAAGTGGCACAGGAGTCGACAGAGAGAAGGATATCATTATGTACCTTCAGCAGAGCAGATTCTGAGCTTTGCTGAGCTCTAAAATCAGACAAGGATTTGTCAAAGATGCTGAATGAGGAGGAGAAACAGGAAGGAGAGAACATTTTCTAAACTCTTAGATAAATGGTAGCTTGGGGATGACCTCTTCGGTTATTATGGTCACTGGAGTCTTGGCTCCTTTAGTAAGGGTTGTACAATTGCATGTTCAACTGAATGGGGTGAAAGTTGTTAAACAATTTAAACAATCTCTAAAAATTTTGGAATCTGCACTCTGCTCTCCTCCTCATTTGAGAGCACAGGTGAAGTCATTCAGCCGTGGGGTCTTTTTAGTTTTAAAGTGGCTACATAGTCCAAAATAAGAGTGAAGATCAGTTGAAAATAGTGACTAACTTCTCAGTATTGGTGGGTTAATGATTGACTTTCAGAACTTTCAAGAACAATGACAGAGAGAAGAGGTGAGGTTTTTCTTCTCTTACAGGAGAAAATGTCTGCAGTGTTTCGCCCAGATGTGCTTTTGGGGCTTCACTGTTCTTTTTAGTCTCTTCAGGAGGAAGATTGAGTGAAAGCACTTCTTGTCTTCTGGAATTAGCCTTGCGTGCCCTTTTTTATATCGTCCGTTCTAATGGCAGTGAATTATGCTGACAAAGTAAGTGCTGTTAAGGCTGTCAGCCAAAAGACAAGACTTGTTGAAGTTCCCATAAAATTTCAGGAAAACAGAGGAGAGTACATTGAATTCTCCTTCCACATCCCTTGGGTGAGGAACAAAGCCCGGTGTTAAAGTTGGTCTTGGCTGTGAAAACGCAGTGAAAGCAGCCAGTCTAATCCGGCGGAGAGCCATTGTGACGCTAATGATGCGCCGTGTGTATTTCTTTCCGACTGGTCCTACTGACCCTGACTCGCTCTGATCAGGCTTTAAGGAAGCTGAGGATTACATCAGCTTTGTTTGTTTGCTGGGAGGGGAGAAAGCAAGGCGCCGAGACCTTGTTCTTGGAGAGAAGCAGACAAGGGCATCTTCCACAGCTATCTGCCAAACAGACAGAAAAGCAGCTCCCCTCCCTATAGAATATAGATTTTTCATCACCTGTCTGTTTCGTTGGTGGATCCATCCTGAAACAGCGCATTACGTTAGAGCCTACGATTTTTGTACATTATTCAAGAGAATCCTTACCTGACTTTGGTGGTGGTAAACTTTCACAATCGGCTGCAAACATCCCTGTTTTTACTCAGGCGGTTAAAGAAATCTTTGCTATCATCTTTACGTGTAATCATTATTTCTTCTGCAGCAGGAAATGGATTTTATTTAGAACCAACCCTGAGTTTTACACTTAACTGACATGAAATAATGTAAAGCTGTGATGAGGGTTCATGATATAATTTAACACCCTACATTGACTGTTACATGGACAACTCATGCATCTCAAGAGAATAAACAAAGTAAGAGCTTTAACATGAAAAAGTTTCGTCGGGTTATGAAATGAAAGAAATAAAATATACAGACAATATATTAAAGCAAGACAATGAAAAGAAGTTGATTAACAGTATAAGCAGCATGCAAATGTTTATCAGACTCAAACTATGAGAAGGCAGATAAAAAAAGATTTAGATGATTAAGAAGTGTTTTTAAACACTATTTTGACTTTCTGCACGCCTCCAGTTTTACAAATTCATACCTGCCTCGCACTTACAAAACCGAATACCTGAACAGAGCCTTCACCAACAGTTATTTTATTAATCAAGTCGAGACCTGATCTGACCCATTAAAGGAACAGTTCTGACATTTTGGGTTAAGGTGGATTATGTGCCCGACAAGGAGGTCACACATATCCCACCTTAAAACAGGCAGACTAGCTGTTTCTCCCTTCCAGTTATTATGTATAAGCGTAGCTAAAGATCTCCTGGCTGCATCTTCATATTTAATAGACGAACGCGAGAGTGGTATCGACCTTCTCATCTAACTCTTGGCAAGAAAGCAAATAAGAGTATTTCCCCAAATCCCAAACTATTCCTTTTAATCTAAGACCTGCAATTTGACTCATAGCTGTAGACGTAATCAAGCAGGCTCAGTCCTCGTAGGTGGTGTAGGTAAATGGAAGGAGCTCCAGGAAACTGTCAAGGTGTAGAAAGGCCCGAGGAAATAAATTAATAGTTAAAAATACATTTTAGGTGCAGATTGCAGATCCAGGCATAATGTTTTTAATAGATTATGTTCACTTGCGTTTCCCCCTGCTCAGACCAACTGCTTGGCAGAGACACACATTCAGACCTCTCTGAAATCTTGCATACCTTATGGATAGTTGGCACCGCACGGATACCTTGGTTAATTATTTAAATCCTGCTCAGGGCAACAGGAGTGAAGGGTAAATTTCTCACTTGTTCATTTCGACATGTAAGAAAGATGTAAGACAATTATTTTCCTTATCGACTGATGATTGATAAAATATAAAGAATGCACCACATTCATTTCTTTTTTCTCCCTTGCTCCTTTGTATTTTACCCGACGTCTGATCTAACTGATTTTTACCTGTATTGGTAAATTACAACTACAAGTACAGTAAAAAGCTTTTGCCGTTATTGCTGCAGTTGTGGTGTTGCCGAGAGCCGGCAGCGCTACTACGCTTAAACACGAGCCCCAAGTGTTCTTTTGCCTTGGGACTATAATCAGGCCCAACACAGGGTGAGTGGCTTCCATCCACAATCTCTCTAAGTGTGTATCACAGGCATGTTTGAAATGCATCAGAGCTTCCCATCCATCTGAGTTTTAAGATGTCTCCATGGAGATGATTGACGACGGTAAAAGGCCGCTCTGGAGAGAGGCCCCGGGTGAACAGATGAGATCACAAATCTCATCTCTTTCTCTGTCTCATTCTCTCTCCCACTCTGTCTCCGTCTCGCTTTTCTCTCCACAACAAACACAAACACGGGCGCAACACACACAAACAGCGAGGATACGAACATTTTCATCACTTTCTTTCCCCTTTCATCTTCATGGTGGCAGTAAAAGGTGTGGAGAGAGAAAAAAAAGTTCAAGGTAAAAGAAAAACAGGAAAGAAGTCCTGGACGGAGTTTGAGTTTTCAGGGTTCCTGGGAAGATCTGAATCCAATCTATAGGATGAAGTCTAGACATCTTTTAATGGGCAAAATGCACTTCCTGTTTTGTTTTGTTTTTTTACTTGGCTTCAGTTGGACTAAAAACTTCTGTATCATATAACCTGCATTCGATCCCTGAGAACTGGTCAATAAGTGCTGAGTGAGTTTTCTCAACTTTGAAGACAAATGTCTGAGTTGAGTTTTATGGGAAGATGAACTAGGAATCAGTCCAATAATGGCTGCTTCAGTCGCTCCTTGTGGAGAGACATGTGCATTAAGCGATAGAGAAACCGCCACGGGCTGGATTCAATTTCCTTTTCACCACCGACCTACAGGAGTTCGACTGATCCAGAATTTCTAAGACACATCTTGGCCAGAAGATCTGAAGAACCTTGACTCTACTATCATGTCCCTCTGTCATGTCATTTCATTAATGCAATGACCCATCGATTTAGCATTTATGCAACAAATTGTATCGAGGCTGGCGATTGGCCAAGTCAATCACGCGCAGGACCGGCTGTGCATCTTGGCAATAGAAGGTGATTAAACTGACTTGGAAGAGCGAGGAGAATTTCTGTTTCTCCGCCCCGACAAACAGGATGCAGCCTGCTATGCGGCACACCTGACTGGGCTTCCTTCATTCTTTCCATATCTCCCTCAGGGTTGGGAGGAGGCAGGTGGGTGCGCCTCGCCCAGGTTTGGCACATTTAGCTCCATGAGGGATGTGGCAGCGAGGTGTGGATGGCTCAGAGCGGGGAGCAACAGATGGACCCGGCATCATGGCCGAGGGCCGGAGCGTGTTCGCCGCAGGAACAGTTTGAATTCCTGCTCAAACTCGATGTGTGTTTCCTCTTGTTGAGATGGATTTGGCTTTCTATCAACACAGTTCACGCTCTCCCACAGAGGGTCACCTGTGTACAACAGTGTAATAATATACCCACACCTTCCCTCTGCCCCTTTGCTTCCCTCTCTCGGCTTTCACAGCTTGGTTTCTCTTGCCAATTTGATATTTGTATTTAGCAAATTGTTGAGCCAAACTGATTTGCATATGATGTGTGCATTCTTCTGTTTGGTCTTCAAACACATCCTGTTGATCATTTGCAGCAGTTTGAGAGAAGGTTGAACCGAACAGTAATAAAATACATTATTAACACGTTACAGTAATGTGATTACTTCTTACAGGTGCAGGCAGTGTCTTGTTTACATTACAGTTACTAATCCCAGTGACACTCTTTATTTGATTTTGATATTTCAGGGAACGTTTTATTTGTGTTGTTGGAAGGCAGCTGAAATCCCACTAACTACAACGTCTCGTCTTCTTGTTCTGCGATCAGTCGCTTTGGATTTTTTTGGAAGGCACCTTTGACTGAGCTGGAAAAACTGAAAATAATATGAGTAATGTAACTAATTACCTACTTTTTCTGTGAGTTACTGTATAAGTAACAGAGTAACTGATTACATTCTTCAAATATTTTTTTTTTTAAATTGCACTTATTATTCAATTAGTTCTATATCTTCTATTTTTCTCTTTCTAAAACACCTCCTCTCGTCCTTTCCCTCCCTGTGATGGTTGGTATAAAGAAGATATTGGCGGACGTATTAAATATCACCTAATCGAAACCATTACACTTTAAGGAACATTTGACCTTTGGGCGACGTGCTGTCTGTCCTGACATCAGATAACAATGGCAGGTAACCACAGACGTGCCTGTTTCAGCGCCGCCGCGACAACAAAGCTCCTCAAAGGCTGTCGTTTGTCCCCATTCATCTCACACACTGCTCCCACTTTAACATATTGGCATTTCTGAGGTGCTTGGCGCTAATTGTCAGCCACATGGCGGCTCCTCGTTTGTTTCACTGACATTTTGCCTTTGCTTGATTGTGTATTTAACAGGGGAAGGAAAGCAAAATTAATTGGAGAGAAGCCCTAATCTGTCTGCTTGAAATGTCACCCCTGTATTGTGATGCCTACAATGACACAGTGCCACACAAGAGGCGGCGGAGGCAGAGGGGAGCGAGAATTAGAGAAATGCCGAGGATGAGACGAGAAAAAGAGGAGACAGAAAATGAAAGTGGAAGATAGATGACCTACTGTATTCATCATCCTCACAAATCAATGGTGTTCAAAGACTCCACACTCGTCCCTGTGGGTTTTAACCTCAACATTACGCTACAATGATTGCAAATTACCAAACATTTATGTTGTGGGCTTTTTAGTTGCATCTCTGAGCCTGGATGATAAAAGACATCTATCGCAGAGGTTTCTGAAGCTTCACCGCTGCCTCCAACATCAGACGCAAACAGGGGATTTGTCGTCCTACTCTGGCCGGTCTGTAACGCTGCGGGTCTGCAGCAGCGTTCAAGTTTGCATGCAAGGCGTAACTGGGAAAGTATGAGATGATCAAAGCGTGATTATCCCGCGTTCTGGAGTTCTGAGTCAGGCTCTATCCACCGAGTCGTTTCCAAATGTCACCTCCGCCCCCGGGGAGCCTCTGAAGAACACAGACGACCGAGACTGAAAGCTATTTTTTTTTTTTTACCTTTCCTCTCGCTTTCCTGCTTGTTTATATATGACAAGATTATATGATTTCAGCTGTCGACTGGAAGCAAAGCTGCCCCACAACGCCCAAACTCAATGAGCAATAACATAACCTGTCTGGTAAATATTTGGGTATGACCAGAATACTTTTTGATTAAAAAGAGTTTCCTTTAACTTGCATATATAAATATTTCAAAATAAGTTAAATCTAGGGGAATAATTTTACATCTTTGACATGTAAAACCCACAAAACAGACCTACAAACTGAGCAAACGTACCGATGCTACACTAGCTTCTTCTCCTTAAAATGGTTTGTGAGGCAGCAACAGGACGTATAAGTCACGCAGTAACAAAAGCTCAAAGGAAATTCCTGGTATTTTTCAACCTAGATCTCATTATGTGTTGCTTTCCTTTCTTGCTCATTTAAGAATCTGAAATTACAGCCTGAATTAGAATCAATAAAATCACATACTAAAGAATTAAAAACGCCCATTCCTGTCAATGCAGATCCTCACCTGACCACTAGTCGACGCTGCTGAGTATCCTCCTCTTGCTCGCCACCTGTCGACTCAGCTGCTCCCCATTAACCTCAGGGCACATCCAATATTGGACTATTGATACTCTGTGACCATTTGTGTTTCCTGCTGCCATTTCCCTCCAGTTCTCTTCTTGCTGCTCTTGTTCTGATGACCCTGTTTTGTTTGCTTCACATTGATTATAAGACTGACTTGAGACCCACTGAACGTCCTGTCTTTTCTGAATGCCTGCACATCGAGCACAGAAACAAAACGGTGACCACAACACAGCAAACCAAGTCGAGGAATCGATGCATCGGAAATAACTTTCTTAACAACCCGCTGTTGCTCATTCTTTGTCATTAACGCAGATGCCGACACGGAGCTGCATGCGTGTCTGTGATCTCAGCATTGATTTAACAGCATGAGCGTGTTATCAGTGAGTTTCCCTCGTGTTTCCAGGCAGAAGAGCTCTCTTCCCATCATGCACTGTGCCTTCCCACAACGGCTCGACCTCTGTCCGCCCACGCTCCGTCTCACTGGACGACATGTGAGCCTTGACACCTCAGACCCGTAGCTGTCGCTCATAGGCAGGGTGACCAAATGTCTCCGAGTTTTCATGCATTTGTCTCTCTGTGAATCATATATCAGTTTGCAGTTGTTGTATTACTGCCTTGTGACATCATATTGAACTTTATTTTACACATTCTTTGTTATCTCGCTCATTATCTGTGCACTGAGCGACTTTTTCCGAATTACCTTGGCTGAGGTTGTTGATGGTAAAGGATGTCATTTAGTTACATCATGGTTGCCAAAAGCCTTTTAATTAATTACAGGTCTCGATCGTTAGTGGCATTGAATTGAATACTCTTTCGTCCTTGTTGCTGAAAGCTTTATTTAAAGTTTTTCATTACTTAGATGTGTGACAGTTTTTCCCCTTTGCCATCTGGTTGTCTTACTTATAGACAGGAGAAGATGTATTCATTCCTGCACACAGCATCATTCAATTAAAGTTAATTATTATTACTATCATCATTAAATATACAACACCTGCACCAACTAAATACTGAAATCAATCAGAAGTGATCAATCAGATTAGCTTCCAATAAACCTTTTGGAAAGAGACGCAGGTTAAAGTCACTTTGAATCATAATGATTATTTCTAGTTTGCTTTATATACAATATACAGCTTTGTTTATGTTAAATAAATAAGTTGTGGACAGAGAATTAAGGAGGCCTGAGCTGATGAAATGAACTTATATACATATAGATTTTTTTGTATCTCAGATGAGAAGGAAAAGGTATGGCTCTGTCTCATGAAGGATGCTGGAGGATGTTGAGAAAAGCTGGTCCTGATGTCCAAGGTTAGATTCTGTCATTTAGAAAAAAAGGAACAAAAATAATTTTAAAAACTATGACTGTGATGAATATGACAAATAAAAGTGTAAACATGTTTTCCTTGCATTAGTATTTTTTAAACGATTCTGTTGGAATTTGAAAAACATTACTTCCACCTTGGTGTGATATTAAACGCAGCGTTTATAAAAAAAAAAAAAGCATAAATTAATGCACATTCACCTTTTAAATGTCAGGGTTAGATATTATATTTTTGCATAGATTCAAACTCATCTAAGCAGGAAAATATCGTCCCTTCTGTGCAGCGAATGATCACGGGCCAAACAGTTATGAAAGCAGCTTGTGTGTGAGACTTACACATCCACATGCGGATGCACGTTCCACACATGGCGATGACGCTGGAGATCTGGAGCGCTCTCCCGCACTCGCCGCTCATCAGACAGTCCCTCGTCCGCAAGCAGCATTTGGGACAGCTCCTCCCCGAGCTGTTGCTCTCTGTGTCCTTGTGCTTCTGGGGCTGAGTTTGCCTCGTGTCCTGGTGCTTTTCATCCCACTCCTCACTTCCACCTTTTCCCATGATGCTTTGGGTTGAAAGGCAGGTAGGTAGATAATGGTTGGAGGACAGATGGATCAAATCTGTGAAGAACATGGCAGGAATTCACAGGGAATATGAGACACGTCATGGGCCGACTCCCACCCTCTCTGGCTTCGTAATGCAGGCTTTGCTTACAACAACATCCAGAATCCAGCGTCATAATGCCGTGATTTTGTTTGTTGAGACTACATTCATTGCACTTACCAGGGTGTGTGTCGCTCTCGCCTAACCCTAACTTTCGTTTTAGGAATGTTTGCAACCATCCGTGTAACATTCCTGCCTTTAACACTTACTTAAACCATAAAGGACCTTGTTTTTAAAATACAGTTGCACAATCTAAATGTGAAATCAATTCTAGCAGACAGGCCCACTTCATCAGCATGACGACGATGTCTGTTCTCAGATAAATCTATATCTGTATTAGTCCTTTTAAACGCGAACATATTATGTGAGGACTGTTCAGTTTCATTAAAGAGAAATCATCCTCCGCAAGTGCGAATCATTAACACCGAGCTCTAAACTTAAGTCCCTTTATGAACGCTTTATTGAGTGAAGTCACATTGATTTGACAGATTAACAATTCTTCCACGGCGATGATCATTTCTCCTGCCAGGAGTTGAGGCCCCCTGTTTTAACTGTCGGATACAATTGCTCCCCACAGACATTATCAGATATTAAGTGATAACCCTGATGGTGAAATAACATCTTATCTGTGCCATCCGGTGGCTCCCCATTTATTACCACTGACAGTAAATTAGATTGCTGGCATCTGGAGGGTATACCGGCATTTTGGGCGCACCTTTCCATCTCATTCTGCTTTCAAAACTCCATTGGTTTTCAATCATAAGTAATGAAATTCCATCAGCCTCCTTGGCCATGAAAGCGACTTGGAAAGGAAGTGAGAGGCGGCCCATTAAGAGTAGAGAAAACGAGTAATGGTCTTACCCTTTGCTTTCAGAGCGGCCTCCCCGCCGGTTTGAATCTCTTCTCTTTGTGGAGTAGACTTTCCTGAGAGGAGAGCCGTGAACACACCTCCGCCCTTTAAGACACTCACACGCTGTTATGAACAACAGGCTTTCGGTGTCTGTGTCAGCCTCAGCTTACAGGAACAGAGCAGGTGTGTCTTCAGGTTTAACAGGTTTGACCGAGTGGACTGCCCTGATGTGAATGGTTTTATTTAGAGCAAACATGCTATTTGGTGCAGAGTCTTAAAGGTGCAATAAGATATGCCATCATTAGTCCCACAACAGGGACATTTCCAATAAGGAATGTAAACAAGAGGTTTTCCCACCAAAAAAAAATCTGTAGCTCATGTTATAATAGTAATAGTATAATATGAAGTTTTGTGTGATACAGTGACAAACATCAGACAGTAACTCAATGTTAGAAATGTTAAACACTGTTTGTTCGTCATTTTTAATATTAGGAAACGCAGCAGTAAAACAGTCTTTCATATTCATGATCAATTGAGAAACACTATGCAGAATAATGTTTTTAATAATCACTCAGTTTTCAAATACATATGTGAACATACTTCATATTTGTCCAAAATATTTTGCTTTACATAGATAGATTGCTGTGTGAAAATTCAGTTACAGTTACTTTTCTCACAAATAATTGAATTACTTCACCAGTTACTACATATAAAAGCAATTGGTTATTAACTTTCAAATGTCTGCTTTAGTTCTCTTATTAATGCACACATAATGTAGCTGTATTACTTTAGTGTTGCTGTCAAATTTGATCTACTATTTTACACATTAAGACTGTAGTGATAGGGGTTATTAATACCCCCGACCACCAGAGGGCAGCAACGACTAGAATGCTCACTGTAAGCTACACTTGTATTGTCTTGGTTGCGACAGTAGGATTTGGTAGAAGATTCACATGATGCTCAATGTACATGTTAACCAATTAATAAATGATAACACAACCCTGATTAAAAAAATGTTGGGACGCTGTGTAAAACATGATAAAAACAGAATACAATAATTTGCACACAAACTGTTTTACCAACAGCGGTTTTCCAAAGTGTTCCCGAGCCCATGTATTCATCTTCTTTATACCATCATGTGTTCACAAAGTGTTGAACCTCTCTCCATCCTCGCTTGTGAACGACTGAGTCTTTCCAGGATGAACCTTTCATACCCAATCATGATCCTATCACCTGTTACCAATGAACCTGTTTTACCTGTGGAATGATCCAAACAGGTGTTTTCAATCAGTCCACAACTTTCACAGTCTTTTGTTGCTCCTGTCCCAACTTGTTTGAAATGTGTTGCAGGACTTTTTTAAAAAACGGAGGATCTAAGGACAGAGGGTGTCATATGTTGTAGAGATTGTAAAAGCCCCTCGAGGCAAATTGCAATTTGTGATTCTGGGCTCTATAAATAAAGCTGATTCGACTTGACTTAACCGTCTGAATTAGTCTGAAGTGAAGTGAAATTTCAGCATTTCATTAGTATAATTCCTTCAATCAATTCATCACCACACACAATAACATTGTCTCCTAATAGCCAATAACTAATACATTTCTCCTCAGCTGTGTGACGGAGTATGTTCACAAGTGTGCTGCTCAGCGTTGCCTTGGAAATGCAATCAAGATTTAATAAATAATTACACGCAATAATTAATTGATTAGACAGCATGTTTTATTACATGATGAACAATGACGAATGGAGAAAAGCAATTCGGGGAAGCAATTAAAGCACAAACAATTTGAATGTACTCAAAGAATTGCATCCCATTAAACAGAGTGACTTACTGAACCATTCATCATCTTTAAACGTAGCAATGTAAAATGCACAGTAATTCATTCATGTTGTCTCAACAATACATCTGAATTGGTGAATAGCAAGAGAATAAAACATGTAGTCGGAACGTGTGTGTGTGTGTGTGTGTGTGTGTGTGTGTTTCAGGGGGAAACTGGCAACAATAAAGAAAGTGTCCTGGAGAATTTTCTTATTGTGCATGATTCTGTAATAATCAGACACAAAAGAATGTTTCTTCCACCCAAGGACATACAAGTGTTGCACTTAAGTGGAAAAAACTGCTGCAATGAAATAATAGTTAATCAATATTTTCCCATCCTGCTTCGACTGTCACTGTGGTTTTGGTGGCACTGGAGAAAATATCGACGATGGACAATTTCAGCGATGTTAAAACTTTTTCTTTCACCTGGCAAAAGCTTTTCTTCCCCTCTTCTTTAGTCATAAACACAGGAGAGAAAACAATTTAGATCAGACTTAGAAAATGGATCACCAGGATTTCTCACTTGCCTCTCAGGGCGTCCGTACGCTCAAGGTGGTTTAGCCATTGAATTCACGTAATTGCCACTTCTTGTTGATAGTTCTAATCCCGGCAGGAATTTGCTTTTAAAAGTCAGACTCAAATAAAAACCAAGCCTCTCAAAACACCACTTACCTAAATTGAAAAATTTCTAATCTCGCACTTGTAACTAACTAAGAGGCCCCTCGATAGACCCACCTTTTAGACTGGAGTCAGGGCAAAGACAAGTCACAGACATGCATTCAGTTTCATGGCTAACGAGCTGCACAGGCTAATGTTACAACGAGTCATGTGCATTGAGAAGTCATCTGCATTTAGAAAATGTTTGGCATCTTTGATATATCACTTTATAAAGTTATCTTGAACTTATTTGCAAGTCAGTTTTCTGTGCAATATTTCTGTTTTGGTCTCTACCAACATCTGAGAAAAATATTGGACGCACTCTTCATCAGATGGTCACTAAGATCGTCCGTTGCCCATTTTAAGATAAGATATTCCTTTATTTGTCCCACGATGGGGAAATTTCCAGTGAACAGCAGCAAAGAGGATCGAGTAAATAAATAGTAATAAGCAATATAAACAATGAGAGGTCTAAAATTTAGCTCACATTAAAAAATATTAACAATTTTACTAAAAGAAATATTAAAATATTAAAATATGAACAACTTTACAAGAGAAATATATGAAATATGTGAACTGTATATACACTATGGACAGGACATTGAATTACAATAAGATGAAATAAGATATTGCATAGTGAATGAAATATTGCACATGAAATATAATGAGTATTGCACAGAAAGGTTGTTGCTTGGCCGTTTCATCTCTGAAAACAGCAGCTGCTCGAAACAAGTTTGATTGAAATGGGAACCAACATAGCAAAGTTGTGGCGCTGTAAAACCAAAACAACGAGCTGAAAAATGCTAAAACAGTCTTTAGAGCAGAGAATCCACAGCTCTACACAGAGAGAGAGCAGCTCCCTATGTGATTCCTTTTCAGAAATCAGATGTCTGAAAAGGAGTCTGCTGCATGTTGTGCAGTGATTAAGGAGACAGTTATTCACATGGACGCTGGCAGGGTTGAAGCAACTGTCAAAACAAGCCATCATTCTGCTGAAGCGTCCTTAAGCAACACTCTGATGGGTTTTTAATGATGGAAACTAAGGGGAGGGAGGTGAGCTACAGCGCGACATACACCTGATGCTATTTTGTTGAGCCTAGTAAACAAATATTGCAATGTTATTTAACACTGCAAATCGATCATCAATCCTGGCTCCGTGTTCAAAGTGTGTGAATCAAATCTCAAAATCCATTTCAGATCATCATCATGTTAGTCATGCAACAACATGCGCGTTTCACTTTTGAACTTCTTCTGGAAAATAATGTGACAAGTTTTATTAACACCTATCTGAGGAATATTTTGCTCATCAGCCAAAAAAGGAAAAATTGGAAATCAGAACTGCCAACAGGCTTTTTTAAAGAACGTGTAACAAGGTTAAAAGAAGATGCAGCAAAACTAGTGAGTCAACACTTGGTGTAACCGGAGCTGTGTGTGTGGCAGCGGAACATGATGCAGCATTTGCATTTTCACTTCCTCCATTTTTTCCTTTTGTCTCTTCAGTTGCTCTATTACCCAAGCAGGCAATATCTTTCAATATCTGGCAGAAACATGACAAGCAGTCCATCTCATCAGAGCTCGTCCGTGCAGCCCCCGCAATCCCAGGATGCACTCTGTCAGCTGTTATTGTACACAGGTGCACGTACGATTGCTAAAACGCGTCTCAAAAACCAACTATTTTCAGGGCTGTGAAACTGTATCTCCAGCCAGAGCGGCAAAAAATGTTGAGCTGGGATGTTAAAGAAGCAGATGAAGGAAGAATGTGCTACCCTTGACAGCGCATTATTCTGGTTGATGGTGCACCTGTCACCTCCGTTCTTTGTACGACGAACGCTGCGCAAGATGACAAGAAACCCTCCCTCGAATCTGGTTTGCAGTCCTCCAGAAAATCTCAACTTTACAAGAATGCGACTAGTTTTCATCTGCACTTGTCTGTCAAAGTGTCAGGATTGAATGTCGGCCTCTGAGATCGGGCAGCGCTCGCATCCATCCTTCTGCTCTAGTGATGGTTTGCTCATCCAAGGTCGTTATAACTGACTTTAAGCAAAATGTAGAATAATGAAATACGATGATTTACATTTTGAAACTGTTGATGATTTATGAGATGAGTGGATTAGGGGACCCTCATCATCACGGTTACAGTAATAACAACTTGGTGGTCCGTGTTAAAGTTCGGCCTCTTGTTGACCCATCAGTCCAGTCCAGCCTCCTCCCTCTTCAAACTTTGTGGCTCTATATTAATGTCAAACTATTCCCTTCTTTGCCGTTTGCCTTGGAAGGCCAGTGCTCATGTTCACTACGACCACAGCTTTGTCACTTGGGTGTAAACATCATTTTGGGGCATTTGTTAAAAACAAAGATGTGTCAGTATCTCCAAATGTAAAATAGTAAAATATTAACTTTAGTTCAGTCAGTCAACCAAAGTGGAAAATGAACCGCAATGCTAATCTTTGACCTCGTCACTCCCCAAAAGGAAACGCCGACCTCAACACAGCAGGGAGCGTCGATAATAACGTCTCCTTGAGGGGAAAATAGACTCAGGGTCGACAGACGGATTCTCAGGCGAAGGTGAGGCTTCGGCGACTGTAACTTTCAGGCGCGGTGGCGAAAGTGTGAGCAGAGCACTGAAGCCTTGAGTTAAAAGCTGTAATAAAAAAGGTGTTTTGGTTTTATCATATCAGTGAAACGAATGTGGCATGTGGGTGTAAAGGCTTTGCTTCGTTTGGCTGCAAAACTAGTCAACACCTTTGTTTTTCACTCCACAGGCTTTGACCTTTCGCCGCTTTCTACACGATGCCGCCTTTAAAATGTGAATATTTGACAGTTAATTCCACAATATTGATACTTGTATATGATTTTACACTAATTAAACCACATTTCTTTAAATAGAGCTTTGCAATAAGTGGAGAAAAAACTCACTGACACCTACAGGTTCACATATTACAATGTCTGTACACATCCAATACAAACTAATTAAGTGTGATTTGCTATAGCTGAGCTCGGTCTCGAGTGTTTATTGTCAGTTGATTGTCATGCTAGAAACGATTCAGCAGAGAGTCACCGTAACTCGGGCGCTACTTCACAACCTCAGCTTAATTCAAAATGGTTATTTTGTCGGGTTATTGGCAGAAAATGTATTATTTCATTCTACTTATGTTCCTCCAGTTTTATTAAATCGAAAATCAGGGAGAAATGAAACAAAAAAAAAAATCATAGCTATTAACTTTTCATGTTGGGAATTTGGCCTTGAGAGGACGAACCTCCTTCACTCGTGTTCATTCCATCTGTCTCTAATAATGACGATAAATAATACATTTTATTTAAATAGCACTTTTTAAAACAGACGTTACGAGGCGCTTCTCAAGACAATGAAAGCTAAACAAATGAAGTAATGATAAAAAATTTAAAATAGCTATTAAAACTGAGCTGCACAAAAATGATCAGTGTCAAGAAGATAATAAAACAGTAAAAGAAGGTGATAAAAGCAAACATGTATATACATAAAGGCACATAAATATATACACCCTTGCACACACACAGGCATGTACACACACGTACACATGCTTCACAACAGATGCACATAAACATGTGCACAAACAACCAATTTGAAAAATGGCCTCCTAAAAAATGAGGTTTTATTAGACATTTAAAAAAAGGTCAGTGGTCACTTTACTGTTTGTCTGAAATACTATCGTTATTTAAAAAACTGACTAAAAACATTTTTGTTAATACAGCTTTAATCAAAATGGAAATGACAGCAGTCACCTTTGACAACGACGGGACCAAAATGTCAAAGACCTCTTTAAGAAAGCGTGTTACATCTCGAGCACACGTTGCAGACTTCGTCCCTCTTATTGTTTCCTTCAGCTTTAACAGAGAGTTCAAAACGAGAGAGAACTTTAAAGGTATAACAGATGTAGCCATGACCAGTTGAAGGAAACTGACTCTGATGTCTGAAATTCTTCACATCCGCCGGCTCTGCACCGAGGTTCAGAATGTGACGGCGGATTAATAACATGATTTATGGAGCTGAATAGCACCATAGGGTTACAGTGGAGGTCTGCAACTAAATCGGCAAAGAAAGTCATTCTTGTATCTTGAACAGCTGCTTGATAGACGTGCATTAGATTTTTAATCCATTAGTACCATTCTCCATCTGCCAATATGTTCTCTTTTCTTACGGTGTCACTTCATCTCGCTTCTGTTTGCTTGCTCGCCTCCCTCCTCCAACGCTCCTCTCTTCCGCTGCTCGTATTTTATCCACATAATAGCTCACCTACAGTCACGTCCTGTATTCTCTAATTGTTATTTCTGTTTACACACATATTTTCCTGCACATACCATAGAGTCTGTGTTGCATGTGAACAGTGCAAGGACGGGAGCGTTGGCTGCTGAACGGCTGTCAAACATGCAGATGTGACCTTGATCATCCCTGAGGGGAAGAGGCCGTCATAAATCCGGCTATTATGCCTTGACGACTCTATTAATTTCGCTGTAACACAGATGTGAAATACAACCAAGGCAGTTGTCGGGATACGACAGGTAACTGTGACATTACACTACAGGTGACACGTTAGATAATGTTAAGTAAAGCTGGATCGGAAAGGAAGATAAACCGTGTTGCTGGTTGTTCGATTTGCACGCTGTTGGAGCCATAATAGTGTATTAGAGAGATACTAATTACATTATGGAAACAGTAACAGAGCCAAAATTACAAAGACGAATTCTAATATTATGTTGTCATATAAAATGCAGAGATAATATCTGATTCTAACAACAGTGCAATTACTTAGATGGTTGCTAAATTCAAACACATTTCTTTGACACCGCTTTGGAAAGTAGGAAACAGCTCCGCAGTCGTCTTGTCCTTGCACATCAGCGAATACAAGAAAGTAACAGCCCGACGAGGAAGCACATGCTCAGCTGATATTCGCAGCCCGAGGTTAGAAGTGAGTTTGACCACATATGAAACGCACCATTTAGCCCGTGTTTGCCATTCCTCCCTCCACTCAGCATGAAGATAATTGGATATAAAACATCAGAGAAAAGTCATAGCTCTCCTCCTTCTACCCCTGCATGGCCTCACAGGTCCAATTCACACAATAAAACACCATTAAACCTCATCAATGGCGCTTTAAATGTGGTGGACGGAGGGAGACGGTTCAGTAGCCCGTCTTATAATTCACGTGGACGCAGTTCTCATTGACCTCAACCCCTGCTGGATGGCCGCTTTCTTTATGTTTCCTTCTGCTGTGTCAAATCCCAGCTGTCAATTTTTTTGGGGGGTTCTATACCTCTGCTTTATCGTTCATCTGCAATAACATAATGAAAAACCTACTCCTCGCCATGTCGATACACATAAAGGGGACGCTCTGCAGGTTGCAATTACTCTGATAGGAACAATTTCTCTTCTCTCAATCTCTGACCCTTTTTCCGCCGATGCAGGACTGCAATGACTAAGCAATCAAGTTTTCCCAACAACAATGTCGAATCAAATTTTAGGGGGATTTAAAGGGATTATTATTTGCGTATGAGTCTGTTTTTTTCAGTGGAAATGAAAACAGTTTGGACTGAACTGAGCGTGACTGACTCATTTCTCACTTGTTCAGCTATCATGTAACGTAGATAGAAACATATTTGTGACTTCTAAAAAAACACAACCTATATAATCAAAAACTATGGTTAAAAAGAAAAAAAAAAAGATTCATTCCTGATTCTGAACTATCAAACCACCACCACCCATAACTTCAAAACACAGTAGTGAATCACTGATTGCATGTTATGAGCTGTTGGGTGGAGCTGCCGATGACGTGGTGCAGACGTGATATCCTTGCTGTTGTCAGAGCTCAGAACGCAGTGTGCTTTTTTTTCTCTGGGTGCTGTCGACAGGCTGGATGTGCATGCCTGCCATTGTTAGGTCATACCACCTTTTCGATGCAACCTGGCAACCCAGAAGGCGCTCGTGTCCGGGTAGAGAATGAGGTTCCACTCGTGGTTGTGTGCTCACTGTGGCCCGCATCCACCCTCAGTGTAATATTAGCTCAGCAAGGACGTCAGGTGGAAAAGGGAAAATATTGAAACTGCCCTCTTGATTTAGGAATTAGAAGCATTTTGCATCAAAAATGTTTTATATGTAATGTGTTATGTGTGCGTGTGTGATGTTTTACAAAATGTTCCCGAGCTCATGTATTAATCTCCTTTATGTTTATGTTTTTGGATCAGTCCACAACTTTCACAGTCTTTTGTTGCTCCTGTCCCGACTGGTTTGAAAGGTGTTGCTGCCAAATTCAGATTAAGCAGATATTTACAAAAATCAATGAAGTTGATGAAACATTAAATATATTGTCTTTTCAATCGAGTCAAACAGGATTAACAAATTATCACATTCTGTTTTATTTATGTTTTACACAGCGTCCCAGCTTCTTTGGATTCAGGGTTGTATTTGTGCTTTGTGGGATATTATATTCAGTCTCTACTGTGAGTTACCCTCCAGTCGAAACTCAGCTGTGGGACAATATATCTCACATCCATCTCATATTTAAAGGTTGATGATGGAGTCTGCGCACCAGTTTTAAGAGTGTGATGAAGTATCAACATCCAGTGATGAAAGGCCTTACACCAGATGTACTTATTAGGTTATTGCAACCCTTACTGGAAAGGAAGAAAGGCTAGGTCACTAAGTGTGTGAGTATGTGAGTGGGTAACAGGTGTAAAAGCGTGAAATATGGCGGCAGTGAAGGGTGCAGCATAAACCTGGCCACTCTAACTTTTTTAATTTGGATTGGCAAGTCAACTGCCAGGATGGCGATATTTTATCATCAAGTCGTTTTCTGAGTATCCCGCTCCGAGGCAGAGTGGCTCTCCATCATGTTTGTCAGAGGGGACTTTATGGAAGAACACTGAGACGGGATTGAATGCCGGGGCCGGCGTGTGTGGAAGGAGGTGTGGAAGGCGGCCGGTATTGGGGGAGTGATTATTGAATTTGCAGGCATCTGAGTTTCTAACAAGCCGTGCCCTCAGTCAGAGTCTTTAGCAAACGCTTTGTATAGATCGGCCGTGTGTTGATAAGGGTCAAACCCTCGGATGTGACAAAATACACTGCTGTTATTAAATTTAAGTTCAACAGTCAACGGAATTGCCGCAGCGTAGAAATGAAACATGTTCACCCCAGGCTTTGTCTCTGGAGCTCTCACGTCTTCGCTCGCAACAGCGTAATATTTCCAACATTGCAAAAGAGGAATGAAAAGCATTCACAAAACTATTTACAGGCGTCAATCAATATTATGATATTATGTTATATTTGCCGCTGCTTCGTCTGTATAGATTCATTCAGGTAATACAATGTCTGACACGTTTCACCATCGTCCAGCATCGCTGTAAAAGTTCACTTCGAATAAAACCCATTGAGTTTGTCTCTTCTTATCACAACAGTGTTTGCAGTCACTGAAATCACTGACTATCCACTTATGCAGTGTAGTTCTGAGAGATAGGTTGTTGCATGTAGCTGAGGTGAGCAGTGTCAAAACCGTCCATGTGTGAATAATCCTTTCTTTTACTCCTTTTTCACTTGTCTGACATGTGTTTACATTCTCTGTGTCACCGATGTTAAAGAAAACCAAGGGCATCCTCTTATATGAAACACCACTTTGGAAATACCATACAAACAACATTCACATTCTGTAATAAAAAAAAAAAAAAGTTTTAATTGCTGCATTGTGTGAAAAACATGCACAGCACTGGAATTATTTGGGTTTTTGTGTCGGTCCTGATTTTGTTCAAGGACCCCTGGCTGAAATATAGCGCTTATGAATCCTCAAGGTAATGGAAAAGATGCTCGGCTGACAGGCAGCAGAGACCCAGGGTCATGTTTTTCCTCGCAAACATAAATCTTGGCCTCCTCTTGCCCCCTGCCCGCCCTTCCCCAGCATCTGTAGCAGGAGCCGTCTTTTGGCTATCTTGACTGATTGAGAGGCTTGATTTATATCCACGGGCCGGGACGATGGCGGAAAATTCAATTAAACGAAAGAACATAAATAGAAGATAAATGAATAAGTGCATCTCTGAATTTCTCTTTCCCACGGGCCTTTGTCCATGTGAGAATACATTAAACGTGTTTCTGTAAAAAGACTGTTTTCATGCAAACGATGACTCACGGTAATATGTTAATTATATCAGTGCGTTTGCGGGTAATTGAGGTATAAGGACGTATCGAGGTACATACATATTCATACCTATGCGGAAAAGCAATAACAGAGAGAGAGAGAGAGACAGAAGGAACGACAGAGATCTAATGTCCGTCCTTGAGATGAGCTGAGATGTAAACTGCAGTTAAAGAACAGGACACACTCGTTCCTGTGTGTCAGCGACGGGTCACTGGTTTTTCACAGCACGGTGAGGAGGACAAGAGACTCTCACTCTCCTCCGTATAGGTTGCTAAAGTGACTTTTGAGATTTGATACTTAAACCTTGAAAGATCTGTTTCCCGCTCCCAATTTAGACCTGACCTTTTCCAAGCAGCCAGCTCGACGATACCGCATGAAAATAGGATCAACTCGGGAAGGACGCCATCAGTCTCTCACCGCTCGGGCAAAACAGCTGATTGTGGACCAGCGTGTGTGCTCTTACAGTATTGACATTGCCGCTTGTTTTACTGCGTAATTTGCCAGGCTGCTGAAGTATTTATAGAGCCTCCTATCCAAATGCACCACATGTAAATTAAGCTTCATCATAAATAATCCATTGGCAAAATATGCAGCCCTATAATTGGAAACAGGTACAGAATACTTGTTTCCTGCCTTCATAATGTGCCGGAGAGTTTATTTTCTGCCCTGCAGTGTTATGGTTGTTTTGCTTCCAGCGGGGATCATTAATATATGGCTCCCTGTTTCAGATGCCCTTGCTCGACAAGGAGTTCTAAATCTGTACAAGTGGTTAGGAGGGCACTCATCTTAGCTTTGCGGGGCCAAACCTGTCTTCCTATTTAAGTAGGAACTAATTTATGCCCGGTGATAAAAAATACATAAAATAAAAGCAAGGAGTAGCCCGGGGCAAGAAATGGCAATAAGAGGTGTGATCCCTCAATGGCAATAATTCAGAGTGATTTATAACTCGGTGACAGGAGGGAAAATGCTTCAGCAGCATGTCAGTCAAATGCATCACGAACAGAGAAGACAGCACTATATGTCGACTACACGTGAGGATATACAAGCAAAAACAGCTTATTTCCAGTCTTCTACGAATTGACATCTGTAATGTTTATTTATTAATATATCATCGTCACAAATCCCGTCTATATAATGGAGTACGGTTAAACACATGGCACATTTGCATGATTGGAAACGCTTTTCATGCTCTGCAATTGAAAAATTATCAGGGCGCCGGGTCACACCTGTCGTGGATGAAAATGACAAAAAAATCAATAATGTATTCACAATCGTATTCAGGCACATGATGTTAACATTATGTTTTATTCTGCCTCATGGTGATGTTGTGCCAGCTATGAAAATATAGAAGCATGTATTTATTCAAAGCACCGTTTTCCTGACCGTATTTCAGTATTTAAATATCTTAGAGCCGCTCCTGCTCAGCTCCAGCTGGCAGACTCTCTGACACACAAATATGCAAGGCGACACACGCATGTAGATGCCCGTGCACACACGCGCGTGCACGCACCCACGGACACAGCCAGACACGCCTGATGCAAAGGTGAAGAAATGAAGGCTGTTGCCATGTGGGGCGCCGATAAGAACGCCGCTCCCTGCTTTACTCCCCCTGCTCCACACCCATAGCATCTGCTCTGCCCTCATTAATCAGGGGAGCGGTGGGCAGGGGGTTGCCACTTGAAATAAAGCTTGATCATCACACGGAGTGCTGTGGACCACATCCTGGCATTTAGCTAAACTGTTTTTGTCGTGCGTCTTACCCGTCTCCCCTCAAGGCTACACTGCTTGTTAGTTTTCCTCATACGCCGTGTCGCGCGGCCAGCTCGACGTGGGTCCGATGCCATCTGTCGGGGGACGTCACCCTGTGACCTAGTGGAAAAGATGAAGGCTCTTAACCCCCCGTCCATATGTGGCGTTTAACTCGGGCTTGACAAAGCAGCCACCTCCAGGTACAGTATCCCGAGAGGACGTCTGACTTTCTGCAAAACATGAGTGATGCTCAAGACACTGAATGGCCACGCTGATGCGTTCCCTCAGCAGCCTGGTGGGACCGGCAGACTGTGTGTCCTGCATTTTGCTCTTCATCATTTCAGCCGAGAATGAAATTTCCTTTGAGACACTCTCTGCCATCTCATACTTTCAAATGGAGCCTCACCATGTTGTGTTCCTGGCCAGAGGCAACAGGACTCATCACAGCCTTGCTTGTGTAGACATATGTCAGCAAAGACAGGCGTTTGGAGGCTCAAGGACACCATCAGGGGGGTCTCCTGCCAAAGATAAAAATTCTGGGAGAAAAGAGTCAAAAAAGGCCTTTACAGTATCCCCAGGAGTTTTTTTTTTATTTCCATTATCGAGGCTCAAAAAGACAGGATTTGCAATGTTAAAACCCATTTTAGTGTCATTTTGAGACAAATTGCCGTGACTCACTGGTGATCATCATATGTAATACGTTCTAGTGAGAGCAAAAATGAACTCAGGAAGACCCTTTTCGTGGGCACTAGCTGATGCAGTTAGTCAGCCAGTAAGTTGCATTTGCCTTTGTAAGTGTTCTCCCTCATGAATTCACTCTGTAAAGTAACGTTGGTGCTTCCTTACAACAAAACCAAACGTGTTAGATTAGATATTGTGCAGCTCGGGCGACGTGATATTGTTGTGTGATATTTCACAGCAGCTTTTTGGTTGTTGCATGTTAGACTATGTAATACGGATATACAGAATGACATGTCAGTAATACGATTCACCTTTTTCACTTTGCTGTGAGTGAGACATGAGGGTTAGCGTCTCTTTAGCTCATATCAAAGATTGTTTTCATTCAAATTGCGTAAGACCGGCCGGTTAAAGCCGTTTTAATGATGCCATTATAAATCAGGAAAGCCTGATCAGAGCTGCCAAACAACCACTCTCTGTGCTTCCTTTCAGAGTTACAGGGAGGTTTAATGAGCACAAACATCTTCAGTGCCACTGTATCACTCTGTCAAATGTGGCTCCTGACAAATTAAATGTGGATCCATACACCCACATAAATGCATTTATTTGTTTATTTACCCGCGAGCAAACTTCTGAAAGACGTTTACAGGGACGCTCCGCAGTGCAGAGACGTTATGGACGGCGATGAGGCTCGCATGAGAAGCAGATGCGGTGAGTGTGTGTAACCCTTTGGGTCACAGAGATGGACTGAGACCCTCCATCACGGAGCACCTCAGAGGGCTGTCACAGTCTTGACAAAATACAGCCAGGAACCATTTGTATCCAATCATGACAGCTAATGACAAATGCCCATCACGGTGGCGCCACAACCTGATTAGTGCCAAAGCATAAGAGGCTCCGGGAGGAAGTGGCTTGATAGCAAATCACCGCTGTGCTCGAACCCCCAGAGACTGTCATACTTATAATGATGTGTGTTTCAAAGGCCAAATAACATCCCTATGATGAAAGTGCATCCCACCATGTGTTATCATAATAGGCACACATTGCAGTCATCTCCACTGCGTTTGGCTTCAGTTCAGTCATTTGAGTGCAGCAGAGACTGAGGGGATGTTTCTGGGGGGGGTTGAAACTATGACCTTCACGATCAGAACTCATTTTCCACCTTCACCTCTTGGACATCAAACAATGCAGCTTCTACCTAGCACCTCAAAAACAGTCTACAAACAGCGCTGATACAGCACTTCATTAATTTTGTGTTTACCTTTTTTTTGAGGCCAGGAATGATTTGTTTACCTCAAGTGTGAGCACAAAGTTCCTGTTTTCCCTCAAGGGCTCAAACAATCCAGTCCTACATATTGATTAGCAGATGTCTTTCAGGACCTTGAGCGATTGTTAAGAATCCCGCCCTGCCTTTTTAATGGAAATCAGGGGTGAAGCATGTATAATCTATACACATGCTTTGAATGATTTATTACCTATTATTTTGGTATGGAACCAATTTGTTTCATTAAATGCATTTGTTTATTTATTGAGCTGTTGGGACGAGGTTAAAAATTAATAAGCAAATAATTGCCGACGAAAGCGAGGCTTCATGCAAGCTGCTCGGTGAAATATTGCTTTGCAAAGTGATCCTGAGCGACCCCCTAATATGCACAGCTAAATTTTTCCCCGCATGTTTATTAAAAAGCCCTCACATGGCTAATGGAGGTTGTCATACGTTCCCAAATAGCTGACACTCAATTCATGTGCTGTGATATTCAACATACAAAAAACACAGAATGTTTGGTGAGAAATGGAAATATCCTTTAGCTCGTGTCAGTTTTACCTTTCTTTTCTTGAAAACCCTGATCTGCCCTTTTACAATAGTAATGTATAATAATCAGAAATGTATAATATAGCATCTCCTTTTACTGTATAAATCTTTAATAAGTAGGTAACATAGTTTTTCTTGCTGAAGTGTTTATTATATTTCCTTCAATGTCTTTGTATGTTTTTTGGCATGAAGGACCACAGCTATATTTCATTCATGCTCTCCTGTGTAATGACAGCAAAGCTGAACCTTGGACCTTCTGTCACTTGACTACTTGCACTTAAACCAGTTTTGTCTAAAAAAAATCTTTCATTGCCGTCAGTGCAGCTACAATATTGTTAAGTGTTCGGTGTCATACAATGTTAATCTACTTGTGTTCAGCTTTATAAAAAAAAAAAAAAGAACTATCTGACATATAAAACCAAAAAAAAAAATATATAATGGCTACTTCATTCGTTGGTATCTCTGTTAGTCATCATCATCATCTGCTGCAACATCGTTCACTTCCTTCAATGTTAGCAGACTTAAAAATATAACATGCAGGATTTGTAGTTCCTGTGATTAACAGCAGCAAATACTGTCAGTAAATTAACTCAGAAAAAGTGAAATGAGTGCGTCCTGAAAAAAATTCTTTATCAAATCTTTGTGAAAAAAATTTCAGTTGCTTTCCAAAGTTCCAGATTGATTGACATCAAAATAGAAGTACATTTATTTCATATACACTTATTTACATATTTATTAAACACAATGCAAAAACACAATGAATATTTATGTGCAGTATTTTCCTACAGTACTGGATCGGTGTAGGATGCAGTACTATTTTTGACAAAGCTCAAGTTTCTACTCTTCAAGAGCAAATAGTTTAGTTAATCCACTGGAGGGAGGGAAAACCCAGGTAAAAACACTCTGTCTCATTCTGTGTGTGAGTGTGTGTGTGAGAGTGAGTGAGTGTGTGTGTGTGTGTGTGTCTCCAAATAATTTCCTGGGAAGCTCAGTGACCTTTACGTCTTATGAAAGAGCCACCTCCTTTCAGAGAGAGTGAAGGTGGGAGGCTTTTAGAAAAAAACAAAACAAAGACATTTCAACGATAGTTTGGGCTTTAATGAGCTTGTCGTGTGCTTGTAGAGCTTGTACTTTCATACACTATTTAATAACATCTTTATTTTACACGTTACCTTTCTGACCTGGGGAAGCAGGAGATTCGGGATGATTTCTGTGGCAGCCATGTTTGAACATCATTGCAAAGACATAAAACATACATGCACGAAAACATAAACAGTCGCTGCTGCAATCTTTATAATTACGATTTAAATAGAGCTCAGATATGAAATGAAATGTTATTTGCAGACATGGCGGGACGGCACAGCTGGAAAATGTCCAGGCTGACAGGCGGTGTGTTGCTTTGTTTTCATGCAGCTGGGATGTGTGTTTGTGTGTGCGTGTGTGTTTGTGCTCTCATCCTGCTAAACTGAGATGTAAATGCACATAAATCATGAAAATGAAAGAATGAAATCTGCCTCTGAACAATATCACTTCATGTTGATTTCTCAAGTTCATTGTAGCAGAATGAGGAATGGTGTTGATTCCTCTAAGTAGTCTCCTGCGCCCTGATATTCCCCGTTTCTTCTTTGACCAGTGGACAGAATCATTTGGGCTCTGTGACTTTCACAGAAAACTGGCACAGAATTAGATTGAAGTCATGCTCAGCTGATCCCGTCTCTTACCGAATGTCATTGTTGTCAGAGGTGGCTCCAAGGAATCTCTGGTCAAAGCACCTGAATGCCAAATAATTTCAGACGTCTGGAGATTTTACAAGGTGTGATACAATAAAAACACGTCTTTTCTATGTTGATTCAAGCTCGTTTGGCAAAGCTCGTCCAAAATGACATGTTGTGATGATTATGTTTGTCCCGAGGTGTGTTTTGCTTACTTCCTGCCTTTGTGTGTTTTCTCTGTGTGTTTGCATGCTGATGTTCTCATTTAGTTGAAAGCATCGCTGTGCTTCATCACAGAGGAGATGGCAAGTGTTGTTATCCACAGTCCAGCATTGAATTTTACTAGTTGATAGCAACAACAAGCAGATGCATGATTAAGTCAAACCTTTGATTGTATTTCCAAGGTTCATTCTTTATTTCGCCTTTGGATATTGAGCAGTGATACAGAAATGAACGTTCGCCTATTTGCTGAATTGGAGATGTTTTGATGTTGTCTTCACTCTTAACTACCTCCAATTAGTTGTTGCCACCACGGCCGTGTGTAGTTGCATTTTCGAGGAGGGGGACATCGGGGTCCAAAGTCGACCGCTAAGGCACGTAACCCCTCATCACACGCCCATAAATCCAGCTGCACAACTGGGACAAACAAACGAACCATAAATTGAAATGCTCAATACACAACAATGGGCCGGCGTTAATTTGTCAAAATAATAGGGTTCTGGCTGTCAAATGCAAACTGTGCAGCACACCTGACTTAACTTCATTAGCATTTAGCAGAAGTGAGTAAGCAGCATGGCTCGTGACAGATGCAGGCTTCCAGTGCGGCGTTATGATGGATAGAGCGTTTGACGCGTCGTTCCCAACAAAAGCCAGTTCACTTGTCATCGCTCTGTTGCGGAGCCAGGTGTGGCACGATAATTCATTTAGTATTTAAATTTTTTTTCTAAGGCAGAGGGGTGAAGTGATTGAAGCATGTTGGCTCTGCACTTAACACAAAAGCCGGGCTGCTCCTCTCATCTGCTTTTACGCCACAATTATTCAAATGGCTCCACCAGTTCACTGCTTTTACTGAACGCAGCCTGATCAACAGGCTGTTTATGTCATCGTGGATTCATTACAGGGGCATTAGCCAAACCACTATCTTTAAGCCGAGCTATTGGATCTTTGTTAAAAAGGGCAGTTTTTATCTCAGCTACTTTTATGTTTTTTATGACTATGGATAGAGGGAGAGTAATGGCCTGAACCATTAAAGTAATAGAGGGGTGATCTGGTAATTTAGGATCTTTATTTCTTTTTCACCATCTGTGCGACAGAAGTCAGCTGTGTGGTTGTGTGTGTGTGTGTGTGTGTGTGTGTGTGTGTGTGTGTGTGTGTGTGTGTGTCTTGCTCGTGCTGTGGCAACATAAATCTGTTTACACATTTACACAGTTTGGACACTTCCTTTTTGGGGACAAGCCACATCATTAAATCTTAGGATATAAATAATAACAGTGTTCAAACATGCAAATAGTAAAAGTCCTAAAAAGGAAAGAACTGAAGGAATGCAGGCAAAATCAATATAAAATACTTCAAAGCTACAACTGTTTTTAGATAAAGGTTATGATGAGGCAAGTAGTGATTAAGATTAGTGTCTCCAGGAAATTAATGAAAGTCAATGTAATGTCCTCTGAAGTGATGGAAACACGACTGTGTGTGTGTGTGTGTGTAATTAATTTGGTGTTGGACCAGGTAAGGAGAGGAACGGCAGACAGGTAACACCGGCTTTAGCCTGACAACATGACAATACCCAAGGAGCGTCGTCCAAATTCATTCACAACATCCGTCGCCGCTGCATCCCACCACCCATTTCTCCATCCCCTTCCTTCCCTACAGTTCCTCCCTTTTTTTATATCGACGAAATTGAGAGCTGCTTCTCAGAGCAAGGAAAAAAGAAGTCGGTCTCACTCCACTGGCCAAAGTAATAGAGAAATGACTGGAGCAACAGGCAACGATTATTTACAGCTTTTATTTATTTATTTGCTCCGACGTTATCTGGCGCCGGAGCTGAGGAGGAGGAGAAAAGCAATATTCATTTTTTTTAATGGGGCTGCCCTCCACAGATAATATCCCAGTCTTATTTCCTCTCTCCTGGATTTCTCATGCAACAAAGTGTGCAGGGAATGCAAAGTGCCGCTCTTGTTCCTTCAACCTAAGAAAAATAAAACTACTCTTTATTAGAAACTGAACGATTAAACGTAAGCAGCACCTTAACTATTACACGACATGGAGTGAGGCCAGTATACGAATCCTATAGGCTTTAACATTTTCTTCCCAATTAAGACAAAACATTCAGTATATCATATGTGATAATTGCCATATTGTGAGACACATCTGAAGACAGCCTGCGTTTCATTACAAGTTTAGTCATGTTCCTCCTGTCTTTATCCAACTGTGCCTAATAATTTTGTGCACAAACTTCTAGGAGCATTTTTTACACATTGCGATGTGGAGCCGCTCATTAAGGCGAACGGCTGTAGCACTTTAAAATTAATGACTTATTGTACGCTAAATAACGCGCCCCTAGAAATGACAGCATTTCCTTTTAATGAGCTGTTTGGGTTCTGCTCTTCCCGAGTCCCTCGTGGAGAAACATCGTCAAAGCTCGATGGACGGACTAACGCCAGGCGAACACATTCACTCGTCCAGCTCCCTTTAGCACCGGCTCTGCCTTTCATTCATTTTCCCATTTCTTTTTGATCTGCCTATTTTTATTTTATTTTTTTTGTTCCATTTGTTTTCTCACAGTTTCGGCATGTCTGTGTTTTATTCATGTCCTGTTTTGATCTCTGATTCTCTGCACTCTTCAACTTCATCTCTTACAATGAGAGTGAAATAGTGAAAATGGACGGTTTAGATTGAAGTTCTAAAACTATTTCTGCTAATAATAATGATAAGTACTAATCTGCAAACAGGCTGCAGCTGGGATCAAAGGGGCACTGACCAAAAAAAACATATATGCAAACGAGATGCATGGACCTCGGATCATAAATAAATGAAAATAATTGTGATAATAAAATGTGCTAAAAGGAAAAAGAGAAATAATACAGAGCTGCAACATTACAATCTGCCTGTTATTAATGTTAGCATAAAGAAGGTTGTCGGTTCAATCCCCGGACCAGCAGGATAAATCTGAGTAGAAGAGTTGAGCAACACTTCCCTTCGCTCATCAACACTGCTGAGTTGCCCATGAGCAAACGTTGCTTTCAATGAAACTTCTCCATTAAATAAAGACATGCCCTCTTGGTTTAGTATGTTTAGACACGCTGGGACTCACAATGTCGCGTTTGATTGGAAATGAAAGGGGGCTGCATCCTTGTCGTTCACATGTGATTACGATCAATACACTCGATCCAGCGTTTTTCAGAGCTCACTTGACAACATTCATCTCCTATTTGAACCGACCGATTCATATGTAAACATCCGAGCATCTTATTCATTTTTAGCTGTTTGGCATGTTGCAAGTCATTTTAATCTACAGGGTGCAGTTTCCATAACTCCTGCCTTCAGAAGAAAGATGAAACAAAACAGATGAAAGAGAGGGAACAATTATACGCCAAGCGTTAATCCAATGCAACTCAGGAAAAAAAGGGAAGGTTTTTAAAGACTGGCTGCTCAGGTTTACCTTTGCATCTCGTTGACAATGATTTGTTTGAAAGCCAGCTCGCTGCTCCTGGGTGGGAAGCATGAATAGAAAACAGTGAGGCAAACAAGCCCAGCCAGGTGTGCACGCTGCTCGAGGCAGGGAGATGGGAACAGAGTCACAGAGCCAGCCAGCATGGCATTCACAAAGGTGTGAGAGGTGCCCTTCTCTGCCTCTAATGCATCCGGGGGTGGTTGATTGATTTTTTGCGCAGAAGCGGGTGTCTTAATGTCCTAATGCATTGCTCTGTCACAGAGGGCTGCCTTGGCAAGCTGCCCTTTCTGCAGACTGATCTGCCGCTCGATTGGATGAGACCAGGGTAAATAAATAAAGAGGGAGGCCGGGAGAGGAGGGCTGGAGGAGGAGACGGATGGGCAACAAGCATGATTACACCACCAGATAAACATAAACTGTGCTCACACACACACACACACGCACGCTGACATTATTCTCCTACAAAACATGCTTTCAAAAGTGTTGTCAAATACACACACAAGAAGATTATTTCACAACTATGTTTGTTGTTTCTTTACTGGATATTGATTTGACAAGGTGAGGCCGGTTCATTTCAGGCTACAGGCTCCTGTTGTTGTTCTGTTCCTCAAGAAGGATAACACCAAAATCAATATATTGTTTGACAGCATTTTCATGTGCTTGTGCTTTGGTGAAAAGAGGACCTGATGGCTTATGCGTTTTTTGTTATTGCAACTCTCTCTCCAAAGAATTATGTTCTTGCACATCTGTTGTGCTGTAGACGCTTCCATGCGTCGGCAAAGTCAAGTTTACACGATGCAAAAGTGCAAGAGTGACGAGGCTCAAGTGTTCACGTTCGACACAACTGGAAGGTTCACATCTCTGCTCATGTTGTCGGTGTTGACATTTCATCTTCGACAAGCTCACAAATTCATTCACATTCAGCAGGCTGCAGCTTCTCCACAAGAGGGAGCTGTTTAGTCATTCTGCGACTTATTCTAAACTTGCACCCCCTACAGGAAAAGGAAGTAATAGCATGTCCCACGCACCACGTCAGAAAATTTGTTGTCTGGCTTGACTTAAAATTGTTCCTAGTGAAGTATTTGAATTGTCCATAGTAGCTGGACTGTATTTCTGGAGGGAGATGTTGCTGTTGAATTTTTTTAATGTAATGCATGAGTACTTTGAGCACTTCAAATTAAAATCCATTCACCTTCATTGTACTAAAGTCACAGAAAAAAATGCCTTAAACCCTCGGCGGACCCTCAGAGTTTTTGATAAATTGGGTGAACTGACCCTTTAAAATGTTTTGGGTGCTTTTTTTAAAGACCCTGTTTGTCCTTGTCTCAAGTGTCCTATTTAACCATGACCATGACCTTTCTCCAACCTTAACTGAGCAGTTTTAGGCTACGTTCACACTGCAGGCACAGGCAACCCAAATCTGATTTTTTGCTAATATGTGACTCAGATCTGTTTTTTTCACAACAGCGTGAGAAGCTCTTTTCATGTGTGGTCCTAAATCAGATACAGGTCTGTATTTTGTGGCCTCTGAACAGTCAAATCGAAATTCATGCAGCCGTCACATTACTCTCTCGCCCGTCTTGCCAAGAGACTCTTGTGGAGCAGCTCTGGCAGATGTAGTTAAAAGTAGCTCTTGACATCCTGAAATTTAGGATGAAACCATTCACTTCATGATCCCACCGCTCCTGACTCCGACTCCACATCTGCACACACCTCTGGACCTAAGTAGCAGCCATTACTCCACAAAAAGCCCTGATAAAGATTTGGCTCTTGGGCTGCACATCAGCTAATAAATCAGTCTGTAAAAGCTGTAGCCATGTTACTTCCCTACAACAGCGTCCTGTGCATGACGTCATATGATGTGTTATTGTCCTTTTGCACACGTGAGTCACTTCAGGACCGTAACCAGTTCACACCAGGATCAGATATTGGCCGCATTTTGAAAAACGAAAAAAAAAAAATCAGATCTGAGCAATAAATCGAATGGGGCACTAAAGCTTGCAGTGTGACTGTAGCTTTAGTTGCCTAATCTTTTATTCAGCGTTTCTAGCTGCCCTGAACCAATATTGGAAGAACTGAAAAATGTCAGCAGGGAACATACATGCAATGTGAATGTGCCGTCTGATATAGTGAAGAAAAGCCTTGTGAACTTGTGTTTCTCCAGAATATATTTGACAAAATACTGGATGTAATGTGTCGGAGATGAGGTTGTGTATTTTCATGATGGCAGCAGGAGGTGGATGAAGCAGCAAAGTCACAGCCGTCTCTCTCTTCGCTCAGCTCTTGCTTACTGTAATGTTACTACACTATTAAAATAAATGAGCAGCACTCAAGTCTTACTGTTTATGGGCTTTCATTAACAGCTTTTACTCACATGGCTTCTAATGAGAAATTACAATGAGAAAAAAAAAAAAAACAGTCACATCCAAGTCATCTCTGAGACTTTAAGTGGGCAAATTGTTTATTATTGCCCACTTTGGTCTGATTGATGTGCAGAGTCGGACAAAAAGATTACAGTTTTCATAAACGTGTCATAATTGTAGGCTTTGAAAGTAAATTTTTTCCTCCTCATATTGAAGAGGATCAGATCAACAACAACAAAGAAATTATATGCATGATACGGCAATGATATATATAACACGCCTGCAGACTCTGGCTTCCTGACGCTGGCAGCCAAGTCCTGCAAGTGCCAATTTCCGTCTCGAGAGAAATAATTCTTCAAGAAGAGCATTTGTGTTGCCAAAAAATTGTAATTTGCGGCTTCAATGGAGTGTTAAAATGTAATGACCCAGGGTGGAGCAGAGTGGGGAAAAAAGACTTGGGAATTAGCCTGCATCAAAGGAGTCTTTGTGAGCTCCTTTCCCCCCCCCCCACCTCACTAACACACAATAAATACACACAATAATTGTTTGAAATTATGTGGACGCGCAAAAAGATTCTGGGTTTTATAAAGCGAGTGCACAGCGTTCGCTCAGCTCATGTCGAGCGGCTGATAAAACAGACACCGGCTCGATTTATTGCCACATATCTCCGCTCTGCCCTGCCCCTGTGCCCTTTCACTGTAAACTCTGAAGAAACTGAAGTCAGGAGATTTTATTCTATAGCAAACAACGCGCTCACTTGACTGCTCCCACTGGTGCTGGAGGAAAACCAATATAACATTTGAGTGCAAATGGCAAACACTCGCCACCGAAAATGTAAACTGCAGGGCGCCGGCTCCTCTCCGCTGCGATGCTGAAGTGAGCGCTGAACTCTCAGGCCACAATCATGGTACCCTCCACGGCCCCTTCGCTCTCTCTCTGTCCCTCTTTTTCATTTTTTTCCCTCCCTCTCTCGGCGCACGCTGCAGCAACTGTAGGGTAAACACAGTGGGTCAGGTAAAAAGGGTTTGCTTGTTTGTATTTCTCCTCAAAGCTCCAGAGAGGAGCCGCCGCTCGCTCTGCTTGCTCGCCGCAGTGGCCGGCTTTGGAGAAAGTAGGTGCCAGCGTGACCGTGGCTTCACAGCAAAGTGTTCGTAATTGCTGCCTTTGTACTGCAATGGATGGTAAGAATATGCTGACAAAAAGCACTGTGTGTGTGTGTGTGCGTGTGTGTGCGAGTGAGGGCAAAGTGATTTACTCCTCCCTTATGCTTCAAACACATTACAGACCCTGTCTTTTTTACTGTCAGCAGCTGCCAAAGAAAAGCCTCCCCAATTTTTGCGATGACAAGTGCCAGCAGTTACGCGGCATCCCGGAGATGTGCGGCCTGACATTAATGCCTTTTAGGGCTCAACGTGCACTCCAGCCCTCTCATCCTCGCTGTTGAACAGGTAACTTTGCAGATGAAAATGTGAGCTGGCCCAGATTATCGGCCCACTTGAAAGTAAACATTAGTCACTGACGAGCTCACATTGAGCGTTTCTGTCAGGTATTACTGGATTCCCATGCAGCTGTAGCCTATACACTAAACCACAATGTGTTCTATTTATAGACTCCCATCTCATTTATTTATGGGAAATTATGTAAGAAAGACAAATCTGCTGTTGTATTCTGTGTTATCAAAAAATGTTTCTGCAACACGATGCGTTTACTCTAAACTTTAGAGTTACTGGAAAATGTGGAGGATTACAATAAATGCAATCGCATCACTTTAATGTAATCCACGTAATCCATTCATGTTCCACCCTGACAGGAAGTAATAGGCTCCTAATTGCAGGTCCTGTTTTAATTAAGAGGTAATTATCCTGTTGCCTTCTAATCCCTGTCATATAGCTCTTTCAAATACTGTTTCTTTTGATCTCTAGATGGGCAGTTAACTCACCGTACAATATTTGTTATGAATGTGATATAAGTATGTAAATGACACCAGAGGGCCCCTGGATTAAAATGTGCAGTCGGCCCCTGTTGACTCCCACCTCCTATTTTCTCCCACTCTCTCTGCGTCGTGCATATATTCTGAATTAATTCTGTAAAGTGCACCATGTACTGCAAGCACAATATCTGTAACGCGAAATCCAAATATGAATTAATAAAGGCCTCCAAACGACATTTTAGGACCCCTCAGCAAAGACTGGCACTCAAGACTGGGTAATCATGCAGGTGTTGCCTAAAGGCTCCTGTCACTTTAGTTTTAAAGGTGCTTCAGTGGCTCGTACAGGACTAATGAAACGACTAAGAACTGCAAATGAGTCCGAACCACAGCTGTATTCAAATGGGCAATGATTCGACATGAGTCAATCTCCATTTAAGTAAAGTTGAGGTTTAGAGTCATGTGCAGGCGTTAGTCATTTGATTAGTACAGTGTTAACCATTAAAGCACATCACAAACACTACTTTTTTCCATCTACTGCAATTTTCCAATAAGACCTAACTTTTGATGTGCATATAAATTTAAAGCATTAACAATTCAGTTACCAGTCTTTAGGCTTCCTGTGGGTCTGAGGTGTTGCCCGCTTATCCCAGTTGGTGACCCAGCCTTGGTGTGGCGCACACCTCATTCCAAAACCACTGGCATTTATCAGCAGCCTCCAATCCTCTGGGAAGGACTCGTAAGACCTGGATCACAGTTGAAGATCTGGTTCATCACAAAGGTGTTGGATGGCGATGAGGTCTGGACCCTGTGCAAGTTCGTCCACAACAAACACGAGCAAAACATTTCTTCACCTTGATTTGTCATGTTGTAAAGAAAAGGGCCCTTCCGTCCTTGGAGTAAGATTCCCAATGCTGGTACTGAGTCACCTGTGCAGACATAATCGGCGTATTCCTCACTCCATATTCTACAGTGCAAACAAAGTTTTTGTCCAAGACTTGTCCTCTTCTCATGCTGGACTTTATAAAATCCTGCTACCAACTGAGCCCTACAGGCCTGAGCCATGTCAGCTTTGGTTAGACTGTTGTTGTGATCCTGTTGATATTCAGTCATAAACCGGTCTTCAGTCCCGCGACTGTCATAGCAACAATGCCGTTCGCCGCTCCCGCGCTCGCGAGTGACCCGTCATCTTTCAACTTCACTCACGCAGCGGTCGCCCGGTTGAAGTGGTAATGGCCGAAAATGGAGGTCGGATCACACGGGGTCATTATCTGCAAAGGCACATTAGATGATTATCTCTGCAGCCGTTCTTTACGGGTCACGGCAGACTGCTGTTGAAGCTGTCCGTCAGACAGGGAAAAGTCAGCTCCTCCCTGCAGTTAGGGCTCATCTACAATGTGGACGCCCGCACACTTGTAAATGTCATCACACTGACTGAATGTGAAAATACAGGTTTAAAACAAAAACCCATCCATGACGACGCTTTACATGTTACGTGTTTGCTGAATACCAACTCCCAGTCCATTTGAATGTCACATGATGGCAGGAGGTATTTCAGGAGGAGTCCAGCTAAGGTCAGCTGAGAGGAGAAGGGAAGAGTCAGAAGAAACTATAGGGAGTGCATAATCACTAGCAAGCCACTGTGTCTGTTTCTACAACTTCATCAGCCCAGCAACTAATTAAGACTAATTAGTAGGCACTGGGGAAACAGGCAGGCTCAAAAAACTTAATTAATGTGAGGACCCATGATGTCTGGGCATAACAACTTCCTCAGCACCTGCTTAGCACGAGACAGCACATTAACCTACTGTTGCTCGCAGGTCTCCAGACAGTCAGCAGACATCCAGCAGAATTTTTAACCAGCTGTTGCAACCTTTGATTAGCGGCGCAATCTGAGCCGGTCGCGCCACGGCCAAATTGATCAGTTGATAAATGGCCTCGCTCCACACATAGCAATAAGCTCGGTCATTATGAGCAGGAACACCCTCGTCGTGTATTTCACAGATTATCAAAGTAACCTTTTACGAAATATTGTCGCAATTAAAGCGAATCAAAAAACATTTGCTCGGCTGCTTTTTTGAGGCTTTTTTGGGTCATTTTGTCATTGCTCAGTCGCGTCATGAATAATTAGTGGCCCCTGTGATTCTCAGAGTATAGAGGTGTTAGCGGAAAGTGTGTATGCATGCACGTTGTTAAGGAATACAGGTTCATTATTTTACTATGTACTGTGTGCGTTGTACAGATTTTGATGTAGACACGTGCAAAATCAGATGGAAAGAGTGACAAACCTAAAGAAATAAGAGTCACACAAACAAACCCAAAGGTGTCAGTAAGCAAATTTAAGTACTAAGCTAAGGTGCACATAAAGCACCATAACAGTCCTTGAAAAATTATAAAACTCTGAATCCAGTAAATGCAGGTAATCCATCAATCAGTATTTAGTTTTGACAAAATGTAATTCTGCAAAAATTTGTGCATAAAGTGCATGCACGTAACTTCTTCTGGAAATTTCCGCATTGTGGGATGAATGAAGAAATATCATATCTTCCCTTGTTAAACAAATTTGGGGAAACAAATTTTAGAGATCAGTTCAATATAAATTACTTTTCAATTGAAACCGCACCTATAGTCATCAGCCAGCAGTAAAAATACTTTTACAACTCAGCTCACTGGCATTAATGCAATTGCCCTGTTGACCCTCACCTTGCAGGTCTCAGCGGCCCATCGAGATTCTCAGTTGTATTTTTATTCAATATTTTTAAGATCAGAGTTCTGTCACTAAAGCGCAACATTAAAAAAAAAAAAAGAACTATTAAAACCACTCAACGCTCCATCAGTCATAAAACTCTCTGTCGCCTTCTCTCAAACGTTAAGATGCGGGGTCCTGCCGGTGTCAAGAGAGGGGGAAGGCAAAGCTCTCGCTGAGTTGAGTGATGCAGTGGGAGCCAAGGTCGAGGAATGGAGTAAGAATTGACGGCATTGATGTTCCTCCCACTGTGTTATCTGGGCCTGACAGACTGCCGAGTCACAGGGAGGCAGCCCTCCTTTTAGCTCATTTAGGAAGATATTACACCAGCCATGTCGAGAGGGCACCTGCTGAGCCAACCTTCCTCTGACACTAGCAGGAGGAGAGAAAACGTTCATAGACCATTTACTCTAATACAGTATCAGCGATTAGGGATCTAATACATCACTGTGCAATTTATCATGATACAAAAAATGCGACATTGGGGAAACATATTACAACGATTACCAAATATGATGACTCCTCTAAAGACAATTTTTGTTTGCATGATACCAGATTTAAAATCCTCTATTAGCATCGTGAAGCGTTAGAGGTCTCACCTGCTGACTGAAAAGCTCATAGTTTAAAGGGAATGGTTGACATTTTTTGAAATATATCTTATTCTCATTTTTGCCAGGAGTTGGATAAGAAGATTGATGTATGAAAAATCAACAGTTTCTGGATTAGCCAGTTTTCCCCGCTTCCTTTCTTTATGCCAAACTAAGCAAACTGGTTGTAGCTTCATATTTAATATTAGAGCGGTGTCAATCTTCTTATCTAACTCTTGGCAAGAAACCAAATACTGCAATCATTTTTCAATATGTCAAATTATTCCTTTAATAAAATCTGATCGCTTAATGACCCTAAAAAGCACAGATTTTTTTTTTTTTTTTGCATACAGTGATGCTGGAGGGTGCCATCCATTACCATTGTGAAGCGTGAGAGGTCTTGGCTGCTGCCTGAAAAGCTTAAAAAGTCTAAAAAAAAACTTGTCCTACACCAGAAATGTTAAATCAGTTTGTGTGCAAAAATAATTATTTGGACAAAGTTTCTTAATGAGGTCACTTTCATCTCGACACTTTTCATTCTCCTGCTTTAAGTAGATAAATATCTGCATGTAAAAAAAGCTTGTTTCTTGTGAGAGATTCTGTGACATCCATTTTGCACTAAAACATAAGAGAAGCGTTAGAAGAGTAGGAAGGGTGAAAGTTGAGTTTTTGTACATTATACAACTAAGGAGGAAAAATAAGGAATTTCGTGCAGTCACAGTTTGCATTGAGCTTGTGAACCCTTTATTGTACCGAAGCGTGAGCTGACTGCATCATAACGTCTATCAAAGAGTGATGCTGACAGCTTGTGCATCTTCCTCCATGTTCAATGTGTGTAGCTTAAAAAAACCTGACACTGTGTTATAGTATAATGTCAGTTTTAGCACTAAATATTCCTCGGGCAGCTTGTGTCAGTGTTTGTGTCGTATATATATAACCCGCTTTTTGGAGTGTGCAAGTGGCAGGAGTGTAGCTGTCAGACTCGCAGTTGAGGATGAAGGGACGTGATGACCTGGTGCAAGGAGGGGGTGAAACCGTGAGCTTGCATGGTTTGACGCCGGGGATGGTGTCTGGCCCTGGAGCGGAGAAACAAGAGCAGCGAGGTGGAGAGGTCGGTGTTATTAGATAGCATTAGATGCGATGTGGCACACTCCAGTTTCTTGTTGAACACAGCAGAGGGCAGTGGGGACCTCGCAGGAGAACAGACATCGGCCCTTGATTGACAAGGCTGCAGGATTTAACAAACAAAGGCTGCTATGAAATGAGTGCAAAACAAGGAAGGGTTGTGAAGAAGGGTGAGAGGCAGAGGTCAAACGCGCTCAGAGGAATGCCAAAGAAGGGCAGACTGCTTGTCTCAGACTTAATTAAGACCCACAGGATCATGGTGATTATAGCAATATTCGAGCCTGAGCAATGAGATGAGCCTGATCACAACAGATCAGCGACACACAAGTTCTCCTCTATGTCGACTTGTTGCCCACGTCTAAGCCCTGATATCCCATAAAACCAATTTATGCTCATTTTGCAAATTGGTGCGATATCCTGGTGGCCTATTTTCTTCCGTTCCTCTCGCAGTGCGCGTGGCAGCAGGTGACAGATTTAAATAGGATTTGCATGTGAAACCAGCAGGAATGTGAGCGTAATTCACGCCGGGACGATGGCGCCGAGATTGTAATAGGAGAGAGGGGAAAAATGGAAAGCTCTGCGTTTGACCTTGAAAACGGAGCTGAGAGGAGAAAGAGGGCGAGCGAGATTGAAAGAGAGATTTAAAAAGATAAGGGTGAGGAGATTAAGGACAATAACACCGGCTTGTAAACAATAGCTTACGGAAGACAGTGGGATAAAAAAGCATTGTTAAAAAATGCAGTGAGCCTCGATGGAGGTCAAGTTCATTAGTAAATGTTTAAATAAGAAGTATTAATTCTGCATAATGCATACATCTTTGAGTACAAATGTCTCTATAATTACGTGTCACCATTCATCTCATTAACCCTGATTTAATTAGTAACTGAAATATACTAGCCATTACTTGAATGTAAATCAAGCAAACAGATGATTGAATTATGAATTATTATGAATCTGCTTTCCAGCAAAAAACACAAACTAACTTAATGAGAAAAACAGTGCTAAATCATGTATGACTTCAAATGTTCGACAGGATTGCTGAATATTTGAGTCTAATTTCAAAGCTATTTCTGTCTCGTGTTTTGCAGAGGAAGTGATGTTGCCTCATCCTGCCTGTTACTACACGACATGTAATGATTACACTACAGGAACAAATACTTGTGAGTGCAGCTTCTGAGTCGATGCTTCAACCTCTCTTTGCATGAGGAAGAGTTGTGAAGCGTTTGCGTTTTGGCTTGTGTCGACGTAGACGATCCTTCTCAGGATCCTCAACGCTGTCTGAAGGGTTGTGAGATGGTTAAGAGGAGAGGAAAGAAGAAGAAACAGTCACGCTAGCGGCTCTATAAGGTTGCTGGGTCCATTCAGACCGAAACCCTCTCTTCACTAATGCAATAATAATACAAGCGGTTACGTTGGTGAGACCGAAATTGGATCCAAGAGTCCAATTTGAATAACAGAACCATCAATTTGAAGGTTGCTCAGATTCCAAAACACTGCGCCCAAGCTCTGAGGAAGGATTTTTACAACTCACAGTGGCAACTAGCATATCTTCATCATGACAACCACAAGGTTCACAGGAGACTATCCTGATTATCTGATACTATCTTAGATTATCATCTTATCATACTATTTGGTCAAGAAGTTCTGAACAAATTGAAATATTGACCTAAGGATGGCGGTAGATGAAATGTCAGAGGATCACTGAAGTTACTACAATTCATCCTGAGGAGAACATGAACATCTTCACCAAGTTTCATAGCAATCCATGTGAGAGTTGGAAGATTTTTCACTGAAGACATCAAGTGATCGAGTCAGGGGATGTTTTCATCTATATCATGAGATTTCATCTTATGGAGATCATCAATGTCTGGACAAAATTACCATGCATCAGTTGTTGAGATATTTCAATTCTGGAACAAAGTGGTGGTGCACCCTACAGACCAACATTGGCACGCTTCCTAGCACTGTCAAAAGGATCAAAACTAAAACCTTTGACGTCTCTTTGGTTCCACTGCTCGCAGCTCATGGACGTATCATAACAATCTGACTGAGACAATCTATGAAGAGGGTTGCAAGCAACTTCATTTAAAGGGGTTCATTTTTACCACTGTAGCAAAAGCTGCAATGTTCTTATCATGAATCATCCAAGCCTCTGACCGAGTTTTCTCCCTGTCTTTTCGCTGCCTCCCTCCCTTCACCCTCCTGCCTCTTCCTGCTCCATGACAGCACGGAGACAACGCTGCCTGCGAGTCCGTCGGGATCAGCGGTCAGCTCGTTAATGGGGTCTGTCAGATGGTCCCATTACAGGAGGCAAAATTCTGCATGGTGTCAACAGGCTGGTTTTTGTCAGCAGTCTCTTCAGCTTCCAAACAGACAGCAGTAATCTAGATCCGGTGAAAAGTGGCTCAGGTCGTTTGACTGAGGTTGTTTATCTGTTTCTGAAAATCCACAGAGGCCACAAAATTTTCCAGTCATCCATTTCATTCATTCACTCTTTAAATGTGAAGGCAGTGAAATGGTAAAAAAAAAAAACCACTGTTTGCCTCATCAGTCACACAGAAAGAACGGAAACAAAAACTTTTCTTTTTTGTCACTTGCCAAATACTGTGGGCCAGTTTAACACTGTTTGTTTTCCCCCCTGTATTCTCACTGTTGGCACAGGATGATTGATCATACCTTCTTCCAAGGTCTGGCTCCCTTTAGCTAAATACTGTATCGTATTTTCACCCATTGTCTGCTGGGAGCTGGCAGGTGGAGTCACTATATCTCCTGGTGACTCCTCGTGACACCTTCATCACGAGAACCTCCTCCGTCCTTGAACATTGATTGTACCACAGGCTTAATCTAAACACTATATAGCTCCTGCCAGAAAACCTTTCAGCCTATTAACGTTTTAGCTCCTTTTTCCTCCCTTCGCTTCTGTGATCGTTCCATCTCCGACATCGTTTTCATGCTCAACCTGTCTCGTGGAGTCTTGGATATCAGTAGGATTAAGTTGGGCCTGGAAACACAGCTGAGGCTTTGTGGCATGTTGCTTAAAGCACAAATGATTCGCATATGGAGGTGTTTAACAAAACATAAGCGTCACAGCAGCCTCGAGAAGATCCCAGTTCATGCAAGATGGAGAAACAAAGTGATGTTGGATGACACCTCCAGAGGGGCCGCATCTGTAAATCAGTCATCTCAAAAACAAATAACATCAAACAAGTGCCAATAGCCTTGTCAGCAAAAGGAGCCATCATGAAGCCAGTTTATATGTTGCACCTTTATATCTTTCACCTCCTCAATAAATAAGATACTGGATCGGCATTAAATTTGAGAGGAATGCACCTGAGTAATAAAAACGGCTGAGTTATGAATCAAAATACATTCATGCGAGAAGGGTGGGAAGAGAAACGAGCGAGCCGGAGGTGCAGGCAGATTTAAAATTCACTGTCGCTGTGTAATGATAAAGCGTGGCTACGCCGTGGCAAAGCACAGGCTCGGCCTCTCCCCACGCACGCGCTCAGATCAAGTATTTGTCAGACCTTGTATTGTGGCCATTTTGACTTATTCTCATTCCCCGTTATTTGCTCTCGCTCAACAGCGGCCGCGGTCCCCATTTTCCCATGGTAAAATTATGCTTAGCCCAGCAGGAAAGTAATGAAGGCGCTGCAAACCAATAAGGGGCTCAGAATGAGGGTGTGAAGGTGTTTAGAAAATATCTATTTTAGGTTCAAAGACCACGGGCTGTGTGCGTGAGGAGTGTCTGAAAAAAGCCGAATTGAGGGTAGAACAAGAGGATGCAAGAAAAGGAAGTGAATGGGAGAAAGGAAGTGGGAGCGGAGCAACGGGAGAAGGAGAGAGGTTTTTCTCTCTGTTGGACAAATCAGTCTTTCTCCGCTGAGGGTTGTGTTGCCCAAAAGCTGCCTAAGTAACAAAAACTAATCCTTCAGTCCAGGGTTAGTGGAACGGCTGATTTGTAAATGGTGCCCTTTACGAATCGGTCTCAACCTGGTTTTTCTGTTTTGTATTTCCACCTAAATATCGACTCTTTCTGTTCTCATTTGCCTCCCTTCCCTCAGAAATGTGCCTGGATTTGTGAACTGGGTTGATGTCAAAGCACCAGTAAACATAATTAACACATTCAGTTAATATCGCGTCTTCTCTCCTGTTCCAGTTCATTTAAATCGTCTCCCTCTCTCCCTCTGTTTCTCTCACTCTTTCTCTCTTTTCCCTCTGTGGAGCAGAGGTCTAGTGAGATACAGGGAAAAGAGGGGTGGTGGGGGGGATTAGTGTCTGCTTGGTTCATTTCAATGCCTCCGAAGAATCAGAGACTAATCCTGGCCTCAGCCGCCTGGATGCTTCTGCTTTGTTAGCTCTCAAAGGCTGTGCCAGTGGGGCGCAAGTGTGCCACGGATATGCCACAGAAACAGCCAAATAAGAGGCTTTGTCCTCGCACATAGTGCTAATTTCTGCTCAATCCAGGTGTCCGAGCTGCCTTACTTTTCTGGGGTTTAAGCCAGCTTGGCATTAGGAGAGTTAAACCCCAGGAACAGGGCTATGAAATACACTCAGGGGATGAGCATGATCGCAGCATTGTCTCAGTTCTCTGCAAAGACTTTCAAATATTTGGGTGATGAAATGCACTCCGTGCCCTTTGCAGAAGCTCTGGTTACATTTATTAACATTAAACAATGTTAACTTGTTAGTACACAAAAGCAAGATTATGTGTATATGTGGTGAAGTATCATAATTATTATTCTAAGTGCAAACTCACAGAACTAAATTATTTAACCTCTTGAACCAGAAACTATTTTTTCACTTTCTTCATTTCTTTTGCTCGTGGCGGTGTTACGTGTGTCACGGTCGGTTCATCCAAATACAAAAACAAACACGGCAAGAAAATGATTTAGGATCTCCACACACACAACAAGTATAAATGTTGATTAACTGTATCATATTAAACAAGGGAAGTAACCAACCTAGCATCACAGCAGTTTGTCAAATAATCATGAAATTTACTCTTTAGATGGATTTGGATTTGTGTACGTGCACATAACTCCTATAAATTTGAACCTTAACCAAAGTGAATCCTATTGTACCAAACGTAGATGCAAAGTGATGCAGGCATGAAAGAAAGTCGCACTGACTAACTGAACAATTCATGTGCACAAATCCTGTAGATCCAATTATGTGTCTATTTCACAAACTGCTGTTAAATGTTGAAATAACATAATGCATGAAGAATAAAGTCGTTCAAGGCGTCAGGTGAGTGGATGGATGAGTGAAGGTTGATGTAAATGTAGGATGTAAAAACTCAGGCCTCGTTTACCTAAAGTTACTTCCATCCCAGCTCCTTGACAGATGAAGAACAGGCCAAACACATGCAGACAGGAGCTCGCTGTCACATTTGGCTGGAGTGGGAGCCATGTGGATAATTTTCAATTTACCAGCCAAGGTTTCGTTGCGACCTCAACGCAATGAAAATAAAGCAACATCTCTTTGTCTCCTCTGTGTAACTTCCTGCGAACACTTTTAATTGGAGCAAACCAAAGACTCTGTTTTCATTTAAAACTCTTGACAGTATGTTCTGTGGATTGTCCAGAGTAGCAAAGAGATGTTTCAAGGTTTGGTCACCTCGACAATCAAAATCCATTATGTGCCACTGTATTGGGATGGCAGCAGAAATGTCAGCAACAGATATCTCGAAATCTAAAAACCAAAACTATCTGCATAGCTGAGAAAATATGTTTGTAATAAGAATGATCAGACCCTTTAAGTCTCACAGTTTTTTACAGTAAATTTTCCGTTACTGACTCCACTATGTTTGCCTTCAGAAAAACATGATTTTTGTCTCAGGGATGTTTGTAATTCTAAAACGCTTTTTTAAAACCTTCCATCTTCCAGCAAAGTGTGAGATTTTGATGTTGCTAAACCTAAATTCAACATCAAGATCACATGCTGGTATATCTTTTAGCCACATCGGTATGAAGTGAGGGTGAAAGATCACCCTCTTTCAACAGTGTCAACAAATTAATGTCTCACTTCTGTCCAGTCATGTGATAAGATAATCAGGAGCGATAACAAAGTCCTATTCGGACGGGCGCTGGATCAAAGAAACATAGCAAACACACCAAGTCGCTCCTATTAGAAGTCTGAGGAAGAACATTTTGCTCCAAACGTCACCATGAAATCAGGGAGTTACCGGGCGTGCAGATCTATTTGTTTCAACCTGGAGATAAGACAAACCACAGTCATCTAATATCTGCTTAACCTGTAAAATCCATGGTGATGCATGGAGGCTGTGGCTACAAAGGCGATACTTGACAATACTTGTTAGTGAGATAAATACACTGTGGGTTTTAGTCTCTGCAGGGGAATTGCTAATAGCAATACAAACATGAAATAATGCCAGCGTTAGCCTTAAAGGTTACACATTTAAGATTAGCTGATAATGTGAATGGAGCTTTGTTTTATCCTGGTTTACTCTGTCTTGTAATTTGTCAGTGTTGCAATGTGTTTGTGTGTGTGTGTGTGTGTGTGTGTGCACATGTCAGTGAGTGCATGTTTTGTTGTTCTGCAATCTCTCTTCACTTGTTGGCCTGGTTGGGTTAAGTGGATGATTGTGTGGAGAGATTGGGAGGGAGGGCCCGAGCTCCCCGGACATGCTGCCCGTTCAGCTCCTTTATTTATTTATTTATTTTTTTCCCTTTCCTTCTCTTATGCCAGAGTTTATTTCTTACAGAAGAACTGTACCTCCCCCCAGCACTGCAGCCAGCATATGTTCATGAACAGTCACACACACACACGATGTATCACGGTTGTCCTTCTCGAACACACGAGCCCGAGCTGCAGTCGGAGCCCTAAAGGCCGATGAACAGGCCATAATTCACCGGCTGCTCTGTGACTGGACTGGGACCTTGTTTAATGGGGGAACAGTTGGCAATTACCAACCATATATGTGCTTGTTGCACTTTTTTACTGGTCTGGGAGTCAATAAAGTTCAAACCTGCTGATTGAATTGGGGATATTTTTTTCCTTTTATCTAACCCTGAAACCCTGCTTTGAAAGAGAAAATGTGTTTTCAGCAGCTCACTTGATGAAATATGAAAAAAAAAGCTAAATACAAAATGTCCTCTATTTACATCTGGCGATGCAATCTAACATGAAAACTTACAGTAATTATCACAAATAAAACTCTCACCTCGTGCACATTAGCATCACAGTTAGATATGCTGAAAGCTACTTGTCTGCCAAGCTGCTCCTCGTTTTGCAATCAGCCTCAGTTTGCAGATAAAGAGCAGCTTTCAGCCACTTGCTGCCAGATTGTCCACGTTCCCTTCATGGTTTCGCCATCCAGCCAATTCCTGCCTGCCTGTCAGCTGCATCATATCTGTTACCTGTGTGTTTGGAGCACCTGTCGGGCCTTTGACGGTCTCCTGGCTGCTGTAGCTCCTCTGGTTCTGTTTGCCTGTTTCGACTGACTCTCGTCAGCTACTTATTTATCAAAGCCTAGAAACATAGTAAAACACACTTAAAGTTGCATTAATTGATTTTTGTGGTCAACTGGAGGGCACAAGCTGAAAACACAACATCCTATACGTTCTCTAATGAAAGACACAACTGAATTGCATTACGGGAAGTTTAGGATTTAGGGTGTTTGAAGCTTGGCATATGCAGCGCTGGAGACAAAAGGTCAGGATATCTTGGCCTCTGCCGCTGAGTCGTCTCTTGTGAGACAGGTTAAATAAAAACACTGGTTCGCAGTTTGACCGTTTAATATGTGCATCTGGTTTGGTGATATCTTCCAGAGTTATACACTGAAACAACTGCTTTGCACTAGTAGAAAACAGCAAAACTCATCAGTGGAAGATTTTAGGATTAATCCATATAATGTAATAATCATACTCCACTTATCATTGATTATTTTCTCCTCCAAACCTCGAGGAAGACTAGAGTCCGATCCAGCAGCCATGGTTGAATAAAAACCCGGTTTTCAGGGAAATGCAACCACAAAGGAACAAACAGGAACATCATCACATGAAACTTGAACCACACTCTAAACTATCCTGCCTTCTTACTGCACAACAGGAACAGTGCAACAAACACATACTTGGCTGATTCTTGTTTAAACTTCTGTCTGTCATCATCCACCATTATTTTGCTGCGACACTCATTTTGGGTTATGGCAACACCTGGCTTTGACTGTAGCTCAGCATCAGGCTTAATTAACTGATCCTCTACATCTGCATTAACTTTGAGTCTTGGCATCTTGCAGCACTTCTTCATATTACAGTGAAGCTCTGACAAGAAGTCAAACTTTAGGAAAACTGTTTCATTAATCTTATTAAGAGATTAATTAAAACAATTCCAAATGAAAGAAGTTAAATCACAGACACGCGTCACGTCTCCACTGCTTCTGTAAAAAAGCATCTCCTCCAGAATACAAATAAATAAATAACCTAAAATGACTGAGGCAAAGTGCAGAGAACAGTTCCTCACTTCAAGGTTTCCACATAACTGACTTGAATACACTTTATTCAATATCTCCTTAATTAGCACCATAATGGGCTTCGGCCACAACTACATTTCTTTACGCCTGAACAGATCTTAATTTCAATGCATTTTGCTCAGCTGCGGCCGATTGTGTTCTAAACCAATTAAGATGTCATACACCTTCGCAGGCAAGGTCGCAGCGTCTGGAATCTGCATCGACAATACCAGATTTCTAAATCAATTTGCGGCTTTAGAAGCTAAATTACAAAAATGGAAATAGTCCATTCGCAGTAAGGGATTTAATAAGGCCGGCAAAAACTGCAGCCAGTAATTTAATTGTTGTTTCATTCAAATGAAGCACTTGCTGTCCTCTGGGGTTGGCTGATTATCAAAGGGTCCTTTCACTCCTCTAGCTTTACAGCTCACTGTGTGCCGGGCTAATGGGCTTCAGCCAGACAGTTATTGTATATTGGTAATGTATCTATCTCAAGAAAAACCAGCTGCCTAACACACACTCACAGTCCATATCCTCGGTGAAATGAAATGGGCCATTTAATAAATGTTTAGCTTGGTCCTACAAGCAAATGAGTTTCTCTCATCTAATTTCTTGCATAAAAACACTAAAGATAATTCGAGCCAGTCTTTAAAATAAGGAACTACGGGAGCAGAAATGATAATGAACAGCTCTGTGGTGTAATAGCGTTTCTGTCCTCTGACTTTCTTTTTCTCTCCGGCATTGTCTCCCACTCACCACGTCCCTCCCTCCTGACTCTCCAGCCCCTCTCCCATCCTTCTCTCTGCAGCCCTCTGATCATGTTTAATTCCCCACCTGCTCTCCCTAGATTAACGTCTCCTTGTGTAATCCCATTAAGTGCCCTGTGTTTCCGCCTGGCGCTCATTATTCCTCCACCACACCACGGCCGAGTCGGGAATTGACTCAGGCCTGACATCCGGCCCCGCGTGAGGCCGCCCTCGGCGCCGCGGCGTCCAACATTCCCCGACGCCAGCTGCCCTCTAAACTTCGCTCTGCTGTGTCCTAATGACGTGGAGAGTTTTGAGTCATGTCCAAGGAAAAGTCTGGAGCAGGGATGAAGACCGAGGACTTCAGGAGCTTCTCTCCTTTACTTGCTGTGCTGATATTTTTACTCGAGGCGTGACTGTAGGGGCGGTATTGGTCTCCCACTTTGGCTCTGACTGAAAAACCTCAACAACCATTCTCTGACTTTTCCTCCAGCGCCACCATGAGGTTGGCATTTGAGTGAAATATCTCAACAACTTTTGGATGGATTGCCATGAAAGTTGGTAGCGACATTCATGATCCCATCAGGATGAATCACTTTGATCATCCCCAGACTTTTTATCTACATCATTTATGATCAAATACCTGCTAAACTAATGACAGTGGTTGTGTGCTATTTATCAAACGTTAACAACATCAGAATGTTTTAGCACTGTCACTGTGAGCAGCATGCTGAGTTTACATTTGGCTCGAGCTCCAACCTGACAGAGCTGCTAACATGGCTGTAGACTCTTACTCTTGTTTGAAGACGGGGGGCAAGAAAGCATCTGCTTCATTACTAACATCCACTGAAAACTGTGCCAAAATGTTGCAGCGACCTTTTGCCAGGCTTTTTCTGATGCGTGTGCCGTGTTGGATCGTGCCAAGTAGAGTTCGGCTGCAGCAAAGATTACTTTCATTATCAATTAGTCTGATGATTGTTAGTATTCTTTCAGGTGATTGTTTTCATAAAATGTCAGAAAAATCATGTGTCATAGCAAAAAGGTTCTGGGTTCAAACCCGGGCTGAGGTCCTGGGTGTAAGTGGGTGTGGATGGATGTCTGAGCTCTTCATCTATTTTGTCACATAACCAGCTGACGATCCCCAACAGAATTTTTCCGTTTGATGTTTCAGAACGTCGATACTTTCTGTCGTACAGCGGGAGGAAATTGCCTGTGCTCGATCATTCAGCCTTGCTTATCGAATCAATGGATAATCAACAAAATTTGCTTTCGGGGTTGCGATGAAGAAGGTGATAAATTGCTGTCATAAACGACTTTAGTGGATGCTGCTGCTGGTGACCACACAGCCGGGGGAGGGGGGGGTAGCATTCAAACATTTCTTTTAAAAGAAAGATTGGGATGTGGGTTTGGAAGCCACCTCCGTGACTTCAATAAACTCCCCATTGTGTAATACAATAAGCATTTATCAGCTTGTTTTCTCCACCATTCGCTCTAATGGCTGACTGTCAACTCCCATTATCTCTCCCATATATCTGTCTATCTGTCTGTGGTGTTTTTCCCCACAGTCTGAGTAACAATTTAATGTGGACACACCAAGACGCGTGACACAAACTTATCTCTCGGATGTGTGGGAGTACGATTGAGATGCTATCGCGGCTCTCAGTTTGCACTTGGCGGGGTCATGGAGGGATGCTCTGTTGGCTCAATATTATCTGCGCGGCGAAATGTTTACATCTCTGCGCCGTTAACACAATGCGTCCTCTGTTTTTATTTAATATTCTCTGTGCGTCCTGGTTGCTGTTGCGGCTTCTTGTCTGATCATGACAGATAAAAAAAAAAAGAAAAACCCTCTGGAATAAAAGTTACCGTGCATGGCAGTTTGCCTGCCTTGCAGTCTGGCAACATTGTGCAGGTGCACCGGTGTGAAGCATGCTGGGAAAATGAGTCTCCCCCGCACCTGAGTGTGATTTATGTGCAGCAGGAGACCAGAGAGAAGTTCTTAAAATCAGACGAAATGTCTCCTTCTATGATCCATTCACAGCTGGCAGACAATAGAAGAAATAGTCCTCGGAGGTCAGTCGCTCACCTTAAACACTCCTGCTGACATCAGTCTTGTGCTGTATATATCTGAGGTGACAAGAGGCTGCCCCTGATCCAACGCAGCTCCTTCAATGTTTTTTAATGGGAAGATGCGGGAAACACATCCCTGCTGGACCAGCGGCCAGTAACTAACTCCCGCTGTCTTTAAAGTCTGGGCCAGCAGGAACACTCGTTTACCCAAGCATCATTAATCTTACTTTTCCTCGGCCTGTCCTCCTACCACCTCCTTTTCTCCCAGGGTGGTCTCCCTCGGGCACTCGTTTACCTCCCCGGCTCTTTTTGCTTCTGTAAAGCACACAGACACACACATAGAGATGCACACACACACATTTATGCTCTCTCTCTCTCTCTCTCTCTCTCTCTCTTTTCACAGCCCAGCAGTTGAGTACATGAGCAGCAAGTGTCCTGAGATCCTGTAGATCGGGCGTAGGAAAGCACTGCGTTACTGTAATGACTCAGCACCACAGGTCCGGTCAAACATGCACATTACACTGTTTCTGGCAAAATACAATAACGCCCCTTTTACACTGGACAAAAAAAATCCACTAACGCCCACTAACCTCTGGCTTTTGTCTTCAGTGGGAAAGGCTGCAATCTGCAGTGATGGAAACATGACACACTAATTTTTTAATTTGTGCATTTTTTTTTTTGGTGTAACGCTATGAAGCAAGTTGGACATTGTTTTTTTTTTACAGTCTGGGATTATGCAACGGCGACATTGTTAAGTTGGCGCTGAGTCTGACGGAGAGACTGAAGTAAACGTTATGAAAAAGTAACTGCTCCCTGTTTTCTGCTGCATTCGTGACGTCGAAGTTGGTATCAGAAAAAAAACAGAAAGGAAAACTCATCTACTGGCAACGTGAAATGACTCTATCCTTTTTTAGGCTTAAGCTAATAAAGCACTTAATGTAAGAGATGCTTTTTTCAGCATTTAAAAACGACGTGATCTTTTTGAACCAACTTGCCCAAACATAACCATTAACAGTTATGTAATCATGCTTTAGTTGCCAGAAATGGACATTATATTGATACAAATGAAAAGTGTTGACAGTGGTAATTTAGCAGATATGTCAAGTATGAGCGTCTTGCGTGGGCAGTGAACAGCTTGAAGACACATTCAAAATAAATGTTTCTTTATTATCCCTCCTCTCTCTCTCTTCATGAAGTTTCCTTTTTATCCCGTCAATTTTTTTTTTAGTAATTTGTCTTATCCAAATTGTAGGTCTAATATTCAAGGGTATTGTATGTTGTATAGGTTGTAAAGCCGTTTGAGGAAAACTTGTGATGTGTGATTTCTGGAAATATAAGAAAAATCTGGATTGACATGAGTCGATAAAAATGACATCTGTCGGTGTGATGTTTCCTGCAAAATGTTTTATGCAAATTGTGAGCGTGCTGTAAGTTTTAGTAGGCACTGATGCACATTCACAAAGACATACAGCGAGCGCATATAGCAGCAGAGACGAACAGTGAAGTCTGCATCAAGTCGCGGCAAGCGCTGCTTGAGACAGCCTGCTTTTGTTTCAAAGATAAGTCCGTGTCAAAATAAGTTCACAGCATCTGCAAAGGCACTTGTTATTCCTCGGTGCTTTGCTCCCTCTCTCCTCCTCCTCCTCCTCCTCCTCCCCCAGAGCAGATGAAGAAAAACAACCTGCACGTTCAAATCAAATGTCAAGAATTACATAACCGCCGAGCTGTTCAAACAAACTGCTTTCATGAGTTTTATTAGAGCTAATGTATGGAGATTTAGCCTCTTTGCTTCACAACTTTGTCCTTGCGCTCACTCACAGAGCCAAGTTGGAGATTTTATTGGATATAGGCGAGCTGGTAGATGGGCGGCTGATACACTGTAGGATGAAATGCATGACTTTTTTTTTTTTTTTTTTTTTTTTGGTCGTGATAGTCAAGTCAAGTGTGCAATGTTAGATGCGCTGCTCGTAGAACATGTAGGATGAAGAAAGAGAGGACACAAGGAGACTCAACATTTACAGCATATACATATACAGTATACAGTACATACAGTAACTCACTTACAATTAAGGCCGGAGCGTAAAGATCCATGCAGGACTTTTTTTCAAACCAAATGTCATCATGGGATTGGATGTGTGGGGGATGTGAGTTTGCATACTCACTCTCATACATCCCAAAAGTTTGCTTGGCCCTTTTAGTTAAAAAAAAAGACTCCTGTAGACAAAGCATCATCATTCTTAAAGAAGCTTCTGTCTCGGCCTCATGAGCTTTCACACAGGCTGAAATGACAAAAGTAAGGACTGAACAAACCAGGCACTCAGGTTTTGGGGGGCGAACTTCAAAGTCCTGAGCTGCATGAATACATTTCTCTGACCGCCCTTGCATGAAATAGCAGTGGATAAAAGAAAGGCAGACAATGAGATTGCTTTGATGTGAACAGGTGAAGCTCGTGGCCACTCAATGCAGAGGACGACATGACAACTTTGCATATTAGTGAGCTCAGTGAGTCTGAGTTTGAGGAGCTCTTCATCGGTCACACTGTTGTATTCGGAGGAAGTCGGGCCTGTTGTTGTGGTTAAAGTTACTCATCCATCAATAATCAAGATCGCCACATCATTGTGTTGACATGAATGTAAGATCCACTTCACTGTTGTGTTGGCTTATCTGTTATTATCAGTCGTCGAGATGTTTTCTCAATCTGTTCTGTGCAGCTCAATGCAACTGCTTTTCAAATATCTGGAGAGCGTATTTATTTATCACCCTTTGCCAATGCATCTGCAAAGCTTAAACACATTAGCGTGACTGTAGCACTGAATGAGCGATCTTTCACTCCAAGGTGACAAAGAGACTGTGAACACGTGTTTGTGTGATTTCACAGACGAATGGACATTTTTTTGTAAATGGCTTGTTTTTGGACACTGAATTTCTTGTTGGGGAATGTTTCCTTCATGGATGAATAAACTTTTGTTTTATTATATATTTGTCAAAGAAATGTTTAATACAACTTTCAAACTTTGCACTAAATCGAAAGAAAGTTTACGTTCTGAGAAAATCTAAAGATTCTGATTTTCATTAACGCAGATCAATATTTGAGCAATTCTTAAATCTCAGTTGTGAGTGATGTTTGACCTGCGATATTAATGTTAATTAATCTAATATCTCACTTTTTCTGATCATTGCTTCCAGGAGAGAGTTTTTCAGTTCAGTTCAATTTAATTCATTATAAAACTTCTATGTTCTCAAAAAGGAAATTGTGTTTCCATGGTTTATACTCAACAAACACATACGAGCTTAGAACAACATTAACAATACAGACAGACACATTTAATTAAACCAGAAAGTCAGTAGCGGCATATTGTACAGCAGATGTTTCTCATCAGTGCAAAATGAAAAATTCCTCTATTTCGCCAGAGTGTTAAAATAGAAAGAATCAGAGAAGGAAATACAAGAATGTGAGCATGTCAGTGGAAGTATAAATCATTTAGTAGTGAAAATTGGGTTCCAGAGTTGCATTCACGTCACAAAAAAACAAACAAACGGGAGAAGAAGCAACGCGAGAGGCAAATATGGACAGTATGCGAAGGCTTGTGTGGATTTGACAGCTTCTTCGGTCAAAATGTGCTGTTGTGTTGTCATATTATTATTATAGGCCGTCTTCTTCTTTGTAGGACAAAGCATTATTATTCCTGCAGATGCACAGTAGAATACAAATATTTTGTGTCAGGACCCATGAATACAGATACGAGTAGAGAAGTATGTGAATGTGCTTCATTTATCTGAGCAGGATCATTCTGTGCCTGTACTTTTGATCTTATTTTGACTCCATGCACTTTCCCAATATTAGTTTTCTTTATAGTGACATTACTTTTCAAGCACTGCTTGAAAAGTGCTAAATACACTTTTGAGGTACTTTTACTTTATTTCTAGTCCATGCTTTAATATTAGATGTCTGTGAGTTGTTAGCAGTTCCACCCCTATAAACTTGTCGGATGGTTCATTAAATAATCGTTCGAGAGCCAAAGGGGTAAAATTATCCAAATTTGTGTAGCAGAACATTGTTTTTTCTTCTTTCCTGCCCCATTAATCATCTCATGGCTCCCAGGATTCTTGTTTTGTGACCCCGTCAGAGGGGCCCGACCCCTAGTTTGGGAACCGCAGGACTGTTTTTGTTTTTGCAGTAATAATCCTTTATTGATAAAATACACCTATCAACAGTTACAATAGAGACAATATTTTTTTTTTATTGGATTCAGTTATGGACATTTTACCGTCAACCTTTATTTTAACACAAATCATATGTTCTTTCCTTAAAAATATCCCTGGTACAGGATCCAGTCTTCAGTTCCCAGGTGGCGGCAGTGATACTAATTATCTCAATGACTTCTGTGGCCCGGAGTCATGCTACCAATAACACACGAACACCGACCCTATGGTTGAAAACATTTGGCTTGTTTTTTATTTTATTTTTTATTTTATTTCAGGGCCATTTCTAAGGTTAATTGATGCATGCATCTCTGCACTGTTTGGTTAGCACGGAGCTGAGAATTGTGTTTTAATGGTGTCTACGGGGCAGAAAAGTCAGTTAGAGCTGCACAATCACTGTAATTATTAAAGCAAGTGAAGGTCACCAGGAAGGAAGTCGGATTGTTTTCGAGGTAGAACAATAAAATCATGTGTTTTTAAGGTATTGAAGTTGCTCAGGTGAGAGAATGCTTCCAGAAAAAAAAAAAAAAAATTCATCAGTTTGTTTGTCATGTATAAATCAAACTTATTCTGGGGCAGCTAAAACCAATGTAATTAACATTGTAACCTTTTCCTGTTTGTCAATCATTTGAGAAGATATTCGCTGTGAGTTGCTGATGAGACACTGCTCAGATTTTTTCAAGTCGAAATATCATATCCTCTGCCACTATGTCAGACCTTATAGATTTTCAAGGACGGCCTTGTAGAAAAGCAGCTCGTCAGATCTGCGGATCCATGCAATTCCTCAACTGTAAAGACGCTTACTTTTCATTTCAATAGGCTTAAATTGCTCCAGGCGTCACCCAGGTCAGTGTCTGAATGCAAAAGGAAGCAACGGGGCAGGAAGACGTTTCACAGCCCCCGCGTCAGATTACCATTTTAATTTCAATAGGTTAATTTTCAGTATTTAGCAGCGTCCACCCTTTTCATTAATTAGTCTATTTTTTTCTTTTTAAGTGCACTGATTGATTTGTTGTTCTCATCAACAACTGCCTCTCCCATTATGGGCGGCAGTTAAGGGTGGAGCGATCATTAAAAATCCATTGTTTGAGAGAACAAGCAACTTCAAAAGCTTGGCAAGACTGCCGGCCCCGCTCCCAATGAGTGCAATTAATGCTCCCAATGGCTCCTAATAATAACAACACGCAGCGAACGGGAGAGAGAGAGAGAGAGAGAGAACCAGATCTTCAGCGTGGAACCAGATGGAGAGAGAGAGAGAAACAGCTCTTTATGGATTCCGCCCTAATTTACTGCCTTATTACGAGTGATTCACAGCAGCCTTTCGGGAAACATCCTCCTGTGGTGCTTTATAAAGACCAGAGCTTGATTGCCCGAGAGGACAAGAGCCACAGGTGACGTCAGTCCAAAACTACCGTACGGCTGCACTTGCCCTCGAAGCCTGTACGTCTGTGCAGCTCAGCAACACATAAGAAAGAAAATTTAGCTTCTTGTTCAAGACTAGTTCATTACTCGTTGTTCAGATAAGACTTGTTGTCTGACTTGTAGATGGATTTAGAAGCAGTTCAGAGGAAAAAAAATGTTGGTTTTCTGTCTCTCATCTGCATCGACTGAATGAAACTTTGCAAAGTTGATGTCTATGTTACGTTTTGTATATAAAATTTACCGAGCCTGGCACGTAATAAAAAAACTCTTTGCTTGCTGTGAAGTGGAATTAAGAAACATAAAACTTTGAAATAGGTAATGATGCTGTAGATCTGTCTGGAAATTATAAACAGCAGTTCGGTTTGTCTCAGAAAAAAACAACTTCTGTCGTACCTGAACCTCATCTGTTAACAGCTGTCTCTTTATTTTATGACTCAACAATGTTAAACCAGGAATTAAATACACTCACATGCAATTAGTAGCACAAACCTCTGTCTTGGCAGCCATCTTATTTCTGGAGAAATATCTGTTAACAATTTGCAGTGAGACTTGATTAAACATCTGCAGTAGATGCAACATTTCTTTTCTAATTGCTCCAGGTGTCAATTTCATGGAGAATCATGCTAATGTAGGTAAATGCAAAATAAGTAAAGGCAGTGACTCTTGTGCCCATGTTCCAACTTCCAGCTGTCACGTTTCAATTAGAGCAAAGATAGCAAACAGTCACGCTAATAAGAGAAAGGTACAACTTTCAAATATTTATAGATATTATAGAAAGTTGCGGCAGGTTGTGAGAGAGCTGATAAGTTAGTTCCGTTTAGTTTGACATTTGTCTTTTGATTGTGCGATATGGATTCATCATGTAAATTTTAGATCCGGTTGAGCTGATTAACATATTTTCTTTTATTCATATTTAGAATGTTTTCATTTCAAGTCTCTTGCTTCTTGTTTGCATCAGTTTTAATCAGTGCACATAAGCACATGGATGTTTCCAAATGGTCAAACTGTTTATTAATTCAAAAGATAAAGACCTAAAAAAAAAAAGCAAAGCAAGATTTACAGCACATAAGCTGAACCCAAAATTACTTCTTAATACTTGCCAGTTACAGATCTATAATGAATAACCTGTTAAACAAGTGGTGGCAGGGGATGTAAAGAGGTCCAGGGCTGCATGTGTGGGATCAGGGTGTGTGTATGTGTGTGTGTGTGTACGTTTGCAGAGCGGGGAACGCCACTTAATTGGTTGAATTAACAAGGTGCTTCACAGGGTTCACTGCAGGCGGGAGGGGGATCCTTAAAGTAAATAACACCTGAGGCCGAACCGCAGGGATACGACGAGCGATGAGCACAAACGACTGTAATAATTGGTAGATAGTGACACATCCGCTTAAGCAACAGTGTTCGTACTTCCTGACAGCTGGGAATTACAAGGGTGGATGACACGAAACGGATGCGAGCAATTCAGACAGTTGTAAGAGCCCCCCCCCCCTCCTCCTCCTTTCCTGAAAACCCTTGTATCTGTGTCTTCTGTAACTATTGTGGGGAATTTGGCTGACAGTGAAACATTTCTTTTGAGTGCCGCTCAAAAGAATGAATTGACTTTGTCATGTTCCTCGCTGTCATTCATTATTAAACCCTCTTGTTTGCTCTTCGCCTCAGGGACAAAGCTTTCCTCGCCTTTAATAACCTTTGCGCTCGCGCTCCGATGTCTCACTGTTGTTTTGTTTCGTACAACGGTGGAAAGATGGTGGGGATGAATAAATGAAGAGGACTGCTGCCTGCTCCTTTCATTCTCCAGCTGCGGTTTTCTCACCTCTGACGGGAAGTCGAACCCTGGGTGAGTGACAGGTAAAGGTATGGAGAAACAGACTTTGGACAGTCTGACTGCACAACATATAACCCTCGCTGTGAGAACCAGGTTGAGGAATAAAGAGCTGAAAGGAGGGATGAAAAGGCAGTAAAGTAGTGGTGCCTTCACTCTCTCAGGAGCAGGAAACCTCTGGCGATAATCTCTGCTCCCTTGGCTGGAACATCCATTACTAAATACAACTTCTATAAGGGGTCGTTTGCTCGTGCTGCCATTAGCTTCGTTCCCTGTCAGCTGATGTTTGATCGCCCGCAGCTTCGCCCGGTTCATGTCGTGTTAGTTCTGAGCTTATCTCGGTTTGCCTGTAGTTCGAGTCCGATAATGCGGTCGCACAGTCGAGCCAAGAACAGGAATGAATTATCATCGTGATGCTGTGCGACACCAGCGACCCCTCTCTGGATAAATTAGCCTGGACACTTTGCTGATGAAGAAGTATGTAGCACTCACAAATGAATTATTAATGATTTGAAAAGTTCAACACAACCTGTGATTATTTGTACTTATGGAAGAACGCATGACATTTTTTTGACAAACCTGCAAAATGACAAAAAAAAAAAAAAATGCACATCACGAATTTCCAAGAGCAAAAAGCAGAGCTGTGAGAATTTAATTTGCAAGAATAAAAAAAACAGAAATGAAATGAAAAATTGTGTCTAATCAAGTTATTAATTAAACCCCAAATTCTTTCTGCTCTACTCCCATTTACAAACATCCTACCTCGTCGACTCTCACTATATTTCACAGTATGGCACCAACAGAGCTCCACCAGCACTTCATTTCATCCATCCAACAATTTTCTCATCTTACACACTCCCTTTACTTCATCTACCTTCCGACCTCCCTCTCTGCTCCAACACGAAACAAACACCCCCCTCCTCTCTGCCCCATATCTGGTTAGTGGGGTGCTGTGAGCATTTGGGTCTCCTGCTGCTGATGTTGATGTTCATGGAAGACTGGGTGAAGCGACAGGAGGGTTCCCGGGGCGTGGAGGCCTGCGCCGGCTGTCCTGATGCTCACTGAAGCCAGCAGGTTAAACAAAGTCACCCGTGACTATTGTATTGGTTTGCTCTAAATGAGACCTTTTTTTTCTTTCAGCTTCATTTCTCGTCTTGAACCATTAAATAAAGTCCTGAAATGGTAAGAAAAGTCAACAGATAAACCAATCTTCAGAGAATGTTAAGAAAAGAGATTTTTAATGAATTGTTTGAGTGAGATGCAGATGAAGATGGGATGAAAGAGACGAGGCTGACGCAGCGAATAAAGGCGAAGTCGCCGACCTACAGTAACTTCTAATTACCTTCTCAGGGTCGAGACAAGTGTCAGGCGAGTCGTGCCTTTGTCAAGTCAGACAGGAGGAGGAGAAGCTGACACATTCAGAACATTTTACTTTAATGCCGAGAGGTGGAGGGGTCAGTGCAAATAGCTGGCACACGAGCGCAGGTGCGTGGCACAGAGAAGAGGCAGCTGCAAAGCATTATGGTCTAGTGGTGTGAGCATTTATTCTAAGAAAATGGGATCCTGCTGAAAAAGAAAAAAAAAGTTACCTGGCTCCCTACCATAGATGATGAAGGTTACATTCCAGAAATTTCAATTAAATTTCCATCACAGTTGTGTTTCAGTTCCTTCAAAAGTCTAATTTTTTTTTTTTTTTTTTTACTTTCTGTTTTCATTCAGAGTTACTTTCACCTGCCCACGGCTTCAGGGTTGCTCCACATCTCCTAATGCTATAGTTCAGTTTGAGCTTCACCTGCCTCTGTTCGCTCCTCTTCCTCAGCAAACTGGGGATTTGCGTCTCTGTGTATCTTAAACAACAGTAAGCATGGATTTATTTATATTCTGGTGGCGTCTGTATGAGTCTTGCAGTCCTTGCATTTTCTTTTTTCCAAAGTGTGAATCTTGCTGCAGTGCGAGCCATGCGTTGAATGTTCCAGGTTTGCAACTTGCATGAAAACCCTGTGAGGCAATTGACTTACCCTAAGGACGCGTATTGCACAGGAACACACACACAAAAATAGTTACCCACACCCCCAAACAGCAGACATAGGTATGTAAAGTCCTGCTTGGAGGCTGTCTAATTAATGATAGTCCTACTGCATGAGACACGCTGCGTTTCTCGTCTTCACTGAGGGGCAAGAAATGGAAATGAAGAGGATCATTATGCATAATGCATCATTAATAAAAGCATTTTGTTGCACTTATGCAGAAAATCTATAAAAACAAAGCTGAGATGTGCCAGAGGGCGAAAGAGAAGAGAATATGGGGCAGTGGGATATTATTCATCCCCCTACGCTATTCAAGCTTTCACTATTACGTCTGTCTGTGCTTCCATTTGTTCTTCCATCATTCTGATAACATTATAAGCAGGTGTTCTTTGATGGATTCACAATGTTTTGTTGAATCAAAACTAACCAAAAACCTCTAATGCTTCTTTAAAGAAATACATTTCAAAATGACGATTTGTGATTCCATATTATTTGTTTTCCAGTCGTTTTACGTTGACATTTCTTGCTTCAGTTACACTAAATTAAGTGACACAATAGCCGGGTGAACATTTACACCTATTCATTAAAGCTTATTTCAAGATGCAACCTGAATGATTCTCATATTTGTCTTTAAGCGCAGCAAAAATCATCTGTGCTAAATGTGGATAAACCTTGTATTCCCCCTTAAGACAACTTTTCAAAACATATGGAAAGTTCTACAAAATCTCCACAAAACGGTGATCTATCATTTTTTATTTGTACTATTTTAGCCTGAATTTCAGTCTGGTATGTTGGTGCTTACAGCTGCAAGATGGTGATTCAGCACCTGATATCAATGTATCTGGGTTTATCCCATAAAACATCATAACAGTGAGTGGGAAGCCAGCGAACGATCATGTGCTATTCAATATAGTGCATTCCAGCATTTCCAATATTTAGTGATCCAGATTTTTTTTTTTTGTTTTTCACTCGCCTGCCATTTGACCTTGCCATTGCCTGTCTACCTGTGCGCCGAATGAGCCAGGTTAACATCTCGATTTTTGGAAAACCTGAACAGTCTCCTCAGTTGTGCAAATGACTCCTCCTGTGGCTACCAGTTGTTACACATTGTGCATTTTAAGACACAGTAGGAGTGAAATCTTTCTGAAAAGGGTCAGCAGCTGCTCCATGCAGGAACAAGCTTTTGTACACACATATCAAAAGTTGTCTCTCTGTACACTTGCAATCCATCAAATCAAGAGGACAAAATTTTGCAACCGCGAGGAGATTATGACGAAAACAAGATCAGTATTTTATTTCTACACAAAGAGAAACTGATTGGCTTCTTTTTTTTATTATATTATTTCAAAATTGGTGCCAAATAAACAAAACTGAGAGTACACAACATTTTCTGAGTAATCATTTAAAAATCACACTTTCCAGGGAAATGAGTAATATATTTTGAGGAAAACACTCAACTCTAATTCTGAAGAGTCTATTTTGTGTAACAACTGTCCGACACAATAACAGCTTGAGTGTAATAAGCCGACTGTCATACAAGTCACACCGCCCTGCTGTCCAGACCGGGACTGCGGCAGGTGGAGAAGTGGCAGCGGTCTGAGCCGAAGCAAGAGCGAGGTTGTGGGTTCAATGCTGTGGTGAGTCTGTGCTGTTGGGAGGCAGTGAATCAGATTAGGGGAATATTTTTATTCCTGAGGAGGAGCAGGAGGAGGAGGAGGAGGAGGAGGAGAGGTGAGCCACTATCATAGACCCCTCTGTATCCCAGCTGTCTCAGACACCAGCGGCAGTGATTAATGAGATGGGCTGTGCAAACGTGCTTCACAGAGAAATATGTGTGTGCACAGCGTGAGGGGGTGTGTTTGCAAGCATCATATATATCACATGCAGAATGTAAAATACATAGTTAAAGCTGCGATCATCCATGTTTTGATTGGAATGGATCATGTACTTGCATGTGAAAGGTGCTGCTCACAGCGTCAAACCCTCAGATAATTATCACCTTAACATAGCTCCAATGGACGTTTTAGCTTCCTTCAGCTTGTTGTTTTGGTCTTCCAGCTGGCAACTTCACTGTTGCTTCATTCTCACCGTCTTGTTTCCGGATGCATCAGGCAGCTGTTTTCTGCAAAAGCATTAAAACTAAAACTAAATATTGGACTTTTGCCAGGTCACCACAATATATAATCGTCGTGTTTGCAGCTTGCTTCAAAAATATCTCATTACATTACTGTTTTGTAAACTGCATTTGATGTGGTGATGGTGAATGCAAGCTGTTGTTGGTATTATAATGTAATCATTTTTAATAATACTACTGTTGTGCATCATGTCCCACCTGATTACTACATGCTTTGTGAAATGAGATGCGTGCCTCGAGCATGCACAGCAGTCATTAGCTACCATTTCTATATTTGTTGCATTGTTTTATGGCTTTTGACTCACAGCAACAAAAACTGGGTAAAGAAAGATTAAGGCTACTTTATTCTTTGAGATATTGATTTTGTTTCAGAACGTCATCTGGGTGATATTTGGATGAACAGTGATCCATTTCAGACACCTTGCCTTGAACTGTAAACAGTTACAGTAGACACGTAGTTTTAAAGCAGCGGTTTTCAAACTTGTCCTTCACAAACCTGCTGCTGCACTCGATGGTTTTCATTCAAGAGACCCGACGGAGGACTTGATTCCTCGGTGACTAACAATCACACATGCTGGTACAAGAATAGACTGACAATATGGAGTTTTAGATTTGTGAACCAGAGGTCTGCTTGTAATCAAATGTAGCAGATGCCATTTTATAATCAACAATCTAAATACCATATTTTATGCTTTTTAGCTTTGCATTATTTTTCCTCATTTTCGATTCTGTCTCGAGATGTTTATTGTGTTTATTGTACATGCTTTATTTAGTATCATGAAACTCATAGACATTTAAATGCTTGTGTGTGTGTGTGTGTGTGTGTGTTTTGTGCACACTGGCCCACGGGGACTTCCTGTCACCATTGATGCAAAACTGAGGTCCCCTCGGGTCCAGGCTGCTTTTTCAGGGTTAAGACTTGGTTTTAGGCTTCTGGTTAGAATTAGGGTAAGGGGCTAGAAATACATTATGTCAATGAAGTGTCCCCACGGGGTACTGATACAAACACGTGTGTGTGTTTGTGCGTGTTTAGCCTTCAAATGGTCTGATTTACATGTACACTTTGCGGCGCCGGGCTGCCAAATTACCTGTCTGAGGTAGTTTATTGGCACTTAAACAATCATTTTCACAAGCCTTCTGCATTTTCCTGCTATTAATGTAGCATCACTCACGTCTCGCATTCTTCTTCATCATCTTGGTGCTTTCACGCCTGCGCTGGAGGACCGGCTGCCAAGAGCAAACGTGAGCACAGTGGAAAGCCGAAGAGAGCGGGAGTGTGTGTTTATGTTCAACACGAGGCCCCTTGTCCTCGCTGCAGATATTTGTCACACTGTTAAATCGCTTCAGTCTGAGACGCCTCCGTGCACGAGCACTGACTTAAGAAAAAAATACTGCAGAAAGCACTTTAGTTTCAATGTGTGTCAATACGATCTGATTATTCTTGGAAACAACCGCCAAATATTGTCTCTCTCTGCTTTGCTTACGATGCAATAGTAAACTCATAATGGATCTTTTATAAGGCTGTTAGGTTTTTCATGTATGAATACTGAGCAATCTAAAGTCTCATCATCATCACCACGGCATGCTAAATGCAACCAGTGATGCTAATTAGGCAATTCATTTAGCTAATTAACAAATCAACTAATTCACTCACTGCTATATGCAAACAGTAATTCTCGCTCAACCCTGTCCATGTCGTGGCTGTGTACTGTAACCAGTAGACTTGAACCCAGCATCCTCTTCACTTAATGGGAAGGACGACCACATGCTCCTCTCGGTCCCAGTGTCGCTGCAGAAGTGGACTCAGCATCATCTCATTAGCTGCGTATATGTTGGTGACTGGACGTCTTTGTTTGCGTGTGTGAGTCAGATGTGTGAAGCCATGCATGCATATGGTTCTGTTTTGTGATTTCTGATTATTGCGAAACAATGCAAGAGCCTCATTTATGTATGTAGATTGTTAACGGAGCCTTAATCACCTGCTTGCTTATCGATATTTCTGCTCCAGCTGTTTTTAGTCCTGTAACTGGCAAAGAGCACAGTTTCTTTAATTCGGGACAACAACAGCAGATATTGTCAAACTTCAGAAAGATAATCAGTGATTATATTTATAGCGCTCATGACTCTATAATACTTCACAATAAAGAATAAAATGAAAATAACGTAAAGACAATATATAATTGAACTCACCAAAGACTTCACCAGTATTTATGAAGGCTGATCTTCTTCCACTCTCAGCACAGGTTGATGAATCAAAACCAGCGCAAGCCTGATCTTTGTTTTCAGGAACTGATGAGTGGAATCCTGAAGCACTTTTTCTTGATGTCCAACCCTTCTAATGACTGACAGCCTCCGGGCTGAGGCTCCATCTCTGCAGGCCTGTCGGTGCAGCTGCTGCTCCTTGTTCCACTTCTCCTACATTCATCTCCATCTCTCTACCTTTTGCCTTATTCTCTCATTTCTCATGCTCTCCGTCTCACCTGTCTCTCCCCTCATCTCCTTCCTCCAATCCTCCCACTCTTTCTATCCATCTCCATTGTTACCTTAATCTCCCCCACACTCTGTTCTATTTTTCACTCAAAGACTACATTCAAGATGCAGATAAATGTAATGGTCGACTGGCCGGGAGACCTCTGCAGCTGGGATTTCTCATACAGTATGAATCCACCGGGTCTTTTTTCCCTTTGCCCCCCCCATGCAGCCAGGGGATGTTAATTCACAGAGGAGCGGTCGCCATCCCCCGAGGCTGTGAAAGTTCGAGTGACGGCTGTCGACCCGGAGGTTCAGCATTGATGAGAGGCAAGAGACTCAGACCCTCTCTGCCCCGGTGTCAAATATACAGAGACGGGAAGTTTTAAGAGAAAAAGTTTGGAATAGGAGAAGGAAGTAGCACTTTTTCCACGTCTGAGGTTAAACCATCAACGTGTCAGACAGCTACAGGATGAGTTTTCAGATTCATGTGTGCATGTGTTAAACCGTGTCGGACTCCATTGGATTTCAGATCGTCTGCGCCCCCTCCTCGAAAGAAAGCTAAAGAATAATGTCCGCCAAGATGCAATTTCCTCTTCCTCCGCCTTGTTTTTTGATTAATTTGATCATTTGATTTCTAAAGACTTGGCAACCACCACCAGCAGCCCATCACCTTTATGGACTTTTCATGGAGCGAGTAGGAGTAGTTCACATTGATCTTTAGCAACTGATCGCTAGTGGGTGTGTGCACTGATAGCTGGCACCGCAGTTTGTCTTCGTCTGTGAACGCCATGGCAAAAGAGTGGGAGGCACATTGGATCCACTCCATGTCCCCTTATTGACCTTTAGTCTGTCGATGAAAATGCTCCTCGATGCTTAATGCACCTTGGCGGGGATTAAATGTACCTTTTATAATACCGCTCCCTCAGTTGAGCTGCAGCTTTTCCAGGCTGCTTACTGTATTGCGTCTGTAAGTATAGATAGTGCCCTTTTGCCTCTAAAGCACTATGTTCTGCTATATGTATTTACAGTCTGAAATGATCAGCGGAAGAGACAGGAGTCACTCGAAAGGGCTCATTCAGTTTACCAAAAGCACCCTCGCACGCCACATCATAGCAATCTCCTCCGTCTGCTCCATCAATCGTTACACTTCTCTCTGAAAAGGACGGCGAAGAAGAAGAAGAAGAAGAAGAAGTGCAATTTTACTGTCACAGCAGATATTTTGACTTTTCGCAGCAGGACTGTTAATGACAACCCTGTTCGATTTAAGTGTCCCGGTAATCAAGGTGGGTGAGCACGTGTACTTGGGCCCTGAAACATCCAAATGGGCTGCAGCAATTATCAATGCTCTTAATTACACCTGTGTGTGTTTTTCCTACTATGATATGTCAAAATGTCTGCTCAGTGCTACATCAGTCAGAGCAGCTATTATCATCACCCCCCCACCTCTTAAACAAGACTGTGACAGCGGTAATTCATCATACGTACCTGTGAGCCATTACTGGCTGCGATATCTCAATCATCATTATCAAAGATCAGGAAGAGGATCGATGATTTGGCTTTAAGTGCTGTTATGAAACAGACTCAACACAACGTCAAATTAAAGCGTCAAATGAAAAAAACAATAACAGATAAAATGATTTCTCCAATATAGTCAAATCAGTGTTATTTATATATTGGCTTTATAATACATTGTTCAATGTTGAGACCTGATGTTCGTTCAGTCTCTTGTCCCGAGTCCTTGGCAGGCGATGCAGTACACGTACACACCGGCAGAGCTCTTACGGTGTCGGATGGTTTGTGGTTGAGTTGTTTCCTCTATTGTGTTCTGCATCTCTGTGCAGCCTCATCACGACCAGGGTTGATTAATTATTTAAGTCAAAACCGAGCTTCTGAAATCATCCTCCTAATCTCGACAGGCTACGTTTGTGTAATGAGTAACGCTGACGCTGAACAGATGGCAAATTAAGAAGTTCTGGAAACAGAAATAATAGCATATGTAAGAAAAATCATTAAATTCCAGCCTTATGCTGCAGTGACCCTGTAAGTCACCCCCTCCCCTCCCCTGCCTCACTTTTCATCACACTCACCCAATCATAGTTATAACCTAGACAGATTTATTCCTGTCACCAAGCCCAGTAAATACAACAACAAAAGCACGAGTGGCTTTGTTCCAGTAAATGAAATGTCTCACTGATAGGAGAGAGAGAATCAATTGCTGTTAGTTTTACTGTGCGTAGGCAACGTGGAGACACTGTGACTGTGGCCATGGAGGAGCTATCAAGGAATGCTCCACATCAATAGCATCAGGATTCAGACAAGCACTCCAGACTGAAGACGGAGGGGCGAGCGCGTGTGGATGTTTGTGGCTGTGCGAACAAGATATCTCCAGATCTGCCTCCCGAAAGCACCGAGGGATGAGGCATGACATTCTGACTACAACATAACAACCATATCCTCCTGGCTGTAGATGCTCCATGTCTGTTTTCTCCTCTTTTCTTTCTTTTTTGTCCGCACGCTTTGAGAACTGAGACTAACTCGGCAATCTCGGCTTTAGTGCCACTTGATCCCATTTTGGTGAAGAAATGAGCTTCAGGGGCCCAAACAAACTTCTATCGTTGAGCTCAATCTATGCACTGTAAACTGTGTGTGTGTGTTATTTGCATGTTAGCGAGTGACTTATCTGTGTGTACGTCTTATTTCAGAGGAGTGTGTGTGCACCCTGCCGGTGATGCTGATGGAGACGTGACTAGAACCTCAGTTGGCCACTTTAGACTCTCATTATGCAGGATTTGCTTGGGCCCTCACACCCAATTGCCTATCACCCTTTCAAACATACACACAAATACACGCTCGCACGCTGGCCCCTGCATGTAAAGCGCAAATGCAAAAACAAGCACTAAAAGCTTTGAACGTGAAAGCAAGAGCCGTAAAAGCTCTTAAGGATAAAAAAAAAAAACATGTATACAAATGCAGGTGCACACACACACACACACACACACACATTTTTTTATTTGCCTGAATATTTTAACAAACACGCCTCCTCTCTGCTTGACCTTACCCTCGATTCCTCAAACGCTCTGCCCCGTGGCTCTTCAGCAGCGTCTCATCTCTCTTCTCCGCGCTGTCTACACTATGCATGCTTTAGTAGAATTAATAGAAGTCTCCCAGGCTCATCACAGTGAAATGGGTGCCATGTGCTGCGCTATCTGCCAGCCTGTAATTCATGTATAATGCATCCTGTCTTCCCCTCGCTCTTATTCAGCGGAGGTGAGGAGACGCTTACTGAGTGGATGCCAAGTATGACCGCATAGCGAAAAGGAGCAGGGGGTCAGCCAGTGGGGGTGAGACGTGTACTGTACTGTGGATTGAGAGAATGAGAAAGAAACGGAGAGGAGAGGCGGAAGAGGACAAACAGCAGAGGATAATGAGTAGATGGAATAAAACGAGAACATGAAGAAATTAGATAAACAAAAACACTGAGGCTTTGCTGTTATCAAGTATAGCTTTGAGGTACATATACTTTATTGTACTTACTATTTATAGGTTGCGACTTTAAACATCTAAGAGGGATATGTTGTACTTTTCACTCCTGCACTAACTACTTGTTGTATGTTTGAGATTAGGATGTTATATATTTGTATTTTTCTAAAGAGTTGGTTGAAACCAAAAACAGAACAAGGAAAGTGAATATTTGACTTATGTTCATCATGTGACCACAAAGACTCCAGATGAATGGTGATGTTGCTCCATGTTTGTTGCGTGTGTAATGCAATGGTTTTCTAACACATGCACCATAACGTGTCAGTAATCCACATTGTGTTAATAGCTTGTTGTGCTGCCTCAAACAGAGGTTCAAAGTCAAAGCCGGTGTAACTACAAGTGACAATTATAGGATGATGTTAAATGCTAAAATACAGTAGAAGTAGGAGAATCATGATGTCAGCAAACCGACTCAGTAATGTCACAGGTATCAGAAATATGTGAAGCACCTTGGTAGTCGAATGGTGACCACACACGTCAAACCCTCCTCTCTGTCCATGTTTCTGCCTCTCAGCTGTCAGAACCGTCCAATTAAAGCAAAATGTCTAAAAAAAGATATATGCACTGTATCTGCAGTTTGTGTCATGATGGCTGCCTCAGTTGTTTTTATTTGGGCCCGTCTGTCCCTCCGTCCTCGCATTTCTGAGGAATCTTCCTGCTATTCTCCACCTGTCCACCAGATGCCCTCGGACCTGCTCGCCTGTTCACCCCCACCTGCTGCCACACCTGCCTCTCATTATCTCATCAGTCCTTCAGTGTGTCCCACCTTTCTCTTTGTTAGCTGCTGATTTTTCTACCTGAGATCTGCGACTTGTGTTTTCACCTGCTGCCTGTTTATGACCAGCCTTGCCTCTTCTTGATATGTCTGTTTGTCCTTTCTCTTTGACCTGCTCTGCTTCAGTGTCTTCATTCGGGTCCTCAGTCCTATTGTCTCCTGCACAAACCTGACTGACTGATCATGCCTGACAACAGAACCCAGGAGTGCAGAGAACATATTGAGCGAGGATGGGTTCAGTGCTTATAAACTTTGTATTTGTGAGAGGGAGAATTTCTCATTTCAAAAGTTAGAGCTTCAACCAAAGTAAAATTTTGAATGCCAAACATTCCTTTCCTCCGCCAGTAAGAAGACTGTTAGAGACTGTCGGCTATGAATGAATAAAGGACTCTTAAAATGAAGGTTATGCTCTGGGTGTGTTTTATTGTAACAGCTAATGTAAAGAAATGAGTCTGATATTTTAATGGATACCAGCACTGTTGAAAAAGAATATGCGATGAAAACTGTCTGGAAATGTAACCAGAAATGCCATGAGCGAAAAAATATATATCTCACAGTCTCAGTAAAATTTCTTACTTTGTTCAGTTATTGAACATAAACTGTCTGCGCGAGCTCATTATCGTAGCACTCGGCTTTAATACTTCTAAAACCAGGTCAGCAGCAACTTTCACAAGCTTTAAGTTTCTCGTCTGAACAAGAACAAAATCGCTGCCAAACTGCGCTATTGACTCCTCCACACAAATCCCACGTCAGCGTCCTGCTTGACCCCCACAAATGGTCTGTTTAAAGCCTCCTCTATGAAAACCAGACGAGGGTCATCGTCAATGCACATGATATCCAATCGTTTACTCGTGTGAGAGAATGCAGTATATTTTTCTACTCGACAAAAGTTGCATTAAATTTGAGAAAAAAAGTTGCATTGGATTCATTAGATTTCAGTTTCGGGTCGAGGTTTATCAGGTTTGTGCAGCAGATGCTGTTTTCACAAAGGGTGCATTGCTATAACTGATAATATGGATAAAAACTTTTACTTACATCGACATGAAATCCACACAGTAAAGATTAACTTCTACTTTCTCACAGACCAATGTGACATTTAGATTTAAGATTTAGAGGAAATTGCCTTTTCTCATCATAATTGCACGTTTACTTTCATTCATGTCAATACACAGCTCATGAGATCATTGCTGATGATTTTCCCTCTCATACCAGTGTTTTAGATTTTTGAATGCGGGCGTCCTTCCCTCAAGGCAGCCTCTGGTTTCCATTGATTTCAGGTGGTATCTACGGCAGTTAACAGCATACTTGATTTTTTTTTTTTTTTTTTTTTTTTTTTTTAACCATTATTGCGGTGAGACAGTTGAAAGGTTGCTTTGAAAGACTGTTTTAAAATTTGTCACGGTTGGTACATTGAAGTACCTTTTTGGTAATAGCAACCTTTTAAGATTACAAAGATCGGAATTTTGAATTCTGAAAGAGGAGTCACAAGCAAGGCATGAAGATTATAAAAAAACTTTTTCTCTCTCTGAATTAGAGGCTGTGAAGACAGTCGTTCAAATGCAGCGTTGTTGAAATAGTTTACGGATACGTTCAGACGCTGGCAGCACTTAAGGTTGGGTTCACTCCGATAACCTCCTTATGACTTTGGTGCAGTTCATAAAGAAAAAAACATTAAGAAATGTTGCATCTGAAAATAATCTAGGTTTGGAAATAAGACTTGTGATGATTTTGTGTTGATGCATCTTCAACTTCCAAGAATCTCTAGCAACCAAAAAACTAGTTTGTACATCACCAAGAGGATGAACTTTGATGGGAAAACTTTTACTATACAGATTATATTCTTCATGTAATGATTTGAAATATGCTCTTGTTTGTTGTTGTATTTACAGCCTCCTATAATTGCTGATCTCAGACACAGATGAAAAACCTGCTGGTTGTCTCCAACCAAGAGAGAGAAATTACGACTTCTTTCTTCAAAGGAGTCTGGCTGCCGATCTCTAAGTCTGACTACTTGTCTAATTTCTAATGATTGCATGTGTTTTTTTTTCTGTCTGATTACAGAGTCAGGAGGTGAGTTGGCGGAAAAACAGATGTCTGAAGCTACAGCGTAAGTATCCAATTTGCCGACAATGATGCAGACAGGATGACTTTGCATGCTTCCCTTAAACGTCCCTTGTTCTCTGCTTTTTGAGTTTAATCCATGAAGTCAATGTCACTTTTGTGACAGTCACAGGAAATGCAATGTATTTGTCACAGAGGTGACAGAAAGATTGCATCTCCAAAACAAGATACGCTCGATCTCTGCATTGTTTGATAGCTAAACATTGCAGGAAGTAATAGAGGAAGAAAAAGTTGGCTGTTTGATAAAGAGTCGCGTCTCTTCCGTTTCTGCAAGGTAACTAAGTTTGTGTGGAACAACTACCACATGCAGCATGAAACTAGATCAAGGTTTCTCATAGGAGGTTTGGAAAAAGGTCACTGACTCTCGTCTCTATTAAAACAATGTGGGTTTGTTTGGCTGCACTGTGAACGGATGCACCAGTTGCTCTTCCGTTGCCTTTCAGACAAAGCAATTGCTCAAGGTTTGTTTGCTGCCTCCAGGATTCTGAGACCTGTTCATTGTTCGCTCTTGTCCTTGTTCTTATTTATCATAGTTCTGTACGTTCGCATCAGCTTTTGCCACCATCTCTACTTTTCTTTTGTTTGTTGCTGCTGCACCCTGCTCATGTTACCTATTCATCCATACGTCTCTTTCAGCTGTTGTTCTTCTCATCACAATATGTCTGGTTGTTATCAGCCCTGTTTTGAACAGTCTTACCACATCCCCCCGTCCACCTCCATTTCCATCCTGTCTTTCATTCTAGCTGCGTTTAAGTGAATGTGTTTCCCTTCAGAGTTTGAGTACCTTGGCCTCCATGATGTACCTTCAACAATCTGTAAAACCACCATTCACTTGTCCTGAATTCGCTTTGCCACTTTTCTCCCCATGTCCCTTCTTTTACCACGTGTATTGAAGTAGCCTACAGTAAAGGATTGTTCTCCCAATGATTTGTGCAGCGGACCTGGTTTTTGTAAAATACGGTACAGACTGCAGCCTTGAGGGGAAAGCACAGGGACAACCACAGTACATTGATTTTGCCAAGCATGTGTTCAATCTTAACACAGAAAAGGAAAACACAGCTTTAACTCTTGGAATAGCTGTGATTGCCCGAGAGAAAGCCACGTGGCCTCTTGACTCCCACGGTATCTCAAATACTACTGTATCTATTATAGACTGTACATTTGGTGAATATTTTATTCCTAAAATTGTTTCTGAATCTTTTAGATTGATAGTGTAATGTGTGTGTGATCGTGTAATGTCAATATGACGGCAGCAGGGAATAATAATGGGAACGAAAATGAACCCAGCGATGACCGTCGACAAATTACTCTCACTGAATTCAATTTATTCCACCATGTTCAGCAATAGCTTTCACCACATGAGCTAATCAGAATAAATAGTATGAGAGCAAACCAAGACGCAGCTCAAGAGGTGAGACAAAATTATCACCCATCAACTCCATTGAGCAATGTGCCATTTTAGATGTGGCTTAAGTTTGTGGCCGCAGCGTGACAGAAGTGGGAGTGAGTCTCAAATCTGAGCCTTCAAATCCCAAGTTACTGTGGTGAGAATCTAGCAAGTCGAGTTGATTCCTTTGTATAAGCCGAGCAGGAGAAGTCAAGTCCTCGATCAGGTCAAGCAAGTCCCAAGTCGAGTCGTATGAAATTTTGATGATCTGCCCCAGTTTCCACATTTAAATCAGTTAAAAGACTAACAAAGTCAAGTCAGTTTTGAAACTGCTTTCAACTTATAAATCTTACTCACGCTGACAAACCAAACAAAGACGGCTGAGATGGATCCAGAAGACCGACACTCCCACAAGGGCAGTCCTTTATGCCTGTTTGGAAATCCAACAAAGTTAACTTCAGCAGTCGTACCTTGGGACATCAGCCACCGTATTCTCAGTTCTCTTTACATGTCGTATGAAACGGCTGGAGAAAAAGACACCAACACATGAGCTGTCACATTCTCCTGCACACAAAGATGCAGCATCCTCAGCTGGTTTGGCTGGTAAATACTTCAGTTTTTCCTCAACACCGGACACTCATTTCTCAGGTGACCCTGAGCAAGACAGCAGTTACAGACACGACTGGGGTCCAGTTTTCCCACTGACAAAGAAAGTTCAGCAGAAGAAGAAAATGTCAGGATCCCTTTCGTTCAGCTTTGGAATTAACTGTAAATTGACAACAAATGATGGAAGAGGAGGAACAAGCAGCACTGCCTCTTCAGCCTTTTGTGGCTCAGGCCGAAGCTTTCCTTCGTTTATAACCTTTAACGTGGGCTCGTTCCCAACAACAAGCATCCTGTCTCAACTTTTCCATCTCCAAAGCCTTCTTTTGTTCCTGTTGCAGTTGTAGCAGGAGAAGCTGTTTTTGTTGCTCAAATGTCAACTGAGCCCCAAGCCCAGTCAGAACAGGAGCTATTTTAGACACTTTACCTGACCCACTTACTCTGGGGAAGCTCCATCGGAAAAAAAAACCGAGTCATTTCTACAGGTGCACTCTGCGCCACGACAGACAAAACCTTTCTCTCCGCCACCTTTAATGAGGCCAACAATTAATCTTTATTTAACTTCTTAGGAAGCTCAGCACCGTCAATGCTTGGCCACTTTCAAGAGCTGATCTTTTTATATAAGAGTTTAGTGCTGGGAAAAAAAGTGAAATGGCTTCAATTGAAATCCTTTTCTAAGTGAAAATTTGCTGAATGCTCTGTTGTGCCGACACATTACAGAAAATGTTAATTAAGAAGTTTTTCACCGCGACTAAACAAAGAGACGAGCTGCTTTAAATATAGAACCGCACAGTGAAACGTCTTCACAGCTATCAGACAGACTTCTATCAAATTTGGTGCAGACGTCCGTGTCCTCTTCAGGGTTTAATTCATGGGTGACTTTCCATGTAGCGCCATCATCAGGTCAAAACATTAATTTGTCCAATATGTTACGATTTGACCGATGGATGCAAAACTAATTCTTAGCAGCAGCTGTACTTGTGCTTATTATATTAATTAATCTGTATGGTAATATGCAAAACTAAAATGCTGAACATGCTAAAACATCAGCAGCGTGTTACATGAATATGGCGCCATGCTGATATTAGCATTTCGACGCCTAAGTACGACCTTAGAGTCGCAGACGGAGCTGTAGATTCTTGTTATCGTTCTTCTCCCTGAACACGTATCACGACACTAAATAGAAGCAACTCAGATATTTTGCAGATACAGAAATTCACAAAGCGAAAAGGGCATATGGATGTGTGGGTGCTTCTTTGTGTTCGTCCGAGTTAGTTCTGCTCATATGTGTTCGGCTTCGCTCATGTACGGGAGACCTCTGACATGCGTTGCCTCTTTCACTGCTGCGAGCCAAACCGGTATCAAATATGCATTGGAATGAGGCATGGCATGTGCTTGGTGGTGGACTATTGATTCTCGTGGGTGTGCAGAGTTTTAGAAGATAATTGCGAGTTCACACAGAGAAAGAAGTAATTTAAAAAAGTATGATCTGCAGTTTTGTAATGAAAAATTTTTTTGATTACATTGTTGATGTATCATTAACTCCCACATGTTATGTTAAGGAATGGGACAGTGTGTGATGTGTGTGTGTGTGATGAGTGAGTGGTCGAGTAAGTGAGGGAGAGACGGTGAATGTCAGCAGGGCCGAAACCAAAGTGAAGTTCTTGTGTGTTGTTTCCAAACTGGTGGAAAAAGTGAAGGGGTGAAGCGAGAATCAATTGGACTCTGGAGGAAAACGAGCATCTCCTGTGCTTCTCGACTCCGATCTGGAAACCAGGCAGGAGAAGACTAACACGTAGTCCTAACAGAAAAAGACTGGAAACCAGCTTTATCTGAATGCTTTAATATATATTCTCCATCACTGGGGTCACACAAACACATGGATTTATTTCTCCATCAAACCCTCTCTCAACACATCTAACTCACGACTGATCAGCAACAACATGGAAACAATTTGTCGGAGAGAAACAGAGTTTGTGCTCTAATAGCTCGAGACTTTAGTTTACAAGTTCGCTGGCGATGAATTAATTAGCATCCCTGGGAAAGTTTACGCTGACCTCAGAAAACTGAACTTCAGAACACACACCTACACACACACGTGCACACATGGACATTCATATGCCAGGCTGTCAGAAGCTATTTCTTTGCATATTCATCCCGTTCATACAAATTCAACGACCGCTAGTTGTTCAAAGCGAGCGCCTCGAATCAAGCAACGGGAAACGCAGGTTACAAAGTGTCATTAACGTGATTCAAACTATGCAAGGAAGAAAAAATAATATGTTATTTTAGTAGAACGCATGGGAGAAAACAGGATATTAAAATAGCTCACAAAATCTCTTCGAAATAAAATGGATGAGCGAATGTAAATGAGAGAGCGAGTACGGTGGCCTTCAGTGAAAAACATGAAAAACTGTTTGGATCATCAATGGGAGCACAATTAGCATGTAAGCCAGAAGAGTAGCTCCTTTGTAGGTGATAAGGTGGGTTTCAAAATTATTTATGAACTCTATAGAAAGGCAGAGCGCGTATGATATATGAGATTATGATATCTTTTATTTTGTGAGTGTTAAGAGTCAAGCTGTATTCTGAGTTCTTGACTTGATATAAAAATCTGGAGTAGATAAAAATGATGATTATGAGCATGTGAAATACTGTACTGGAAAAAAAGTGAAATAAGTTGTTTGTGTGAAAGAATTTGACACAGAAATGTTATCCGACATCTTTCCTGCTTTTGTGATTCAAAGAATTATATATCATAACTATATATGAAATAACAACTAACCAACTTTTTTTGAATCAATCAGGAACAAAAAGAAAAACAGTCACAGGATGATTTTAAACTGCTTCCCCAAAAGAGATGGGTCAAAAACAGAAATTAAAAATAAAAGTTTATTAAAGGCAAAAAAAACAAAAAAAAAAACATATTTGAAATTAAGGTTGGAGAAAAGCCACCATTATCAAAAACAAAACCAGTTGGTATTTAAGCAGGATGCCATCGTCCTCCCACTCGCACACACACCTGGGGACCCAGAAAACTGTCGCACACCCACTCGCTCTGCACAGACCAACACACGTGTACCGCTGTGATCGCACCACACGTTTATGGTTGAAATAACTAATGATTAAAAGAGAAAAGATCAAACCGGTTATGACTCACTGTCGTTAGAGAAACGCACCTCTGCAATAATTGCAGAGTGGAGAAGAGACGGGACTGTATATGTAGAAAATACTGTACGTGTGTGCTGAATGTTTAGATACGTCTGGTTTCACTCTCTCACTTGATGATGCTCTTTTAGCCCAAAGAGCTTCATCGATGGTATCAGCTGCTCATATTCATGCTTTAAAACCACTGGTGAAATAAAAACCAGTAACGTCCAGTCGTATTCATACAGGGTGGAAATAACAACGCGACACTTCCTCTTTCTCTCCCTCCACCTCCTCAACCTCCTCCTTATGTGCTGATTTCACTAAGACTTAATTTCCATGTGTGTTTCCTATGCAAAATCCTGACTGCTCGGATTCTTTGAATGGTTCAGCAAAGACCTTTTTCCACCAAATCTAAAACCTCCATTGCTATTTGCTGTAAATGGCCAGTTCCTTGATGTAAGTGTCTGAGTTCTTTGTTGATTTCAAAGCCTCAAGAGGTGAAAAAGGAGGAGAAAAAAAAGTGATTTTCTTTTTATGACCGTCAATAGAAAAACTGACATGTCCCTGTTGTATTAGATTGAATTAGCTTGTACATGTGTACCTCATAACCTGCTGAGCCGTACACACATACAGTCACTTGTAGTTGCTGTTTTTACTATTTGTTATCTGACTTGCACACGTTTGTCTCAGGCCTTGAATTCCAGTGCCTGCTTCATTACCAGTCGAAGCTGCCAATATCTGCCGCGTGCACGTGTGCTGTTTCTGCCACCGGTCTCAAGATGCCAGCTCTGTCAACACTGACGGCGCCTCGGCGACTGCGGCGACAACACAGCTGACGTCGCCTGCGTGTGAAAAGAAGAGAGAGCGGAGAGAAGAGGTGCAGCTAATAAACATGTGTAACCTGCATGTATGAACTCGATTCTAATACAGTCACAAACTAAATTTGATGGATGGATGATTCGCTGCTGTAGTTTGGCGACAGCTTCCACCTCCCATCATGAAATCAGACAAAGAAAGAATCACAATCACCATGTTTTTTGGTGTTATCTCATGCGGCTGCAGCCATATTCTTTTCATATATAAATAAAAGATGGGAGAGAGAGAGATTTGAGAAGAATTCAGGTCCTTTCAAAACCTTTCCGTTCCTCCTGCTTCCTCAAAGCCTTTCCTTGTTTTTCCTTTCTTTCACTTTTCCTTTCCCGTCTCTCGATCCGCTTCCCATTTTCCGACCTGCTCATGTCCATGACGTCTGCAGAGATGCACACTCAGGCCATAATAAATGCCTGTTTCAAGTTGAAATAGAGTCATTTCATAGACACTTGTCTCCAGAAGGTGCACTTTCCTGTCAATATGGGAAAAAAATTGCTCCGCACTCCATCCTTAATTGAAAAGCTCTTTGGCTGAAATGATTTCTGCAAAAATCATGAATTATTGAAATGAATGAAGAGATGGAGGTAAAGTGGACCAACATGTCAGATATTTGATACTAAAAAAAAAAAAACAAAAAAAATCCCTTTGCAGCTGCTCAGATCTGAACGCTTTCCTCTTCTCGCTGTCAAGAAGTGGCAAAATACTTTTAATTAATTAGACATTTTGTGGCCAACCCCCTCCTCTGTTTTTCATTAAGCTGTGAGCCAAATGCCTCCGACAAATGGACGTTTCCAGCTGAAACCAATCCAGCCCCCCCGCCTCTGAGACCAACAAAGTTTCAGTGCGGTGATAATGCTGATAAAAGCTATCGATTCCATGGAAGCATCAAAGATCCATATTTCGCCTAATTGTTTCTGTATCCTCATAATTCAGTTTTGTCTCTCAGGAAGGTGCAGTCAGGTCAGCTGGGTTCCTATAACTCTCACTTTGATCCAGTGCCTGAACTGGCTCTTTCATGCCAGAGCAGTGTGAGTCGCAAAGTGGGAGGGATGTTTCCAGCTTCCACTGTTCTGGAGGTAAAGTCTCATTTATTTTCTGCATAGGCACTGAGAGCTGTTGGAGCACTTTCAGGGTTTGGATGGACCTTAACTGTGCACACAGAAGATTAGAAACTTCATTTGAAAATGTTTGATTCTTTGAAAAAGTCAAGCTAACTAAAATTCCAAATATATATTTTGCTATGAAGCATCCAATCACCAAACTTTATAACTTTTATTTCCTGCAGCCTAGTAACACATTCAACGGCTTAAAATCAATTTACTTCCAGGTTTTTGTGTCAGTTTTAGAGGAATTCGGTAACGCTGGTGAGACTTCCTGTTCCCAGTTGCAAAGGTGACTAACTTGCCACAATTCCAGTTTGGTATCTTCCACCAAAACAATCGATAAAACTTAAGTTGAAATTGGTAAAACCTTTCACCACAAAATAAACCTATAGTGTTAAATCATCCAGGAGACACCAGAGTTTCCAAGGTGAGAACCAACGACGCCATTAAAAGAAAAGAAATATACCTCCAGAACCAGCAGCTCCTCCAGATTAAATTTTTTAAGGACAGACGGTGAGACGGAGAACTTGCATTTCATTGAAATGTTTCATCAAGCAAATAATGAGACGGCTCTGAGAGGAAGAGGGAGCGAGAGAGAGAGAGAGAGAGATGGGAGAGAAGCAGAGCTGATGTGTTGTCAGATGGACTCATAACCTGGTTAAGACAGATCAGAAAGGGAGAGCTGGAGAGAGAGAGAGCGAAGGAGAGAGAGAAGGCGGGTATGTCATGCACAGCACGGAGCCTTTTCTTCTCCTGTTGTCAATTAAAGCAGGCGGCTCTGCACCTGCATGTGGATGCCAGGCCGGCGCTCCTCGCCAGCATTCACCTCGGCACCGGGCTCGCTGTCCAACCAGCTCTTAATGAGGGGCTTTGTGAAGATAAAGGGGGCTGGTGCGTATACTCAGGCGCCCATACATGGCAATTAGGGTAAAGCAATCCTGGGGAGATCAAGGACTCATGCTTCCCTCTCTCTTTCTCTCGCAGATTCCTGACTCTTTATGCTTTGCTTAAGTAAGACTGATGGACAGACATGTAGATATGGGATTGCAAGATTTGCAAATGCGTGGGCTTGGAAAGGACTAACTGTAATCCTCACAGGATGAATCATAGCCGATGTCTTCCTCACTGGAAACGTTAAAGCAAAAATTCATTCTAACATGGAATTTACATATTTCATCAAAAGGCAAATCTGGGAGCAGCGCATTTAAGGTTTTTCTGTTTTCACTTTGTCTTGACAGTTATGGGAGTCAGCGCAATTTCACTGGGACACATTTTACAGTTAGCACCTGCACAAGAGCGAAAAACCATTTGAATCTCGAGGCTCAAACAGATATTGTAGGAGTCGATCAAATGAATTGCCAATAACCTGACAATCGAGTCGGTTCCAAGATATAAACTCGAGAAACCTTGATTATCTGGTTTAAAGCTTTAGGAGAGAAATGTTGAGCACAAACAGAGACACGTATTTAGTGAGCTGTCATAGATTACAGCAGTGAAATGCAAATTCAGTTCAAGTGTGGCTTTTTACTTCAAACACTGAGCCACCCACATGAATCTTATTGTGTTCCTTGTGAGAGTTTCTTTGACTTGAGAAATGTTGGCTTTACCTATATCATGTAAATAGAACTAATGAAAACACAGGTAGCAGAGACTGATGTGTGAAATGTCTCGGAGCGTCCAACTGCTGGAGCAGACAAGTCAAAGACACACAGATATGTTGTTTCAGGCCTCCTGCAGTCATGATATTGGCTTCAAGTCACTTCTTTGAACAAGGTTTCTCGCATTTCTTTTCTGTACAGATCAAGATCAGAGATTTGTGCTGCGGCAAGACGAACGCAACAAGAACAGCACGATTTTGGCAGGTACACTAGAAAGTAACAAGAACAGAGAGAACAACCCTCATGTGTAGCAAAGGTTTTGCTCAGGTCTGGGGACAAAGCTCGGTGAGCACAGTGTGACTGCAGAAACACTTGAGGAGACGGTGGGAGCGCCGGGAAAGAAAGCCCGAGTGTGAAGCTAAAGACATATTTGGCAAAACGTCGAAAGAAATGATTGCTCATCAATCACAGCGCAGTTGGGAGAGAAGATGATGAAAATCTCTCTCGATTTGAAAGGTAGACTCTTCTATCTCTGGGTGTTTGCTTTCTTCAAATAGACAACCTCCCCCAGCAAAGCAAAGGAGATTTTCTCAAGTCATTCCTGAGATGTAGAAAAGCCAAACCGGAGGTCTCACCACTCTCAGGTCTTACGTGAACGGCATGTCAACTGTTGCTGGAAGCAAACCTCTTTACAGGATCATTGCAGCGTGACAGAAATTTTATCCTCATTTTTTTTGCATTTTTCATGCATGAACGCGGCCACATTTAATGTTATCTTGGAGGTTATTTTTTTACATGCGTGCCCCACGATGAACACATTTATAAACCAGCTTCACCATACCTGCCAGGCTGCAAAATGTCTCCCAGCATGTCTAATTCAGTCAGTGAAGGTGATCCATCAGTGTGATTGAGAAGATAACAAACATGTTTTGCCAAGTTGCATTAGAAGCCAGTGTGTCGTGGTGCACTGATGCCCAGCCTGTGGTTATCATGTTTCTAACCAGGCATGTAATTGTGTGATTGCCGCCAAGCTGCAATGACTCTGTTCTCTTTGCTCCTTAATTTCTTCTTCCATGTATGTTTTTAATAAAGAAACACACCATCGCTCTTACTGCAAATGCTAAATTAGTCCTTAATGTTAGCTGTATTTATAGAAGCAAACATCTCTTTAATGTTTGCTTGGGAAACACATTCGTACAATCGTATATTCACTAGGACCGCTGTGCTCAGAGATGCAGCCCACCTCACACACGTGCTCCCACCCTGGTTAATTAGTTTAGTAAGCCAACATTACTGTAGCCCTCCTAAAAAATGACAGAAGTCTCAGAAACATGTCATCACATTTACATTTGGAATTTGAAAGGTTTGTTTTTTTCTCTCCTTGAAGAAGTGGATAGTTTCTATATGTTTCATCCTATCAAACAAATTCATTCCATTATAAGTCCATTTGCCATTTTAACTGGGGAAGCATCCATTTGCAGAGTTGGTAGTTGGGGCAGTTCGGTGAAAGAGAGAAACAGAGAAAAACACTTTTTGTTGGCGTTTGAAAGGTGAAATAACTCGACATAAAGGGCCGGTTGGACTGCAACTGTGTGAGTCACTCCAGTTTTGCTGAGCCCCACCAGGAGTGTGTTCTGTTATTGCCAGAGAAACAGGCACCTTTTTACTGAAATGTGAAGCTGATGATGTGGTGGCTATTTCAGTAATTCCAGTGGAGGAAAAGGAGAAGGTTCTCTATTTCTTTTTATGTTGTGGTGTCTAAAAGAAAGATGTGACTCGAACTCTCACACTGCATGACAGGCGATATGTATTTCATCCAGCGGGTTCAACAAGTGCAACGTGGGGACTGACTATCGAGCGCCCTCCGAGTGTTGAAAGACATATACTTACAGTGAATATAACTGGGGCTCATGCAGGTGAGACGACTGTATTGATGCAACATTTTTTGAGCTGTAAGGACGCACTGCTCCGGGGTCACAACTAACACAGCGTCGGCCAACAACAAAAGGCAAGGTGACGTCTGGCCCAGCTCGCTGTGCAAGGCTGCAGAGAATGTGTGGATGCCGGCCAAACAGGACCTTTGCTACGTGAAAGGTCCCCGCATCCCTGACATTCAAAAAGCCAATTCTGATGTCACAGCAATTCGTGGTCGCCACCAGGAGAGTGACATCTGCAGCTCGGCACCACGAGCCAGATATACACTCCGGGTCTGGGTGGGTGGAAGTGGATTTGTTTGCCTCAAATCAGAATAGCAACTGCCTCCTGCAGCTCCCCCTCAATCACCACAGCAATTCACCCACGTGGATGTGGACACACGGCACACATGAGGCACAGCTACACGAAGCTGCCTTTCTCCTCAATTCGTCCACACACACAATTAGTCTGTCATTGTGTGAGGTACTCGAGAACCGATGCAGAGGAAAAAGGATGGAGTGGACTGCTGAAGAGCGTGCATTTTGTATACTAGACCTACATGACTTACACGAACTGCAGAAAATGTTCACATTTAGACGAGAAAAAAAACATCCCAATCTTCAGGTGGATTAGGACGACTGAGCCTGTCACTTGCTGAGAAGAGAACATCAGGATTTGTATGATTGTCTTTAATAACTTTACAAGTTTAGAAATCAGGCCTGCCAGCTTTTTTTTTTTTTTTTTTTTTTTTTTTTTTACTTCTTTATAAGAAGCTCTGCTATGCTCGCTCAAGATTTCATAATAGATTTGTTTTCTCTCATTTGCACTCAATTCTTCTTCGGGCTCCCTTACAGGATTCCTCCAGCGTTGGTGAAAATTAGCCTCATTCCCCAGACAAGAAATTCTCCCTGTGAAATTCACTGCTGTTTTTGGTTTTCTTACCTTTAGAGAAAACAAATACAGTTTGTCGCCCAGCGGCAACTTACATCATGACGTAAACTAGTTGGCTGTTATAATTAGGATCTCCAGGTCATGTATAGAATTTGAGTTGATAATAATAAAGATGGCTACTAAAGCTACAACAACAACTATGGCAGAACAGAAACTAATCATTTCTTAGCACCATTAGAAAAGCTATTATCAACTTATTTGTTAGATTTGGTGGCATTTAAGGCTCCCTAGGTAATACTGGTTTATTCAAAAATATTTTATTGAATTACAAGATGATGGACAAGAAAGACTGTGTTCATAATCATCACAAATCTATGGGCAGGAGCACAATATGCGAAGGACATGGACAGACAGGATTCGAACAGGACTGCAAACTGCGTGACATGTCATGGGTATTAATGCACAAGGGTTCAGCGCATTCATTCAAGAGTGTGATTGATAGGATGACACACAAAAAAAACATAATTAAGGCAAGGCTGCCGCACTCGCAAGAAAGCTTTACGGAGAAAGGAGGCAACGAGTAGAATTACAGGATACAGAAGAAGTCCAATACTGAATTCATCATGTGTCCTTGCTCCTCCACTTCCTGAAAGAGTGCCATTATCTCCTCTGAGGTGCACAGAAGAAAAAAAAAATCTCTCCACAAGCCATTAAATATGACAGGGGCAGGTCTGAGGATGAATTCGAAAAGGTAATAGCTGCTTATCTGCGTGTACGAGCTGGCACACATTAAGTATTGTGTGCGGTCTTTATGCATGCACTTTGTCTTCTTCTCTATCTCACCTCCACACACATGGACAGGTAGGCATGATGAACAGATACATAGAGGAGCATATACTATTGTATTAGATACGGTTAACCTTCAATAAACACTCATTCCCTCTGAAAAAGCATGCTCCATTAGTCACATTTGGCAGAGCTCAACCTGTTTGACACGTAACAATCTGAGCCAAACAACTAAATTGGAAAAGTAAAATGTTCTTCAGAGAAAACCCAAAGTGTAAATGACCTCTTTTAGGACACCTCACCATTAGACAATGAGCGTCTTCTTCCAGCAGGAGAAGCGAAATAAATCTCCAGCAGCTTAGCACCCGCCACCGCCTTCAACACTTTGGAGGCGTGAGGACTTCAACATGGAGGCCCGAGCAGCGTGCCGCCATCGCAGCAGCGAGCTGGAATGCCTTTTCTGGCTCGAGGCTCGGTGACACATGCATTGACCTAAACGCGTATCAGTGGGTGGGGGAACATCAATGCTACATCTGATAAAGGTTCCCAAGGTTTTACGTTTGCACCAATTACAGCTCTGCATTGACTGATGTTTGATCCTGCCTGCCCCAAAGAAATGAACCCAACGGAGGCTGAGCGCGTCCGACTGTTTATTTACAGTATATTCTGATGCACATACCCTCATTTCCATTTATAGATGACGAGGTGCATACATGCTGTGTGTTTATGCATATGTGTTCGTGTGTCAGTATGATAGACTAAAGGCAGAGCTTGCAAATAAGGGTTATGGTAGAACCACGGCTGACTCAGATGGGATCAGTGTTTGGCCTCTTTTCAGCAACAGAGCAGGTTTCAGCCAGAATGTCTGGGCCACACAGTGACACTTCGGATCCGTCAGATGGGCTTATAGCCCAGAATTCAATCAGGACTAAAAGAATGATGCTCTATTCCAGCTTTGACGTGGCTTTATATTCATTTTCCCCAGCCGGTGATAAAAGTGGAGCTATACGCTGGCTGCACCTCTGCGACCCAGGTAATCTGTCAGCCGCAGTCATCGCTGTGTTTGTTGTTGTACGTGCTCGTGTGTGCATCTGTGCGTGTTCCCGTGTGTGTCACGAGCAGCTATCGACACCCTTCGACACGCTGGTCCGACTTGAAGAAAACATCTGAATCCACAGCCAGATGGAGAATCATCTGCTGGTGTTTGGATTTATCTAAAATACTTTGAATACTCAAACTTTCAGTCTTGAGCCAGTGTCAAGTACTGTCTTGTCGAGTACCACAAAATCTCCAAGTGAAATACTCCAGTAGTTGTAAGGCTTCTGTAATCATATCAAGGTTCATAGTGAAGCCAGGATGTACTGTAATTCAGACCTGATACAGAATGACCCTGAAAAGCTAAATGAGCCATTCATAGTATGATGTACTCTATATCCTGCATGTACATTCTGTACATACTGTTTTCAACATATGCTATCAGCTTTTCTTGCCATCTTCAAATCACTGCATGGCAAGATTAAAAAAATAAAATATGATTCATAAAAAAAACAAAAAGCAAAGATAGTGGCATCTACTACGAAGACAAAATGTAGTTGAAAAAAATAACTTCCAGATATGTGGGATCAAAAGTCTTTCAACAAAAGGTTAAAACCTCAATCTGTCCAAAGATCAGAGGCCATATGTGTAAACTCTTCATGGTCATATTTTAGGTATAGGAAGGTATAAAAGCCACTTCACATGTGGGACATGGTGTATTTATGTGTTTTTGTACACAGGCATTGTTTCATTTCTTATCTGCTCCTTACGTCTTCAAACTTTCACCAGTTCTTCTAACTTCTTCAAGTAGGAGGTGTCAGAAAAGTTAGGAAAGCATTGACCTCCAGAAAAGCATTTAAAAATTAATCAGCAACATCTCCTGTGTTTTATGGGTTTTATATATTATTTTCTATCTCAGCGCTGCGAACGGCACAGACAAAGCTCCATCCACGGTGGCAGACAAATAAAACCAAAACTATCTTCATGGCTCAACACAACTTAGAGGTAAAATGTCTTTTAGAGGGAATCTGGGTGGGAAAAGAAAACCCTTTAAGGTAAACAGCCATGTTGCTCAAAGCTTCATGATTTATTTTGCAGTCTCTTGAATGTGTGCGAAATGGAGCCGGGTGCATATGTGAATCAGAGGGTGATGCAGTCAGGTGCAATCGCCGCTCAGGTGCTACACGATCACATCCATGCACCCGACTTCGAAAAAACATCTGAGCATTTTTAATGTGAGGAGAGCCGGGCGAGCGTTGGTTGCAGGGTGGTGAAATGGATTTATAGGCAAATCAGAAACAAGGAGGCCGATGTGATATGAGGGCGCTTCCCCTGTTTCTTGGGTTTTTTTATCTTAAACCACGTTCCTCCCAAAAACAGTTTTCTTTCCTGACTCCTACACCTCCTCTCTTTACCTTTCTTTCCACATCACACGCCTTCCTCTGCCAAGGTTGGCGCAGTCCTGCTTAACATACTGTATTTCCTTTCTATTTTGACCATCTGTCTCATTTACACAAACACTTCTGCTCCTCTTTCCTCCCTCTCTCTGCTTTTTGACTGATCTCTCTCTCTGACGAATACTACTGGATTTCTATTTTACTCATCTCCATCTGCCAAAATGCCCACGATCAAAGATCCTTACATAAATTAGACTGTCCACCAGGTTTTTTTAATGTCACTATTTTCTTCTCTTTTCTTTAACATATTCAATGCAATTTGGCCTCCCTGCTGTGAGTATGAGAGCGAAGCAGGACGGCGTCTGAGGTGCCGGACGAAGGAAAATATTCTTCAAGGGTGTCAGTGTGGTCGCACATCGAGCCCAGGATGTTGTTATTCTCTGGCCCTGCTATTCAACTCAATGCTAATTAGCCTGGAAGGTTGTTTGACTGTGGGAGGTGGATACAAGCGTGTCTAGTTTTACCATCTACTTCATTATTTATACAGGAATATAAAGCCGCAGTTGATTATTTTTTCAACATCAAAATCTCTGTTTAAGTGGTTAAACGCTAAAAGAAAGGAGGAGAAGGTGCAGATACTGACCCGTCTCACAAGACATAAACTGACCTAAACTGAACGATGCTGCATAAATATCCGTGTAAATGAGGCTGTGCTCAGTTCAGCGTGTTTGTGTTGGCCGGGGCTGTTCAGCTGGTCAGCCAAGCCCCATGGGAGACCATGACTCTTTCTCTATCAGAGGGAGACTATGACAGATCTTTATTGTAATTGGCCTTGGAGGTAATAAGCAACGCTCATCACCCCATCGGCCTCCCACCGAGCTCCCATTCCCATTATCCCCTGCTCGTTCCGATTCATTAAACCTCCGGCGAGATTGGTCAGAGTGGTGGAAGAGAGGATGGAGCGTTCATTTTGGTTAAGAAGATTCCAGTTCCTTTGATGTCTCTCCTTAAATGGACACTAATTGACAGAGAAGTGTTAATGGTGTGAGAAATGTTTGATAAATAGTAGTGAGCCTTTCATATAATGGCAAGACCTGTATGTTCCTCTCCTGCACTTCAGCTTTTTCAGGAAGATTATGGCCTACAGAAAAATCTCATTGGAGGTTAATGCAGCCACTGTTACCCTCAAGTTGTGGTGTGTGTGTGTGTGTGTGTGTGGAGCAGGTGAGCTTCACTGATCTCTCTGAAGCACTCAGGAGTCTTACCTCAGGTCTTTCTTCCTCTTGGAGTTCTGACCTCTATCTTTCAGTCTGGGCAGCCAACACACCATTTCTCTGATATCATTTCACTTTTCCAACTATTGGCATGTTATGTGTGTATATTTGTGATCTCACCTTATCTCAGGTAAAATCCTCACATCCAAACCGAGGCGAGGATCCGAGCTGTTTGGTCTGAGAGTGTCTCCGGTGATTTCCAACACTGATGCCCTTTGTTGTTCAAAGATGCTTCTCCTCCTCCTCTCCTGTCTTCCTCTCTGTTTCTCTCATCCAGGCCTCAGAAGATACAGGGTGAGGTTCACCTCTGAGTGCCCCTCTCACTTTGTTTATTGTTGAAATGAGTGCAGGATTTGATTGTCAGTGCTGCACTCTGTGTTCAAGATTCAGTAAGTAAGAAGAATCTAAATGAAAATCATCCTGTTTGGGTGCCAACGTGTGGACAAAAGTTTTTTTGTTGGAGTGCAGTTGTAATGTTAGTGGGTTTAAATATCTCACATTGTTTGCAGTTTGTAGCCAATTTATTCCAAATTGCACGCTTTAAATCCCAGATAATTATTCTGCAAATCATCTTAGAAATCTACATTCCTGCCAATGCATGCAATTATTGATATCTACTCTTTCCTCTATGAAAACAGACTCTTGAAACTTGAATGTCTTCAGTGAATGCTTTTCATTCCATACAGAAATGAATAGAAACCAGTGGCTGCCAGTCATAATGTGCATTTGAAGATGGACAGCAAAGCATGCAGGCATGGTCCATTAAGGGCAAAGTATATGTGCTTTCTCCAATTACTTCCACATTTCTTTGCCCTCCTTTCTGTCTCGCTGGCTGTGCCAAAAATGGCATCTGATGGTCTGGTTTAAGGTCTTAAATATGGATGCCCAGGGCAAGTGTCAGAATAACTTGAAATAATTGCAGTCTGCTGCAGATAACTCTGAATCGTCATCACCGGTCGTGTGGTTAATTCGAGTTGCAGATAAAAAGAGCGTCTTACACCGGAGTGAATGCAGCTTGCAGTAAGCTGCTTTAGCACCTGTGATCACAGCTACCTATTGCTCAACAACACCGAGGGCTAACACCTGGCGGCGTTGGCATCTGCAGGGAGAGAGAGAGAGAGAGAAAAAAGCCACACAAACAAACGGCTTTGCCACTTGTGTGCAGAAAGCTGTGGCTCAAAACATTGTGTCCAGGGATTTTCTAAATTACCCTCTTGCTGAGTTCAGTCACAGTAAGTACTTTGAAAAATCATAATCGGGTCCCCGAGCAGCCCTGGGGGTGGCCGAGGAAGCACTCCGTCTTGGTTTTCCTGGTGTTAACTCTCCTATTATTAACTTTTGTGCAAGGTATCATATTTTTGGATAAGAGGGAGAAAGCCAACAGGAGCCTGAAAATCACACTGAGAAACAACAGAGGCTATTACCATGGTGCATTATTTCCTCGCTGCCCTGTGGTGGCTTAGATGGGACTGGCCATTCGCGAAAAAAAAACAAAAAAAACATTACAGACATTAAGCACTCCTGCTTTCTCCTGGCAAGGCACTGTCATTTTCAAGACAGGAACATTTGCTCTGTCATGCTCCCTCTCGTTCTCTCCCTCGGCCTCTACTTTACTGATACTGTCATTTTGGAAACAGCATTTGCTCAGTCACTCTCTATCAACCTCTCTCTCTCTCTCTCTCTCCTCTCTCTTCCTCCTTCTGTCCTGCACTCCTTCATTTCTCACCCTCTCCTCCTTCTCCTACACAGGAAGATAACATGCAGCAGTTTTCAGTCCGTGCTGTGCAAAGACTCTCAGCCATTTGTGTCCTTTTCTATTCGTGTCATGCGCCTCGAACACTGCTGGCGATTACATACCACAGCCAAGAGAAAATAATGATACAATCATGCTGAAAGTATGAAGATGCAAACAAAATATCAGCCTTTTAATGATGCAATGATACAAAATATTAGAAGGTCAAGAAGCTTTGACACATTATACAAAATATTATAATCATCATGCCACTCCACTCCTGGAAAAAACAGGCAGACGTGTTCCTTAAGCCATTTTAACAAAGCTCTATATTCATCCCACCTCTGTGTGATGTGTAAAGCACTGAAATCCCCTCCTGAAAATCCTCTTCCTGCCTTTTTGCGCTTGGCCGCATGGTGGCAACCTGCGCTGCGCAGCCGGCGCACCAGCTCCAAACGTTTCCTCATAAAGAAGCCGGGACTCGTCCTCATCCGACGCACACAGGCGGCCGGGCTCTCCTCCACGGCAGCCTCCGACCACAGCCGTGCAAGTTTCCTCCACCTCCAGCCCGCCGAGCTGCTCAACTTCTCCTGCCCGACCTTGGCTGCGCGCCGCGGGGAGGCTGCGCGTAAAAGTCTGTCCGCCGCTGTGGAGCAGAATAAAACTGTCACCAGTGGGCTGCTGAAAGTAAGAGGCTGAGAAAAGGAAGAAAACAGCATCTCAAGTGTGGCTGAGAAAGTGAGAGGTGCAGCTTCTTACAGGTGCACAGAGGAATGCACTGGATTTGGATTTAACCTGGATTCATTTTGGCCGAGTTGCATTCAAGACTTCAAAGAAACCTCCTCAGCTCTCGTTGGAAAATATCACAGCATCCTGCAGGCTCTGTGGAACTGGAGCAAATCTGAACTGTGACACAAATATAGACTCTGTTTGAGCGATTTTTTTTTTTGCAGCGGCGGCTCGGTTTTTACGCGCGGTGCGCTCCGGCCGGCTCCGGTGGAGACAGCCGGGCAGCAGGGGGGACAGCAGGGGGACAGCAGGAGGAGCACGCCGGGACCCGGACACTGTAGCACGCTTCCAGCACGCCGGGCACTTGTTGTCCAGTCTGGACCATGTCGGAGGACTCCTGGAGCGGATCGATGTGGCGCGCCACATGGATTTTATGTTTTTCCTTACTCATCCACTCCACGCGAGCTCAAGGTAAGAAGGACCCGGTGCCTGCTCGCCGGCACACGGGCCCATTAGTGTGAGCAGCTCCCTGCTGTGGTGGATGTTTGGTAGCATTTTCCCATTGTGGGGGAATCGGATCTGTGATGTGTTCATTAGTCTTTGTCTTTTACGCACAGGCTATAATTTCCTCATTAGGCTACACATCACATTGACACACACGCTCTGTCTTGATTGCAGGCTGCTGACACACTCACACTTTGACAATCCCCTCGATGCCCTTATTCCCTTGATTAAACATTTCATTGACCCGTCTTTCCCCCTCGTGTCTTCCTCATAGTCCTGAACTGAACCTGAACTCCATCAAGTCCAGATCCTGCTTCAGGTGTCATATATAGTGTGAGGCTTTATAATGACGCCCCGGTGTTGTGAAGTTTGCACATACAGCATGCAGTGTGGACGCCATTAAAAGCCCAGCTGTTAAAAAATGTTAATTGGATTAATAAGTACTAATGAATTCATCAACTCCCTCCTTTGGAAAATCAAACTTTGCGCGTCAAACAAGCGCCGCAAATAAACACATCCATTAATGCGCACAGCTTTAAATGCTGGGAATTAATTGGTTCTGTGAGAATTATGCAGCCTGTTTCCCCCGAGTGTGGCTCTTTGCAGGGACTGGTAACTGAGTGTGTTTTCATGAGTTGTTGCTGGAGCTGCAGAACTACTTCTTCTCTGCGCAATAATCCCACAAGATCCCTGTAATATTCCTGTGGAGACTTGGAGTGTGTCTCTGGTGCCCAGCAGAGAGTCTACTGTAACCCCAGGCCTTTCTCCTTTTTTTTTTTTTTTTTTTTCAGCTATTACATCCCCCTGGGGTCTTAGTTTTCATGTGATGTTTGTATAGCAGACTCTTTTTTTCCAAGTGATGGTATCATTAATGACAGTTTGTTAGAGAAGAGCTAGTTGCTGTGGGACAGGATCAGTCTGTGTGATTAGAAAAAAAGACATTACTTTCATTTTGATCCAAATATATTTTTACCTTATGTTCAGACCAGAGTGGGGCCTGCAAATAGCACCACGGGCCCTTGAGGGTGCTCCAGGGGGCCCTCAGCAAAGTGCAGCCTAATTGCTACCTCGCTCAATATTGAATTAAAGCAATGGAAAATAATGATGATCTTGATCTGTGCAATCTTCAGCCCTCGCAGTGGGAACTATTTCATGTGTGTTTGACATTTAGAGGCTTGAAAACCTCTAATTTCGACATATTCACAGCACATATGTGCAACGTGCATCACATCACGTGTTCCGTGGTACAGATTGCATGTTGGCATGTGATTTAAAAAAAAAAAAAAAAAAAAGCACTCATGCTCTTCGCTCCTTCCTCCTTCCTCTGCTGCACCCTTTCCACTCGGGTAATTGGGATTCAGGTGTTGCCGCCGCTGTAAGGAGGGAGTATTACCTCTCCAGATAGACTCTAAGCCCTCGGAGGTGCTCACTCAATAATACAATGTAGAGAAGATGAAAAAAAAAACAAACAAGGCAGATATCCATCATTCATGAGGGCATATCCTAGTGCCTGACATTTACAGGAGATTGATAACTTGTGTGTCCTAGGGATTAAGAATCCTGACATTGTTGCTTCCTCCCTCTCTGTGACTGTATCTCTCTCTGCTGTGTCTGATTCTGGATTCTCGTCCCCGACCCTCTCGCTTTCACTCTTGATGCTTATTTAACCGAGCAAGTTAAATAAGAACACATTATTTACAGCGGTGGTGGAGGAGGCCTGTTTTTTGGGGGGGGGATGTGCATGGGTGCATAAAGCAATATGTCGTGCATGTGACCGTGGAAGTTGGAGATGTGACTGGCAGTCACTCTCGCTCTCCTTCTGCTCGGTCCATTCAGCAGCGGCCCTCAGATTTCATTACGTAGTCGCTCCTGGGTGAAAAAATTGTAGGATTTAATTGGACTCTCTTCAGACCGTTCGGAGTGCAGCTCATTGAAAGTGACCCCAGTGTGGGCTGCTCTCTTTCCATGCAATGATTAAAGAACATGATGAGGCGAGTAGCATGCCTCTGGATGGACATGTCAGCCACCGCTTGCCACTGTTTTAATGACCAGTCGACTGAAACGGCTTTTTAACGACGGGAGGACGGCCTTCATCAGGGCAAAGTGCTGTGACGTCTCGCCTTGTGGCTCGCTGAGAGGAGAGGGATAATCTTCACTTCTTGTGTTTTGTATATTGTCATTCATCATCATTGTGTGCAGCAGGAATAAATATACTTCAGTACCTGACTGATGGCTTGAAAATTTACACTCGGTCTGTCAGTCGTTTTGATGTTCTTATCTAAAAAGGTGAAGCGTTCTGCATTTCAAACGAAGGCCCTGCAACGCTTAAACACCCTATTTTTGGTAGCTGACACATAAGCACGCTCTCGGTTCTTCCTTAAAGCCTGGAAAAAAATAAAAAATAAAAACAGGCCATCCTCTCAACTCACCCTGCATATTTCGTTCAAAGTGACAGTTATAGGCGCTGTCTGTCCCGTCCCACTGTTCCCTTCCATTCATTTACTGAGGTCATGCTGAGACAATGCTGGGCTCGCCTGCTGGTTTTGTCATTTCTAACACGTCTATTTTGGAGCTCGGAGCAGCGGGGGAGGACTCTATTGGAATGTCACGTTTGGCATACATACTTCTGCATCACTCGCCGTCTGCAGATTAGCCTGACTGGCTACAGCCCGACTTTAGGAGCTTTAGAGGGAGTTGAGGACTTCATTCTGTCAGAGGCGTGGCGCTCGGAGTAACGCGAGGACGGTTATGACAGGGTGGGGAGGAATCGGCTACTTCATGTCTGGCGAGGATGCGCGACATGTTTGGAGAGGTGGCCTGTTTTTAGCTTGTTGCATTGGACCTTGACACAGCAGTAGAAGTCAAGGATGTCATCTCCATTTTAAATCTGTTACGAGGTTGGATTGAAATTGTGCGCGTGCAGTTTGGGAGCACCTCACCGCTGCTTTAGACGGAAGTAAAATTGGATGCATTCTTATCATAGGTGACAAAATGGGGCACATAATCACAGACGGGAAATTTTCAGTGACCTAGTCAATGGCTTTCAGGCAAACAGTTGGAAGCGGCAGTTGCAGTATTCGACTGTTGTGAGTCCACGTTTGTCTCTTGCTTCCTTGACGTGACTCCGCGAAATGGACGCTCGTGCGGCCACGATGTCGTGTTCGTGGATGTGTAGGCATGTTGTGCTTCTGTACGCCTGAGACCTTGAGAAGCCAATCTCCAATCTGTGGAGGTGTAACACAGACAGCAGATGTCTGAAGCACAAATCAAGATTATTGATCAAAGCCTCCTTTGATCTTTCGTACGAGTCACTCTTTTCTTAGGCAGCAGGCACAAGTGTTGTTTTTTTAGGATTATTTGAAACTGACATGACGGATTTGGCCAAAGCTGAAGTGAAGAAAGAGAAGACGGAGATTGCAGCGTGAGTGATACGTGGACACAGTGGGGTTGCGAGAATGTCTCCAGACTGCAAATGCCCTGATTTGTCGCACATCTTAATTGACAGACTGGGGATCTCTGTTTCCTTGTAGCAGCTGTGCCCTGTGAAATGATTTGCAAAAAGAAAAAGTGGCTGTCCCAGATCCCCGCAGCCAGCGGTTTGGCTAAAGGTCACAACACATCGCTTCTGGTATTCAGGACCAGCGAGAAAACTCATGGTCAAAGTCCAGCGATAGATTCCTCAGAGGGATATCTAGAGTTTCACTGTGCTACGTTCAATAAAACAAAACTTCCCGCCCAAGGTCTGTGGTAGTGGCAAGTCTAAGAGAGAGGCGTAGCTGAAAGACCTTTTGTTTTTCCTCTCTGGAAAGCACTTCCAGAGCTCTTGTGAGCGAGGCTGCTTTTATTGATCTGGCTCCATTTCCCAATACCAGTCAATTGAAGAGGTTAAGAGTGTTTCCAAGTGGGACCGGGTGTTCTTAAATTTCTACACTCGCCCCGTGGAACATAAAATCAGAGCCATAGCATGCTAATGACTTACATTGTAAACCACTATATAGAAATGCAAAGAGCCTCACATATACACATACTTTCAGTACTTTCATCTTGCTTGAGTCAGACCTTCTTATATAAAAGAATCTTATTTGATTCGAGCAAACACCTATGAAACCTCTGTTATTCAGAAAGTAAGAACTGTCACTTGACAAGGGCATTTTGTGACTAAGAGGAGAGAGAGAAAGAAGAGGAGAAACACGGTGACAGATCTTCAGTGCTATTCTTCATCTGATGCAGAAATACTGTCATGCATGAACTAAGATAAGAGAAGATATTCCTTTATTAGTCCCACAATGGGGGGAAAAATACTGTCTGCACGAACTCACACATTCCTTATATTCATGTTCTTTAAACACAGTGATGCTACATGTTCTCCACTGTGGCCAAAGGTGAGACCTCTGGATGATCTGAATGAATCTGAAAGACCCCGACAGTGAACTTCTCACCTGTTAATAAACACAGCTCAGCACTTTTCCCACTCCTGGATGTACAGACCTGCCCTTCACAGCACAGTCACATGATCATAATCGTCAGTACGCTCTGCTTGTTATTACTATAGTTACCTTCTATTATTATTCTGACAGCTTTGTCGAAACACCAGCCGAAAACCCCCCAGAAAAGAGCTTGTGTGCATCATTGTGCATGGATAGCAGCATCGCTTTTATTTGCATAAAAGGCTCCTTTTGTTCATTATTAATATGAATATATATGACAAGAAAGTGTCATCATTGCATCTTTAGAGCTTCAGCCGCTTCTGTCGGGGCCCGCTGTGTCCTCATTTTTCGCTGTGTGAAGACGCCTGCTTTTGTGCAGCCATGTAAATGTGCGAGGAGGGAAGGGAGGGAAGTGTGGAGACGCGTGAATATGTGTCAAGCATCTTTGTCTGGAGCTTTATCGAGGTTTAATCTACGCCGCAACATCCTGCCAAAGTCGCTCTGAATTTCCTGCGTTTAGTATGCGGCTTGAGGTATCAAAAAGGCACGTTGCTGGAATGCTTGTATTAATTCTGCTGTAATCAAAGAGACCTGGTTTGCACTCCTTGCGAATGTAAACAGGCAAACACACAAACTTCCTTTTGATACCTCTTGTTTGAGCGGTGGAGGCGGCCCTATATGTAAAAGACTCATTCATTTGTATGAGGTCAAACTGGCGGCCAAGGGTCATCTGGCCAAAATGTTTTTGCTGCACCTCAATGCAACATCATCCTGCAAGATGGTGCTCAATGCAAGTGCACATTCCTGGTGGATTACTTTGTGACATCCTGTGTGTTTCCTGTGTTTGCCTCACGCTGGGCTGATTTCGGTCTGAACGCCCACTAAGGGAGATAGCAGCATATTCTAACGCCATGCCAATTTAAGCACTGACAGACTGATTATATCCTTGTAGCTGAGTCCAGACCTACACAAACAAGAAAGAATATGCCTCTATACCACAAACAACATCATGTATTGATGCAGCAGTAAAGGCGTCGCTCTAACTTTTTCAGGCTTTTTTTGGAAGGACTCTCACATTCAAAAATCCCACTGTGGTTTAAATACTTTAATGCATCATGCAAAGATAAGGTCAGCCTAGCTTGGGCCAGATGACATAATAATGGAGCCACCAGCCACGTCTCGCTCCTCAGAGGGAGCTTCTAGGTGACAATGCTACGACATGATCAATGCCATTTCACAGCTTTCTCGCCACTAACCGCATTTACCCCCAAATTCCCTCATCGGCATGCCAGCCACTTTTCATTTTTCTCTCTCATCTCTCGGAGTACATTCTAAGAACTTTAATCCCAAAATTTCAGCCAGTGCTGCTCTTTGAAACCAGTTATGCAACCCCCCTTAAAAAAATGACGATTGAATTGAAAAGGAAAAGATTTAGGATTGTACTAGTTTTTTTCCCTCTCTCTCTCTCGTCTAAGAGCTTTTGCAGACAGTTTGACCAGAAGAAGAAATGTCGGGGCTGAAGCGAGGATGTAGTGGCCTCATTCACAAATCGTTTCTTTTTAAGCTCCTGCCATCTTGCCCGCTGTCTGGAACATGGCACAAAGGAGTGTGGTGGGTGTTTGCCAGGGCTGTCCTATTTGTCTCTTGTTTGGTTATTAATTTGGCCTCTGTACTGTGCCGACTGGGAAAAGAGGCCGCGGGGGCCAGCTGGGAATTCTCGCTATACGCTCAGATGGACAAGGGTCAGCGTTAAATGACCTGCTGGAGTTCGTCTCTATAAAAACAGAGGGACCACTTGTCTCCCTTCTGGCTTGAGTAGCGACAGGCTGATTATCATTGTCCAGCTATATATCCTAATTGGGGCTCTGACTGAAGTGGATTATGCCAGTATTGTTGATTGTCTTTTTGTTTTTTTTTCTCTGACATATTTTTAAACCGCTCCTTTGATCACTCCGCTGTACATTTGGGCGAGCTGGATTACTTGCCGAGGAATTATTGCTCTATCTCCGGCTTGTTTTTGTGAATGTGTGTTTTCATGTCTTACATTAATGGTTAGAGTGAATGAATTTGTGAGGGCTAAGCTTGTATGTTGTTGCACCTTTTATTAACAGGTGGTAGTATTTATCCTTTGATGAACAGTAAGGAGGACACTGATAGCTTACATGTGCATTGTGCTCGGCTTTTCACAGCACCAAAGCCTTTTTCTTTTGAAGCTGCTGCCGCCTTTCGATCTACTACAGCACGTGTGTGTGTCGCAACAATAAAGCTTTGGCCTGAGCAAGGTTTTGCGGCGAGAATGAATCGAAGGATTTATGGTAGGGCATTCCACCTTCTTTTTATTATCACCGTGGTGAAGGCGTGTTTCCAAGCCAACCCACAGTTCCACACTCCCAAATTAGCACCTGGCGGCCATCTGCACTTTTACACCAAACATTCGATTGAGCTGCACATTGCCGAGCGCGGTCTCCCCATGCACACGTCCTTCAAAGCGAGCTCCAAAATGACCTCTAAAAAAATAATAAACCAGAGGTACGGATGTGATTATGGACTTGAACTTTTCCCTCGCTCTTTAAGAGGGCCATTATGCATGCGGCGACAGGCAGGGGGGAGCCAGAGTCAAGGCTTGTTTACCAGCACCATCCCTCGTCTGGCGAGATGGAAATGAGCGCGGGCCGTAGAGTGACACTAGCTTCAGGAGGCCCCCAAACCTGACTCACTCATGCGGATCCTTGTGTGTTTATAATAGAAATGCACCGAGATTGGCTGGGGGCCTGGGAAACCACCCCTGAACCCTGTAATTGCCGTGCCCTGGAGGAGGCGTTTTGTGTGAGCGTGTATGTGTCTGCAGGTGAACTGTGAATGCGTGTATAAGTGGGTGTGTGACTGTGCACGAGTGGTCAGTCGGAGCCCACAGGCCAGTAAGCAGTCCTTTAGCTATCATCATGTCCCTGACATGCTGCCACACACTGGGCTCCCCCGGGGCTATAACAACCTCCCTGCAGTGCTGGATGAACAAAAAAATGGAGAAAAAAAAAAATCCTGCAACTCTAGTTCATGGAGTTCATGAGGGGGTATTAAACTGAAAATTCCCAGAGCCATATATTTTGTGAATTAAAATGGATCAGCTTGAACTGCCCCCTCTTTTCTGCATAGTTTGGGACCACTGACACGATTCTCTCTTGAAGAAGCCGGATGACGAGCGAATCAATTTAATGGCTGAGATAGGGATGGTGGAGGGTCTGATCGATTCTGACAATCACGCCATCTTTAACAGACGTCTCATCAAAGGCCCATTCCCTTTTTCGCCATCCCATTACCCATCTATCCAGCACTTGGATCCGCTGCCTATTTAGCCATCCCATGCAGGAATAATGGGGCCTTCACCCCCAGTTGGATTAATCAGCCATAACCATATGCTACCGTGTGCAATTACGCTGCAATTTTGACCAAGGGAAACAGCTGTTGCCATTTGAAAGGGTGGAATAAGATTGTAATTGCCTTAACTTTGATTTGTGGGGTGCTTTGATTTGATGAGAGAACACATTTTTATGCTTTACATAATAATAACGCGGAATGAAGAGAACTATTAGAACATGAGACTTTCTCCGCTTCCAGCTTCCAGATGCATTCAGAGGATAACCTTGCTGTTATGAGCCATTACTCAGACATTATAGAAGGAATGAGTATGTTTATTCATTTGAGTTTGAATGGGCTTTCTATTTTCGGAGGCTATGTTTCAGATTCAATCGTCTAATGACATTTGAATATATTTATGCACGGCGGCGCCTTAACATTTCGATACAGGAGGCTCTCTCTCTCTCTCTCTCTCGCTCTCTCTAATCCCTCAGGTAAGGCAGTCGCTTCAAATGTGATGTTTGCAGAAATCCTTTACACCTCAGCATCCCCTACCTTTTATCCGCCAGCCTTCTTGTTTACACGCTCTTTTTATCAATTGGATGATGAAACTTGTCCAAAGCAAAAGGGTCTGTGATGCATTTGTGGTCGTGCACAGGGATCCTTGAATTACACACTTTTTTTTTTTTTTTTTTTTTTTTTGCCCCAGATTTTGCAATGTTGATGTGGAGGTGCACAAATAATGATGCAGCTGATCTCATATGAGGAATACTAATTATGAAAGACCTGTCCAGTTGGAGACGATTCTGTCTGACTGTTGTAAATGATCCCAGGTTTCCTCTTGCACTCCCCTCGTCTCAGGTGTTCCTCCTTCAGATTGATCTGGCTACAGTAAAATCAAACCACCCACAATAAGTTCCCGTAACCGCTTGAGCTAGAAAACCAGTTCTTACATGCATGAGCGCAGATTCAGAGCCGTCTGGAAGGTTTTCGTCTCGGATCTCCAAAATGTGTCTGGAACAGGCAAAATGTGGAAGAAACGCCTGTAGTGTGCACTTAAGTTTAGACACAGCATTTGTTGGACTCTGCTAACAAATGGACTTTCTTCAAATCCCAGTGATCGTATTCACCAGATTAACTGCAGATAGATTGAAGATGGAGAGACAGAGAAAGTCCGGGAGGATGACAGTTGGAGTGGAAACACATGGGACATTAAGTGAAATGCAATATGACAGTTAGGTTGGAGCTGGAGTGTTAGCCATAATGGAAGAGACCGGGCATCAGAGTCCGATATGTTGAATACTGTGAGCTGAATTCTAGGTGGATCTCTCAATTTTCCAGCCCCATTTTTGCACTTGTCAGTGGAGCAGACAGCACATGAGGCACTGTTTGAATTTTTCATACGACTGGCAATTACTGACTTTCTTTTCTGGAGCTTTTAAAGAAGGATGTGTTAAATGATACATCTCTTTCTCAGCAGCTGTTAGATATTCTGTGTGTTTGTGTAATTAGCCAAAGAAATGAACTTTGCACTGATTGAGAGCTGCAAACGGGAGAACGTAATAATGCGATGCCTTTTTTTTTTTTTTTTTTTTTCATGCATCAACTGCGTGAGGCCAATATTTTCTCCTCTTTTAACAAAACAATAAATGACTGCTCCCTGGCGTTGCTTTGAAAGCTGCTCTCATTTAAATTTCTGAAACATGTTCTTATTTTGCTGTTTGACGCTCAAGGGCCAGTCTCGAGAGATTTAAGGCATGGTTCCCTCAATGAGAGAAAAAAAAAAAGAATGTTCTCTGCTGGTATTTTCACACTGATCATGGACGCCTATGATATTGCTTTTGAAGAGTTCCTTTTGACTCCTGCCAAACATCATGTAAACACCAAGCTCTGTTCAAATGATTTTTTTTTTTTTTTTCTACTTCACAAATGTCTTCTCATGTGTGCAGAACGACACGCAGAGAGGGACAGATGCAGGAAGAACGTGATAGCAGCAATTAACTGGAAGCTAATCAAAAGCTTCATTTGAAACTTTCGCAAGCGTTCACTTAAATACCGACGGCTCTCCCACATTAGTATCCGCATAAGCACTGATGATCCGATATCACCTGCTAAGTGAGATTCCTACTTTTATCCATGACTCTGAGCTGTGGAAGAACACCTTCTAATGTAGATTTGTTAGATTACCATCTTGATTATCATTTGCTTGGATGCGCTTCACACATGACCAAGTCACTTAACACTCTTAACAGTCTACTTAATGTAATGAGAATGACCCGACGATAATGGGAGGTGACGGAGTGAGATGGATGTTTGGACGCAGGGCTTTGACCCGCGGCGTCGCTTTCGCTCGAGCTCAAATCAAGCGCACTCGTAGGTGGCCTTCGTTGGCGGACGCAACGCCCCGCTCGCGCAAACATCGCATTTCTGTCCCTGATGAGTATTAGTCACACGAAGATAATCACTCTCTCGGAGCCGAATGGAACGGGCAGGATGTGCTCCATCCATCTTGATTTGTCAATAGTTACAATTTTAATTACACCTGAGTGCTGTCAGGCTGCCAAGCTGGGCGGGGAGTATTGATTCGCTCCAGCTAATTGATTAATTACTGTGTTCAAGGGGGCAGTTTTCCCTCCACCCCCACACCCGTCCCTTATTTTGCCATACCCTTCATTTTCTCTTGTGATTGGAGAGCGTTAAGGTTTCACCTGCAGGCAGAGTAGTGGAATAAGTGGGGGGCTGCAAAGAAGACCAGCCATATTTCACTGTAGAAGGAGAGCGGCATGTTAAGGAGAAGGAGGCTTATTGTCACTGTAGAGCAGTAGGTAACGGTTGAGTACAAGGCAAAGGATGCAGTACATCACTGCAGCCATTATGTGACAGCCAATTGTGTGTGGGGGGGTGCCAGCTGCCAGAGTCCTTTTGCTCAAAACTATAGCTTAAATTTGTGCGGTTGTTTTTCAGACGGCTCCTCTGTCTGGCGGAATGGGCTCCTTCCTTTTTAACGCCGTTTTTAGAAGACAATATACGCCCGCGACCGAAAGACGTGTGGATGGGCCAGCGCCACAACAAATCTTCCCTCCCTCCTGGCAGGAGACTTTAAACCTCTCGTAAAATGACAGGATTGTGGAGCTGCTGTGTATCACGGCCGAGCAGGCTGCCTACCTCCCCTGCTTTAGCGAACGTGAAACGAGCCCACTTAAAAGGCTAATTTCACCATTGTCTGACATTGAATCCTCAGAGAATTGGGAGGGTTTTTATAAAAATGGTGAACCCCAAATTGGAAAAGAGTAGAATTAATTTTTTTTATATAGTTTTAAGATGATACATACATATGTATATTTTTTTTTATGTTTGACAGCCATTGTTAAATATTTTCATTTTATCCATCCTTTATTTTAGCCACAAAGGTCCCATTAAAATACAAAATCTCTTCTTTCTAAAATAAGCTAAACACTCCAGTGACTGACTGCTGTGGTATTTATATGGTCATATTGTAAATTCCAGCTTGGTCTTTTAAATATTTATGCTCAGTGTGTGGGCTGTCTTTAAATGAAGGGGTTAATGAGTGTTTTGACAGTGTTTGTCTTCTGGGGTTGGTGTTGTGGGTGTGCGGTTGGGGGTGACGGGGATTGTGGAGTTCCAGCAAACACGGTGACTAATGGAAAGACTTGAGATGAGCAGGAACTAACAGATGGTCAACTAGTCATGCATCATCCCGAGTTTATATTGTATGATGCATCAGGAAGATTGCACACAAAGTCATAAACAGTGTAGCTGTGTTTCTTCACCCTGTTCTCAAGGTGAATTTCTTTGTTTAAAGATCCTGAGCCAAACATAGTATTTGAAAATCCCTAACCTGGATGATGAATTTGTTTGGAGCTCACATGAGTGATTGACCCTCCATTGAACTAATGGGTTGTTTCCAGCCATTTTTTCCCCCTTCTTTTCTCCTTGCCAGAAATCCCAGCATGCTTAGCTATAAGACGATCTCTGAGTGTTAATTCTGTGAAACAAGTGTGTTGATTCTCTGCATGACATGTTTCAGAAATTCTATATTTCGTGATGTTGCATGCGTCACATGGCCAACAATATGAGAACAAAGCTCTTTGACCTTCATGTCCTATTTTTAACTGTCACAACTTTGCAGACCATCATCATGTAGTTCGTTTACAGTCCAGTATAGTCAGGCATGGCGGCTCCACAGGTGGAATGGTTAGCATGGGTTGCCCTCACTTATTAAAGCTTGGAGCCACTTTCTAAGAAGCGAGTGATTGATTAACGTTAATTTTACAGCAAAGATGGAAATGGGTGAAGTGTGCTCACTGTTTGCTCAGCGGTGGTGAAATACAGTCACAGAAGCCTGTCTGTGATTGCAACAATGAAGAAAAGACTTCCTGTGATGGCCAATTACTTCCTCTTTCATTCCTTCTGGAAGCTGCAGAATACAACACAACCTACGCACAGGTTGGCTATCCCTCAGCCCCTCATGGTTCTTAGTCACACACGCACGCACGCACACACACACACACACACACACACACACACCGCTGCATGAAAAATGGTATTTTACGCCGTGGGGCTTTTTCTTGTAAACACTATCTGAAAAAACAAACAAACACACAAAGGCAGAGTGCTGCATGTTTAAGACCCCCCTCACACCCACCCATCACACATGCACACACACACACACACACACACACTCCATGGAACTGAGAACAGACAAGCAGCACTGTTTCATTCCCCATCTGTTTCTTTCTTCTCCTGTGGGATCCAGGAAATGATTGTATGAGGATGTAGCGATCTTTACAGACCACGAATAAAAGCCACACACTCGCAGGGCCAGAGAAAAAGTGCGAAACACAGAAAAAGCTGTTCCTTTGAGTCGTCGGCAAAAGCTGAAAGTGTGTAACTGGAGCTGCCTGGTGTGACACTTTCATTTGATTGGTTTTTGTAAGCTTTAAATGAAGCTTCTGACATTTTGGGAAATATAATTTTTTTTTTTTTTTTTTTTTGCCATTTTACCCACAGACAGATGAGAAGATTGATATCTAGCACAGAGGGTTGGGTTTGTTGCATAAATGTCCTACATAGAAAAGGTGCTGCCTTCTGAAATATCACTGAAATTTTTTTAGATTTTATATATTTAATACAAGTGAATAATTTAGATCCCCTCATACAGAAGAACACAAACTGTGAAGGAAAAAGTATGTCGGTTAAATGCAGTATGAGAATTTGAAAATTGCCTAAATGATAAATGCAATTGATTGGCCGGCGTGACTTAAAGCGAGACTACGTAACTTTTGAAATAATAAATAACACGTTCTTCCTCTTACAAATGAAAAGTTGAATTCATAAGTAATAACACTCACCCTTTTTCAATTCAATCCACTCAAGGGTTTTGCTGCGACGGCTTTACTCTTACTCTGCTCTGTTTGTTCTTCTCTACTCTTAAAATATATTTCAGCATTAACTTTCATCTAGGAATTGTGGCCTCAGTGTTGAATGTGAACGGATACAAAATGCATGTTTAAACAGGATTCAAACCTTAATACAGGATGTTATTGTAAATAGTTTGTGCACATCTTTGCATTGATCCATGTATGTTTGGAGGAAAAAATTGAGGCGAATCTGCTGAAGGACATTTGACATTTTTTTGGAAATACCCTGATTTGGGTTCTTGCCAAGAGTCAAATGAGAAGATTGGCACCACTCTCATGTTTGTTATATATGAAGCTGGAGCCAGGAGAAGGTTAACTCTAGAGGTGATGGTGAGCAGATTTAGACAGGCAGCTTTTTCCCTACTCTGTATGTGAAGCTATGTTAATCGTCCACTGGCTCAGGCCCAAAAATCAAAACATCTTTTTAAACCAATAAGAAAAACAATTCAAAATTCCCAGTTGCTGGAAGGTAACCTGCCAAGGCTTCTTGTCAAAGTGTCATATGCAATCAAAGTGTTACTGAAACGGAGCAGCAGGAGTTCAGCGAGAATTGAAAATTTCACTTCGCGTAAAACGTCTACTGCTGTATTGCTGTTTGTGACTTTTCCTCTCGCTGTCTGCAGCTCCCTCTCACAGCGGAGTGACTCTTCTGCAAGAGATGATGTGAGACAATGTTTGGACAAGATGCATCAAGTTGATTGCTCACTTTCTCCCTGCATCCACAAACAGAAAAAACTCAATTGTAAATGTGTGGCTGCGGCGCGACTCCGCCGCACGAGTCTCACGCTGTCTCTCAGCTGCTGTTGGCTGAGAAATATCTCTGATGTCTGAGCTAATTGCTCTTTCAAACCTTGATTGTTGTTAATACATAACATAGAGTATGTAAATCTGTCGCATTTTTGAAAGAGGTGACTAACCTTGGCCCCTGTTTGCAGCTTTTGTGCTAAGCTACCGAAACATGTCCCTGACCCTAACGAGATGAAATCGGTATTGATCTTATTCTGGCTCTAGGTTGCAAACGAAATTGTCTGAGAGTTCCTGTAAGGTGATTTTGCTCTCTGCTGTACTGAAGAAGCTGTCTTTATTTTCTTTCCTTATCTGCCCCCTTTTTTTTAAACATTGCTGCTGGTAACCTTTGGTCCTACAGCCAAAGGAGATTGGATACCTTTTTTTTCTATAGAATACTACCTTCAACCTTCAAAGTGAAAATTTCATACTGAGCAATAATTTAGTTTCCTCATTGTGCATTCAGTGGCCCATGTACAGATTTAGATGTGGTGTCGGTCAGATAGTTCTTCACAACTGTCATTCCTCGGCCTCCGCAGCTGCTGCCTTGCCCCTCAGGTGCAGGCACATAGGGCCTTGATCTTTTGACCCACCAAGCCGTGTCAGATCCCCCCCAAAATAGATCTGTGCTCATGATCCGTCACGACCGGCGAAGTCAGACGAGCGTGCTAGGCCGGAAGACAGCGTCATGTCAAAGGATGTGGTGGTTCGCTGCGATGATGTACCAGCTGACAAACACAAACAAGCTGTTTGATGTACTAACAGAGCCCTTACGGGACTCCTGCGTTTCACACTGTTCTCTCCTTGACTGACTGACATTTTTTCCTCTGTTATCACTGGGATAGGAGGCTTTGAAATTTGATTGACAGCCGCGATCAGAAGCTACCTCTTTCGTTCTGTTATGGGAGGCAGATACGGAGGAGGCGCCGGGTTAATGCTGGCAGCGAAGCGGCTGGACTGACAGACCAGACAGACATGCTGTATTTGTCTCTGAGAGACAATCTGTCTGGCGTCTCTGGCCAAAGTCCAGCCCCGTTGTTGAGCCAGGGCTTGAGGGGCGGCTGTGCGAGTCGGTTGTCAGCTGTCCCGCGCCTCCTCTGCAGGTACGGCCAGGTGAGATGAACCGGTTAGATTTTTTCCCGCCTGAAGGCTCCGCTCGCTCTCATTCATCTTGTTCTTGTTTTTTAATAGAGGCTGGCAATTCTTCCTTTCTCACTCTTCTTCTCTGTCTTCCTTGTTCTCTTTCTGCTCTGCTCAGCTTCTTTCTTTGCAACCAGCTTTGAGGGATGAGGAGGGAAAGAGGGAAGATCAAAGGGAGCCCGCACACTCTGCCCTCCAATATCATTAGGCTATCTCTGATGGCATTATAATAGTTTCTGCCATGTGCGCGTGTGCGTGAGTTTCTCTCTTCTTTGCTTGAGTGATTGCATCTCTGTGCGTCTTTCTCGTGTGTGTGTGTGCACGTATGCGTATACATGCAGCCGAGTGCGTGCCTCGCCTTCCTCTGGCACGGGGCCCGGTGCTGCCGTTGGGCCGCCCTGCCATCAGCCCTTTCATATTGAGCAAGACGTCCAAGCTTCCCTCCAGCGCAGTGCATGAGGGAGCTGCCCTCTGTTTGATGTCACTTCTGTTTTGCTCTGATCTTCCTCCACCAAAGCCTCACAGCAACACGCTCATACACAGTCGCTGAGATAATGGAGAAGCGCCGTGACGGAAAAACATCTGGAGCATGCAGGAGCAAAGGTCTCAAACCACATGCTGCATCAAAGCTCACCTCCGCTGCCTTTTCTGCAACACTCGACGCCGGAGCTGTGTATTTTTTTAAAATTTTCGTCAGCATTTCTCATTAAAAGATCCAAACCTACGACGAATGCACTGCACAGAAGAGAAATACTGTAGAGCTACTCTGAGATTGCAAACAGCCTCTGTTGTTGCAGATTGGTTCACTGGCCATGTTAATTTTAATGAAGGAATATGTCACCCACTGCAATGATTTTTGGACAACCGTGGAGCTCAAAGAGGCACAAGCTCCATCAGGCTTTGTCAACACAGACAGTGCCGGCTAAGTGGATCAATTTGCTGTTGGTTTTAGTCTCTTCAGGTGATTTGTTGAGAATAAAAAAACATAAAATAAAGCCAGTGTTTTCCTTTGACAGTGAATCAATTCAGGATGCGTCTGTCTCACTTGAACCATCTGTTCGCATGGCTGATAAGTGTTTGTTTGTTTGGATACAGGTTGCACTTCTTGCCAAATCTGGCAGATATCTTCCCTTTCTTCACATTTTTTTAATAGGTTATGTATGTACATGTAGTATGTACATGTACATGTACATACATGTAGTATAGTCGAGTCTCTTTGTCCCTTTTGCATAATGTATTGTAGCAACCTGTATGAAATATTTCACATTTTCTGTCGTTATAGAATCCCATTTTCTTTTGCCACCTGATCAAATGTATGCATTTGAAATGTCCTGCTGCTGTAGATGTCATTTTGATATGACTGCAGGTGAAACGTATGAATTACATTGAAATGTGCTGCATTTCCAGGTGGTATGTGAAAAAAGAGCTGCAGTGATTAGTGGATTAATTGATGGAAAGAAAATTAACTGGCAACTATTTTGATAATAATTAACATTTGCTGCTTTTCTTTCTCATTTCTGATAGTAAATGAAGAGTCTTTGGGTTTTGGGCCATTTTTGCAGACCATTGCAGAAGTCACCTCGGCCGTGATGAGCATTTTTTCACATGACACTTTATTGACCGAATGATTCATGGAAATATGTGAAATATGTGACGGTATTACTCGCAGAACTTGTCATGCCGTGGACCCAGTTTCCACCACTGATCCGGTCTTGCAGGATGCTGAGCCCTCACAGCAACATACGGAGTCCTCACTTCCACCCACACACCTCACAATGTGTTACTGCTTGCTGGTGGAGGAGGAGAGCGAGTTTGGAGATGGAGTAGGATCCATATAAGGCAAATACTGACAATAGGTGTCAGTGGGGCCATTAGTTCACACCTGAATGTTTGAATTGCTACTGGAGGTCCATTTTTGCCAGAAAATGAAAGTCCCTGCTGTGTGTTTCCTTGCCTTTCGATTCTTCATACATCGTCTGTTGTATCTCTCATTTGGCTTGCAGCAGGCCTGAGAGTAGACTTGTGTGCAATTTTTTTGTGTGCGTGTGTGTGTGTGTGTGTGTGTGTGTGCTCGCGTGTCTGCAATGCACATTTGCTGCAACCCTGCAAGTACCACATAACCGGACTGTGTGAGAAGGGGCGAGCAAGCATGCAAGATGGAGGGATTGAAAGATTGAGGGAGACAGGAGGAAGAGGGAGGGGGCAGGGAGACGGAGCCCGCACAGTTACTGAATCCATAAAGGATGAAAAGGGCCTTGGCAGGAGTCTTAAGGGGCTAATAAAATAAAGTTCTCTCAGATTAGTTAGCTAATAGAGCTGTAACATAGTGTTGCGTCTTAATGCTGAGGGGAACGCGGCCTCCTGTGCGCCGGCTCTGATGTGAGGGGAGTGATGAGGCAAGAAGGGGGTGGGTGGGCGGGTGGGCGTCGGGGTTAGGCACCGACGGAGCACCTGCTGTGAAGAAGCCCTCTGGGTCTGGTTATTCAGTCAGGGGTGAGCATGGAGACAAGGAGAGGAGCAGGAGCCTACTTGGCATGAAATTACTCTCCCAGCAGCTTTAGTACTTGCTGTATGAAATCAATGCACAGTCTGTAGTTGCTACATGCATTTCTGTAAGCTCAAGGAAATTAGTATTTTGTGTAAAGCATCAGATATAGGATTTCTGCTCTACCCATGGTACTCGTATTGGCTGTCTGACAAGTAATAGTTAAAGTTATGTTGTACTTAAACCAAGATGCCTGGTGCTTCAAATCTCCTGGAGCAATTCTTCAAATTTAGGAGAGTGAAATCATCCATTTTTTTTTCATCTAAGTAAATATTAGTTTTGCTATTCTCTTGCTATTCACATTAATTTTGCATGTTAGCATGAGATAACAAAAGCCAGCATGCCTCATCAACAGGAAAGCAAAAGAACAGGTTTGCGGAAAGTGAGCGCAAATGTTGACCTTAAAAGATTAAAAGCACTCCAGGTGGAAAAACCAGGAGCTGCTTTCTCTGAGGTGAAACCAAAGCGAACATTGACACTGTGATGATAATGAAATATGTGGAAATTATGAGGCGACGGGAGTCGAGGAGTGGTACAGTGACTCGTCTGCAACAGTCATTAAAGTCTCATTATTCTTCAGCTGAAAAACAAGTTTATGTAGATGCTAAAAAAAAATCTCCTGACTTTCTCCTCATTATGGATCCACACTCTCTCTTATTGTGTCGCCTCCTGTCTTCCGTTTATTTCATACCCACAAATGGTCATCGTTCCTCCTTTGAACTGCGTTCCTGAAAGCCGTGATTAATACTGTGTGTGGGTGCAGAAGTGCGACTCGCAGCCACCTTGAATTGGTCACCTCTCTCCACGTGACAGAACGATCTGATGCCTCGTCCTCCATCTTCCTCTGCCTCGGTGCTCAACAGGGTGAGGCATCGAGCGCCGACTGAGTGGAAATGGGGGCTCGACTGGAATGTTGTGCATCCGCAAGCAAGGCCACAAGTTTAATAAACAGTACATACAGAATGTGCAGTCCTTTAAAAGCAAACTCTGCACCTGTTTTGTTGACAGATTTGAATTGTGTCTTTACAGTATGTCACTAAAGGTGTATTTGCGCTGAAGAACAGACTGCAGCTCTTTGTGGGTAATGTCCTCAGACACTAAGAGTAACCGTAGGAGGGCAAATACCAGTGTAAGGTGGCCTTGCTCTCGAGATGAGAGAGAAAGGAGAGGAGGGGGAGAGAGAAAAACAGAGAGGAATATGAAGTTCTCTCCAGAGACTGAAGTGGGGAGACAGAAAGTGCGAAGAGAGGAAAGTACTTTGTCTCTAATAACAGAGTGCGTGTAGCTTCCTCGGTGCTGTCATTATCACGGGAATAGTTAATGAGAGGCCTCTCGGAGTGGAGACTGATTGAGTGCGTCATCTTCATTCTCTTCTCACCCTCTGCCTTACGGCTCCCTGCCCCCTTAGTCTGATCCCACTCTTCTCTTTCTCACATCTCATTCTCTCCAGATCTCTAGTCTGGCTTTTATTCTGAGAAACTCTCATTGCTCTGTGATGTCTTGCTAATGATTGTGTTCTTTTTTTTTTTTTTTTTTTTTTTAAGCTTGTGTAAAATGGAGCTTGTTATCTTCTGAGCAGAAGGGTCCGTGTGTGTTCCTGTGCTCGGTGGTGGGTTCGTGCATTAAGGTATGCACCGTGCAGCCTGTGTGAGGGAGTGCACGCCTTTTGCATGATAATGCACATAATGTGTGGGCAGAGAATGTGTACTGTACATCTTTGTACTTCCTTGGTTATGGGGTACGTATACAAATTTCATAACCTCTAACCATGAACTTTGCAAACATGTATTTACTTCGAAGCGTGCATGTCTACAGTATGTATGATCCACTCTATCGCTCTCATAGGGCAGAGAGCCATCTGCTGTTTAAACCTCAAATACAACAATTTTCCAAAGTTCGAGGCATGTTTGACAAATATGTTGTGTATATCCCTCGCTCACATTCTCAGCTTTTATGCACAGTTTAAGGGAGAGATGATGTCTCTTGGAATGAAGGTGATAGCTTTGACTGCAGTGTCTTAACTGGAGACCAAATTAATCGATGAAATGGAGAATATAATTAAGTCTTGCTATATTACAGGGGCGGTAGGTCTAAGCGAGGCTACTGCAAAAGCCATTACTTGTACTGAAAGCATGGCACGAAGAATTCAACATTAGCTCAACAGTTTGATAAACATAGCAATTTTATTGCCATCGTCTAAAAACATGATATCCAGATGAAAACTACCTCGGCCTCTTGCGAAGAATGGATGGAGCATAAACCCCTGGACCTGTAAGAGGGACAGGTACCAGAGAGGCACTCAAATGATTGGGAACTCTTAGCTGAAACAGTATCAGTTGTTTTATGTGCTGCATTGGAACGAACACACACACACACACACACACACACAAGCCGAGTGGAACAGCAGCAATTTCAGCTCCACGCTCAAATCATTCTGTAATCACTCTGCTCCAGGCCACTCCAGGTCTTCTATTTTCCACTTCCCAATCGTTGGCTGCTCTCAGAGAGAGGAAACCCGCTCGAGTTCACTCCTTAGCACATATGATAAATGCTGCCCTTTAGTTGAATAATACAACACAAAGCGAAATTTAGAAGGGCGCGATGCCATACAAAGTCGGCATAAAGGCGTGAATGAAAACAGATTCGCCCGAGACGCATCGGGCTCGGGCTGAAAATGTTTGAAATCGAGCGAAGAAATTTGCCGTTATCTCCACTTTGGTAATGTAAAGAGACAGTCGCGAAATCAGTGGGCCTGGAGGGAAATCAGAGAAACAATGGGAGCGTTAGTGCTTCCACCTGTGTATTAACAAAAGTGGGTCTTGCTCCCTTTATTTGAAGAACTCAGGACTAACAGCCAGAGTTGGCAAAAGAAACTGAGGATAAAGGAATGATTTGATATTGTATGGGTATGATTTAAGAATAATATCATCAATTCTTTCAAACACTACAACATAACGTATAATATAAGAAAAATAATAGAAAATGAAAAATAAAGTTAGATCAAGACTCAATTCATTGCTGAGCTAAAGAAATATCTTGAATCGCCACAATATTTTTATTCATTATTTTTAGACAGTAGAGAGTTGACAGGAAACGAACGAGAGAGCAGCCTATGGGATCAATTCATAACTTCCCAAATGGTATAATGGGCTTTGCCGCGTCTTCATCCCAGAAACAGAAATGCACACTGAGCCTGAATGTATTCACTGTACTCCAGCCCATGAAATGACAAATAAAATCCCCCAAACTCCTGAAATCTGTGTCAATGACATCTTTTTTACATAATGAATTCAGTGAGCAAGTGCATTCCCCAGACATTCTTTTTCCTCCCTATATTTAGCTAATTCTTTATCTGAGAGCAGAGATAGAGTCTTACTGTGGCGGATTACTTGACGCCTGATTCGGAGCTCTTAAGCTGTTTTGTGCTTTTCAAAATGAAATTAATTGAGAGCATTTGTGTTGAGTAATAGTCGCCGTATCAGTCACGTGGTCTTAATTTACCCCTTCTGTTGTATTCTGGGGGCCACTTGTTTGCTCTCGTCCATCTTTGCAGCATGGCCAGACACAGAGTTAAAGCAGGCCACCATTAATAAACAGTAAAGCCACAGGCCGGTGCTGTAGCTGATGCTGTAATGATTAATGAGGATGGGGCTTTAGCCTCAGTGGTGGTATCTCTGTTGAATTAGGCTCTGATTACGCCTGGCTGGGTCACACATGACTAATGGCTCTTGGGCCTAATTCATCCTTCCTTGAGCCAGGCCATGTGCAATGACCACTGGATGTGATCTGTGTGCGATCTGATGTCTATTAAAAGAGCTGGCGTGCATTATGTACTTATGTATATGTGTTTACATGAGTTTACACAACACATTTTTCATCCCTGTAATTTTATTGCCCCGTTGATAGCTCCTTTGCCCCACGGGGGAGAACAGCTTCTCTATAATTAAGATTGTGCCATTAAAATGTGGGATTACGGTGGCGCTTGCTTAACTACAATACGTATATTTCCCCTTCCCTAAGGGCTGTTTTTTCCATTAGGTCTTCATGAAATGGCTTTTTGTTTACTCATTATTATTTGGTTTTCATTGCTGGATTGTAATTTGTTAGCCTGAGTAGGAGGAGAGAGGCAGCAGCTATTGGCGTGGCACTGCGTAGGAGATTTTTTGTCATTTCCTCTGCTTTGAAAGACAGACTCAGGTTCCTGATGTATGAATGGAGATATCGTGTACAGGAAAGTTAAGGTACGGTTTAACTGGCAGACTGGTTCACTGGATTGACTGTTTATCTCACACTTTGACTGCTGTTTGATTGACAAACTGACTGTCTGTCTGAATGTATGGGAGGCGGGTGGAAGCCGGGTTTCCAACCTGATCACCGGACAAGAACGTCAATATTGGACGATTTGGCCAAAAATCCCAGGTTTTATTCAAATGTTTAAATTCTTGCATTCTACAACTTATGTGCCTTGCAACTATGGTTTGGTTTTGGTTAGGAAGCAATTGTGGTTATGACAAATAAGCTATAGTTAAGGTGCAAATGGTCTCTGATGGACCCAAACTCCAGTCTGCTACATCAAAGTTCAACGGCCACACCTTTACTTTCTGCCTGGCTTCATAAAGGACACACTACTTTCTGCATCGGCACTTAATGTTTGCATTGATATGACACACATGGCGATATGGATGTAATTCCAAGCCAGTGTTACATGAATAACCATTTACTCGAGGTTTGTGTGTTTGGTTTGTCTGGATGATAATTCAATTTGGTAACTTTCATTAGAATCATTTTGTGACTCTATGATCATATACTGTTATCATTTTACTACATTTGAAATGAAAGGTAAAGACTTTTTATCTCTCAGCTCAACAGTGGAACAGTTCATTGCTTTGAATTTGAGATTTGTGATCTTGCTGATTTGTCATACAGCGACAGACATATTAAGTACTGAGGTTGTTGATCAATGAGATGTTTGTTTCTTAGACATTCGTAGTTGTGCATGATCCCTCACAGGCCCGGCTTTGTGACCTCTTTGACCTTTTTTAATAAAAGGGGGATTATGGGCCTGTTACCTTGAAGCCCAACTGAAATTAGGTTGCGTAAATTTTGCCAAAGCAGTCACTAATTTAACTGATATCCTAAAGTCACGTCTGTTGTGTTACAGCATGTTCGACTACGGTTCCTTCTTCCTGCTTAACTTCCAAACCGACAGAAAATACGACTGTTTCATTACCCAGCGATCGCCCACTCTCAGGCCTGTTGACTTGTCATTTTGGCTTCGCTACTCGCCATTCTGCTCCATTTCCTTAGCTGCAATCACACTGTCAGTATCTGAGATGGTGTTAAGCTGTGGCTCATTGCACCATGGCTGTGCTTGCTGGGCACAAGCCATGTGGAAGCAGCAGGCGTGCTCCTCGGGCCGAAAGGGAGGCAGGAGCAGGGTGGAAGGAGGCACGATGGAGAACGGTGGCGGTGGAGGGATCCTTCGCAGCTCCTAACCCTGTGTTTTTCCACTCAGACGAGCTTGTTGTTTACTGCTCAGCAATGGCAGCGCGGCTCTCTACTGGGCTAATTTGTCACCCCATAAAAACAGGACAGCACTGGTGCACACGGAGTGGGAGTCGGTGAGCTTGTTATGTTCCTGCAAGGATGGGGAAGATAAGAAGAAGAGGGGGAGAAGCGAGAGATAGGCAGATACGGTGAAAGAGGGAGCATGTGTGAATAACAGGTTTGTGCAACAAAAAGGGAGAAAAGAGAAGATGTAGGTCGACAACAGATGCAGAATAAGTAAGATAGAAGGAGAAAAAAGTGAAAGAGATAGTGAATGGATTCCAGTTTGGAGACTCAGCGGGAGAAATGTGAAGCATTTTATTTGCTTGTGTGTGTGAGTTTTTGGATGAAGGGGTGGCTCTTCTTCTTTCATCTTCCTCTCTGTTGTAGTATTCAAGAGTGAGCTTGTTTGCTCGTCCGAGGGTCTGCAGCTCATTAGAGGACCTCGACGGGGCGCGCTCAGCTGACCCAGGGACGGCCCGTGTGACGGCGCACTCCAGAATATGCTGCTGTCACACTGTGATGAAATCGCCGTAACAATGCTACGCTACTGTGCAAACATACCAAAAACCAAAATATTCTCTCTTTATCTGTTATCCTCCTTCCATTTTTTCCTCTTTTGCGCTGCAGTATGTTTTCAACTTTTATTTCCCCCGTCTCCATCTCTCTATGTGCTTGGGTCAGTAATGAGCTGGTTTGGTTTCCTTTTCCTGCCACAGGCATATTTTTCTTCCCATCTCCATCATCCTCCCATACCACCCCCCCCCTCCCTCATGTGCTATCTTGTTTTCTTCTCTCAATGCCTCTTCTCCCCCAAGGACTTTCCAGGTTGCTTTTTCTCTGTTTTTCTCTTATCCTCTGCATTCATTTTTTATAATTCCCGTGGTATTAGAGAATCCGACGCACCGCACTACCATGGGCTGCCTACAGAAGTTGCTCGTGTTCGGCCCATGTGGTCCTCATCTGTCTTTAAGGTGTGAAAAATGAGCACTTGTATCATCGCCCTCAGGCTAGACACAGACAGCATCACCCACGGCTCTGTGGTAGGATGTTTAAATGAGAGGCATTCCCTCGCACTCGGTGTATAACAAGGAAGCACGTCTGAGCAGACTGTGGCATAGAAAGTGGCTCTTTATGGAGGAAAACATCTGGACATGAAGGCATGTAGGACTGAGGTGCTGTGTGACTAAATTAGTCCCGTTAATGGCTCATTTTTTAGAAAACACACATGAAATGGATGCGTCGAGTTACACAAATTCTTCCTCTTGAACAAAAAAAGATTCATTGTTTACAAAAATCCTTTGGTGGTTTGATTTGTGGTGGGTTTCAGAGCATACTTGGCATTGTAGTGCATGAGTATAAAACCAACAAAACCTCTTGTCCTTAGAGGAGAAAAGGAGCTTCAAAGCTCAAACTGTTGTCCTTTGGCCTTAAGACTGACATTTAGTGTTGCCTTGAGCAAGAATCCTCTCCACAGCTGGTGGAAAAATGACTTTAAAAGAAGACTAACAGCTTTAAAAGAAGTAGAACAGACAGATGCAGGGAGGAGTAAGAGAAAACGACACGAGGGAGTTGGAGAAGTGAAGCAGCGAGGGAGAATTGTCATTAATCAATTCTTGCTCTTTTAACAATTGGGGTGAAGTGGTGAGCAGTTGCGGATTTACACAGATACCGTCGCGTAGACCCCCTCCTGCTAATTGAAACAAGAGATGGGTAAAAGCTACACGGGGGATAAGGAGCCGCGGTTATAATTCATGCCTCTTCACCCCAATCAAACTTAAGCTCTCCTCTCGCTGTCATGCCCCAAAGAAGATTTTCACAAATCCTTTTTGTTTCCCAGCCAGATTTTAGCAGCGGTGGTTTGAAGTGACCCTGAGAAGTGCTCGCTCCAAAGAGGAGCCGGCACATTTTGCACGCTGTGAAGTTAAGACCCCGGGTTTCATGGCATTTTGGATACAGGTGAATTCATTTGCATGGGGGAAGCGCCGGCAGCCAGAGAATTACGGTCGTATTGTGTCGACTTGATAGAGGGGTCAGGTGAGCCAACTGCACTTGTTCAGCGTGCAGTGCAGAGGAACAAAGCCCTCCTTGATTAACATTGTTATTCATTCATGAGAAGGAGCCCAGAGAAGCAGATTCATTTGTCTTAGACACATTTAACAAGGGGGGGAAAAAAGAAACACAAATCTCAGAGAAACAATTGAATAATTATGCCCCCTCGGCTCGAACCGGACCGACAGAGTTCTAAAGCTGTCACAGCCTTTTGTTTAGATACAGCCGTTTATTATGGCGGGATTTTAATTAGTCGAGAGAGACTGTCTACCTGTCAGCCCTCAACAGGTCTTGTCAGTACAAGCAAAATTAACTTTAAAAATCAGTAATTTGTTGCCAAAGCGCTAAAAGTTTGGCTTGGTGGAAAGTTGAGAAAATACAACCCTGATTCCAAAAAAGTTCAAAGTTTAACATAGCAACATGTTTCGAACAAGTTGGGACCAGAGCGACAAAAGACTGTGAAAGACACCTGTTTGGATCATTCCACAGGTAAACAGGTTCACTGGTAACAGGTGATAGTATCATGATTGGGTCTGAAAGGTTCATCCTGGAAAGACTCAGTCGTTCACAAGCGAGGATGGAGAGAGGTTCAACATAACACATGAATCAGAATCAGCTTTATTCGGTATGTGTACACATACAAGGACTTTGACTCTGGTTTCATGATTGTATAACGGAGATTAGTACATGGGCTCACTGTCAGTAAACACAGTTTGTTTGCAATGATTGCATTCTGTTTTCTCTTTTTGTTCTATGATGAAAAGATAAGAGAAGACCTCAGCGAAGCACATGTATTAACCATCATCACCACAATCTGTGCACATGCCAGGCAACGGCCTGTTAACAGATGCAATCTAAGTGTCAATTGATTGATGGCATCAATATGGAAAGCAATTGATGGGAGCTAGCAGGCCTTCCCCCAGAGCGACAGGCTCAGAGAAGCATGGATTTATGACAGGCCGGCTGCTATCATCACGCCATGATCTCGTTATCATCACATTACAATATTTACTAATACATTTAATACGGTTTAAAAACCCTTAATCCTTAAGTTTTGTCATGATACAATTATATAAACAATATATTAAACTATTGGCCAGGCTGAAATTTTGATATATGACATCAGCTCAGCAAACACCTGGCTCCTGGGAGTAGTTTGCATATGTTTGACCTAAACTGTGGATTAAGTCGTCAAGTCAAGTCGTAGTGGTTGTGAAAATATTGCGATTTTAGTCGTCAGATCTTCGGTCTTCTCAGTGTTATACAAACAGAGTATTCCAAACAGTTCCATGGACGTCCTGTTTTGTCTGCTCCCCGGGAGTTAAATAAACTCTTGATAATAGATGTTCACCAAACCCTGGACCGACGAGCTGTGTTTGCGGCTGGGGAATGTACACACGGACTCCTCGGGAGTGGGGGGTGGGAAGTTACACCAGCGTTTTTTTCTTCTATTTTGTTTGGGTGACGCCAGCAAAGTCCATTTTAGTCATTTTAACTGCCTTCGAGGTTCATTTCGCTGGAGAACACTTTATTCTTTGTCTGAAACCTTTAAAGTTTTACCACACCATTGCAATATAGTGCAATAAAATCTGTTTGTTTTTATGCTTAAGCAATAGATATAAAAAAAAAAGGATTCCGCTTAATTTTCTATGTCATAAAGTTCTTCTTATTGTCAGTACTGCATGTCGACTTTGGGTAGGTTTATATATAGATATATTAACAATCTCATGTCCATAGAATCTAAACCGGCAGGGATGCTGAACCTGGCTCGTAATGATATCTGCCGTAACCTGAGGCTCATTTGGATATTACCCTACTGGGTCAATGAGATGCATTGCCATGTATGGCACATTCGCCGGGCTTGGCACCTGTCCTGTCTGGGTGTGTTTTGCGGTGCTGCTGCCCCAGCCAGCCCTCCTTAATGAGAGCAGAGGAACAACAGAAGCAGATGGAATTGCCTGTGGGATTGTGGGAAGACTCCGGAAGGGCTAGGACGACGGTTGTGGGAGGAAGCGAGTGCCATGTGGTGGCGTGCCTACTCTGCCCTCTGGTCATCTCTGCTAGTCCTGCTTGGTGGTCATCCAGGCGCGCACTGGCCTGCCAATTAAATATGGGCCCACAGTCAACCCTGAAGGTTCATCCAAGCCCACGGGCCCCTCTCATCCTTCCTTCATCTTTTTTCTCTCCTCTTTCTTCCTGGCACTCTCCAGCCAACACCCTGCTGCGCATTCTGCTTTGTTCTCGCTCGCTAACTCAAGGGGACTCGCTGCGAAGAATTCATTAGGCTGTTTTCCCGTCTTTCTTCCTCAGCCAGATAACTCACCTCCAGTGAGGTGGCAGGTGCCAGTGCCGCGATCTGTTCAGCCATGTGATATGACAATGAAGAAATCCTCTTCGGCTCTGACACGCTTGCAGTGCAGCATTAAAAGCAGAATTAAGATGCAAATGAGGACGAAGTGAAAACGCGCTCGCTTGCTCCTCGGTATTATGACCCTAAATACAGTATGAGAGACCTGTGCTTTCAAGAGTAGTTCATCCGGAGAAGGCTCAGAGTTCTTCGTGCGCGGGCTTAAGCAGTGCCAGAGGTCAGAGGTCACAGGTCTGGCTGGCTTTGTGTAAGCTTATAAGTTGTGAGAAGGAGATAGAGACATGGAGAGGAAGCGGGAGAAATCAGGACAGTACAGTCGGGCTGTCAGCAGACCAGTGAAAACAGCTGACTGAGGAAGAATAGGTGGGATCATAGGGATTAGGGAGGCTTGTTAGTGAGCTCTAGAAGCCTCACCGTCTACCACTTGCCTTAGGGTTTGATACCCGTCACTACTTGCATGTATAAAACTCCAGTACCACGGTTGTTTACATCGTCCTGTCACACTAAATTCTGAAGTTATTTGTCTGAGTAACGGCTGCAGAGCATGAGCTAAGAGGTGCAGCTCCTTCCCCACTCCATCACCTCTCTCTGTGAGCTGAAGCAGGGTTGTGTTCTACTTCTCGTAATGTCCACAGAGACCTCAGATGGCAGGGAAATTCTCTGACTTCCATATGGAGTGGGCAGATGTGAGGAACACATCAAGCACTTCCATATTTGATTTCAGGGGGCGTTTACTCGGGTCCTTCAGGAGACCTTGCAACTTCATGTGTGATTGAAACGTCCACGCACCAGATTTTTGCCTTTTCATTCTGATGGCATTTTGCTTCTGTCACGTCCTTATTTTTTTTCTCCCTTAATGGAGTTAGCGCCAAGGACCAAAGCCTGAAAGTCTGTTTCTGACATTCCTGGTATTGAAAAGTCAGAATGCCTTCAACAAGCAAATAAAATGTGTGTTTTGTGAGAGGATGCTTAATTTTGCAGCCAATCAATGCGCTGAATAAAAGCGTCCACAGTGTTTCAGCTCCATTTCAGGGTCAGTTATGTTGATGTATTCCTCCCTGTCTCCCTTTGTAAAAATAGGATTTACAGTATTAGTTTTGAACACTCAGGACTTTTACAGGTTTAGCAAGTGTTGCAAATTTATTGTTTATTGACAGCGGCTGCAGAAATGAGCAGAATTGATTGAGCTTGGCAAAAGTGAAGGTTGGCAATCAAAAGTAACCTTAACTGTCACAACAACGTGTCTCATCCCAACCATCAGTCTAACCTTACCTCTGAAATCAAGCTTTAGACGTCCTTCAGAAGAGGCGAGGACTGGCCAAAATGTCCTCATATTTCAAATTGGTCGTCAAAAATATAGAAGCACAAGAAGACACCTCTAAATCTGTCTTTGTGTGACACCTCTTGATGTCAGTCACCCTGACAAATATGTCTCAGTGGAATCGCCTGGAATCAAACAGCATTTCATCATTTGTGAAGCGGCGGCAGGAGGATGAATGGTTGTCAATAATGAGCTTGAGTGGCCAATGTTTTAGTCAGAAAGAGCAAAGAACAGTGTGAAGCTGACAGACCAACAAAGAAATCCTTTTTTGAATGGTTCAAACCTCTATTTGTAAACCTGATCAAAAATGCTTGTTCGTTCAAACACTGGTGTCTGAATTGTTGGACAGCTCAATTCTGGGATAGACATCTGTCAAACTTTGTGCACCCAAACATGCGCTGACAATGGTTTGGCACTTCATTAGAAATCTCAAAAAGTAATACTTCATATAGTTTGTTTGAAATTCTATTCATCGCTGACAGTAATGTTTTAAATGCGGTGTAGAATTGTATGTACTTAAGGCTCGTTTTTAACTTCACTGTGGTACAGCATGTGGGAGCAGAAACTAGTTTTGAAAGTGAGAAAAGAAAGAGACCGTTCTCAGGAGACCATGTGAAGATCAGGCCTTTGATGCGATCTGCTCCCGTTGTGCTTTTGCACTCCAGAAGTTTCCCCTCACAAGGCAACGATGCATCTTAAACTGGAGCACATACGTATTTGTTTATGGATGAGGGGCCCTACATCACAGAGCAGCCTCTTACCCAATCAGAAAGCTGCCTGGCTTTCCTCCTCCGTCAAAAGCTCCTGTCATCTTACCGTGCCGCAGCTTCCCTGGAGGGAGTTTCTTCAAATTTCAAACATCCAGCTGAACTCAAGGATGAATTTTGGCGGCCGAAGGTCAAAAGTGGCTGTGTCCTCGCAAAACACATTTTGGACATAACCCAATAATTATTTACAAAATATGCTAATTATGATACACTTCAACTTCACTGTGATATCATAACTTTTCTGGCCATTATTCAACACCATCAGGACCAGAAGGTTAGATTGTGACCATACTTCACATTTGGTCGGATACTGAATTGAGTGATTGTTCAGATCTTCTCTGCTGCTGGGTTGAAGACATGTGAAGCATCCACATTTTAGAATTTGTAGCTTCTCTGCAGCAACATCCATAATTGAAGCAGTGTAGTCGACCACAAGCTGATTGTTTTTGCTGATACTGAGCTTCAGGTGAATTTTGTTGCACCATGTGACGAAGCTCCTCTGTAAAAATAGTCTCTAAGTGAAGATACTGGAAATTGCTCGATGAAATCATACATGTCAATACGGTGATAACAAAATTACACTTAATACATTTTATTGCATTTCTTTAAAGTCTTCACTACATATGAGTCTGGACAGACATGGATGTAAACTGTAACTTGACTGTTTGGCTTTGACTTGAAGCCATTTTACTTTAGGTTCTCGTGTCACAGAGAATGAATTGCAATGTCTCGAACACAGTAAGATATCAGCAAAAAGCATCTGTGCGGAGATTGTTTCATCACAACGTAGGCGACAAAACATTTTGAGAGCTAATCCAAGGTGTCAGGATGATAAATTTAAATTAATGAATAGCGAGCTCACAGCAACAGATGCTGCCATTTGTAGGCCATATAACAGGTCTCTGGATATGTGGGGGTTTTTTTTTCAATCACACAGAGAATCTGAACATCTGCATAACCTTTTATTTGTTAAAGCCATCAATCAGCAACGTAAAACCTTCTGTTCGGGAGCATGACGACGAGGTACCGTCCCGTGAACGTGACACGAATAGACTGAAAGCAACACCTGCACTCTGTCGCACTTCAGTTATGTGTTAAATGTGTGCAGAGATACCTGGATGCGTTTGTGAAAATGCATTCATTTGTGCCCTCTGTAAAATGCATGATATGTATAAGGATGCTGGGGATGGAGCATCATGCGGTGGTGACTGGATATTTGCTGCAGCTTAAGGTGCATTGAATGTAAGGGAAATCAATATAGTTGAGCTGTTAGACCTCAGTAGTAGGTCATGCCCCTACAGATTACAATGGGCTCCTGCAGTGTTGTCCCAATAGCTGGCAGGATTTGTACAAACAGACTGAGATGCATTACAGAAGGATTGGGGGCAGTGGGGGCGGGGGGAGTTTCAGGGCTGGCAGGTCTGGATTGCTCCTGGTGGACTGTACAAGTGGCAGGGGAGGTGTTGAGGCTTAGGAATGGGCTTCCAGCTCAATACTGTTTAATTAAAATGCAAACAAGATTATTGCGCTGAAGACTGGGCAAGACTGGATTTAATCCTGCGAAAACAAAATAAAGTGAGGCGAAATTTGCAACATGTTATTAGGAGGATAGAAGGGTGGATGGAGCCCCGAGCTCGGGAGGCAGAGGGTAAGACGGTGGAAACAAATAACAATATAAAGTATTAATAAGAGAAGACGGCGTTTGTAGAGCTCAGGATTATCAACCCTCGGTTCTTAGATTCTTCCAAAGATTCTCAATCTCATTAGTGGTGAATAATCAAGCGATATCACAAGGGAAGACGTGGCTTGACAGGCAGATTTGGGAGGTTTTGATTTCTCCAGTAGAGCTTCTGCTGCTTTTACATGATGTGCAAATATTTGTTGAAGCAACTGCATGAGTCAAAGCAATATTGTCCATAAAAGGGACACAATTAAAACCCCACTGTGCTTTAGTGGAGAACTTTTATCTCCAAATTGTTGCTTTTTTTTGCAGGAGCTAAGAAAAGACAGAACGCTTTGAAAACACCTCGTTTCAGCTCGGCCCAAATCTATTTCTGCGTTTATCTATTAAGGTTTTGAAAGTGGCTCATAAACTCCACGGTTGTAAAGTTTGTGTCAACTCATGAGGGGCACATAATCCTCCAGCTGAAGCTAATAAATGACAGTCAAAGTTATAGTTACATGCAGCCACGTATTACCCTACCATCTTCTATCTTCTTCCTTTTTTTCCCCTATTTGGAGACATGAACCAGAAATTAAATGTAAATTTTTACGGTTATGTTAAATCAAAATGCATGGCCCCATTTATTATCATGGGTTTTGTCACAGTTATGAGTCTCAATATATCTGCATTCTTACAAAGGTATCTGAAGGTCGACAGTGTTTTTATTTTGCGGTCCAGATCCATTGCATCATTTAATCCCTCGACCCCCTGCGGTCTTGTTGTCTTGACACGAGGTGGAGCGTGTGGAGGAGATCTTTCCGGCCCTTGAGCGCCAAACCACGCAGCATTAAGCAATACCTTTCAATTAGTGACTGTGCCTCAGACACAGCGGTGATGGGACAGCTTCACACCCCAGCGACCGCAGTGATGAGCGATTAAGCGCCGAAGTGGAATGAAAACTAGTGGACCCTGTAACATGGAAACAGTGTTACTGCATCTTACTGCAACAGTCTCTGACAGAGGTGTGAAATGTGCATGTGTTGGATTTCATGTGCGAGAGCGTGGGCGGTGCTGTGTTTATGCGTGGGAGAGACGGTCAGTGAAAGTGGAAAAAAAGAAAGAGCACTAGATTGAGGGAGGGATGGAAGTGTACCTTCCTCAATCACAAGCTAAGTGACTGTATTGATCACAGATCTTCATCAGGATGATTTTATTGAATTGGAGAAAGGAAAGTGATTTTTTTCATCTCGAGTTTAAATAACATTTTTCAAAACTCAATGTTTTTTTAATGTGAAAGTTCACAGGATGAGAAACCAAAATCTGACCCAGTCATTGATGCTTTCTCACAGAGCTGTGTCTCTATTAAACAACAGATCTATACAAACTAACACATTTGCCCTGGATAATAACTGTGTCCTTCTAACTGTAGCACATCTTTTCATCACCTGAATTTGGCTTCAGAGAGTCAAGATCAGTGTGAGACTGTTATTATATCCAATGTAATTCTCACAATATTATGGTTCATGCAGCTACAGATACGCACTGGGAGAACAATTGATTTTTCTCATTTCTAAGAAAAGGCCCAACAGTTAATGAGCAGGTTGAATCATTCCAGTTACACATTAAACTGAATGAGCCTCGTGGTCTGGTGCTGACAACAGACAGTCCTCCGTGTGGACTGCGCTACTATGCTATTCTGGAACAGTGTGAGAGCCCATTACTCAAATTGGAGGCACAGACAAAGGCCCGCTGCCACTGGTCCAGATGTCAAAGGCTTTTATGAAAATCCCCAATGCGATTCAACCTGATCCAACCAACAAAGACCTCGTGTATTTCACACAAACACAATCACGGTCCCTGTGATTGAGGCTGCTGAGCTGCTCATTATTGATAGATAAACAGCTGAGAGAAACAGCTGACTGTGGCGCGATTATAACAAAATGCCTTGTGATAAGCATCAGAAAACCCTGCTTTATAACCTGCAGAGGTGCCGACATGGTTCAATCAGGCGTAGATGCTTTCTTCACTCGTGCTTTGTCGTTTGCAAAGGGATCCTAATCATCAGCGTAATGTCTTGCAGAGCTCAGATGAGAGCGTGCTCTTATTCTGCCTTGTTAACTTTAAGCTTTCTCTCGGTGCAGGCTGACATAATGGTGACTCACTAGATTGTGGGGCTGTGAAGGCAGTTAAGCTGCAACCTTCAGGCCACACATATTTCTTTTCTTCTACCCGTAGTTGCCAAACCACCACTGACCCATGAGTTATTTTGTTACAGGCTACAGGTGGGCTGCTGGCACAGCAGAGCACTTACTGCTTATCCTCCATACAGCAGAAAGTCTTCACATGGCCTCGTCTGACCATATGTGGTTGCTCTCTTGTAGGGCAACTTTTTTTTTTTTTTTTTTTGCCTCCCCTTCACCTTTTATCTTCCCTTCAGCCCCTGGCCACATCACCCAACCACTGCCTGGTAGAAAACAACTTTCCAACCGCAGAGACAGACACAAACACAAACACAGGGACAGCACTCAGCACAAGACCAGCTGTGGGACTAAATGAGCTCCATTCATCATTGTAAACTGATTTAAGGAACTGAATGCGTATGCTGACTCGGCCGATCTGCTGATAAGCTCAATAATACCCGATAACACGAGGGCTGCTTTACTGAAACCTCTGTAATAACAGAGATATAATTTTGATATAGTGTGAGCAATCTTCTTATGTTTGAAATTGGATGTTAGCATCTCTATTATAGAATATAAATGACAAAAACTGAGGAGAAGAAAGCTTCATATGTGTCAGCTAAGTGTAGCAGAAATCCCCTTTTTCCATATCTGCTTTTTCATTCACTTTGCATTGTTGCATTGTTCTGGACTATAATCATCTTGGCTTAGTGGAAGTGGCTTTTTACAAGCTGTTTTAAGGTTTCAGTTGGTTTTGAGGCCTCTGCCCCGAAGGCCTTACAAGGGGGTGAAGGCTCAACCCTGCTATTTCATCTCCATATATAGTCAGGCAGCTAGACCACAAAGTCAGGGCAGACTGCCTGTCTGGCGCTGGACTGGGTGTGGCCCACCCGGCTAGCACACAGTGGGCAGAAAGAAGGATGGAGAGCGCGTCGAGCTGCTGCACTTTCTCTTGTGTAAACTCTCACCGTTGCTGATTTCACATGTCCTCCGAGCATGAGCTTAACATGGAAATACATGAGCGTTTCAAACCCTCTGCACATGTCTTCTGCCTACACGCACATATCTCCTAACCTAGATGTTGTAGTATTAAAATTCACCCTGTTGAATATCAAACAGCGTTGCATCAAACCCCCCCTGCTGCTTTTATTTTACAACCAGCCTATATGGAAGTTTTGCAAGTGCCCTTCTGCTCAGATGCCTTTTCTGCATGTCATTGCTCCTGTTTTTTGTGGCTTCCTGGTCAAAGGTATTTAAAGGAAGGAATTTAAGTACGACAGTATATCAAAGAAAAGTGAGCACCCTTTTTGCTGGAAGTAGATCAGGAGTGACAGCCGCATTTGCAAGGCTGCGTTGAAGAGAGCGGGAGAGAGGGGAGAGCACATCCCCGGAGACACAAGGCTCTTTGGGGCAGATGAGATGTTTCAACATATTTACTGTCTGCACATGCATGCCCACAAACCTCCCTCTCATCTCTCACCGATGACTCGCTCCCAGTGAATCTCGGAAAAAAAAAAGTCAAAAAAATATATAAACACACAGCCACATGCAAAACATCCACGCATATGCACACATGCACACTCAGAGTCGTACCAGGTGTTCATCCGTGCGAGAGCATCTGGGGGAGAGGGGGAGGGGGGGGGATAAAGGAGAAAGAGAGAGAAAGATGGAGGGCACACATGAAAGTGACAGGGAAGAGAAAAAAAAATGTCACACATAAGGAAAAAGACGTCGGAGAGATTGATGATGTAAAAAGAGAATTAAGTAGGCTCTCTCCCAGCATGCTTATCCTAGAAACTGTTTGACGTGTGAACTTCAGGTTCCATCTTTTTTACCCCACCCCTCTCAGGGGGGCTCTTGCCAGCGAAGGCTCTATGAAGACAGGCGTACACACAGCAGCCGACAGCAGAGACAACTTTCATAAACTACTAAGAATTAGTGTCTCCACTTCCTCTATGCCACCGCTGATAAAAGTCCCTTATAACTTGCCTTGTAAATGCTATCCCGCTCCAAAAAGGAATTAAAGCGTGTGCCGACTTCAGGCGTTTTTTTTTTTTTGAAGGGATAAATGAGAATTGGCGGAGAGAGGTGTGTTGTGTCGGGGGTGTGCGAAAGAGGGATAGGTAGAGATAGAGACTATGTCTGCAGGAGGGTAGTATTGGCTGAAATTGGCTATTTTCCCCTCACACTCTTGACATCTAGAGGTGCACATGAGAGGCATTATGAATTCATAGGCTCCAGGGAACCAAATGAGCTCCCGTCACCTGGAATTTACACGAGACAGAAAGCACTTATTCTCAATGTATGTAATTTCTCCGTGGCACTTCCACGATAGGTTACCAATTTTTTCTACGCCTCTTCTATTCACCCCCCCCAAATAATCTTCACCACCGGGGCACAATTTCTGTGGCAACTTGGTCACACATTTGATTCAGTATTCTATAGCCTCAATTTATTCAAAATCCAGCGCTGTCCTTTTCCTAAGTAGGTCGCCTATCTAGCTGTACCACAAGCAAGCCGTAACCCTCCCCATTTAAATACCAGGGCCTGTACTGTAATGGACCACTTGGATGAGGACGTGTCCGTAGCGTGGGTGAAGCAGACGCATGTGAATCAGTTTGAACAGCGGACCTCCTGGGACCTCGCTGGCCCACTTCATGAGACTCAGGCCTCATGTGGCATCGAGTGCCAACTGGGTATTGAGACAGGATGGATGGACTGGGGGTGGGATGGCACCCTGAGAGAGGCACCATTGAGACTTACCTCTATCCGTCTCTGGCGTGTTTTCAGGGCCATCTTGGAGCCCAGAGCGGACTATTCCTGTCGCAACAGCTGGGGCATTATTGTGGCTCTTATGTGTCTGCTCTGCCCCCCCCTCATGTGATCCCTTAATCACAGTCACAAAGGCCATCTCATTTTACTTACAGTCTGCGTGACTTCTTTCATAGACTAAAAATTCCAGACCCGTAGCCGTCATCTAATGCATATGTGTCATTCCATTGTACCCACAACCCATATTCCCACTAACCCAAACATCCATTCCTCCATTCTGCTCTTCATTCCTCCGTGGTTTCCTTCTATTCCCCTCGTGTCTTCCCTCCATCCCCCCGTTCCCTCACACTTCGGTCACCTGATACCCTTGATGGAGGTTTTCCCTCAGGCCCCAGGCCAAGCGGTTCTCCCAAGGCCTCGCTAGCACCACATGGCCCGCAGAGCTGGGCCTGCACCGCCGGGGCCGGGGCCGTGGCCCCTCGTGTTCAGGAGGTCACGCTCTCTGACACAGATGTTTTCTGTTGGTACATTTGTGTTTTCTCTTCAAACATAACTAATCTCCCGAGCAGCTCCTTCTCTGGAAAGCCTGTTCTTCACCAAATTTACTCAGCTGTTCCTTCACTTTATTCATTTACTGTGTGGAATGCAGTTTGAATCCCACCTTAACACAACGCCTGTATTTCATGAGGAAACGGCGGAGTTGGACACCAGCTTGGATTGCTTTTTTAGGGGCTCAGGGTTAAACATGGCTTGGAGAGACATGCTTTAGAAATGTAAATCTTCATGTTACTGCCGCCTGGGCGCTGAGTTCTGTACAGCTGAAAGCAGTAATCATGAAGTCCTGACTATCTTGGGTGGAGATATAAATCAGCCTCTACTGACTTTCTGTTGACTGTCATAATCGGTTTGTTAAACCCACAAATTACTTTGCCAACGAACAGACAACGTCTACTGGTTTTCAGCGATAGCGAGATAAATGATCATTTAGAAGATTGAATCAGAAACTGTTTCAGATTTCTTGGGCTTGATTAGAGACTCTTGCGGTATTGTTTGGGGGAGTTACACTAGTTTGACATCGATGAAATATGAACCTGTCAATAACAGTCAGTGAAGCAATTGTGCAACACGACATGTCTCACTAATAAAATATGAATTCCTCAATGTGCACTGTATGCTACTAATCACTCCTTGTTACTCGTAGTTCTTATGAAACATTATGTTCATAAATACGCATATTTATTCGTACACAATTTGATTCCATTATTCAGTATTTATAACCTATTGTGAATGTGTTTGTTTTGCCTCAGCTGTACTTGCACTAATTATATTTCTCATCAACATTTCAATGGCACTCTTTTTTTACTTTTCTCAGGTTACAGGTCTTTCATATTTGATGTGCTTAAGCCTGGATGATGAATCTATTAATATCTTCGTGTAAATTACTCCTGTGTTGAGCAAGCCACATATATTTATCACCTCGACGCTTTTCTAATGAGGGAAGTTAAATTAAATCATTTTATCAGACAAAAAAAATTGGGACAACATAAGTTTTATGTGAGCAGACGCTGGCTGTCATCTCTCTGCGAAGACGCAAAGTTTGAAAAAAAAAAAGCAAGACACCAGAAGAAATACAGAGAGAAAAATATTGTTTAATCATTTAAAGACTCAGAAAGGAATGAAATGAAATATCTGGGACAAATGAAAAATCAATCAAAAAAGCTGTCAGGGGGGCCGTTTGAGCATTTCCACTGGCTTTTTAAGGCTTCGTTATCCACTTCAAAGAGACGCCTCTGATCCACCGAGAGGGGTTGGAAACACATTTTGATCCATTTGGCTAATTTCTAGTTGAAGTGAAAATGTGTAGCGATGTTTGTAGGTTTCACTACAATCTGTCCTGTAGCGCTGTGATGAGTGAGAAGGTTTATTGTATTTATACAGAACATCACGCGTGAAAAATTACAAACAAGTACTTGACAAATTGGCAGAATTGTCCCGTCTTGCACAAGCAGTCACGTTAATTGATGTGTCGTACGAATGTGCTTCATCAGGTCGGCTCTTAAATGCAGCTCGAGCTACTTTGTATTTTACATGTTGCCCCTCTTTCTCTCTTATCGATTCCTGTCCCACAGCCAGCATGTACTCAATTTATATGTTTCATGTGGTCAGCTCCCAGTAGCTTGACCCGGACCTTTTATTGGTGATTTCCGACCTGCGTCTCCCGTGTGCGACCGGACAGGAATGTTGCTCCTCTGGCCCCAACCTAATCAATTACCATCGGAGCCGTGCTGACCTGCGTTACTCTTTAACCTCCACCCAGGGCTCCCACACAGTTCATGTTCATGTCACTGAGCAATTACATGGAGAACTTATTTGTAGTTTTAAATAAACAAATCTATATATGTGTATAGATAAAAATGATACTCCAACTCTGGAAAGCTCAAGAATTGATGCAGCTCGGTCAATATTCACTGGATCAATCGTTGATTATTACACAGATGGCAACATATAATGGATGTTCCACTTTTGAAATGAAGCTCTATTCTGCAACTGCATGGTCTATTTTTTACCTCAAAGTCGCCAAACTTTTTTTTGTTTTTTGGCGCATAGTTTAGGATAAATGTGACATTTCCAGAACAGGAGTGTGCGTGTTTGTGTTTGTGTGTGAAGGAGAGAGAGAGAGAGAGAGAGATAAAACAAAGTGTTGGCACTTGATGTGATATCAGGAGCAAGGCAACGGGAGATATTGTTTAAACAGAAAGATTTAACAAACATGTTTGCTTTAATTATAACCGCTTTTCAGTACATCCAGCGCAGCATTGATGTTAAAAAACAGAAAAGCCCATGTTTGATTTTACCTCATGTTGATATAATAACTTCAACCAGCATAATAACTGAAACCTACATCCTCCTACTTGGCTGTGGAGATGACCACATGCACAGGTGGCACTTTGCATTAATGCATGTGGGAAATTATGTCCTTGCATAAATTCGCTCTTTTCCTAATTAAATAGAGAGCTCTTAACCACTTTGCAAACTTTTCACGTTTGTGTTCGTTTCATTCTCTGTCGAGCCCTTCACATGAAACAGGGATAAAAGAGGCGAGCAAGAAAAGACCTGGCTCGCACTGTATCTTTGGGCTCTCGCTCGTCAGGGTCACTATGAAAGAGGATGCAGGTTTCATCGACAAGTGTGCAATTAGAGACATTACAGTAATTACTCGCCCAGGATACATGAACAGAGCGCCGGCATGCTAATCAGCCCGGGCAGCTTCCATGGGTGTCTCAGTTTACTGTTTAACATGAACCCTGTGAATATTAATCAGCCTGCAATGTGATAATTCATTTCATTTCATTTGAATCTTCACATAATGTGGACGTCGGGATCCTATAAGATGCAAAAAGAGAACTCCTGTTTCTCCATCCTGTTTTATGGTCATTACCACATGTTGTTACAGGTGTAAAAAGAAGATCACCCTTAAGGATGGCACACATATATTTTATTTCTGTCATAAGATCCGATTGAGGGATATTTTTGCCATCCTTGGTCAATCTGTTTGGCGAGACATGAAAGACCAGAGGCAACAGAAAGAACAAGGAAAGCTTCAATCGAGTGTAGACCTCTGCGCCAAGGCCTAATAATCTCCCCAGGTACAGTAGCTCTAGACAGGATGGCTGTGCAAGGCGAGGTTGGTTTGATGGTGGCCGTGTGGGACGGAGCGAGCGAAATCAATAGTTTCTTTTTTTTTCTTGCAAGCACGAATGGGCACAGTAAATTTTATGCAAATCAAGCCATTAGTTCCCCACTTATGTTGGTCACAAACAAACAGAGAGAGAGAGACTGAGAGAGAAAGTCGGCGCAAATGTATAGTGAGAAGTCGGTGATTTAGGAAGAGAAACTGGTGGAAAAAACAGATTTAAAGATGAAAGAGATGGACAGTCAATACCAGAAGGAGGCATTTAAAGAGAAACATTGCCAACACAAATCTAAGACAAGGACAAGAGTGTTCAAAAAGGCAGCGAAAGAAGTGCAGAACAACAGCAACAGATGTGCTTTGAATTAGCCTGGCCCGAGGAATGCAGCCGCTGAGAGAGGCCAGAGATGGTGACCCCTGCAACCCGATCCCCTGTGGCACAAGCATCTCTCATGTGGTCCTTCCTCCCTCAGTCCCCCCCCCCCCCCCCTTTCTCCTGACCCCGGCACAATGAGCTGGCTGGGTGCTTCAGACCACTCCAATCAGACCAGAATAGCAGGCGGCCGGGACGCGTCGCCTCCTTGCTCCCAGAAATGCTCAGTAAAAGCCAGCTCAGCTCCCCGGTGCTCTGCTCTGTGCTCCGGTTCGCCCTTCATTAGCCAAGGCCTGGCATTCAGCTAATGACCCACCGTTTCCCTTTTCTGCCTTTAACTCGAGTACAGTGCTTCTGCTCCTTTGTCTCTTCTCTGCGAGCTGAAACTCAATGACCATGACATTCGAGTTGTACAGCATGCATTACCTCATCTCTCTCTTTCCACCCCTCGCTCATAGAATTACAGTCTAACACCTTTTGACCTTCTGAACAGACCAGGGATATTTTTCCCACCTTCTGTCTCACCTTTTCTTCTTTCTTGCTTGAGCTAATCATGTTTTATTCCACACGTCTCTCATTCGGTGTTCACCGGGCTCCTCTTTTTCTTTCTTCTTCTTCTTTGCTGCCACGTTCTTCATCAGTCACACTCGTGCAGCTGTCCTCTGTCCTTGTGTTTCGCACCTGTTCTCTCTCTGGAGTCGCCTTTGTGTCATGATCTCATCTCCCCATAGCGTTGTGGTCGAAGCTAAACCTTCATTCTTCTGTTTGTTGGGTTAAGACGGGATGCACCCACTCTCTTTTTTTTAAAGCTTATGTTTGATATTTAGTGTCAGTTTCAGTATTTATCCTTTGAGTTTTGCTCTTGTGTTGTTCTTGCACACTCAAGAACAGGAACGCCAAAAGCATTTCAGCTGAAATTCCCTGACACACACACACACACACACACACACACACACACACACACACACTCTGTGCCCTGGCAGGATGTGTGGTGTTGCGCACTATTAGCATAATGGTCATTTACATAGGGCAGAACTGTTCCAGGTAATTCAATCTATATGTAAAACACTGCTGCTAGTGAGGCAGGGGGCCAGTGACAGCTCAGCTAACCCATGCTGCCTGGAGCACCTGCGTTGTCATAAATATAACCTGCAATCAGACCCAGTCCAGAGCCATGTTTAGAAACCAAAAGTCAATCCTGCGCAGGGCGACGATGCATTGATCATCTGCTCTCTTCTGCACTATTTGCCACCTTCCAAAATCTGGATATTGGTTTACCTCACTTCAGCACTCACAGCTTTTTTTTTTCAACAGTTGCTACCTTATTTGGCCTGTTAGTTTCAAATTGAATCCATGCATATCTATCTAATGAGTTCAGTCAAAGCTGGGATTACAGGACTGAGCTCAGGATTACTTCCTGACCCATGTAATATGCTATATATAGGCAAGACATTGTGGCACAGTGAATGGGCGGCCGACCGCCGTCCTACAAATATCCCTCAACGTCCCCCATTAACACAGACACACACACACCGCCACACTAACACCATCTCTCTCGTCTTTACTTTTTGTTTGCCAATCACATTATCATCCTGTAACACTGCACTGACTGCTGATCCGTCATGCATGCAAGCCGTCACCGTAATGTTATCATCATAATAAGCCTCTATTCATCCATGAATGACAGCCGACTCAATTTGAATTGACTGACTCGTTCTGATTTGCCAAGTTCACGAGCTTCCACCGAACAGAAGCAACTCGGCCTTTTGCGGAGCGTTTATTTTTACTCGCTTTTTCCATTTGCGGCCCATTGTTTTATTTCCAACCCTCTTCTCTTTCTTCTTATTTGCCGACGTCTTCTTCCTCTTCCACTTCCTCTTCATGAATAATTCATCGAGTCATACATAATTTAGGGGAAGCAGCCAGAGATTTACACAGCTCTTTGTGTCGCTGAGTTTTGTTTGGTGGCATATTCAATAATTGTTTAATATATCAAATTGACTGGGAGTTGGGAGCCGGGGCCCTGCGTGCAGCGGCGCCTGATACGTCTGATTATGGCAGGGGTGAACGCCAAACGCTTCCCTACAGTAGGAAACTTCACATGACTGCCAGGGGAACTTCCTACTTCCCTTCAACACCCATAATTCTTCATTTTCTTATTGGCCGAAATGCTTCTCGGAATAGTTCGCAGCGTGAAGTCGGCACTAATGAAGTACAGAGTCGGTTTATTGTCAGTCATTGTGTGAGGGATTCGGCGTCGACCTCATGCTATGTCTGCTTCAGATTAGCTCTGCTGCAGGGTGTCTGCCTGCCATAAATGTGTCTAAAAATGTCCCATTTGGTTCAGTTCCTTACATTCGTAGCAGTGAAAGGCGAATTCAAATCTTTGTGAAATGTGAAATTATTAATGTAAGCAATCTTTCAGAGGACACAGCGTGACATTTGCTGGTCCATTCCTATTCAGTAAAGTATGGGCTTTAAGTCACTTCTGTTCATCCCGAGTGAATTGCTAGAAACTGATTTTTTTTTTTTTTTTTTTTTTCCAAAGGTTTATGCACTCCACGAGATCCATACAGCAGGTTATTACTTCTAATATGTCTTGCTTTCAAAATGTGTATTAGTTCTGGGATATACCTTTGTTTTATTTGTTTGAATGATGATCAGCTGAGATAATCCGGTGTTTGGTTTTCTGGCTATATCCCCAACAACATCAACAACGATGCACACGCATGCACACACACACACACAAAGCAAGCAATGCAATAAAATCTTATCCTCCGGCAGCTTTACCTAACATCCAAACATCCATTGTTTTACCCCCTGGTGTGGGTGTTTATGACTGAAGTGAATGTCTTTGCCAAGTCCTATTTAATGAACTACTTCTTTCAACCACTTCCCTTTTTTCTTAAAATGACTTGTCAATTCTGCCTGTGTGCTGTTTTGTTTTTTTTCCAGGGGAACCTAAGTCAAGTATTTGTGCATGGTGCTAATTTTATTTTGATTATTCACTGGGGAATTGTTGAGTTAATCTCTCCTTGTTATTCTGATATTGACACTGTGGATTGTTTAATTAAATCAGAAAATGAATTCATATGAAGCTTGTGTCAGCTTTCAACTGGCCTGGGATCATAACTAAATATATATTCAGGGACTGTAGAGATTATCTGGTATCTCTGCCCCCTTCTCCAAACCCTGAGTGTGGATCTCTGCTCTCGCTCCTCGAAGTCAAGTGAGGCTGTGAAAGAACCCAGGTTACCATTTCATGTCCTTTGTATCCAGCCAATGCTCCTTTTCAATTTTTCTTTTTGTCCTTGCAGACTGATTGAAAACCAGCCAGGGTTTACGCTTTAATGTCCTGTATATATGCAGAGTTAAATATTTCATTTGAAGCCACTGAAGAGAGAACTGGAAACAAAAATTCTGCGTTCAAATATGCCTATCCCTTCCTCTCAAAAGAAAACCATTATTCATGTCCTCAGCCGGGAACATTCGGACGACCAGGCCGTGTGTCCTCACCTGGACCCGACGGTCCATAAAGGTTACAACATTCACATTGTTGTCAATCCACTCAGTAGCTTGAAGCCAACCCTAGCTGGCTTTATGCAGTAATTAATTTCAATACTGCATCGGAGGAACAGAAATGTCTTCATGTTCTGTGGCTGCAGTTTGACATCAAAGCAACGTTGGATCAGAAGCTCTATATGCAGAAATTGATGACTGGATGAAACACCAAGATAGGCTCTTTCGCCGGCCTCGGAGCGGAATTTTAATAAGAAATGGGTTTTAATGAAATTAATTATTCATATTTAATCAATGATTTGGAATATAGTATAGCCTGTGACACTGGTGGTAATTGTAGTCCTCCATTATTTCAGTCAGAATTCAGTTTTAAATCAGAGCAATTACACTCAGAGGAATGAATCATGGCATAGTTTATTATCACGTACTTGCATTTTTAGACTTCTTTCTAAATGTATTTATTCAAATTCCTTAGAATCGAAGTTTTAATCTGTTGCTTGTTAAAACAATTAGATTTAATCAGATAAACGTATGATCGTTATTCAAATATGGCTGTGGAACAATCAAGATTCGGTTAGTTTGAATGTATGAGACGTTTCGGTGAATGGAGCTAAAATGAGTTCTCACCGCCGTCGGACCTCGGATCAACCTGCAGCCTGGACTGTGACCTCTGACCTGAATGATGACTGGTAAGCTACAACTGCACTCATCAGATGTAATGTACATGCATCACACTAATATTAATGCATTGACTGTCAAATCCAATACGTCCATCATTGCAAACAATTTTGTCTCATCTCATCTACTAGCTTACGTGCATGTGGTCCTAATAAATATCAGATAACTTTACCCAGTTATTTTTTCTCATTAGCCATTATTCCACATATTACTAATTAATGAATTAAAAAATAGGCAATAGATTACAGGTAAGCTTCAACCACAGGTGTCTGCAGACAGCCGGGTAACTTCAGATCAGGGGCTTGAGCGTGACCTTTGTGCTTGTTAGTATTAGTTATCATGTGTAGTTTCACTCGCAACTACTGCTCTTTTATTGTTCTGACATTGTTTTCACTTTATACCTGGCGATGTGACGCGCAAAATCGATTGCAACTAATTTACAGATTCACAAACTTTCTACTGCTTTTAGGCGGAGCAGAGAATTCAGAGCTTAGAGAACAGACTGAAAACTGTTAATGGGGCTGAGGAGGGCGTGAAATGCTGCTTCCTGCACTTTTCCTAGATTCACTTAACAGATTATAATGAGACATTGTGGTTAATCTTGAGATTCATGTTCTGTAGTATCATATCAAAGTGATCTCAAAACCTGCGTGCATATGGTTTTGGGCTCTCATTGATTGTGTAATACAATATGTGGAGATCACAGTGTAATTAAGCACGATGCGTTTTGAATTACGAAAAAAAAAAAATATGAGCGGCTGTAATTGAAAAACACGTCGCCAGCCTACAAATGTTAACTACACTGAAAAGAACGGTGTGACTTTTTCTCTTCCAAGGTTGATTAGAGAGGCTGTGTTTCTGTCAGCTATAAATATTTTACTCGATCAAAAGCGTAAGCTACTGCAGTCAGTCAGGATGTAATGTTGGTTTAAAGGATGACTAATCAAAAAATTCTGTAAAAAAGCAAAAGAACATCACACAATCATAGAATTAGATGTTAATTGCTTTTCCAACTAAAACTGTCTTTTGCAGACACCTACTTCTTTGAAACATTTTCTCTCTCACATCCAGCTGTATGCAGGGGGAAACCTCTCAGAGCTCACGAGTATGCAGGTGACAGAGACATTGATTTATAATACACGGAATAATTCAATGCATCAGATCACTGACAATGAAACTCATTTTGAAATTCAGATGAATCAGTGCAAAAGCATGATGATCCATAACAGAGCTACGCGACCCCTTGTCTTAAATATTCATCTATAATATAGTTTTGCAGGCAGCGTACTGTGAATCATATTTGCATTAAAAAAAAAAAAATAGCTGACTGTAAGTGTTTTAATGTTTAACTATCCAGCTGAAGGATGACGCTTGTTAACGACCCAACAATTGATAAATTGTTCTTTGTGAATGTGGCCATGTGAAGCATGTGACATTTTTTTTTTAATCTACCGAGACTTCCAAAAACATTTTAGTCTGAAACATATCCACTATGGCAAAAAACACCAGTGTCCATGTGTGTATACAGATTGTTCATTCACAAGTTGGAAAAAGCTTTTAAGTCTCAAATCAAACAGACATGAAGCTAGAAACAGCACATGTACCTGATGTTTTCATGTCAGACGTGAAGGAGCATTTTACTCATGTAAATCAACATCTTAGTCATGAAACCATAACCTGTATTTGAAGGATGCATTTTCAGATGTTGATGTGTGTTTCAGTCAGTTATATCCTGTCTTTTCTCTTTCAGGTCGACTTGGAGATCATATGTATCACAACCGTTCCTCTGATATCAAAATTTGTTGGACATGACCTGATGAAGAGGAACTGCAGGACAGGCTTTATTAATAATGAATACATGAAACACAGAATTGAAAAACAGATTGGATTAATTGATGATAAACATGTAAATCTGGTTATTGTGCAAACACTCTGGGATTATTGGTACAATGACATAAATCTCATTCTTACTTGTTGCATTTGTGTCTGACAAATATGCATCACGTTGAGTTTAGTAGTTTGTTTATGTTAAAACTATGTCATTCGAATGGATGTAACTGTTAGTGTGCAATTAAAATACATAAATCTTAAATATTAGGTCTAAGTTTTTTTTTTGCAGTGTGATGAGATATTTTTGACACAGACGTTACAGTAAATTAACTTAAATGCATCAGGAGAAATCCCGGGAAACGACAAACCAGATTTGACATCAGCTGCTCTTCTGAAGAAAACATCACACGGCGCGTCACTGTCAGCCGCCAGTGATGTGCCGGGGTACAGAGACATTGTTTCCTCTGGCTTTCTTCCCAAAAGGTGTCACTCAATATCTGCCATGGAGAATCAAAGAGAGAACACCTCGCTACAGGAAAACGCCATCCGCCGCTCGTTGCTCGCTGCCATCTCGAGTTCTTACATGACGTGCAACGAGCCAAGGCAGACCGCTCGGGCTCCAGGCGCCACCACAAATTGGAACCCGCGAGGAACGTGAAACACTTGGCCGCGGAAAACAATTGGACATTTGGAGACTTGTGCTGCCTCTTTGCTGCGCGAGGAAACTTCTGAAAGACAAAGACAGGTGGAGGGATGGAGCGCAGCAATGTGGATGGATCTTTCAAGCAGAGCAAGCAGCAGGTGTGCAAACATGTCATTTGAGAAAGAGAGACAGGAAGGAGGGATAATGTTCAGCTACATTGTTAGAGATAGAGACGACATTGTATTTCCACTTGTACAGAGAAAAGAATTAAAAAGTCCGCAGGCGCAATTTGAGCAAGTTCAATTCTTTGCCCCGTGAGGAAGAATAAAAAGCACCTGGATGTGGCAAAAGGGAAGAAACAGGGTGGAAGGTGTCAAAATAAATGATGGAAAAACAGAGGCGGAGAGGAAGGTCTGAGGAGAGATCAAAGGAGCGTGAGGCATGCAGCAGCACTGGAAAGAGCACTGGAGAGCGAGGAGTGATAAGTCCGTGACAGCTGCAGCATCATTAGTGTATTAGGATCAATCCTCAAGACTCTTGTTTGCAGTCTTTGCCCAAACAGAGGCCCGGTGTCATTTATATGGACACGGCCATGCAGCTGCTGCGGCAACTTACTTCTCCCACAACTGCGATCTCTGATCTCTCTCCCGTCCACCTCCACACTCACCATCGGCACCGTGGGTATTTCTCTCATGCTCCGCGTGCCTTTGTCTGATCTTTGCTTCACTGATCTAAAGCCAGAGTTCAGCCATAAGTGATGCTTCTCTGTCGAGGTTCGTCTTTATTCTGCTTTCACATGTTGACATGAGACAACATGAGACTACAACTCTTACTATGCTCCGCGGCTCCACCCAGGTGGTTCGGCTACACCGTCGGCTTTGGCTCCCCCGTTGTTGTGGCTATCGGCTAATCAATTCCAGGCAGCAGGCAGTAATTTGCCAAAGACTGTGGGTGTGTGATTAGAGACCCTCACCAGCCTGAGCCAGGCAGCTGGAACACTTTGACAGCAGAGCGTGGTGGCAACACGTCGCACGCTGCCCGATTTACACGAGTGTTCGGATACACAAAAGAACTTGTAGCCGGCTTATTGTGTGTTATCGTAGATGCTGTTTGCTCCGATCTCTGCATGTGTTTGCGTTCGCTCACACGCACGCAGCTTGTTTGCCCTCCGACTGCTGCACAAACGTGTCCTTGAATAAGGTTGATTCCGCTCTGAGCTCATTTGAAACCGACTTTATGGCCTGTGTTGAGGCCGTTGTGTGTGGATGATAATAAATTTCATGCCTGACTGATTGCTCGTGTCATTATAGTAACATGTATATTCCTCGCAGATCATTACGCAGCCATGCCTTGCTATGCAGCCCTTTCTCACTCTGCTGAGCCTCTGTTTGACTTTCTCATTCTGGGCTTAAAACAATAATTGGAACGATGCTCATGTCAAAAGAGACATTACATCTACTGCCGGCACACACTGTTAATAATCTACACCGAGAAATAGCCTTTGATTTCCTTATCGGGCCCCTCAATTAATCCGGGCTTCCCCTTTTTGTTTGCATTTCAAGTCTGGTGAGTTATCTTCATCTCGGCGGCGGCAGGTTCGCGCCGGGGTTGGAAAAGCAGTGTCGCATTAACAGGAGAAGAAAGTCTTTGCATGTAACGCTTGTGCTGCCTTTCAAGGAAGGGAGAAGGGGTGAGAGCGAGAGGGGGAGATGACAATTAGCTGAGGCTGCCGTCTCATTTACTAAATGAGGCCTTTGGTCACCTTGTCTGGCCGAGACAACTGTGCATTGTGGCATACAGGATCTCATTGGTTCCCTTGTTTCAGGAGTTGATTGGTTAACCTGCTGAACTTCATTATGATACATTAGACTCGTATTATTTCACATGACAGCACTTGTGTTTTGTGTGAGCTCAGCGCAGGCACCTTCATGTACACATGACCTGACCGTTTCTGATCTGTCGGTCAATTGGTTGATCAATAAGATCAATTTGATTGCTGGTGTTACTTTCATGAGGAGGAAAGCGCTTCTTAATCCATCGGCACCGGAATCACCGGAGCAGCTTTCAGTCTGCACATACGACCTTCGACAGCCAATCGGATGGTGCTGTGGGCGGGACATTGAACAAGTGGTGACTACAGACAGAGGGCGTTTTTGCTCATTGCAGGATTTGCCTTTTCACACATGCAGCACACATCAGGAGACTGTCCATGTCAGACATCTTCTCATCTATTGGAAATACATTCGGTGTAGGCGCCATCAAAGTTATCAACACGCCCACTCGCTCGCTGTGAGCTCTTCAGAAAATGACCTGCTCTTTTCACGCATCGGCTCAATCGGACATTATATGGACTTTGTACTCGGGAGCTGGCAGGTTAAAGTCCGGTTAATGTGCGGTCCAGCTGGCATTTGTGTTCTCACATACAGCTCATTCAGATAATGTCTAGATAAGTTCAAGGCTGAGTGAGAGAGAGGAGGCTGAATCAGACTGAGGAAAAGGGAAGAGAGAGAACAAATTCTTCACCATAGACGAGTTAGTTTGAATCGTATATAGAATCTGACCAAGATTTGGACAAAGAAAGAAATATACAGCACCTTATCATTATCACTTGCTCTTCTCTTATATGTGAGCAACAGTTTTTTTTTCAGTGCATACAGCGCAGATCTTCGAACACACGCAAGAAATATCTGCTGTGTCAATGCATTTATCAGAAGCGGTAAAGCTCGAGGCTCGACTCGGCGGACAAACAGAAACCCGACTCGTAGGTGACTCACACCATTTCCCACGGGCACGTCTGAATCATTGTAATGGCCTTAACAGCAGCTGTGTCTGGTGCGTGTGCCTGTGCATTAGTATGTGCTCAAAAAGAAGGAAAAAAAAAAATCTCTGTTTTTCTCCTCTTCTCTCCAGCAGACATGTTCAGCCCTCCATCCGTCTCTAATTGCCTCAACCTCACACATCATTTGTGTTTCTGCCATAAAAAGAAACATTGAAACTCTACCACTGGGGATCCATAACCGTTTTCCAGCCTATATGCTTTTTATTGCCGTATTTAGAGCCTTCATAAATATAGAGCAAAGCATTAGGGAAAAGAGAACTACTGAAGAATCACAGCCAAGACACCTGCTGCTATTTCTGTAGATAATCGGCCAGACAGACGAGAAGAATGGCAGGCAGACGGTCAGACGGACAGGAAGACGCACGGAAAGAGGAAACTGAAGCAATAGCAAAAACATCATCCAGAAATGTTACTTACTTACTGAAATCACTCACAGTGGGTACAAATCACAGATTAGATATTAAACCTCACAATAGACACATAGAAAACTGTCTGCACCCAAACAAATCAAGTCAGCCCAGGTGTGTGTGTGTGTGTGTGTGTGTGTGTGTGTGTGTGTGTGTGTGTGCGTGCACTCTCAACCTGCCGGCATTAAAAACACATCGTCATCTTACACACATTTTGCCTTCCATTGCCTTCCCCTCGCTCTCTAGCTCTTCCAGCCCTTGCTGATTATGCACAGCCAGGTTCATATACACATACGCACGCACACACACACACACACACACACACACACACACAGAGCCATACGCCCCCAGATTGTTTAGCATACAGCAGGCATTCGCTCATTGTTCTGCGGGAGTCTCAAGGTCAACAAGTTCCCTCCCTGATAGACTCAACATGGAGAGGACGGAGGATGAACAAAAAGGCAGCGATGCATACACAGACATCGGCCTCACGCGTTCGCAGAGACACAAACACACTTGACACACACACACACGCGTGCAGCGGTGCACTCACAAAGAGAACATAAATTCATCACAACAAAGCAGGCATTTACCAGGGCCGTTCTCTGACCCCAGTAACAAGGTGTCCAATAAAAAATGTATATCCTCTCCTGCCTCGTGCACCGTGCACGCACACCTACAGCCAAACAGCTGAATATTTCAGTGCTCCGTCATGGTACTGTTTCGTCTTAGTCAAAGCAGTTTGCATTGTTCTTTATGTTGAATTGTTTCAGCTTATTTTGCTTTGCTTTCAGTTTTATTTTGCAGAACTGTAGCCACCTTTTCACATTTGGCAAACATTGAAATTAATTTATATCATAAATCACAATATAAAGACCTCAGTAGTTTTTAATGAAGAAAAGTAGACTAAATTAGATGCACTGAATTTTAGTTTGCTTGTTTAATGGTTTCTTTATGAAAGAAAAACTACTTATAAATGACAACAGTTCATTGTTTACCTACATTTTATTTATTTATTTATTTCTGTATATTTCTATATAGGTGATGACTTTTTTGTATTTTAATATTCAATCTGTTCAAATTCAAAAATTACAATATGGATGACAAAAAAAATGTCAACTTGAAGCTTTTCTGAACTTTAAGTGCATCTCATCTCATTTCAAGAATAAACTTCCACGCCTGAAATTCACGCCCTCGGCAGCCTGTGTGGGTGTTGATAATATTCACTCTTGCCCGTTTCATGCTGCGTCTCTTCATTCATGCAGCCTGGAATTAACAAACACATTATGCTGAATGGATAATAATGACACTAAGCATTCTTAGAAGTAATGTATCCACACAGATGGATGGACAGATTGTGAATAAAGGTGAAGCTGTTTACTAGCTTTTTAATGTGCGACTGTCGAACACAAACAGTTTGACAGTATAGTTTCGATAAGGGCTTTGAGACTGTGGGCGTCCTCTCACCCTCCCTCTTAGTTTTACTTGCTTAGATTCGCTCAATTCGATGCCTGTGGGTTCATGATTATGCTATTTGATCCCAGCAATCGAGCCCAGAGAGCCTCGTATCGCAGTTTGACGACTTCACACTGCACCAAATGCATGAAAAGGTCAAAAGGTTTGTCCTGAGACCTTTTATTAGTTTCTGACTCTGGGAAAGTGTGAAAAACAGTACAATTCCCCAAACTGCTGTATCTCTGAACTCTTGAACCAAATCACACACATTTAGGCTGCTCTATGAGATTTCCTTTAGATAACTAATGTAATATTTATTTACATCCATTCACTGAGCTGGAAACTGTTTTGAGCCTCCCACTTTGAAAACCTCTCATTTAGGCTGCTTGAAATATCTGCATGTTACTTCTCAGTTGTTCAAACTTGATTTTACACCTGTTTGTTTGGATTTATGTCCAATACTAACATTTAGTGCAGATGCGAGATGGAGATCTTTTATGTAGTGAAATGAAAGAGTTCATGTCCTGTCTGAGACCAACAGATATTAACCCTGAACACTTTGAATCTGTCTGAGATTTTTCAAAATTGTCTCTTATCAATGTCTTGTTGCATTTAAATGACTTGAATGTTCTCCGTTAAAGTGAAGGATGTAGATTCTTTGGCCAAGTTGAAGGTTTAGAAAACACACCATTTAGGAGCCACTGTATTATACACGTTGTTTTGCGATGGCTTTAATGGATAGGTGACGTGTGTTTTTCAGGCTCACGCAGCGCCCCACTGGTTTTTAGCTCTTTAACTGATTATGGGTATCTCTGCACTTCACTTATCTTCACTTAGCCAGACGGCGAAGGAAGACAAAGACGTGGCTTTTTTCATGACTCAATTAAAAGTTTCTTTTCTTCTGCTGGCGACGCAGAAGAAGACTGGATTCAGTGTGTGTGTGTGTGTGTGTGTGTGTCGGTGCACAGGATGAGATGTGGCTTTATTGCTCAGAGTGTTAGCAGGCAGGGGAGCCGGTTGAAGTTTCATCTCTTCTCACTGTCAAAGGCAGTCAACCGCAGTTAGGCTACACCTCACAACCATCAGAGTCCACACACCCACCTGTCTTTTTATTCCTTCATGAGAACATTTCGTATGACATTGGCATGACTGAATGCACCGTGAGTTTTTAAAGGAGGAGACTCTATTATCATGCAAGAATGATAGATCAATAGATTGATCGGTCGATTGATCTTGCACGCTCAGTGTGAAATAATGAGGTTAAGCTACTGATGTTTCCTCGAAAAGCATCAGCGGGGCCATAAGTTACTGGCACCTGCTGCGTTTTTGTCTGTTCCTGAGAGAGAGAGCTCCTCGCTTTCTTTCTCAGTTACTCCCCTAATTCCTTCAAGTCCCCTCCATTTATTCCTCGCCCTCCAACCCTTCAGCGCCCTCTCATTTTCCTCTTTGTCTCTCTCCCTTTCACTCAATTCCCCCTTTGCTAATTCTAATTAAAGACAAGAAACGTCATCTTTTATTAATGGTGCTGTTAATGAAACAGGCGCCGCTTTTGTCAGGGACAAAAGTTTCCACCAATTACTTCTCCGCAATTAAAGTCGAAGAGAAAGATTCTTGATTCCCGGAAGAGTATTTTGCTCAGATTCCCCTGGTGCAGTGTGCTTTTTAACCATATGCTAAAAGCCTGAGATCCTTGTGGGCTTTTATGCCTGGAGGCTATAATCAAAGAAAGGTATGCAGGGAACAGTGGAATTCAGATCACAGCTCTCTTTGTATTATTATTAGTATTTCCCTGGGCTAAATCGTTTAGAGTAACTAAGCATTTTCTTCTTGTGGTAACGTTAACATGGATACTATTTCTTCTTCATACATACATTCAGGATGTTACATGCTTTAAGGAGTCATTTCACCTCAAGGAGCTAAGGGATGGTTTTGCTTCTGACACCTCGGGCAAAGCGACAAAGCCACAGTATTGTTCAATCTGAAGCTCAGCATGTTCTTGGTTGACAGAGAACTCAAACTGGCTGCGGCATTTTCCTCCCTCAAACACCTCAGTCAGACAATAGACAGACGGACAATGAGCAGAAAGCTGAAGTTTTTTGAACCGACACCTTTGTTGCATTTACCAAAGCAGTACCTTTTTTGGTACCACTCAATGAGGCACCTTGCATCAAGGCTTTATACGGAGCCTTTTAATCATATCGCATCATCTTTACCCAGTTGTCATTGCAGATGTTCCAGTCTGTTTCATTTTTACCAGAAGGACCTTGTGGTTCGAGAGTTTTCTCAACTGCTTTCTCCAAGGTTAAGAAGCAACTTTAAATCTCCGCTTTTAAACCAACCTGCATGAGGAGTCCTTGAAGTCCTCAGAACACAACACAGGTGGGCAAACTGCATCTGCTGATGAACATCATGCAATATGATTAAAAGCTTCAGTTGATTTCTCCATCTTTGCTCCCAAGATCAAACGAACTTTGAACCTCGGTTTTATATGTTGTAACTAATGATTTTATGAATGTTAATGAAATATTTATTAATGTTATAGCTAGCTATAGCATAGCTAGCTTTTTAGTTCATTTAAAATGTCAAACATGACTTGCATCTGTGTTTGATATCTTGCGCAAGAACTTTGCAAGTAGTCTAAAATTTGCAAAGTTTACTGATTTCTTGTTTTGGATCAGAAAATATCTGATGAAAAAACAAGACTAAGACCAAACATTCAACACCAACTTTGATCTGTTTTCACACTTGAGCCCACAGAGCAAGAAGGTTTGAGTCCATCATCAGTTGGACAGACTGGATTTCATTGTTTTCAAAGCTCAGTCATTGCTGGAGGAAAGCTAGCATCTCATCACCAGGCTATTTTCCACACTTTGTTTTCATCACACCTGAAAAAGAAATGGTGAGGAACGATCCATTGCGCTTACAAATTCACAGGTAGTTACGAAAGTGATAGGAACCACAGATACACCGGTGATGCCCCAATTAGTTAGAGAGGCGCCCAGAGTTAAAGCCGTCCGTGTCTCCCTTGAGTGGTTTGTTATTGACAAAACTGCTTTGTGGCAATTTGTGAATAACGGTCCTCTTTTTATGTGTAGGTTTGAGTGTGAGTACATTCTCAGCGTACGAGGAAATAAGCCATTAAACTGAGGCACCGCACACGGGCCGCGGACAAAAACACACACTCGCCCACCCTCCCTCCTCCACTCAGCATGTCAGGCTTTTTTCATTTTTCCCAGCAGCGTGCCGTATTCTTGTGAGTGGCTGCTCAATCACCTCACGTAGAGAGAGAAGACTGGACGGACCCACTGAGAGCCTAATTAACCCTAATTAAAGACTAAAAATGATAATAGAAAAGTGAGTTGAGCTGAGCTGTGAGCTGTGACATGTTGACTGGAGCTTTCTTTCTTTCTTTCTTTCTTTCTTTCTTATTAACATTGTGAAGGTCTTCATATGCACGTGACTGAGTGTGTTTGATTTTTTAAAAATTTCTTTTTTCCCAATAATTTAATTAATTGATTAACTGTTTAGTGTTTGAACTGTCTGAGCACAGTAAAATGACTATAATGTTTTCCTGGAGCACAAGCTTGTTTTGTCCAACCAACATCCAAAGATCCTCAATGCATAACTCGATGAAAGACAGAAAAGGAACAACTTGATGAACTGGAAAAGTTTGGCTCCTTTGCTTGATGACTGACTCAAACTATTAATCCTCAGGTCTTCTTCTAATTGATTAATCATCTGCAGCGTGAATGTTTTTACAGGTACAGGTGCGTCCTCTCACCTGTTCTACCCAGCATTCCTTTCTGCCTTACATACTGTCAGTCGTATTTCTGTCCCGAAGCCGACAGACGTGCTGCGAAGGATGTGTCAGCCTCATTATTTAGCAGCCTTATAAGCCCTGATAAGGTTCCTTGTTTGGGGGCCAGTGAGAGAGGAGGCCCAGATACGATAGTGTCCACGTGTGTGATTCACCGAGCCTGTTCGCCACCTCGCTCTTCATCCTATCCTCCGTGTAGGAGGCAGATTACAGGGCAGACTAATGAATGTCACTCTAAATGAATGACCAGAGCTGCCAATTGTACCTCTGCCCCCTCCGCCCCGCGGGCCTATCTCCCCTCGCTAATGATTAAATACCATACACTTACTCCTTCCTCCCGTCTTCTCGTTCCCTCGTGGCTGCAGTTCTACCTCACCTTCTCCCTCCTTTCAAACGAGCTCGTTACTGTCCCAGATGAGAGGAAAAATTGGAAATGGTATCCCACCCTCTCTGTGGATGAATGGACGGATGGATGGGTGCTTCTTTGATTGTTTCCCTGTGCAGGCACAATACAGCTCCGAGGAGCGGTGTAATGGCGTTCTCAGAGGTTTGACAAGGTGGATCTAGCTGCTGCATTGTGCGTATTGCGGATTGGGGTGGCGGAGGTAATGTGATTTCTGACTGAAGCGTGGCGAGGGTAGGTTGAAAATTTGATGTCTACAGACCGTCGGGCATTTTCTCAGTGTGTGTGGGTGACTTTCTGTGTGTGTAAAAGGGGGGAGGGAAGAAAGAGATGGCATTGCTCATGTGTCAGTTTTGCACCATTGCAATATATAGAATAAGCATGATTGTGCGTGTTTGTCTGTATCTGTGTGTGTGGGCTCGTGTAAGTGTGCTTTTTGTTTTGCCCAAGACTTCATGTCATTCCTCGACTGTTTCGCCCCCCGAGGCTAGTTTTGATGTGCTGGTATCTGATTTGGCACCCTTCCACACTACCTCATAACCCCGTCGCCCTGAAGGAAACAGAAATTTTACAGCCTCTCCTTTCTGTCTATCCATCGCCTTTTCCTGTGGGGTCCTGATCCGGCGGGTGTCTGTCCATCACACTGCCTGAATGAATGTCCAGAAATGCTTTGTTTCATCCCCGCAGGCATGAAGACCTATCTGATGATATAGGAGACAGCTACCGTACATACGTGCCCTTTTTGAAATCATTCCAGCACATTCTCTTTTGTCACTGCGGAAAAGAAAGTTGGATTATTTGAATCTGTGATTGACTGATATCATTTGCTGTGATCTGATATGATAGAGCGTGTCACTTCCGCTATCTTGTATCTGTGTTTGCCGTATTCTTGTCTGTGCTATAATAGACAGTTTTCATTCCCTATCTCTGTGCAGGGAAAACCTGTGCTCAGGTTTAATCCTGTTAATGCGAAAATCTGATAATGGGCTGTAGCCTATAGCACAAAGGCAATATGTGTACGACTGTGTGTTTGTGTGAGAGAGGATGTTGGGTGCAATATAGCAAAAAACAGGAAGGAAAGACAAAGATACTAAAGTAGAGACACACCTAGATTTCACTCTTGCGCCTTCGAGTTAATACATTTTAGGGGAAAAGACGCACATTGAGAATCAACTCAGCCAGAACACTGAAGCATTGACTGATGAAATATTGATTGATAAACATCGAGAGAAATTTTGAATGTAATTCAATATCTGACCTTTTCTTTGAAACTTATGTCAGCAGTATAGAACACAGCCAATCTCAGGGCGGCAGACGTCCTCAGAATGTTAATTCATAAATCAAAACGATGGTTATCATTATGTGGTCAGTCTCATTCTGAGGTTTGACTAAATTACTGTTGTCAGCCCCCACTCAGATACAATCGTTCAAGCTGTCACATGCGCCTGAACGCCATTGACAAAACATCATATTTCAAGTTTTTGATTGTCGAGCACTGGTGAAATGGATCGAGATGTTCGTGCATTATTCCTTTCTCTGCACTAATTTAAACCCATCAGGTCGGAGCTGCATGTGATTGTGGTTGTGAAGACGAGGCCAAACCATTGCTGCAATTTCCCAATTGAGCTATGTTCCAGTCTTAATCCATGATCATGAGCTGTGGGTAATATTTGGGTCTTTAAGATATTTTATGGTCCAATTTGCATGGGTTGAGTGACGGGCCAGTGCAAAGTACACTATGTTTTCAGAGGGAGTTTAAAAAATAAAATCATCTCAACAAAGATTCATTGTTGTGTGACAAGCTGTCGTATAACCCCCAAGTGTCGGCTCCATCCACCTACAGATCTGGAAATAACAGCTCACACAAAGCCAACTAACTGATAAATAATGGTTTTATGCAGGTGTGGGTGGATGAGAATTTCTTAATTGGATAAAATTGTCAGGTCGGGCCAGTTGGATAATTGATGAGTGTGTGCGTATGAAGGTGATCATATTCGGCGCTGAAATACACATCTCTGTAGAACATGATTGAAATGATGTTCCTCCCACCTGACCTGGGGTCGCTGGGAGAAGTTGGATGGATGGATGATAAAACAACTTCAAGTATTTGGCGGATTCAGTGCTTAAGGGAGACCAACTTGACATGACTGTAGTTCTGATTTTACAACAGCTCGGGGTCAATGCAGTCAGCACTTGTGAATCACAATTACTTAACTGAAAGTAACTTCTTTATACAAAGCCTCTAGGTGCCATTTTTTTTCTTTTTACTTTTCCCACAGTGCAACAAAAGACAGATTCATACTGTGTAATGGAACTGAAACCAACTGCATTTCAACCGGAGTGGATTGCGACATGTCAATCTTTGTTTCTGTTCATCGCAGAGAGAGGGAGAGAACACAGAGAAAATGATGAAACAACCGGGAGACATTTTATGGATTCTGGACTCTGTTCTCTCAAAATAACACATGTGAAAGGGCTGCTGTGACCTGTGTAACCCCCCTGCCAGCGTACGTATGCGAGGGTGTACATGTTTGTGACTAGTTGATTGGGCTGTAGCTCTGAGGGCTTTTATCCAAGTGGGAGGCAGGCTGCGAGGGATGGACGGATGCAAAGGGAAAAAAAAAAAAAAAAACAGATGATCAACTAAGCATAACAGCTGTGGAAGTATTCACGAAGTATTTTATCTCGCCAATAGGAGTTCTTCTTAATGGCACTAAAACTTCCGAGCTTCATCTTAAGATGTGTTCACAAAGCCATGTGAGCATCTTTTAGCAAGAAATAGAGAGAATTCTTCAGCTTAGAGAAAAAAGGCTTGCGACTACGTTGCTATGGATGATAAGTCTTTGCTGGCATCTCCATCACAACAATGCAACAGCAGGAGGCTCAAATAATGTTGCTACATTCATAATGGCGACGTATTCAAAGCCGACTTGCTTGGGATCTTACATGTTGTTGACAGACGCCGTCCAAGTGACGTCCAGCCGTGTGTTGAGTGAGACAGACCGTTCTGTCTTTTGATGCTGCACCAGTCGTTGTATGCTGTTATTCAATAGTTATCATGAGGAGGACGGAAGTTTAGACAAAGTTTCTGCCGACAGACGACAAACTTGCTGCACTCATTGAAATACTCTTGCATTTGAAGCACTATCGACATTGTTATCAGGTAGAAGGCAGAGGTTGGTGGTTGTGATTTGAGAGTCCTCTGGATGACCCCTAACTTTTCACAGACTCAGGAGCTGGTTTTAATGCTAAAACACTCAGTCAATAACTCTTGTCAAAGAGTCCTTTAGCAGTTTAGTCTTCCACTTACATAAAGATGGGGAACTCACGAGTGACAGATTTAAATATAAAAGGTCAAAATCAATGCAGCAGAATGATGCATCCTACACTTCCCATAACGCATCCTGCTTACGTGCATAATCGTCTCATTCACCACTGAATCACCAGCCTCTAAATTGAAATCCAAGCTTAAGCTGATATAAGCCCGATGACTTCACTGTAACATCTTCAGGGTTATTGTCTCTAAATGTACAAACCTCGTCCACAGCAAGTTTTTGCACATTCCCCATGACGACATGTAAAAATTGGCGTCGCTCCCCTTTAATTTCAGACCGACGAGTTTTCCCTGAGCTAATCTTAGCTCCTTAAAATGTTTTGTGTGCGCGGCCCCTGAAACACAAGAAAACTTAAAAGAGCAAGACAACAGGGTGAGAGGAGGAGGAGAGAGAGACATCAATTAAACATGAATGCCAAGCAGGGCGAGGGTTTCACTCTGTTTGTAATTGTAAATATTTGATAAGGCAAAAGACAACTCACTTAGCACACAACCATATGCTAACAATGGCATTATGAGCTGCCAGGCTTGTGAGCCGCGTGACAGGGCCTCCCCCTCCCCCGGGCTCCAACTGCTGGGCATGCTGGCGTGGCACACACACAAACACACACACACCTAGACAGGCGAACACATGTGGTTCCATACTGCTGTTTATGTCAGCGGCGTTTAGCTGTGTGTAGGATGACACCTCAGCTCTCGGAGCCAAAACAACATCAAGCTGCCACAATATTAGCTGCAGGGACGGGACCCCTGTCTGCCCCGCCGCTCTCCAGAGGGACCACATACCAGGCCTCTGCATCCCTCACACCTCACCTCACCGCCACCTGCTATCCAAAGGGTTGGATGCCCTTCAATGTCCCTGTCCCTCTTTTCCCTCCCTCCCTCTTTTGGTTCCATTTACTTTCCTGAATTTTAGGGTTATTACAACCTGGGTGTTATTTTTAGCCACACTGGTGACGTGGCTCGAGAGACGGCCTTGATGCAGACGAAATATCTCATCTATTGAATGTACAGATATCTGCGGTGCACAGAGGAGGAGCCTCTGACTTTGGTGAACCCCTGACTTTTTATCTGGCAACGCTAGCAGTTTGACATTTGTGGTTTTAATGGAAACGTCTCAACAGCTCTTGGATGAATTGCCATGAAGGTCATGTGCGCCACAGGATGAATTGCTTTAACTTTGGCGATCCCTTAACCTTCATTCAGCGTCATCATCAGGTCACATTTTTACACGTACAATACTTTGGTTTATACCCAAATATTGCATCATCAAGGACGTTTCCCTGCCTCAGCTGTGCTTTCCGTTAGATGCTTGACAGCCAATGTCAGCATTGTCACATGCTAAACCAAAATGATGAGCTTAGTGTTGCCACCTTCAGTGTGGAAATAGGGAAATAAGGGAGAAATAAATCCTCAGGCACTTCGTTTCCTGCATTCTGGTGATTGTGTTATGCACCAATTTGTGCTTTTCATGCATCAATTTCAAAGTCGTCTGCTGCTCTCGACATGAACGCAAAGGAAGAGTCAATAAGAGTAAAGCTGCACTGTATAAAGGATTAAAACATGAGATCGAAGACGTGGAAATGTTTGGTCTGTCAAAATGAGTCCACTGCGCCTCCTCTGCCTCGCTCGGTTGTGGTGGTTCCCTGCTGAATGTTGCTTCAGGTCAGACAGTGGGCAACAGAAAATCTACAGGTTATCTTGTACTCGTTCCCACTGACAGGACTGATCCACTCATGATCCGTCCGCAGTTCAGATCTGTGCTTGGACAGCCTCTTGCTTTTTATTGGCAGGCTTGAGCTGGAGTCATTCTCTTCCTCAAAGTCTGATTTAATTCTCCGCTGTGCCTCTTGGAAACTCTTTTGGTTTTGTGATTTCTCATGTCGTTCCAAGCACATGAAAACATAATGTATGCCTCAGAGTGGGGGGCGCACGGAAATACAGGACAAATCGCGCCGCTTCAAACCACCAACGTGGCCGAAACTACATCAAGACGATAAAAAAATGGAGACGAAGGAAACTTTGTGAGAGCAAATTAAAACTTTTTACAGACTTCCTGTGTCAACTTTGACCTTTGAACTTACTGGTGCACAGTTTTTCTTTGCAATGACAGACTATTACTTATTCAGACTTGGGCTCAATTTCACTTCTACCTCTAAATAATGTGGTTTTATAATCTGGCTAAACTGTCTGGTCTGATTGTCTGAACTTCTTCTCCCACTTCCTCACTCAGCCTCACTCCTCCCTCTCTCCCTCTCTTTCTCTCCCACTGGCATTTTTCTACTCCCTCGCTGCCATTTCTCCCCCATCTCTTAAACCGCTTCTCGCTAATTACTTCTTTCTCGTGTCTCCTCCCTGCGATTAAATGACAGTAGATGTCGGGTCTTTTGATTCTCCTCCCCTGCACGCCCCTCACAGTAACAACGGCAACATTGTCTGACATTAAGCCGCTCGCACTTACAGGGCCCCCGAGTTGAAAGTGTCACTTCATTTAAGGGAGAGTTGAGCTTTTTTTTTTTTTTCTTCCGACTGCTGCTGTCTGCCTTTTATGTGACGGCCGACAAAACGCCTCAAACAGGAAGTCATATGAAACAGGCTGGCTGGTGATGAGGATGGTTAAGGTGGCGGGAGAACGGTCATTTAGCGGGCGGCGACTGGACGTGTGAGGTGCCTGCTGATTTTTCTGCAGATTATGGTTTTCTATTCAAAATAGTTTTAGTCCACGCTTGTCTGTTGTGTGTGTTTCTTAAATGGCCTTCCATGAATATTACATGCGTGGCGGAAGACGAAAGGGATCACAACCGAGAGGAGGGGAGAGGAAATATATGACAATGGAGCAGAACAGTAAGAAAAGAGGAGATAGGAGGGGAAATAGAAGCAGAGAATGAAAAGAATTGAATTGAAAAGACTTGAATAGAGGCGAGTTAAAGAGAGGAGAGCAGAACAGAGGAGATGAGTGGAGAGAAGAGGATGGAAGATGACAATGGAACAAAACAACAGGAAGAAGAGAGGAGGAGAGTGGGGGAAGAAGAGTTGGGAATAGAACAAATCAGCTGGATTGAAATGACTTGAATTGAGCTGAATTAAACTGAAGAGAGGAGAGGGAAGGGAAGAGGAGGAGGAGGAGGAGGAGAAGGAGGGGAGTTACTGGCCAGCGTGGATGCAGCATGAATGTTGATCAGGCGATTTTGCTGGTTTACCTATGCATGCTCAAATAGGCCGCCCTGCTCAGACTGAGGGAGCCTTGTTTATGGAGAGAAGACCAAATCCTCCAATCAATCATGTATGAGGCTGCACGCTTCTACACACACACACACACACACACACACACACACACACACGCTTTTTTTTCAGTCTCTGACACATGCACAAATATACATCCCCACACAAACACAAGCCACTCTGGAGACATCACAGTGGGACACATGACGGAATACACAAGCACGCACACACACCATCTCACACACACAAGGGGATCCAGATTATTTACTTACAGTACAGTACCTGCATTTTAAGGCCTCGGGGGCTCTCCGGCGTGCGTAGGTGTGTGCGTAATAACACAGCACTCCACCTCTCCGCCTCGCTCTTAACTGTACATAACAAAACACACACAAACCAACAGAGAGATGATGTACATCTCAGCAGACGCTTACGCCGCATATTCCCTCCGCTGCTCTGTTTGGTATTAACTGCGGCGCTCCTCTCTCCTGGTGGAGTTTTGCAGTTGCCTGCCTAAGGAGACCTGCTGCTTTCAGCTTTAATTTAAAGAAGAAAAATGGTCTGCGTTAGACATAAAAAAAAAAAAAAAACCCTTCAAGCTTCTCCACAGTTTGCATTTTTGTCAAATTTTCTTTTGATTGCTTTATTATGCAGTCGATAACACATGCACAGTAGTTATTCATTTCAGCTTATGTCAGACATTTATATGAATCTATATTGTAAAATATCCAGTGCTGTGTGTGTGTTCATGTGTGTTTTGGTGTTTTAATGTTCAGCTTGTTAAAGACTGGACAAAGAAGTCGGGAATGAATCCACCACGAGTGAAGATTCCCTTGACGTTTTTTTTTTTTTTTTTTCGCTGATTTAAATTACCTTGATCTACGGTAATTTAAAACGTTGCCGTGAGCGAGACACTCGAACGAAGAAGCCCACAAAGGGACAAAAAATTATGCTGAAGTTGATTTTTAATTTTTCAAACTTCGGAGCTAAGATCAGCCTCTGCAATTCCAATATTCGGATTACTCATGGTGTGCTGGTTTTGTCTGATGAGTCTCTTGTGATTCTGCTTCCTGTTCTTTCGATCTTTTCTGAAGCCTGACACTCGTGTATCGTGTCGTGTATTTTCTTCTGGACTGCAAAACAACATCTTGTAAATTTTGAGGCAGTTCTTCCTGCAGATGCGTTGCAGATGGGAGATCTGCAGGATAGGATAATTATTTGACGACATGACTAAGGGTAAAAAAAATTATGACTGATTTTACCCATCCAAATATGCAGCAGTTGTGTTTATTGCTACAAAAGACACTGTTCACGGCATTTTACGGTGAATGAAATCCTCCTGCGCCTTTCACAGCTCAGAAAATGCTTCCGATAATTGAAAATAAAAATTGGGAGAAAACTCAACTCATCACAGTCTCTCTAAATAAATAAAATCTGCTTTTTGGATTTGTGAATCAGTCTAAATAAATCCAAATAATTTCAAGTATTTTTTTCAAATAAAGCCTGAAAATACTGAGCCAAGTATCATTCAAATGTATTGGTGTACAGTATATAAGGGTCACTGCTCCTTTGTTGCTTCTTCTATCAAGAGGGACGGGACATGAGCAGAAATGCCTCATTGTTGCTCCTCACTGTCAAATCCTGGTGCATCGCTGTGTGACAGAGTGATATCACAGCCTGTCACACACTCTGTAGCCACAAACCAACACTGACTCTTTGGTCCCTGCTCTTCGGAGGTTCAGCTCCCGGCATTGCATTGTGTGTTGGTGTGTGTGTTTCAGATGGACTCTGGCGGTTTTGGATGGTTTCATCTGAGCACCCTTGTGTGTACAGTAGGACCAAGGTGTCAAAAACGCTCTCCATCCATACATCAACCTGCCTCCCTTCTTTTTTTTCCCCTCCATGCATCACTCATCCATGTGCATTTCTGTGATGCTGAAAAAAAAAAAAAGTTACCATCGACACAGCAATGTCAGCATTCAGTGTTTGCAAGTTAGTACAGTATTTAAACATGTGCTCGAGCGCTCACATGCACCAGTTGTACTACTGGCTTCCTAGTGCGCCTGCATTACTCCAGACTGGCAATTAAAAACAAGCCATTCACTTATCAGGAGCATATGTTCCCACCCACTCAAATCACATCTCATCTGCTTCCCACTACCAGTACCGCAGTCGTGTCTGTGTCTGTGTCTATGTGTAAGAGAGCTGGAGAGGGGAGGAAGAGGGGCACTTCTCAATCTGACACTTCACAGCGTGTGAAATTTAATTAAACACGCCACGCAACCATCCACACATACACGGGTATGTACACACACTGGAAAATCTCATGCAAATATAATGCATAGATGCAGTACACATTTTTCATTATAAGCACATTGTCTCGTAGACGGTCCCTTTTGCTTTCCTGTTATTGCCTTTTCAGAGGCAGTTAATGTAACATTTCCAGTAAAGACACATTACAGGCCTCTCTGTGTGTGGTTAACTACGCAACTGTGAGAGTCAAGTCAAGACTCAAACATGGATCATTTCTGTAAACAGTCTTGAGCACACTAATACCTTGTGGCCAAAACTTCCTGGGCCCTCATGAGCACCCGTAGGTGCCCTTGAGCAAGGCGCTTAACCCCCAGCTGCTCCGGTGGAGCTACCCAGGAGCAGACAGATCAGACAGTCAACAGATGTTTGAGCTTCCAGGTGTTTCGCTCTGGCAGGCGCAGGGTGCTCAGTCTTACCTTGATTTAAGAAAAAAAAAAAAAGTAGTAGTCGATTTTTGAAATGTTGCCTGGTTTGTTTCAAACAAGCAGACTCAACTCTTTAGTCAATACTTGTTCAAACTTACTACTGAGCTTAGAAATACAAGAGTCAAGAGTTCAGAGGAGAGTGATTCTGAGACACTTGAGTCTTTCCCACGCTCCCGCATTTTGGGCTTAATTAAACAAAACCAATCTTGATTAAAGGTGTTTAATTAATAACTCCAGTGACGTTCAGATTCTCCCCTTTTTTCCATTTAGAAAACCGTGTGGACCTTTTAACATTAGAGGCCATTAACGATAAATTCTAAATGTTTGATGAGTCACTGTTGGCTCTGTTTGGCACTTTTTTTCTGCTGCTGTTAGTCAGTGAAGCTCTGTGAAACATTGCTTTAACTGAAGATCCTGTTACATGTTTTCCTGAATGGAAATGAACTGAAACATTGTGCACCTGTGAAGCTTGCACTTTATTTCAAATTTACATTACATCCTTTCAAAGAGCAGACTTTTAGTCCCCAGTCTGAGTGGAGTTTCAAAACCACTGGATCCTACTTTTCCCATAATGCAGCTCAGGAGGATCTGTCATTAGACCCCCTCTGCCTCCTTGATGCCCACTTCTGCACCTCCATTTTGAAACACAGGCTTTTCTGTTACCAATTTAAATCTCAAGCCGAGATAATCGCTGCCACCAATCACTTTGACGTCATCATCTGTATTTTCCAATCTTTAAACTTCATCCAGAGCTACAGAAGACCTTTAACAACTATTTTCACAGGCTGAGTATTACTCCTCATAATTAGTACAATGACCTTCATGTGTAAAATTAGTCCAGCGCCACTTTAAGAAAATATAATATTTATCTGAAAATTGTTTTTCAAGTATTTGGGCTCTATTTTTGTGCCAAGACTGACATAAACAGCACTGTGAGATGTTACTTACCTGACCATGAAATGTGCTTTGCCCTTTAGTTGGTTATTTTTGTGTCCTCTGCAGCAAACACGTTGCAAAGGTGCATGAAAAATACATGCAGAAGAGACCGTGCAGGACGAGGTGTCGCCACGTTTTTTAACTGAATAACATCTCTCTCATGTCGCTCATGTATAAATAGACGTTCAGCGCCTCGCATTGGGAAACCACCAACCCCTGCTATGACGAAAAAATTGTCTTTTCAAAGTGAGTTGATATTGCAAACTTGCTTTCACTTGGCCTACATATCACTTTAACCGAATTCTATCAAAGTGAGTTTCGGGGCTTTGGTGCTGATGTGACACTGCGTACAGATGCTGGCTTCTCGGCACAAATGTGAAATGACACATGAAGGAAATACATCACATCCTTCACACTGGCGCTGAATGACAAGGCTTTAATTATTTGTGTACTTAAGCGCTGATGAGCGTAATGCTGGCGACCTACTTCGACGTGAGACTTCTCATTAAGCGCTGAGAATTACAGTAACCAGCTAGTAGTAGTGTTAATGTAAAGCATGTGAGTGTTTATGCTTTAAATTACGCCGCCACGTTTTTTTCTTTCATGCTCTGACAAACGCCCACTTCCACCGTTGTTCTTCGTCCGCATATGTACAGTCTGTCACCTGCTCAGTCTTTTCACTTGGCTTTTCTGACACAGATGTTGACATCTCCGTTTGATGTCTTGAACTTCTGGATGACAGCCGCCTCACGCAGAACACTCGATCCCTCCCCACAGGCCACAATTTCAACCTATCGCCCCGCTAGTCTTCTCTCAGGTTCAGATGTGAGTGCTGGTCTACCCACCGGGAGTCTCTGCGCCGTGGTGTGAAGGAGGAAGCGGTGGGAGAGGAGACGGAGGAAAGAAATGAGAGTTCAACTCAGGTTCTTTCACTTTGCAAGCCCTGAAAAGCTTGCAGGAGACACTGAGTGGTTTTAGGTGATATTGGACTAACCCACACACAACTTAAACCCCTTGCCCACTTCTTTGAAGAGTTTGACGACCGTTATTTGAACCGGCAACCTCTCTTAGCGTGCCCTGAAACCACCTTTTCAGTCAGCCCACTTCTGTTTGTCTGTTTACAGCATCTTCTTCTTTCCCACTGTTTTCATTTTCTGCATCCTTATTTTTTCTGCTGTCACAGTTTCTGCTCATTTTTGATGCCGCCACAATTCGCCACTTAAAACGTGAGAAAAAAAAAAAAAAAAGTGTGAGAAAGAAGAGCTTTAAATCAAAGTGCTCTTTTCCTGCATTAGCCAAGCCGCTGCTTTCCCTCTCGCCTATGGCAGTTTCATCAGCCGCTCGCACGTCACCCGTTTGTCCAAAGCTTCACGTCAGGTCAGTCAGGTTGCCATTCGCTGACAGCCCACAGCCCGGGCCTTTCGCCGATGGGGTGATTCCAGATAAGGACCTTTTTAGGGCATGTAATTTCCCCAGGCTTCTTCCTTTTAAAATTCCCCTTAGTGACTTCACAGTCACTTCTCACACTCGGTGTCACGAATGGCAGGACAGACTTTAGGTGGCTTATGTAACAGTCCATTAAGTTTGCCGTAGAAATGGCCTGTGTTGCCTGAGAGGCTGCAGCAGACACCTAGAGATAAGTAATGTCAGAAACAGACAGCGATACGGATGGGGCCCCTTACATCTTTTATGGAACATTAGACTGAGTGAAGAGATGACCTAATTTGAATTGATTTGGCGTATATTTGTGCTCAGGAGAGCACATACAGACACAAAGAGACACACATATTTGTGCCGGGAAACACACACACACACACACACACACCAAGATGCACAGACACACACTCAATCACAGCTAATCTAGGTCTCTCTGCTTGTATGCTACCCAGCTGTAGCTGCATATCTTTGGCAGAATCTTAGATGTTTTCAGCTGAATAAGCTCCAGCTTGATTACACTGCCTTCTCCCCCTCTCATCCACCCCCCATACGTATTAATGAGGCTGCTCCTACTCGCTGAGATCTCTCTCCATATTGTTGTTGTGCAGTTCATGGTCCAGTGGGCGACTGGCCCGCAGATGTAATTGTTTTAATTTGCTAACCGTACACTCACTCAATTAGGACGAAAGCAGAATTCTGTTTTATTTCCTCTGCCCAGTGCAGAATAGGAGAGTAGACATCTTCCTGAAACAGCACTTATTGTAGCGAGCACAACATAACACACACGCACACAATGACTTGAGGAATGTACTTTTGTTCGAGATGACATGCTGTGTTCATCTCTAATCCCATCTTCTTGCTTTTCATGACTATTTTCTGCTCCTGCTTTGTCAAGGTTTCTCTCTATGCATTCTGTTTAATTAGAGCACTTTGGTAGTGGCCTTTGGCAGTGGACTACTTATCACTGCTTTGTGTGTTTGTGTGCCATTTTTTTTTTCCTCATTTTTAGGACAAATCATGTTTACTCTCTCTGTATTTTAGGTGTTGGCTTCTCACACATAGATACATACAAAAATGAGTTTAATCTACTGTTCTTTTACAATCTTTACAGAGATGTGAAGATTTATGTTGATGTGCACTCATCAGGAGTCGAATGGTACTTTTGTATGAGTTCCATGTCAATTTAAATTTCACTCACGCCCTCAAATGCTGCTTCTATAAAATTCAGCATATATAAAAAATGCAACAGAGGAGCGAGGCAGTGACGACTATAAGAGGCCTCATGGCGACGTTGTGTGACCCGGCGGGTCAGGGGACACAGGGGAGACTGACCACCGCTCAGTAGCATGGATAGTGATGTAAAGCTGGTAACCAGAGCTAACCAGCCATGAGAGGCTGACTCTCTGTTTCTCTGATGGGAAGAGCTTCGACGGTCACCAGAGGCACATTTATGGCTTTTGATTGTGTGGGTACCGGCGTTGTAGCTCGGCTTGTGTCTCTACTACAACAATGTCTCAGTGTCAGTACGTAGCCGGAGCCCTGCTGTTAATGATCAGGGTTAACGTCGGTGGACCCGCGTGCTGTGTTTACTGCCACGGCAGAGGAATAAATCTTGTTCATGTACAATGTCGTTTTTCGGTCGGCACTTATCAGTCTCGTGTGTGAGAGGCACAAATTGGGATCGCAGTCAGCCAGGTCTGCTTTTTGTACTCGGTGCAACAACTGCTACTGAAGTCTGGATGGGAGCTGTGCCTAATTCATCACGATTAGAGAGCGAGAGCGAGAGAATTTGGCTAAACTTTAAAAACAAAATGGTTATTATTAATAAAAGTCACCTATGTGAACATCATAATCACAAGAATGTATGTGATTATGTGAACAGTGCATTTATCTTTTACACTTTCATGGTTGAACATCAACTGTCTATTTACATAATATATATTATATAAGATATCAAGAACTAAAGTAATAAATATGCCAGTTATCAAGAAAGAAAATACCAAAGCTCAGGAGCGATAACACAAGATAATAATCATCCACACAGCAGCTAATCACTGACGAAAATGTCAAAGAGCCAAAGCAGCATTAACTACGTCTGACTGTTCATACAACAGCTACTGTAATCACTGAAAGAAATGCCAATGTAATCACAGGTTGGAGGGCTGGAAGATACACGTTTCTGAGGAGGGACGTTTAAGCTGTATCCTCACGCGGATCGGGATAACAAGAACAGGAAGGAGATAACAAGAGCTTCAAGTACCTCATAAGTCATTTTTTTTTGCAGATGAGTACATGCAGGTAGGATAAGAACAAATTGCAAGCGGAACCAGAGATGCCAAGTTGATTAAATATATCAAATGCTGCGTTGAAGAACTGAAACTGAGGATTTCGCCGCCCAAAAGCAAATAATCAATCACTTTAAGCAGAGCTGTCTTGAAGAAACTGTAAACCAACCAAACAGTTTTAGAGGCTGTCCTTGTTGGAAATGTATTTTGCTTTTGTTCTTTTACAAGAATCTATGTAAAAATAATCTAATATTAATAATAGTGTTTGCAAATGGCTCCTTAGTAGTGTTTGCATGCTGGCGTTCTTAAAACAGGCAGCTCTTATTAATAACTGATAGGATATGTGGATGAATGGAATCCTATACTTGTGTTAGAAAACTTCAGTCTGTCAAGAGGACAGAAAGAGGACTGCATTTAAATCACAGTCTCAGCGAGGGTTTCAGCGGAAACCGAATCAAAAGACTCCAGAGAGACGCGAGCTTTCATCTCGACTGTTACATCTTGAGTTGGATGGGTGATCTGCCTGTGAATGTTTGACACTTTGTTAACAAAATCTGAAGAAGTCTTGCTTGGCAAAGACTCACTAAAAAAAAAAAAAAAAACTCGCGGCAGCTGTTTTTACCAGGATGTTTCTCAATGAGGTCAGTGAAAAACTCTCGACTTCAACATTGTAGTATCTCATCACATCTCAGCAATTTGACAGTTTCTCTTTAATTCAGATTTGGTTAAGCACAGCGAGGATGGTTTAGCCTTTCTCTTATTAAAATCTGCAATTGTGCTACAAGGACAGGACTGGTGCTCTTATCATTGATCATTTCATTAATCAATGAAAGGCCCCATTTAAGCAGCGAATGCGAAAAGTTCTGAGGACGCGAGTCCCTTCAACTTCATTTGGAGCCATGTGAAGAGTAAATAATTTACCAAAATGGAGAACAGCTTCACCAAAGTGGACTTAAAAACTACATTAATTCTTTGGCTTTGATCCCTCCCAATTAACCTTCTTCTCTGCTTCACCCCCACCGCCGCTCCCCCCCTCCTCCTTTCTCTCTCTATACTGTATCATCTGCCTTTTCTCTTTATAGCAGGATTAATTGCCCTTAAATGATTTTATAATTGAGAGATGTTGCCGTCCTGGGTGACGGTGAGGTAAACGCTGTAATAGCCCTTGAAAGTCTTGATATGAAAATAAAGGAAGGTGGCAGAGCAGAGGCTGTGTGTGTGTGTGTGTGTGTGTGTGTGTGTGTGTGTGTGTGTGTCCCACTGACAAACGCGCAGTAATTGCAAACGAACTGATGAATGCGCACACAAATACTTTATGAAATCTGCGCAGCGTTTGACTCAAATTTGTGTTGAGACTCTCCCCCTCCTTATCCAGACACACATCGACAAACAAACACACGCTCCACGTGCGCACACACAAGCACATTTGGTATCCACTACACAAGCTGTGCACATAAACAGATGTTCGCTTGAAATGCATAATTTTCTCATAAAAAGTACTTGTGAATGCGCTGCAGTAGGTGTTCAGACATGAATAATTAATGACACATTTATGGATATGAGGTCAAAGAAGTTCCCTGAGATTCATGCAGATGTTGGTTTGTTTGCATAAGACTTTAGTTGTGCTTCCTTATTTCTCTTAACGCAGGTCGTACCGACTCAGCCTCGATTCTAATCTAGATTGGAATCTTGGATCAGGATTGGGGGCAAGAGGGGGTCACTCAGGCCTAATGCAGATTATCTGTGGGTGCAAATAGGCTGAAGACCCCCCCCCGAGTCTCCCAGACAAAGGCCTTTAAGCTCGTGTGATTTCCTCAGGTCCTGCCAAAAAATGAAATCTGAGGAAAACAAGTGAAATCTGGTAAAAACAAACAGGAGCTGATCACAGGGGCAGCTCGCTCAGCTCTTTATAAATTGCTTTACAATTCAATTTAGAGAAACAAATCACTATAGACAACAGGCTTTAATCAGCCAACGAGGCAGTTACACATAAGTGAAGGGCGGCCCATGAACTGCGATAACTCCTTTTCAATTTGTGATTTGTAATGGAAATTGATATTTTGTTGATGTGGCATGAAGCAGGAAATTAAGGAAGATGTGCTTTTGGAGTTGCATGTATTTTTTTTTTTTTTTTTTTTTTTTTTACAGTGTGGACAGCTTCCTGCCTGAATGGCATAAGGAAATGTGTCTGAACTGGTCTGCTTGTTTGAACTGTGGTTCACTGTGTCACTGGACACATTCACACAGACACACGAGCGCAAAGCAAAGGTCTTTTTCAGAAACCACCTTCACTTCCATCCTGTTGGTACTTGGATAAATTGTCAGATTTTTTTTTCTCTTCCCTCCTTTGTCCATGTGCATGAAACCACGTGGTCCTCTTTGACACATTTTATGCGCAGAGAGGAACCCAGCTGTGTGTGTCTGCACTTTGAGGGCGATTTATTTTTTTTGAAAACCCAGCTTGCTTTTGGGCCTGGGAGGCCATCTTTAGTTTGACACCAGCCTACTGTTTGGAGCTGAAAGCCAAAAACAATGCAGCGAGCCACACTTCAATCCAAAAAATCTCCATTTAATGTGAAACCAAGACTTTGAAAGGCTCCTGCGACCTCTCACATCTAGGAAGCAAAAGCAGTGGGAACCAGTTGAGTGAAAGCTTCGGTGCATCCAGAGATCTTTTGCCTTCTTTGCTCGTTCCAAATAGCCAACTGGCTTTTTTCTCGGCCCAAAAAAAAAAAAGAGCAATCACAAAGCTTTTCTGTTTGTGTTGGAGGGGGAGAAAAGTCTGCCTTTTTGTGGAGAGCTGGTTGGGATATGGTAGACATGAGCAGCCTTAATAAAAATAGGAATGATGGGATCAATAAAGCTGGATTGCCACCATGAGGGGAATTGGCAGAGTGCTTCACTGGCCGGGCATTAACAGAGAAACTGAGCTAAGTAGAGGCCTGCTTTACAGCCCAAGCTGTTCCAATTACTCTCTGATAGACTAGTGCTCCAGGCCTGACCACAGATGACACTGTTAAGATGAATACTGAAATTGTGCTGTGTCCACTGTGGCAAAGAGGCTGAATTATCTGCAGAAATATACAGGCAATTCATAGCAGTTAACTTAATGTTGTGGGGGCAGGATTGTTTCCTTATTATCTGCATGGCCGGCCCTAATGCAATGTAATCACTCTGGCTGACAGTGAAAATTAAAAACTGTAGTGCATGCATTATGCATAAGGAAGAAAGAAAATAGGGTGTTTTTATTTTACCTGGAATGTTTTTTTTCTTGTTAATTGTGTAGCTGGAGGAAGCAGAAAGTGAAATTTAGGCTCTTTTTTTTTTTTTTAACTGAATGAACAAAACAGAGCCGAATGTATTAAGTTAAAAGCCTGCGTAACGTTTTTTGAAATAGATATGAATGTACAGTAGGATAATGTGTTGAGGACTTTATGTAACGTGGGTCCAAGTGGACGCTCAGACGCGGTTCACTCGGACCGGTAAAATATTGGATAGCGTTTGTCAGTGCAGTCGAACGGAGATAACATATCTGGAACACAGCTCACCTCTCTTCTTCCTCAACAGCTGGAAATTGAAAAAGCCTTATTTAGAGCTGTCAGTAGTTTCTGATCGTGTACTTTTGTCTGACTTTTGCAGATGTTCTCCTCCCTCTTTTTCTTTCCACTCTCTCATCACTTTCCTCCTCATTTCCCTTATTTTTCTCACTCTCGAGCTTTTGTCTTGTTTTTTTTTTTTTTTTTTAGCTCTCAATCCATGGATCATGATAGTTGTGAAGTCTGGGTTGGGCTTGTTCTTTACTCCTTCAGTTTACAGAGCATGAGTCTTCCTGAAAGCTGACAAGATAAAAGAACCATTTTTTTCTCCTCTTTGTATGCTCATCATTCTCCAGCTCTCTCCACCCTCTCAACCTTCCCTGCTTCTTTCTCATCTTCAATTATCGTCCTTCAGATTTTCATTCCCCCTCCCTTTGCCCCCCTCAGCTAATGGAACTATAATGGGACTATAAGTCTAAAGTGTCGGGTTGTTTAGCAGATGACACCAGTCAGTCAAAACAAATCCAGCAACCCCCCCGTTGCTTCACAAGCACCTAAACATAGTCATGAAACGCGTGGCACCATTTCCTTTTTGTCTCAGGCAGAGTTTGATTTTCTGAATTACAATTTTATTTCATGTTTTAAATATTGTACAACGGATATTGACATATACATAAGCCTTTAATACATGATATCAATAATGGATTGGAGTCATGCTGCTGCACTCACACGTCGTCGCTGCGGCTCACTGTGTTACCGCTGCCACAATCATTGCTGCAGCTTACGACATTGCTTTCGCTCGCTGTGTTATTGTTGCGGTTATTGGTGCCACTCTCTATAATACAATCTTTGCTGTTAAGGTGCTTTCAGACAGCAAGTTGTTAGTGCCGTCTGCCGCCTGGCGATGTCGATATTCAGTGTTTTAAGTGGGAGGCAGCAGGGCACAACTTCCCCCATCACGGCTATCATCCATCTCAGATCCTACTTACGACCTCGTGCATGACAGACTGCTGCTATCAAATACTCTAATCGCATAGCATAGGCAAATAGGATGGGTAAAGAGAGGAAGTGGTTATCAACATGGCACAAAATAAAGCAGGTTTTGCAAGTTAATATCATAAAGGTTGAAACCATCATCAAGTCATGGCATGGACAACCAGACGTCCTCTCTCCTCCACTTCCACCGCCGCCAACTTCATCGTCAACTTCATCTTTTACCGTCTGTCTACCGCTTCAGTCATTGTAGTCGCACTTCATCAGCCCCACTTCCACCGTCTTACGTTGCTCCATAAGTAATTAAGCAAATCATTTTGGCAAAACAAAACAATCAGTCCCAACCAAATCAAAATAGAAAGTGATGAATGATACAAACTTTTTCAGATTGGAAACCCAGAGTTCATTTTGACTCCCCCTCTTAGGATACAACATTCATTTTTCATACATTTACAGTTTGTGATTAAGGCCCCTGCTCTCTGGGGTCCGTCACTGTGCTTAGTGCATCGTTGCAGGAATCGACGAGGTCAGACTCTGTGTATAGTCTATACATGCTTCCTTTGGTTTCACCGCGTTGTAAATTGTGGGATTAGTTGTGGAGGAAAAAACATTAGATATGAGTTTGTTAATTTACCACAGTGCCTGTTCTAATCTAATTCCTCTCTTTCTTTTTTTTCCCTCGGTGCTGTTCACTCCGAATGGCTGCAAATAAAGGTAAGAGCCCTTTTTCATTATGCATGTATTTTGTGTATTTGTGACGCTTGAGCAGAAATTTAGAAGCGGCTTTGGGGACTTGCTAAGGCCTCTTTGGATAATTACTTTAAGAAAGCAATTAGCAGAACTCTTAAATTGGAAAGTAAGTAAACAACCTTGTGGTGTATATCAAAGTAAATGAAGGGATATTTACGGTAAACATCTATAGACAACTGTTGTGTTTTTCTCCTTGAATTTTCCTGCTTAACTGCTTGGGAACATGGAGGAACTGAAAATCAATGGCTTGAAGAGTTAAAGTAAAACTATCTGCTTCTGTTGTGTATGTATTTGTTCAGAGCTGCAGATGCTTTTAACTAACTTAATATAACGTGCTAAAGGCGAGTGAAGATGTTTTCTTTTTAACCACTTGCAGATTCCTTTTTGTTGTAGAAGTTGTGGTTTGCAGAACTTCGGCGGTTTTGCCGTCTCGTGCTTCTGTCTGTTGACATTTCTCTCCAACGCCATTGATTGCAGAGAAAATCTCGATTGGACTCGAAAGAAATCAAAGGAAGCCAGAGCACAAAATTCGAGGAGATGTGTCAATTATTTTTTGCACTGTTGAAAGTTTTTTTTTTAAATTTTATTTCCTACCTTCTTTTTAGAGGTCTGCATCAATTACAGTGAATATACAAAAAAAATCCAACTTTTGTTTGGGGAAATGTCTCAAAATGCCGTTTTCCCTTAGATGCTTTCTCTCGTATTGTACAATGATGAAAGGTGGCCCCACAATAACTGATCCTGCACTGACCCACAGCAATTACAGAACAGAGGCAACACATTGCAGTTAACTCCATGGCTACACCTAATAAGAACGACGTTGTTGTTCTCATTCTGAGGATATAAACGCTGAATATGTTGCACATACAATCCTTTTTCCTCTCTAATCATCACTTTGGTTCTCTCTCACTCTTCTTTTTGCTTGAGCTCAACATTACAGCAGAGTGTTTTTTTAACCTTAACAGCTAACTTTTCGCTCTGGTTAGACCCATGTTGGTTTATCTATTTCCACTGTTATCTCTATTTAAACAGCCTTTGTAGTGGCTCTCACCACTCATCCCAAAACAGATGTTTGATACTCATAAATTCAAGCCAACAGTTTTAACATTTTTTTTTTTTTACAGAGTCTAACTTCCAGGCTTTCACATTTTCTACCCATACCTACTTATTATCTTTAACTCATTCCAATTTTAGCTTGGCAAATATGTTAGAACACCACGTCATTCCAGCCCCTGCCAACTCTAATAGGCCGTGCCGTGATGCCTAGACCAGGCGCTGGCTCCATAATCCTTCCCTCTGTCTGCTTCCTTATGTTATGAGTGGAAATGGAAGTTGCAGACCCGGGGTTGATTGCAGTACGCCGAGACTTGCATATAGCCGTGAGTCAGTACAGGCTGGGCTTTAATAATGCCTTGCAAACAAGACGAGTGGGCGGCCAGGCTTTGAGGATAAGCCCCCCCCACATGCGGACAAGGACGATCTGTCGCTGCAGTGCCAGGGACAATAAGTCACTTTGGCACAATAAGAGAAGGGTCCCCAGCTCTTGATGAGACGCTCCATATGGGATGAATAGCATCTCTAATGACCACCCCTCTTCTTATTACCGCTGTGATTACGAGCCATTTGTTTGCTTTATCATGGCCCTAAACCTCGGGGGATTTAATGAGTGTTGGGATGTAAAACCGTCTCCCCCAAGGCTGGGAAGGTCACAGGGATTGTTTGACGTGGCACCGGGAGGATGTTGTGCTTTACACATTCCTCTTTGCTGTTTGTGAGTTTGCACTCATCGCACCCTCGACTACTGTCAGAATTATTCATGGCCTCTGCCGGGATGACAATGCAAGTTGGGGTTTTGAAAAACCAGCAGAGAAGAAAACATGGATGAATTTTGTTTTTTAGATGTGGGAGCTTTGGTTATGATGAAGGGTTTGGGGTGAATGTGGTTTAGCTGATGATGTCTGGGACGAAGAAAAGATCATACAGAAATAGACTCACTAAAACGGCGGAGCGAGTTGTATTGTTGTGGCTGTCGAGGGTATTCTTGTGTAATTGTTCTCATTACAGCACCATCATGACTTGTATTGTTATTATGTCTGAATGCATCAGTTTGCCATTTCCCCTTCATCTTTTGCTGCAGTCTCAGTGGGCTTCATTATCAATAATTAAGAAATGGCAGGCACACCCGCATCTGTTGCAGTCACCTGACGGGACGCACAGACACGCACGCAAACACACATACAAATACGAGACGCACTAGAGGAGTGGCAGGAGGTTTGGGCGGCCTTCATATCTCTCCGTTCTTCATTAACCTTTCCGTAAGACTCACAAGGCAGCTGGTGATATGCGGTAAATAATGAGTGAGAGCCGAGTCGAGAATCAGCGTTTGAGTAATTAATGTTTGTTCGCTCGCACCCATCTCCAAAGAATCGGCGGAGAATTCACGCTCTCCGTGTTTGCCACCTGCGGGTCAAACAATATGGCTGACATTTGGGTTGACGTCAAGCCGTCTCCTGAAGGGATTAGCTTGCACATCCACTCCTGATTATCAGTATCAAAGTTCCATTATAGCTTCCTGTTGCAAATGATAACAAGGAGGAGCCACATGCTTTTGACAGACAGGTAAAATTGATAATATGAGAGATGATATTTACGGTTAGATCAAGAATTCACAACTCAAATAAGAAGTTTGCAGCTTCCACTTGAGTGCGTTTCGGGCCAAAATCAAACAGTGGCTACAATTAAGTTTTTTCTTGAGGTCCCGCTTCTATAAAGTTCACGGTGAACCCTCTCGTCTGGCTCCTTTTCCCACTCATTAAAATGACTAATTGATTACGGGCCAAGACCGTGGCCAAAGAGGCAGTGCATCAATTATTAAGTTGCATTAATAGATTAAACGGGAAGAATGTGAAGAGCGTTTAACTTCTGTAACCCACCGCAAGTGGAAGCAATTATGAAGTACCTCTTTGACCACTCAAAAAAAAAAAAAAAAAAATCCCTAGAGTGAAACCAATGCTCTGGCTTTTCTCCCTAAGGGCTGCCGGTCTGACCCTGCTAATGGCATCCCACATAATTAACAACACTGGTCCTGATTTCCCCCTTTTCAGTTTCTTAATTGATATTCTATATTTGCTTGTCTAACGATGACATGCGAAGGCTGGAGAGAAAAGGCAGCGCCAAGCCAAAGTGACTTTTCTCGCCATATCGTATAATCACCCGTCTATTAAATGAAGTTATGACTCGGCCTTAATGGTCGCTCTTTTGTCGGCCTTTCAATGCACAGAAGTATTTCGATCTAAGCCGCTGCTCACAAAACACTATGAAGAATGTGGCCAAATTTAAATTCGCTTGGAATCATGCAAGAGGAATTTTGCCGCCGTTGAATGCCGTTGCTAAAATTATCAAAGATGATTGATGGCAATTTCACAAGCTGATATTTATAAGAACAAAGTTCACAGAGGAATATAATTATGCCATAATTTAACTTCTGTGGTACTGAGGACTTCGGATTGTTTCTTTGGTGGAGTAGAAGGGTACGGATGAAATGCCGGAAATAGCCACATCTTTAGCAGGTACAGGAAAGCGAGCAGGCCTCTTATGACAAATAGCACGTCAGTCAGTTGGGCAGCCTATTGATTGGGCGGCCTCTGGCTGCGATTTATGCCTGCCATTCCTCTCCCATTCGAAGGGGGAGGTGTCAGGAAGTGACAGAGTTATGTACAAGTCCTCCACATGATTGGTGACCCAAGGTGGGCTCTTTCCCAACCCTCCAGTCCGTCCTCTTGCAAAAAGCTACGCGGGAAGAGGAAGAGTATTTGATGTGAAATGATTAAGAGGGATATACTCTGGTGAACTGTAGGGCAAAAAACAGCATGAATATAATAACCCTCTCAACTCTGATTAGGATGAAACTTCTACTTGGCTCGCCATTGCCTTGATTAAATCTCACATCTTAAAACGGCCCCTGTGGCATTGCGGTGCCGAGGTGCAGGATGAAATGAAAGTTTGCCATTTTTCAGCGGCGATCGCTTTATTGAACCTGGCAATGATGACCGTCAGCAGGCGCGTGTTCGCCGCTGACGTTTACGAAATGAAAAGAAAATTAAAAAAAACGGCAAGAAAAGGAGCTCCGCCGCCTGCCACTTCCAATCTGACTCCTCTCCATCAGTTGCTTAACTGACATGAATAAATCAGCAGAATGAATCCCAATAAATGTTTCGTCCCATTGCAGTAATCAGCACTCTTTCCCGTACAAACTATAAATGGATGCCGACTGTTTTTTTTTTCTTTCTTTCCCTTTTCTCTCTATCCAATTCGTTTCAGGCCGCAGCAGTCAAAGCTGGAAGGTTGGGCAGAGCGAGAGTGATCAGGGTTTAGATGCATTTGGCAGACGTTTCCTGTAATTCAGTGGCTGATGGAGAGAGCTGATAAGTGAATTGGTTTCCTGGTTCGGGCTGTGGGAGCTCTGTTTCAGTACCTTGGCATGAGGGCAGCTGTGTTTTTGTGGCGAGGGCACGTTGCTGTTTTAAGAAGAATTGGAGTCAAGATGAGTGAGTGAACATTTCGCTCTGGTTTAGCGTTGAGCCTAATAGTGTAAAGCCAGGGCTCTGAAAATGTCAAAAGTTGGAAGTTTGGCATCCGAGCCTTGGAAGCTTGCCCACTAAAACTTTCTTCTGTCATATGAGAATCAAATTGAAGTATAGTGTGACCCATTTTTTGGTTCTCACCCAAGCTTAAGTTCAAGATGCTCTGAAGATCTGAAGTTTTTACTAGACATCCTGTGACACATAGAACATTGAATTTTACATGCAGTCTGCCAGACCACAGACCTGGTCGAGGTCAGCTGAAAGCATCCGTTTCTGAAATGCTTTACAACAGGCAAACTCCTGTCATGCTGCAACATCACTAATGGGCACTTTTTTCATCCTGGCTCCTGAGCTCTTTGTTGAGGAGAGCGCCATTTGCAGCAGGCTGGCTTTCGCCGCGGCTGTAATGGTGGAAAAAAAAGGCCATTTACGAGCGCTGAAAATGAATTCGATTCAGATGAGAAAAATATTAGATCTCTACATGGTAAATAATATGTTTGAACAGCCTGCACACAGACGAGGATGAGCATATGGTCCACGTGAGATAGAGAGCAAATCTCCAACTATTTTGTGTTCTGTCTTTTTCACTGAATGATGTTGCTTTTTTATCGTTACCGCTTCGAGATGAGCAGAGTCCCACTGTGTTGTCAGCCTTTTGAATATGCTCTCCATGACTAAGCCACCGTGGCGTGGAGTGTACACCTTTATCCACCCAATCAGGCGTGTCCACTTCAGACGTTAAGCCAATTAGCAGCGTGTGGGCTGCAGTTTTTCACTCTCTCCACTGTCATTAGTCCCGGTTAAAGCCAATACATACACTTGATTTGTGAGTGTTTGGTCACATAGCACAAGTGCTCTCTCGCTGCCAATGACAAAAGCCTGTCATCCCTGTGAGAACTGTTGACAAGGCTTTGTCACATGAACATGGCCGACGCACACGTGAGGGCACACGCAACGTCCCGCTGACCTTCATTATCCCAACTTTGTGATTCCTGGTCTTAATGAGAACTGAGAGAGCAAAACAAATCCAATAAGACTTGATAGGCACACAGCGCAAACTAGGTTGCCTCTGCCCCTTCTCCCTTTCCTCCTCTCCTCTTTCCCATTTTGACTAATGTAATTTATGCAAAAAGAAATTATAAATAGCATATCAATACTGCCACAGTTTTCCGGGCCGGGCATGCAACACCACTCCCGGCTGTCAGGGTAAGTAGGTCGGAGTGTGTATCTGAGAACACACTGACTAGTCAGCCCCCCTGATGCTGTGTGTGTGTGTGTGTGTGTGTGTGTGTGTGTGTGTGTGTGTGTGAGCAGAAGATTTAACACCAGTATACTCCAGGTCACATCCAGCGAGAGACAAAAGACAGAAGGGAAGGCACGGCGTGTGGTTTTAATCATGAACCAGAAGTTCCTTTCCATGAGCTCAGAGACTTCAGAGGAACGAGTTTGAGCTAGTTTGGGTGCAGAGCTGTTATGGTTTGGAGGTTTCCGATATTTTGTCCATAGCTAGAGCAAATCAGAGGAAAAACAAGTCTCGCATCTTTTATTTACAAATTTGGATACACAGACGCTTTTTTTTTTTTTTTTTTTTGCTGCAGCTCTTTTTTTTCAGCGACTTGGAAAATCACTTCAAAGCACTTTGAGGGAGACGGCACCGTCGCCTCTTCAGTGACCTCAAGCGAGAAGGGTTGACATGCTCAAGTTGATTATGGCAAGTGATATGTGGGTGATCATTATGTCTGTCCTCCCACAAGCACTTTTGCAAAGTAGACCTGTTGCTAATGAGCGTCTGTCCTCTCCCCGAGCCTCTCGAATGAGATAAGTTTGCGCGTTACTTTAAATTTGTTTCCCTTAATTGAAATCGTGTTGCGCCGCTGAGTACGTTGATGCAGCCGCCTTCTCATCCAGACATCAGTCCCCCGGTGTCCTGCACTCAATACCCTGTCCCCCCATTTGCCCTACCTGTGCCGCACTCCTTATATTAATACCTAGATGAATATTAATGTCCTTACAGCTGTTGTGCTGTTTACCGGGCCACGCCACCGCCTCTAATCTCTCAGCGTAATTATTCAGGGGGAGACGCAAGACAAGTCTGGAAAAATACAAGGAGGATGCAGAAAAAGGAGAGACGAGCTGGTGGTATAAAAAAGGATGACAGGAGGTGTGTGTGTGGTGGAGGGGGGAGGACATGTGAGCCTCGCAGGCTTTTCTAATTAAGTGGTTTTCAAAAGGGGATCAGTGAGGGAACACAGTGGTGAGTAAATAAGCTTGTATATATGTGTGAGAGCGAGGGAGGGAGGAAAAAAGAGAGCGAGTAAGTGAGGAGAAACAGATGTAAACAAGCTGCTGCATAAGAGGCAGAAATGTAAATAAATCTGTGTTAGAAAAAGAAAGGATGAGAGAGGGAAAATGTGTGTGTGTGAGAGGGGAAAGAAACGGAGAGTAAACAGTTGGTTTTCCAAGTGGCTCACGCGAAGCTGCTGATTGCAGATGCGAGACAGTCCTTCGGGGAGTCGGAAGAAATGTGGAGAAGAAGAAGTGAAGTCTTGACATTGTTTTCTCCCATCCACCATCAATCCTTACTCTGCCCCGCGTCTCCCGAGAGTAGGAAAATGATTTCTTTCTTTAATTAGCAACCAGCAACAGTTTCAGGCTTAATGAACAGATGAAAAGCAGTCGATCTTTCGCAAACCAGTATTTTATATTTAGAAGGATTTCGTGCGAGATCCACATGTAAACAAAACAACACGAGCACCACATGCAAAGGACTGGAGCAAACTATCACGCTCAAACTGATTGACAGGTCTTTTATTAAAGGGATGAATGGAGTCGAACCTCTGTAAATAAACAATCTTCATTTATTATTTATTTTAAGACAAAGCGTGTACGTGACTTTAAATCAAATCCATATGGCCCATATATAAGGATTGGCCAATTAAATATGAGAGATCCTTAATGGAAAGTATGCAAACCATGCACACACGGTCAATGAACATAAATTACTGGCACGTTGAGGTGTGTAAGTCCACTGGTCACCTGAGCATGACGACACTTAGCAAAGCAATGGCCTGGTTAAAGATAATGCTGACAGCCCGGGAGTTTGTTTGTGTGTGTACAGTATATGTGTGTGTGTGTTACTTTATTCAATGCCAGACAGGATGGATGAGAGTAGAGGAACATTGCTTGTCATTGCTGGATGACTGAGCCCTTTCAGCCCCCCCCCTCCTGAATGCAAAGATCAAACCACAGATGGTAGTCAGCGCTCTGTGATGGAGGTCGTGGATGTTACAGCAGGCCGGGCCGGTGGGCCATGGGTGTTTTTTTTTTTTTTACTTGTTTTCACCCGGGGTCTGGAATCTGTCAACTCAGGACAAATGGTGGCATTTCGTGGGGTAAAAAGTGGCTGCGTGCCAGGCAGCATCGTTATCAACAACAGGGCTGGTTGAGTTTTAGAGGACACAGCAGGACTCACACAACAATGTGGAGTAAGCATACGTCTTCTGATGCCCTTATTGCGGCAGCGTTGAGCTCATTGTCATTTTTAAAGTCAAATTTACACTCTTGCCCTTTTGTTGACGATTTTTTAAGCCACAATGGAAAGTTATTAATTCTTCAGTAATTGTTTTATGGGCCATTTAAGCAATGCACTGCTCTTGCCATTAAGCTTGTTTTTCCTCATATGTATAATGAATTAAGATGAATCACATTAAGGCCGGGCGGCAATTTAACTGAATCCATCGTTTATTTTAGGATTTGCTTGATGCAGCGCTGAGTTCCGATAAATGCCTCGGTTAAATTCTTCCTCTCTTTAGCGCTCTTCAGTGGTCTGGAACAAGGCCCTGCAGGGTTCAGTTCCAGCGCTTGAAATATAGAAAATTACCCGTTGCCAAAAATATATCTGGACTCAACTGTCCCCACTCTTTTTGTTTGTTCATCTTGAATGAGGGACAGGGGACTGAGGTTAAGAGACTCTGGTTTGCCAGGCATCTCGGCTGTGGGCGGACAACTGTGCAATTCCACCAGATGCATGCAGACCCTGAAAGGAAGAAGGGGTAAAACAATCGACTTTGCCGGATGAAGGGAGTAGGACAACAGCAGATTAAGAGGGCAACAAGAGTCAGGGGAAAAGGAGATGATGGGAGTTTCTCTGCTGAGTGATGGCCAACAGGGATCACTGTCAAAACAGCAGATATCAATGCTGCCTTGTTCAATCCCCCCTCCTCCCCACAGCCCTATCCATCAGCTTAAGCAGAGGGGAACACAGGGCGCGCTGTGGGAAGGCAGGAGCGAAGCGAGCGCCGGCGGTAGTGGGGTCAGACAGAGGGGCCTAACCTCGTCACAAGGCCTAAACCCTGCAGTCAGTCATTGTTGACCCGGGCCCACCCCTGCAGCCATTGTTATCCCAGAATCTCATCTCTGCGGCCGACCTCGGGGAGGTGAAAGAGACGGCGGCTAACGGACTGCTGTGCGAGTTTGATGTATGAGTTCGCGCTGAGGATTGACGTGGGAGAGATGGTGAATAGCAGGTTCCATCAGACGCAGCAGGAGTCTGGAGGTCTCAACTGTCAGATGACTTTTTTTTTTTTTCTGTTTTATGGAGTTGTCGCGTCTGGCCGTTCGGGTCAAAAAGCCCCAGTGTGAAAAAAATGTGGGTGTGTTTTGTCTGCTCGGGTCGTGCTTGTTTTCCTGGCGGCGACATTTTAAACTCCTTAATGTCATGTTTGTAGTGAAGCCAGAAGACAGAAGGTTTGGATGTTTTATTCTCTCTTTGGCTCGAGGGCTTTTATAACATACTCTCTTTGGCTTGTTTTAATTCCTATTGCCCACTGGCTAGACAGCAGTATTAACTGGAGATAGATCCACTTTATCACTTACCCAGCCTACAGTTAAAACACCAGATAATATTTCCTCCCATATACTTTAGTTGGGTCCTGACAATTCATTATTTATGATCTATTCCAAATTACATTATCTTTCACCAGGCTTCAATTACACCCTTCCCCGAGGCCGGGAAAATGACTCACGGTCTGTGCAAAGGACTGTAGAAGAGACAGAGAGAGAGAGAGGGGATGATCATTTGTGTGCGCTCAAATCCACCACAGTGAAGTGGAAGCTAATTTTTTCCAATTTTCAAACATCTGATCTGACAAGTTAATTGATTGGACATAACGAATTAAATATCTATGCAGCGATGCGAAAATATATCCTGCAAACTGTGATTGTTATTGATGATATCGTAGATCGCACACTATAATCAACCAGAATCAGCCTAATATGTGGTATGGCGGCTGTAATTAGGAGCAGAGGGGACGAGAAAGCTGTCATCGCCGAGGGAAGCAGAATATGTAATGTTACGTTTAAAAATCTCTTCAGAAAGGCAAAAATGTGGAGCCACTTGTTTGGGTTCATCAGGGTCAAATCAATTCGAATGCTTTACACTTTCGCCCAGTAGGTGGCGGTAATGCACGGACAAACTGGCTCGTCTACGGCCAATATTAGCTGAGGTGAAACTCAAATTATTAAGCCAAGTTGTCCAGACAGTGATGAAACCCAACCAAAAAAAAAGTCAGATCATCTGTTCAATATTTCTGTTTCCAGCTGCTCTTAAGTAGGACTGCAGCTAACGATCATTTTCATTAATCTGCCAGTTACTTTTAATCATTCAGTCTATAAAATGTGAAAATTGCTCATCATAATTTCCAAGAGACCAAAGCAACATCGGCGTATTTCTTCTTTTTTGTCCGATCAACGCTGCAAAACCTTCATTTACCATCATAAATGACAAAGGAAAACAACAACTTTAAGCAGCTGGAATCCAAAAAATGTTTGATTTTTTTTTGCTTGAAAAATGACTGAAACGATTAATCGATTATCAGAATAGTATCAGAACAGCTTCTTACCCGTTTAACCCAATGAAGATGTGGATAAACAACGACAATATGCACGCTGCTACACATGAAACATCATGGGAGCTGTAGTTGTTGTAAATGCTAATTAGCTGTTAAGGAGCTAAGGAGAGTTAAATTCACAAAGAGTTCTAATTCTAATAGCTAAAGTGCTGCGGTAATTACTCATTTATCTTAGAATATGGATAGTAAACCCCAGGAACACATTTTCCCTTTGAGTGTGATGATTACGTGACTGAGAAACAGAATGAAGGAATGCCCATTACTGGCTGCACTCACATCGCATTTGCTTGTAATTCAGTCTGACAGATTTGACTCGATTTTGATCTTGAGTAGAATTCATAATGACGTTCTGCCGGTTTTTACAACACTTGTCAACACAATTATATTGGAGTCTTGGTCCACAGGGGTTGAAGAGGTTGAAATCGTGGTTTCGTTTTGAATCCGGGATTCTACATGATTTCTGTAAATTTAGTTGTCCCCATATCTTATTGCTGACTTGGACGTTCATTTCCCCTGAACGGATCAGAGTCATAAAGCTTTACCCTCCACACGTCTTTCTCTTTTTTCCTCCAGTGTCTAATAGTGTACAATTAGCCATCTGAGAGAGAGGACGGGAGTTGACAGAGACAGAGGGAATGAGAGGAGAGGGAAAAAGCAGAGAGAGAGAGAGAGAGAGAGAGAGAGGGAGCATGTTTAACATGACATCTAAGTATCTAATTACCTCTGTGGATATGTCAGCCTCCCAGACCAGGCTGCCGTTTTCACACATACACCAGCCCTGGGTCTCGGGGCCTGCCCCGGTGTCCTCTTGTGCCTTCTGTGTGCACATTTAATGTGGTAGCACAAGTGACTACATGGGAATCACAACTTGAAAAATGGAAGCTGCATCCTGGAAATCAGTGGGGGGAGTGAGAAAGAGGAGGTGACAACTGCTATCCTGTTCGAAAAGCTTTTTATCCTTGTTAACAGAGCATTGTGTCTCATGAAAGTGTTGTGTTAAAGGTCACAATGTCATGCGTGCAGAGTAAATATTAATAACCTTCTAAACTGTCTGATTGCATGTTATCCTGGAATTTATAGTTCGCATAGACATACAGAGCTGCTCTTCAGCCTCAGAAGAGGCAATATAAATATTTGACTTCATGCAATTGGTATCAGTGGTGGAGTGCTCGCTAAAGAGCGCGCCCATCCCCGTCTCCGTCGTCTCCACTGGATCCTTTTTGTCGAGCTTATTTTTGGAGAATGATAAATGAAGGAGAACCTCTTGCATGAGTGTGTTTGAAGATGTGCTGCAGAATGTAGGCAGATGATTGCAGTGGAGGGTGGCGTCTGTTGGGACAGGGTTCAACAAAGGGAATCGTTAATACACAGCTGACAATTTTATGGATGTGCAGGCTGATGTCTTCCCATATAGTCATGTATAATTCACTCCCCTCTTTAACTTTTTATTAAGTCGAAAGAGCGGCATATTGTCCATTGTCATCAACTTTTCCTGGCTCGGCCCTTGTCTTTTTTTTTTTTTTCCTTTTTTTCGCTTTACTGTCCTTTCTCTTTTTAATGATAAAGAAGAGAGGGCAAATCTGAAAACAGGAAAGTGCCTCCCAGACAATACCACTCCATTTTTACCCAGAGTGCCCATAGTGGTTAATGTTGGTGACTGCGAGGTTTTGTGATTTCATGCTGTGTCCACTTTTCTCAGTCATCACACTGTTTTCAGTTCCTTTCAGCCCGCCTGCTGTTTGTCAGGGTCAGATTAGATAGAAGGAATCTTGGGAGATGATTGAAAAAAAAAAAAAAAAACAAACATACAAAAAAAACATGGCTTCTGGATCTTTTGTTGTTCTGTTGAACTGAGTCTGAGTCTCATCTTTCTTGGAAGGAGTCTCACCTTCTTTTGCACCTGTCTGTTCTAGCTTTCTTACACGTGCACACACGAGAATGCCTATAGCAGCCTAATTTACACAATGCAATGCACAGTGCATATCACAGCACGGCCTCGGTGCGATCCTTTCCATATGTACTCCTTCACTGACTTTGTCTCTCTGGTGTTGTCTTGTCCCAGTGGTGACATTTCATGCCTGTCATAGCCGCTGTCTCAGTGGCAGGGCGGCGGAGAGGTGTAACTGTTAGCATAGTCACCAGCGGAGTCTATTAAAGGCAAAGTGCTGTAATTCTTCCTTTCATGCCGAGGGCCTGCCTTCACTTTCAATGACACGCACGGTGATATGTGGAGAAAACCCAGCAGCATGTGGCGGCATCCGATTTACCACTTTAGGGTTGAGGTGCCCAATATAGAGCGTTCTAATTTTCCAGTCTGCTGCGTAGGATGCACTGTTTCAAGTTGTGGAATGGGACGGTTGTCTTTTTTATACATTTATAATTCTACTTGTTCAGGTTTTACTCTGTTGGTTGTAGCTTCACAAGCGCATGGCTCCGAGCTACATTTGTGTATTGTAGAAGTGGCATCTGAAGGCGCCGCAGTAACTTCAAACTCTGCACACTGTGCACACAATTAGTCAACGCTCCCTCACCACGGCATTCTTCCTATGATTGATTCATGCAGAGATGAATTGCTACATCACACCTTTATCCTCATCCCGTCTTACCATTTCTTTCCACTCCTCATCACTGCAGCAACAAAGGGAGAGTACACACAGTATGCCCGGCATGTGCTTCGGTGCACACACTTCCTCAAGCATTCTGTCAGAATGTCCAAAGGCCCCAACTGCAAACAAAGAAGCTCCTGTGGATGTTTATTATGTATAGGTTTTTTTCTCCCATATACCAGAGATTATATCCTTCAGGGGAGCGGGCTGAGCGAGATGGATTGTGGAGTGTGCATATTTGCAGACCGAAGGAGGAGGAGGCTTTTTCTGACGTTTCAGCTAGATGCACTGGCTTCATGGGATTGCATTACAATCCCTTTGCCCCCGTGTTGTTTTTCTCTTCACGTTATTGCATCAGCGAGGTAATGCAGACTTCGGGTTAGGAACGGCCCAGACTGAAACATTTCACCCAAGGATATAATACATCTCTTTGGCCTTTATGCACCTTCAAAGACCAACTCTCTCATAGAAAGACAATAACTTGTTTATGTTTTATACTTTTATTGCATGCTGCCAAGGCTGCTATTGTTGTGGGTGGTGTAATTGACTCTGGGACTCCTGTTGAGAGGGAAGACTGCAGTTGTGGCTGGAAACCATCAGATTTTGGTAAACCTTTGACGCCACAGTGCCTCATCTGTCCCTCTGCTGTATGTCTGTAGATTTCCAGGAGCGTGAACGCGAGATTCTTGTCATCATCTCAGTGTGATACAGGCACAAAAGTGCTGTGTTTCCCGTTTTGCTCGACATGAGAAGCATACAATTTCAGCGGTGTGTTCGCACTGACGAGCTTCGCCTTTTTCTCCAATTACGCTTTTAACTCAGCCTCTTGCCAGTCTGGCTTATCGTGTGAAAGAGAGCCAGTTGCTTTCTCTCTGAGAAATGCCTGATCTGTGCTTTTCTCCCCTCCTCACAAGCACTTCTATGCTAATTATATGTCTATTTACTCCATTGCTGCTTGGGAGCATTTTTCTAATTCTCTGTTTCACATTTAATGCAGTGCACATTCGCATGCTTACATTGGTGTGAAAGGTAGGGGAGTAACCAACCGAGCTGAAAGGCTTTCTGGCAGCGTCTCACACAGACGCTAAAGGGTTGCTTGTGTGTCCGTATGAGACTATGAAGGGCGTGGTATTTCATGATCTGGGAATTAGAATGGTGTGGATAACACGTGAAAAGGAATGGGATGGAAAATGGATTTTTTGTTGCTCGGGTGGTGTCAGCAGGTGGAAGAGTAATAGCAGGAAGTGTGTGGGAAGAAAAGAACAGCGCTGCAGTGGGTTGTGGTTCCTTGGGGATTTTGCAGAATGTGTGGCTCAAGCAAAGGTCTTATGTTGTTTGTGTATTTCAATCCCGCTGTAAAACATGACATAAAGCAGGAAACTCGGTGTTTATTTTTTTGCATGCATGAATGCAGAGCACATAGACTTGTACAACTCTGATTCCAAATAAAGTTGGTACGCTGTAAAAGCATGAATAAAACAGAATGTGATCATTTGCTAATCCTTTTTTTTACCTCATCAACTTGTAAATATCTGCTTATTCTGAATTTGATGCAGCAACATGTTTCAAACAAGTTGGGACAGGAGCAACAAAAGACTGTGAAAGTTGTGGACTGATCCAAAAACACCTGTTTGGATCATTCCACAGGTAAACAGGTTCATTGTAACAGGTGATAGGATCATGATTGGGTATGAAAGGTTCATCCTGGAAAGACTCAGGATGGAGAGAAGTTCAACACTTTGTCAAACACATGATTGTATAAAGGAGATTAATACATGGGCTCAGGAACACTTTGTGAAAGTGTTGTCAGTTCATTTATAAGTTATCGCATTCTGTTTTTATTTTATTTGGAATGAGGCTCGTGGGTATCAAGTCACTTCAGAAACATGAGCCTAAAAGCTCATAAATCCTTGCACCTGTGAACAGGCACACAAACACACTCATGCACAAAAGCATTACCTGTTCTTTGTCATATTAACACCTGGATCCCGGTAGAACCACAGATCTTCTTTAGATACAGTATCACATTCTGTCTGGTAGTTTAGCCATCAACAGGTGCAGCCGCTTATAGAAACAGCATAAGATCTTCTTCAGCGCAGAATTATTATCTCGTCTGATTGAATGCTGCCGGACAAGACAGACAATCAATTTAACCAATTCTGTTTTCCTTCCACCGCCTTGTTTTCTGTGTTTCACACCTTAGATGGAACACTTAGGAGAGAAAGGGAGTAAAAAGAATAGCATGAAAGTGTTTCTGTAATTGGCTCCTAATTAAATTGTGTGTGCGTTCGTGTGCTACGCAGAGAGTGTGTCCGAGTATTTGCATATGGTGGCGAGAGACGCGCTAAATCAAAGATGAGGTGGGCGACAAGAGTGAGAATAAAAAAATCATTACAGTACGGTTGGACCTAAAAGAAGAGATGGAAGCCAATTAATAATTAATTAACCTTCTCTTATCTTTTAATCAAGTCGATAAAAGGCAGAAAATGAATTAAGAAAGAAAGAAAGAAAGAAAGAAAGAGGATCAGTGTAATGAGAATAGTCTCTTGTGGATTTCCTGTTAGTACAAAAGTATCTGAGTCTATTCCTCAGGCTGAGGGGAGATTATTCTTTCATGGTTTTGATGATAGATGACATCCTCAAACGCTCTCGTGCTATGACACGACAGTCAATGCAGGATAGATAGCGGCAAAGAAGACTAATTTAGAAGCTAATTTTCGACTTGTAATTACTACGAGTCCTTCCACATATCCTTAACAGATAAACGTTGGGCCTTGCCCACGCCCGATGTAGTGCAACATCCCATGGGCAATTTCACATTCATCATCTCGCTCAAGCTTTCTGCAATAGTATTTACAGTGCACATGGAGCAGCAGCCGCGGCTGAACTAAACCCTCGTCTCAACGCCAGAGGCAGAAGCAGAAACCCCAAAGGCTCGTAGCTTTTCTTCCTCCGAGCCAACCTGAACATCACAGGTAGGAGAAAAATGGAGCGAGTGCTGCAGACTTCTTCAGCTCTGTATCTATCCTGTCTCTGTCTGTCCCTGTGTGCATCTTAGAATGCAAATATCTCCGTTTTGCCCTTTTTTTCCTTTTGCTTTAACTGACAGCTGGCATTTTGGGCCATGTGCACCAGTGTTTTACGACCTACATGCACCTAAACCTTTTCTTGGAAAAGGTTAAAAATGCATTCGAGAACCAACTCCCTTGTCCAGTTTCCTAAAAACTTTACTTTCCTTGACGCATTTTTATATTCAGTAACAATATATTCGACTCCAGCTGACATTTTATATAAACGCCTGGTGATTTCCCAGAGTGTCTGATCGACATCAAGTCAGATCACAGATGCACAGTGCACTCTAACATCCATACGAAACAAAGCGCTGTCAGTAAGATTCTGGCTCCAGCAGTTGCATTCTGACTTATATTACTTTGCATTTAATGAATGAAGGTGAAAGCTCTCGCTCTCAGTGACACCAGGCTCCCGGCTGTACATTTACATACATTACTTTAAAGATATTTTTATTCTCAAATGCTCTGACCGAGATTTTATTGAACGGCTGCCAGCATAAGATGTTTAAACTTTGGTGTTTTTATTGTTGTGCATCTCTATTGTGCATTGTCTTTTTTTCTAAACATTGAAGGTTAAGTGGATTAAAAAGACAAAAACCTCTAATTTTCCAGTAAATACATTAAATCCATGCACATTTTCCACACAGACTTTTGAAGCTGTTGCTCAGTGTAATGTATTTTTCTCACTCTCGACTCTATCATCACAGCAGTAAACACACTTCTTTTCCTCCTCCCTTCCTCTCCTCTTCCTCCCTTCTCCTTTTCACTTCCAGTTATCTTCTCTTGGTTCACCCAGCCTTGTACCATGTCAGCCATTTAATCAGAGTGATTATCTTACCGCCAGACGCTGCAATATTTATGCCTCCTAACCGCAACCTGGCATTTAACAAGCATGGAAATGGACCTGATCTCAGATGCGCACAAAAGCTTACGCAACACTCCTCGTGGGTTTAATGCACAGAGACAAGCACGTAGTGGCAACAGTTACAGCCGGTAACCACATCTAACCACAGTGGGGTTTCTGCATGTGTGTGTGTGTCGGTGAGGTTGTGATTTGTGGGAAAGGGACGCCGAGGCTCAGAATCTCCGTCATAATCAGCTCGGTCAGCACGGTGTCAGTCTGCGCAGTGATTGGTCAGCGTTTAGTGAGGAGCCCTCAAGGTGAGAGGTTGAGGTTCCTGGCAGGAGGCCGACTCCCTGGATGTTGGCATCATCCGCTCATACCTGACGGACAAAGTCACCTCAAGCAGTCACACTTTACAGTAAGCCTGGTTTGTGTCTTGCAGCACGGTTCAATTAACTAATGTGACGCTGGATGAACTGGTGAGTTTTTACAATGTGAATCACACGATTTTGTCTTGCAATGGATAAGAGCAAAAGTTAATACTTTATCGCTTGATTAGGGGGAAACGTGTTATAAAGAGACTGGCAGGGGTGAAATAAAAAAGTTTGAAGTGGGAGGATTTGCTGTTTATTCCGGCTGATCAGAATTGGCACACTCCCACACACGATGCCAAGTGACTTCCGAGGCTCGAATGAGAAACTCTCCTGGTTGAACGATTAGAACAAAAACATGCAAAACAGCATTATTGTGCATTTGCACCAAATATGAAATGATTTTTTTTTTCTTGCAGCGCGATCACATACAAACATTGAACCTGTCTGCAGGAGCGAGCCACTGAGGTGACGACCTCCACTGTCAGGTGTTTGTAATTAGTCTCGCTGTTAATGTTGACTGCTGACTAGAGGAGAAATGTGCTTTACCTCATGAACATATGGAGAGGAGAGGGGAGGAAGAAGAGCAGAAAGGTTGAACTGAAACACACACACACACACACACACACACACACACACCGCCGTTGTTTGTTGGCTGGATGACTAATGTACAGGTATCGTGAGGGTTTGTGGCAAATATCCACATGGTCAAACTTGTGTGAGTAACGCAAGGTGAAATTTTGCTTCACTTTCTGTGTGAACACGTCTCTTTGACAAAAAGTCTTTAATCCTGTTGCGAATGTTGCTAAATGCAAGTGTGACTACAGATTGCACTCATTAGGAACTTGATGATACATTCAGCAGTTTAATTGAATCCACTTTTGGAAGTTGCATCTTTCAATTAATTTATACTGGTGTTTTCTGTTTTTTTTTTTTTTTTTGTTCCCGGTTGTAATAATGAAATGTTCTTAAATTGCTACACGTCTGACTCCTCTTTCTGGTTTCATTATATTTCAACTGCAGCTGAAGTTCATTTCATCATCTATCATATTTTTAAATTATGCAGCCGACTTAAGTGTTTCTATGGCAATATTTTTCAAATGCATGGGAATTTACATTGAAGTACTTCTGTAGTACTGACCTCTGTAGAATCACAAAGCAACAGACGATTTCAGCTGTCACATAGAGACAGATTTAGTTGGAAGTACAGTCGGTGCTCTGGCCACATGTGAACCGATCACACTGATCTATTGTTACCACTGAGCAGAAACCAATTTCTTGTTGCTATTTAAGGAGATAGACAGAATGGAGGGAAGCTCCCATGACACAACAATCTCCGCCCAGTACTCAGAACTACTTCCTGACTGTCCAATATCCTGTCAGCCTCGCCAAGACCAGTCAAACCGTGTGTGTGCGTACGTGCACGCTTGTGTTCTTGTGCAGGCAGGTTTGTGTGTGTGCTTGAGTGCATGGTTTGCCAGCTTTCCTCTAATTTCCTCTCTACCTGTGCCAGGCTGAATTGCTTCCTGTATGTGATTGATTTACTCTTAATGGGGACACCTCTCTCTCTCTCTCTCTCTCTCTCTCTCTTTCCCTGTTTCTCCATTACCATCTCGACCACCCCTGTGTACATGCATGATAGTAGAGACAAAACGTAATAATATGATATGATAAGGGGGCCGAGGTCTGGAACCTCAACTTATCAAAAACTGTGTTATTACAGAAAGAAATGAACCAACAGCTAATGGCTGAATTCACTTGAGCACAAAATGAGTCATCAATGGGTCAGAATGAAACTCCATTTGTCAGATAGTTTTGTGTCTGATCTATGCACTCGCTCTGACATCAGTTATTTCTGAACCGCACATTTCCTTATAAAACAGTTCTGTTTTCGGTTAGTTTGTTTCCCAAAATGTTAAAGCGATAAAGCAAATTATCAAAGTGTGAATGGTGGCGAATCAACAAATCAATGGTGGCAAATTAACCAAGAAGGGCAGCAGTTCGAGAAAAATGATATGAACGCAGTGCACTGAAATAAACTTCTACTTGCATAATGAAAAAGAAAAATTGTTTGTCTGCCGTCAACTCAATTTCAATTGCTCCCTCCGAATGTACTTTTCTATTTCATATTTCCTTCTGTAACACAGCATTGATGAGAACAGCAAAATGTCCAAATGACATGGTATCTCAGTGAAATCATTTCCTTTCTATTCACCAAGTTCATCTCAAGGTTAAGTAAGTTCATGTGCAAAGACTTATTAAGCTCACGCTCCAAGGTTTATTAAGTGCGGTTCTTAGTTATTCCTTGGTACATTTTCTCTTGTCAGCAGGCCTCACGACTGTACAAAGTGTTCCAGAGGACCTTAAACTGCTGCAGGATTTAGTCACTGACAGTAAAAAAGCTCTGGGCCCAAACTCAGAGGAGCCGCAGTTGAAAGGCTGCACCATTTCAAAGATATTAGACTTTTGCCCTGAAACCCGGGGATTGGGGAGCTGCTAAACTGGAGTTCCAGGCAGGTTTCCCCTCCAAAAACTCTTCAAAAATTCATTAGCGCTCTCCGTTTCATTCTGATTATTCCATTCTGTCCCCATTTTTCCTTCACTGTCTGCAAAATGTCTGTCCCTCCATCTGTCCAGTCTGCGTCTATCCGTCTCCCGCTTTAGTTGCTGGGCAGCCAGAAGTGCCAGTCCCTTCTTCCTCTGTCGACTTGTAGCTCGCAGAGCCGGTCTCAAAGGACTTCTAAAAGCAGGCTGCGAACAGTATGACGAATGTGTTGCTTGCCGTCGCTGTCGCTGACGTACAGTTTGAAAGGTTTGTGAAAAAGACACGGCAAAAAAACCCAGCAAAGAGTCCGGACTCCGTGGGGAGCCGGTGACATCAGAGGAAGCTAGTCACCCCTCCCTGCTCCTGTGTTTGCCGTCTCATCTCTCCCTCTGTCACTCCCTTCTTCCCAGCGGCCTTTGAGCTCACCCTTTTTAACCGGCTCCGGCGTTCAGCTGCTGACCTATAAAATGTGGAGCCTGTCAACATCTGTTGAAAGACACAGCAAGTGATGGTGATGATGGGATTTACACACTATTAATGATTTGGAAAGGGGAAGAGTGTGCTGGGAGGGGGGGAGGGTTGGTTAATGGATGATGTGTGGATGTGTTCCAAATGTTAATGTGCCATTTTAGGACCAAAGAAAAGGTCTGTGAATGGAAATGGAGGAAGAAATAGTTTTAGTGGTCGGACTCTCGGGTGCGTACGTGTGGGCCGTCATGGTTTTGGGCCCAAGAGAACCTCGGCTGATTGGATGGTTGACGATGACCACTTCCTGTACTGTAACCTATAATCACCCGTTTTGAATCAAACCTGCAGTTACTGATATTTTCGGCCGCTCGGGGTCAGCTGACATTGACCTATCATCATCATTCATTTAGAGTCATATTTCTGGTCACCTGATGAATATTCACTCCCTTCCAGCTCTGTTTTGGTCTCTACCAACTCCTGAGGGAAACATCTGGCTCTATATCCAACAGTAAGCTCTGTAAAGTTGAGGGAAGCTGTGAATTCAGGTGCTCATTCTCTGTAAGTTTGTCACCACGAGGGACCTCTTTCACATTTCACACTGCATCAAACACAAAAGCCTGCTGCGTTTTGCATGTGTGTTTCCATGAATCTCTTTTGTATTCACGTCGGTGGCGACATTAACAGCGAGAAAGGCTGAAACGGACAAAAGAGTGTTGTGGAAACGCAATATATCCGTTCCTCTCCCTTTGTCTCTCTTCTGCTCGGTCTTTTTCTCTCTGTCGCTCGTTCTCTATAAAATCATGACTCTGAGTGAAGGTTTAAATTGGATGTGATTTCGAGAGTCTCGTCTAGAAGTCTAGACGCTGCAGACATGCTGAGTGAAAGGTGCGAATGCACATCGTGACACTATGACTAATGTTTGTTTGTTTTTTTTTTACTGAAGCAATGGAACAGCGATGTTTGTCTCATTTACTTTGCAACACGCACGGCAGCTTTACATCACAACTACATGGAAACCTTTGTGTGTGTGTGTAGGTGAATGTGTTTGCATGCATGCAGCTTGAGAAAATATGCTCCTGTGTGTGTGAATATATCTTTATGTGTGTGAGTGTAAAGACCTCGTATGTTTCTTTTTTTATGTCGCCCTTCCTGTGTCCCTGTGCTCTGTTAGCGTTCACGTGTGTATATCTTTGTAAAGCAGTTGTACATGGCCACAGTATGTTGCTGCATTTGTCTCCGCGCGTGTGTTGTTCTGTACCTTGAAAAAGTAAAAGCCCCCCTCTCACCTCCCCGTCAGCCGAGCGAGGCGGAGAAGCCGTCCTGCTGGAGCAACGTGGCCATTTTTCACCTGACTCCGACATATTACCTCATTTCCCCTGGTGCAGACGCCCCCTCTCCCCGCTGGCCTCACCGCTCTGACCTCCAGACCTAACCCGCAAAACTCCCTGCCATCCACCTCCATCCCTCCTTCCAGCTCTTTATCCGCACCCTTTTCTCCACCCTCGATCCATCCGGGGGCCAGCAGCTGATGGATGGGCCCTCAGGAGAGGGTTGCAGGAAGGGTCAGTCGCGCTTTCTTGAACTTTTCAGTGGTACGGCGTGGAGATGGAGAGAGATGAATTGAGGTGAGATTGGCACAGATTTGAGGAAGGAGAGAAATGAAGGAAAAACACGTTAGGGGCAAAGGAAGTACTGAAGAAAATACTAAAAATTGTCAGTCTGTACAAACAGTTCCTCCCCAGTGTTGCACCTGCAGTCTCCAGCTCCTCCTCCCATCTCTCCCCTGCCGACCACCACATCCTTATTTTTCATCACCTGCATCTTCCCTCGCCCCATTTTGCCTGTGTTGTCTGCTGTCAGTAAAATCGACTGGGGACCGCTGTGTATTCTGGTACATGTTGGTATGGTTGCTACAGTGTGCTCACTAAGTATTTGTTTGGGCTGTCAAGGTGTCTCCTGAGTGCCTGCTTGCCTTCTGTTGAATATTTATCACTTACTTAATGTCGCTGCCCCCCCAGAGAGTTGGACTCTGCTTCTAATACCTCCCACCGTCTTTCCCTTTCTTTCTCTCCCTTCCTTTTCTTTCTGTCGCTTTTTCATGCTTTTCTCTGTTGTGCTCAGCGTGCCGTATTTTTCTGCCGCTCTCTGCCTGTGTCACACTTCCATACTTAAACTGCACTCACACGTGGACTTAAACACGTGTACATCCAAGTCTGAACCCTAAACCTCCACATCCGGTGCATCATGCATATCCACGGTTATCATGTTTTAAAAGATATGTTAACGTCATTGAGACCATTACTGGAAAGATTGGTTTTGAACAAAAGCTAGGACGAGACGTCGAGGGAGAAGGTGTGCCTGTACCTGGAAGGAGAAAGAAAGAGATCTGGAAAGAGTGAAACTTCATAGATGAAATAGTCCCCGGTGTGTGTTTCTCCTCTCCCTTCAGTCCCACTATTTATTCCCATCACTCACACAAACCTGGGAGAGATAGAAGAAAAGGGAGATTGGTGTGCAGGGGGGGAAAAAAAATGTCTTTCTTTAAAGTGTGATTCATCGTAAAAAGAGTTCGATTTCACACGGGAACCGCGCTTCGGTAGCATCTGTGCTTCTCGCTGAAAATGCCACCTGACACAACGTGTTATGGACAATAAGAAAGCGAGGAAAGACGAGGAGAGAAAGTTGGAACGAGAATATAGGTAAGAGTGTAAATAGGGAGCTTGTGGGAAATTTCTTTCAATAAAAGAGTGATAGAGGCGGTGAGAGTTGGCAGCGGTAGAGAAAACAATGGAGCTGTGTGAGGCTTTTCTCCGTTATTGCAATTCTAACACAACACTCACCAAGATATTACTCTTTCTCTTTCTTCTCACTTGGCCTCTCTTTCGGTGGTCACTTGTGTCATCTCGCCGGCTTTGTTTTCTAAGATCAAAGTCTCATATCCATCAAAAATCGCATGTTTCTGTTGTTACATCATTCTGTCCACATCACATTGGCCGTGTCGAGAGGCATGCTTCTGACGCTCGGTCATAGCCTTAAATAAGAAACTGTGCAGCGCCGGCCGCTGATATGTGGCACAAGGACAGCCCACAAAGGCCTGGAAAGCAGACAGTACAAACAGGCATGAAAACCAGGGACGCACAAACTCAAAGCACATGTTCTTCAGCTTGAACAATTAATCATTTTTATATTACAATAGCAAATAAAAGAGTGCAAAAGGTTCATGACTTTAACTATAAGTTGTATTTTTAACAAAGCATAAAGGCTAATCCTGTTTGACGTATACTCAATTGAAAACAGTACAAAGACATTAAATGTTTGACCTCATCACCTTCTGCTGCTTCTTCTGAATTTGATGGCAGCAACATGGTGACTGTGAAAGTTGTGGACTGATCCAAAAACACCTGTTTGGATCTCCACAGGTAAACAGGTTCATTGGTAACAGGTGGTAGGATCATGATTGGGTATGAAAGGTTCATCCTGGAAAGACTCAGTCGTTCACAAGCGAGGATGGAGAGAGGTTCAACACTTTGTCAAACACATGGTTGTATGAAGGAGATTAATACATGGAGTCAGGAACATTTTGTAAAACAGTTGTTGGTAGTAACATCTTACTCTCAGCTATTATGTGTTTATGTTTATCCATATAAAAGTAGCTAAGCTAACAAAAAAATGTACTACTTTCTGACTGATGATTTTAAAAAAACGAACCCTGGGAGAAATGAATGTATTTCATTTAATACTATGTGGACAAGCCTGGAGAACACTTTATAGAACAATCACAATATAAACTCGTTCAGCCTTCAGAGCACTAATATGAGCACACACACTCTCACAGCACCCCCCGCTGTGTCGCAGCCGCACACCCGGCCCCCTGCAATCTAAAGTTCTTTAATTCCCATCGGCTCTATTAGAAGTCAGGACAGTAGTGCTGTCCCCCATCTTGAAGCCATTTTGTCAGGAAATGGTATAATTCCCTCATCTGGATCCAATTACAGCCAGGCGGACTGCTATTCCTGTGATGCCTGTACAGTGTAATTAAGGGCTTTGTGTCTCACAGCCAGCCACAAGTCAGCTTTCTTTCTCTCTCTACCTCCCTGTCCTCTATTGCTTTTTTCCCGGCTTAACCCCACGCCACTTCTCCGGATTCTCACTCACATGCCCACCGGCAAAACACACCACACACACATTCGCACATATCTTTATCATTCCCGCAGAGTGGCGGGACATATGGCGAAGCCTTTTGCCCACAGTGTTCTGCTTGGCCTTGCAAAGTGTTATTTTAAAACATCTGACCCAGAATGTTCTGCAGCGAGTGCACTGTAAAAAAAATCTTGTATTTACAGTCATGGTGGTTCTGTCTGTTCTGGACGTGTTCCCTTTACCACACGCTAACCTACTTCCTAAGAAGAGAAATTTATGGCAATTTGAATGTGCAGTTTTCAGCAATCTGAGTCCTCAAAGCCACGATGATGTAGGACGTTGGTCAGTATCTGTCAAGAACAACTCGTGTTCTTAAGGTGTGGTTCAGTTCAGGCAACCAAAAATTCTTGGTTAAAGGCTGGACAAAGAAGTGGAGCCAAGAGTTGTTCTGAAAAACAAGTTGCATAACTAAAAAGTAACTTAAGGTAAAGATACACAAAATACAGATGACCACAAGAGGTCGCTACACTTAGAGCGTTTTAAACGTTTGAACAAACAAAGGTTGTTTCTCTGCTCAGTTTCAATCATAATCAGATATTTTTCCAGGTCAGAAACAAGATAAACTCAGTGATTTTTCTAAACTCTAACATAAAGATGTGATTAGAGCAAGTATGATTGTTTCAGGATGTGTCACACATGACTCTGATTTCTAGGGTGTATTTTTACTTCATCCCACATCACTTCTTTGCCAAAGAGCTGTAAAAGGAAGGAGTCGGTTTAGGAAAGAAAAAAAAAAAAAAACGTCATGGAATCTCATTAAAATACCTCAGTGGCTGGACCTCCCCGACACTTCAGCTCTCAGAGTGGAACGATCTGCTTTGTACGACGGGGAGACCGGATGGCACCGTTCCTGAAAGCCGCGTGTGTGTTTGAAGGGGGTCGTTTTATGGACACGCACCGCACTGCGGAGGCCCGGCGTTCCAAGAGCCCAAACATGGACATGAATGGTGGTTGTCCCAGATAACACACACACACGCTGTACACATGACTCTGCGTACACAAACAAACACACATAGACACACACAAGCTGAGTACACACACCCACACACACACTCTCTCTCACAGTTCTGCCTGCACTGTGATCTTGAAACCCTGAGTCCGTGTCATTGGAAAATCAATATGCCTTGCTTTTTCATCCAATTAATTAGTGACTGGTGGATGGAACTGTGTGTGTGTGTGTGTGTGTGTGTGTGTGTGTGTGTGTGTGTATCTACAGAGAGTGTGTGTGTGTTTACAGTATCTATCTGTCTATGTATCTATCGATCTATCTATCTATATGTACGTATGAGTATTTACTCTCACACTTCCACAATTACGCAACATTCATCTGGTGCGTATTTACTTTCAACAATATAAACAAGCTGTATTATAATCCTGTAACACTGGACAGCGTGTGGTGATGTCACTAATACCTCCTCGAGCTCGCGGCACTTAAACGTCTCTGTGACACACAATCGCGCTGTCGTATAACCAGATTAGCCCAAAGCCCTGTGTCCTGGAGGCCCACTCCTGGCACCTCCTCTGAGGATGAGTGTAATCCTTCAGGCCTTTATACACCTGCTCGGTGACAGCACAATGCAATGGTATGTAATGAAACACCGAGACATTAAAAAACAATGCGCAACCAGAGCTACACAACTCGGCAAAGCGTGACACAGTGGAACGCAACGCACTGTAACGTGTCACAGCCCAACGCAATTCAGTGCATTAATCTACTGAACAACAGGATATAAATCGATGCTGTGAAATAAAACACCACCCAGGACAATGACTGCGTTCTATTCGAATGTATTCCAGCACCTTTAACTATGAACTCAGACAAAAAGACATGATTGAATTCGAACGTTTTCCGACAATGTCAAAAACTTCAGAGAAGGAGGAATTCATGCAGAGCTGATATAAAGCCTTTACCTTGAATTGCAATAGATTGTACAAGTATAGCAAATAACGTATAACCCTGTGAATCATGTCCATTGGACGACTCCTCACCTCAAGGTTTACGTCAAACGCCAACATTTAGTGCTGCTGCAGAAGCTTTTGTGCCTTTGTGTAACAAGTGTGGAGGTTGAAGAGGTGGATGGAAATGAAGACTTTTATGCCATTAAGCTTGTGTTATTTTGTTTTGTTGTGTTTTTACCATAACTAGGATTGTTCACAAACCTTAACCTTAATCAAGTATTGTAGCTGACTGACCATAGTTCATTAGCAAATATTTTAGCATGAACTGTGAAAATATTTTCATTAAGTATGATCTTTGCAGAATGGTCCAATATCAACTTTCTCGTCTGCCTTTACAGCTGTACATTTGGATCTGTGCTTTGCTTAGATTGCTTTTAAACTGGCAGTTTAACCTGAATCTGGGACAGCTCAACAAACCCCAAGCGCACACCTAAAAACATTCCCACCCTGAGGCTACCTACAAATTTGAGATTTTTAAGTCAAACTGTGGTTCACTTCTTGTCTAATCATAATGCAGTGCACATTCTCACAGGTAGAAAACTGATGATGTCATGATGACATCATTTGTGGGATTTTGTCATAGAAAATTGAGATACAATTTCATGCATTTCCAACTTGATGTCATAAAGTAATTCAGTGTTCTCTACTTGTCTTTCAAGGATCAAATCTGGTGTCCTTGTTGAACGGTGCACTTTGTAAATGAAAGTATTCTGGCAGGCGGGCTGTGGTTTGGAACAACAGTATACAAGTGTGAAAGCAAACCAGCAGGGTTATTTGGAGTTCTCTGGTTCAAGCTAGGAGCGAAAATGGCCTTAAAGAATCTATCTGTCATCCTCATCTCTTCCAACCCTAAAGGCCCTATACCCTGTGTCAGGCATCCGTCTAAGATAAGCAAAGGTCAGCTTTCAGGCTGGAGGGCGACGTACAGCATAAAGTGCATAAAGTATTCAGTTCAACTACGATATTTCGGGACACCGTTATAGCCCACAGATGAATATCCTGGAATCTGCATCAGATCAGTGTCTAGTTTAGCCCACTTTAACTTATTCCTTGTCAGTCTGTCTTGATATCCGCTCTTCTCTCCCACATGATGCCCATTCTCATTTCCAACTTATTTTTTCCCTGTCACTAGTAATTTCGTCCTCCTGAAAGCCTCTGCTGTCTCACGCGCCAGTCAGTCCTGGCTGCTGATGAAGATAATGTAAAATTTCCAATCAGTTCCACTGCCGTCCAGAATGGGCAGCCTCCGCAGCTCCAAAGTGTATGAAATTAATTTGTAATAACTTCAAATATTAGATGAAGTCCGTGCATGCAGAACGGGGTACACATGGCCGGGGAATTGAGAAGTCCAAATATTTTTCCTTCATGTGGAAAGACGGCGCTTAACACAGGATTTCATCCCTTGTAAAATATAATTAAGTTCACAATGAGAGAATCGTGAAGAATTTCAAGCCCATTTGAGCAAAGAATTAATCGCGTCTCCGCGTTCATGCTCTATCTGTGTTCGTGTCGACCCAGCCTCGACTCCATCAATACAAATGAATGACGGAGCTACAGTATCTGTCTATATCCAGTAATCTGTGCATCTCCGAACTGCAACAGCATCACCTTACCTCTGTTTCCTCTATCAGATTACTATCGAGCCATTATTGGAGCAACAGTATCAGAGTCTGCATCTCAAACTGCGTTATAGGATCTTGAGAGCTCTCAGGTTCTCAAACTTAATTTCTCGGCTTCTATGTTGTCAAAACTTTCACTACGGCCCGAACGTGACACACTGACACAGTCATTAGCTTTGATTATCAATGCGGGTATCAATTTTTATCTCCCTGTTCACCCCAGGCCGGCGTTTAAAAACCGAAGCGCTGCAGGCACTACTGACAGCGAGCCGGGCTGGAATGTGTCCCTGGCTCACGTTACTGTGGCCCGAGCTACCAAACAGCATATTAGAGTCAGAAAATCAATGGAAGTCTGGGAATATGGAGCACAGCGCCCAGTGCCACTCCCTGTCCTGGTAAAGTATGTCACTCTGTTACAGGATGGTGGACAAATGTTAAGAATGGTCTGAGTGAAGCTGCAGACGTTTCTGCCTTTTAACTTAACTACTATGAATCTGCAGTGAAAGTAGGAAGAAATGATGGTACTTTGCTTTCTGTATTTTTGAAAGTCATAATTTAAAGCTGGAGTGTGGGACTTTTACATATAAATGAAAATTCAATCCTTTCAACGTGTTCAACCAATGCTGATTAAGCCAATCTTATCCCTTTTAAATCTGGTGTCTGTCGTGACATGAGAGCGCTGATGCACCGGTAATGATGCATTATACGTCAACCAGCATGTTTGGTTTGCCAGAGCTGAAGGGAGAGCCATGTGGTGATGGAGTAAGCTACAGCAAACAGGAGTACGGCAAAACGTTTAGCATCATCAACAGTGTTTGTGTAATTACTCTCACTGCCAGAGGGGGGAGACAAACGCTCCACACTGCAGGTTTAAAGTAAAAGTCTGCTTCCCTCGATGCGATTCTTTCATGGCACTGATGGCATTTTCATATCTGACAGGTATCATCTTTTTACATCCAGAAATTGCTATAATTTATTCCCCATCTCCTTTTTTCTTTCCTTTTCAGCTTTTTCTATAATCCAATTTCTTACATGCGTGAATGTGAACCATTCAAGCCTCTGCAGTAGCAGGTGCTGACATTGCCTTTATGAAATATATCAGAATTAATTATTGCATTTATTGAAAATGCCAAGTCCCTAGCAATTTGTCCTTGACCAGCTAAATTATACAGATATTAACAAAAGTGAAAGCTAAAGGATCATCATCACCAGTGCTGGTGTAGCAGTAAATAATACATGACAGTCAGTAATTACTGTGAACCCTTATGGCCTCAGTTCTCACCATGTAGGCATCTGAAAGACTTCACAACATGCATACTGGCCAGTAATTGACAGATCATAGCTTCTTTACTGGCCATGGTACGAACTCCAGTCAGCAAAACCAGTTTGATGTTGTGTTTTGTTAAGGGAATTGTACTTAGATTAATTTATAGGTTTGGTTCACCCCACATTGCAAAAATCATCCAAACATACATTCTTAATAGCTCTGACAGTATCTGACCTTGCATATAGTTTTGGTTCAAGTTGTACACTTTTTCAAACATCTCTATCTAGCTCAGTACATTTCTGCTGCAACCCCAATGCAGCGAAGGTGAATCGAATTTTATGTGTGGTGCTCACAGCATTGAAAAATTATATGTTAAATAAATTCAACAGCAGCATCTCCTTGCAGAAACAGCGTCCTTGCCACTATGGATGAATCACAAAGCATGTTTTCACAGAGACTTTTTTGGTAGAAACTAGTTCCAGTGAAAGCTGTTAACGGTGAATATTTTTGTTAATGTAATGTTTCAATACTATGATCTGCAAATTGAAATTCCAATCACCGTCTGTGTATAATGATGGAGGCAGAACTCTTCCAGAACTCAAAAGAAAATGCAAATGGATGCGTTTTCATCCATTACTGTTATGCAGATATTAGGATTTGCGCAGTGAGACAAACAGCTGGTGGCGCTAATTTATCAGTCGGGTGCCATTAAACAATCACAGAGGAAGAGGACGCAACAAGGAAACATAATTAAAAGAGCCAGTCAAACTTAAAACCATGAGAACGTGATGGAAATTTATGTTTGTTCATGTTGTAAGTTCCACACATAATATTTTTGTCTGCTGCAATTTTTCATCTCTCCAGTGAAGCAAATTGAAAACGTTCTTAAAAACAGGTGCATGGAAACATACTTATTGTCGCTGCTGAATGGTGTATTGCTTTTTCTTCCCAGGCTGCAGTTAAAGCGACCGTACAGATTTATCTCTGCTATCAGGTATTTAAAAGCCGACAGTGATTACATTGAGGGTTATTTGGGTAAATGTAACAGCTGGAATATGTGCTACAGGAAATATTGGCGTGCATTAGTCTCTGCTTTGGCTTGAACAGTCACTCACACACACATACAGTACACACACAAATACAGGCAGATGTTCACTTGTTCCCTTGATAATGACAGAATGGAAGTTGATATTCCCACCTTACGGAATGCCAATTTCCACCGCTGTGTTTAATTGGCATCCGCGCTGCTGCCGAGCCCACACAGTTAAGCACAAAGTCCGATTTTGTATCTTTCATCTGTGACTCGAAATACACATCTCGCGCAAAATGAAATCTTTCCTCTCTCTCCGTGTTGAATATGTCTGCCTGCTCCCCTTCAGCTTTCCTTTCAGATGTCTTAAGAATTTCCACCAGCTATGGCTTGTGAAAATCTTTAGTCAGGCTGTCAGTGTTCTGAGCCATGCCTGCCAGACAGCAGCCTTTGATTCAGACTATAACACTTGGGAATACCTACAGTATGTGGATTTGTGTCTCTCATGGGACTGCCATTTCATTACTTTCTTCAGCCGTCATATAGACTCGAGTTTATTTCCCTCTCCCAGGCAGAGTAAATCTGGTCCAGGGCCAGGCAGCCACACCATGGAACGGTGCTATAAAACGAAGCCTAATCGTCTCGGCCCCTGTAAGTGGTTTTACCTTTGGGGAGCCATTTTGCTCCAGACAGACATGATCAGGTGCTTCGGCCATGACCAACAGCAGCTCCGCAGTGTCATCCAAAAGCAATAGAAGTGTGAGGTGACGGTGACCCCTTCGCCTTTCAAGCCACATTTCCCACCCCACCAAACCCCGGCACATAAAAGTGGCATTGTAAATACATAACTCTTTTATAGGGACAAATCACTTAGTGCATGAAATGTGGTTGTATTTCTTGTGGAAGGTAACCTTTGCCTCCTTTATATGAGGCTAAAGGGAGAATCTTTGCTTGTACCATTGTTGTGCACTGCTGCAATAGTAGTAGTGGTCGTGGGCTGAAAGAAATATTCTGAGATTTGATATAAAACAGATTTTGAGCATTGACCTCTGGCTACCAGTTTGTTTTCTTGGAAACTGTTATTATCACGGCAATTTTGGTGACGGATGGATTTTAACACCTGTTAAAAAACAAAAAACATGTAAAATCTTGCTACAGATTCTTGTTAAAAAAAAAAGAAAGTTTTCAAGATTTCAGAAGAAAAGCACTATTTGATTGATAGCTTGAGTATTCACATAATTGTATAATATACACCAGGGTTAGGTGTTGTTTGAAAATTTGCTCTACTAATGCTAATATAATGAGTTTCAGTACAAAACAAATCTCAATCTTTATAGGAATATTTAAAGAAAATCCACAAAAGCCTTTTTCTTTTAGCTAAAGAGAGATAAACTTCTCAAATGCATCTGTTATTTTTTTAAAATTTAGTTCAGATGAGGAAATATTTAATGAAGGCTACGAATCTGACCTGACATTTGCTGCCAACTTGTGGTACT